>NHOR01000406.1:1200000-1800000 GCA_002287245.1 Trypanosoma congolense
CCCATACTTGCGTGTCATGTACCGATGGATGCACGAGGGGGTACTGGAAGATCCGTATGGCGAATTCTTCATCGCTGACGCCTCACCGCTCAATAGGACCGGCGTTTCCTCAACAGCCTCAGCGACAATGGCATGCGTGGGTGGTAGTGGCAAATGTGGTGCTGTCGGTATTGGTACCGGGGGCTTGAACAGAAGTGCTGTGCGGCGCCTATTTCCTCCTTGTGGCGGAGGCACAGACGATTACGGGGATTCGGGGATGGATGATGCACACGCTTTCGAACGGCGGTTCTCCATGAATAAAAATATGATACCGAATTTCATTCTTAAAAAGTCGAAGATGGCCAAACTCGTCTTCTATACGGGTAAGTACTGTTGTCTATTGCGTGAGTACAATGGGGCCCTCCCTTCTTTTGGGGAGCTGTCAGGCCAAATGCTCGTGTGGTCTGGCGTCGATGAGCTGCACAGAAGAATAGAAGATTCCTATGAAATTGCTAGTGGTGAAGTGTTGCAGTTGTTTTTAGGGCCTCAAGTGGATCTCTTGGGCCATTTGGCTTCGTTGAAGAGTTATTTTTTGCATCATCGTGGCGACTGGTTAATTGACTTTTTAGATAGTGCTGAAGAGCTGCTTATCAAATCACCCGTTCAGGTAAAGGCACATTCTGTCCGGGTGTTGTTACAGGGTGCGATTGCTAGGTGTTGTGGAAAAGATTTGTATCATGCCCTTATCGGATGCAGTTTCTCGGAAACAACTGTTGTCAAGGATATCATGGATTCACACGAACGAAATAACAGTGAATCCCCCCAGTCTAGAACGCCAGGAGGCAGAAGGAGCGTCATGCGGATAGATACCCGTCGTTGTATCGAGCTACTCCAGCTGGAGGCCGATCTTAAGTGGCCCCTTACAATGGTGATTGACCCGCCTGTTCTTGAACATTTCAACGTCATCTTCCGCCTGTTTACGTGGATGAAAACCTGCGAACGCGATGTTACCACATCGTGGACAGGGGAATACGACTTAAACTCTCATTATCAACGTGCGTACAGTATTAAACATCAACTGATTCAGTTCTTACGACAATTTCAGTTTTATGCGGCACACTTCGTCGTTGAGCCGCTTTGGGGTCGGATGATGGGACGTATTTGCCAGGCCGACAGCATCTTCGCCGTGAGCAATGCGTTGAAGGACTTTTTTAAAGGTATCGAGCTTGGCCTAGTGCTGTCGAGCCCCAGTCGATTTCGCAGTTTAAGTCGTATCTTGGAAGTGGCATCTAGTTTTAGTGAAGCAGGCAAACCTGGCGTAGCACAAGGAATCAATAAAAGTCAGCTATTGGATATGTTGAAAAACGTGGAGGAACAGTTTCTCACAGCACTTTCTGAACTTGCATCACCTGTTGGGGCTGACTATCCACAGCTAGTGCCCCTACTAACTTGGATTGACTTCAGTGGCTACTATGAACGTAATGGAGTCTATCGTGTGTTATATTCCGCTGGAGCGGGAGCTGAAACAATATCTTCTGCTGCCACAGAGAACGCTAGCACAAGAGGTACTAGCAGGCCGCCAAAAGGCAGGGAGGCAGCGCAGAAGCCTTGAAAGCATAGCAACGGTGGGAGGAAAGGGAGAAGGAGGAAGGAGACCACCAGCAGCAACACACGTATAGTTACAGTTTTCTTTCCTTCGTTGATTAATTTCACAATGGCAATGAGAGACTACCATAATGTTACTCTATCGTCTTATGTTTTATTACTATTGTAATTGTTGCGATTATTTTTGTGACCCCTACACCTGAACTGCGACGGGGAACTTTATTCTAACGTTAACAAAATTACTTTTTCTTTTTAAGGAAGGTAACTGATTTGCTGTCACGGGTGTGACATGCTGTGGTCATTGCATTAGTGAAATATGAAGGAACGACCGATCGTCCCTGCGGATTCTTTAACGAGTAAGCAAGTTATTTGGCGTAATGCCTCATGGTTTGTTTCCGTGACTGATGTGGTGTGTATTGGTCGGTCTCAGTTGCTTGCGTGTGGGTGTATGTTTTGCTTGCCCAAGTTCAGTGAGCGACCGCGGAGTTCCGTTGGAAATCTTCTTGATGTGGTGTGTACCGGTGGACGTTCTGTACCACCTAACGCCAAGCTCATGAGTGGGGAGTGAAGGCGATGAGGAGTGCTTTGCCGTTTTTTCTTTTGTTTTAGGCGTCGGAGGACAGTTACTATTCCTGATTTCATCCCATTTTTCAGTTCGAAGGAGGAATGCTGAAAGAATTTAAGGAAAAATCTACCGGAGACTATACCGTGGACAATTGGGCCACTGACAGTAATATTTAAGGCTTACAATTGTGGTACGTCCCGCAGAGAGGGTCTTCCGCCACGACGTTTGTATGGCGATTCAAATGGTGAAATTTCTTCATTTTTTTCTGTCTTTTGTGTGTTTAATTTGCATCTGCTTGTGTGTGGAGATTAAGTAACTTTTTCTCCTCTTTATTTTACAGGGTTTCTCTCACGTAGTGGGCTTAGCTGCTACTTTATTTATTTATTTCTTCATTCATTAAATCTATAAGACGGAAGCGATGTCACTAAAAAAGAAGACGTTTAAGCAACGGGTGCGAAAAAATGAAATGAAGGAAAGACAAAAAATTTCTGGTGAGATTCGGAAGCGGATGCGAGTCTCAGGGAGAAGGTGCAACCGGTTTGATTTTGTTGAGAGCGGCTCGCGACCACTTCAAGAGTTGGTGAGTGAGATTGCAGCGGGGTCCGCCGCACCTGCACGGGAGGTGGCTCCAGACCCCCGCAGTCTCACGGATTTGCTGCTGCAATCATCAGCTTCACTTGGTGGGATTGTTGGAAACAAAACTTCTAAGGCAAACACCGCGAAAGGCAACAGCGGAGAGAGTGGCAGCAGTAGTGAAGTGAAGCGAATAATTCTTCCGGAGGCTCCGCTTCCGGACAACCATCCGTTGGCACTGCCGCAGCTCCAGATTAAAGAGGATGGTGCAGGGCAGGAGAATGATGCGAGTGGAGGTGGCAGCAAGAATCACTACCGGCATCATGGCGGTCCATACATATTTTGGGAACGTGTTGGGCTACATCCACTTTTGCTTAAAGCGTTGAGGTCAATGCGTTTCACTCATCCAACACCTGTACAGGAAGAAGTGCTATCAACCGTGTTGGTACAGGGCGGGAGTAACCCTTCGCCTGTCCCCTTAAGTGGCGGAAGAAAGGATTCACGCGGTAAAGGCGGCGCTGGTCGCCACAGCTGGACGAAGGATGTTGTCATATCCGCGGAAACTGGAAGTGGAAAGACACTTACGTTCGCTTTGCCAATTCTTCAGCATATTCTCTTGAACATGGGGGAAGATGCTCCGCCGCATAACGAAACGGAGAAAAGTAACGGCTGTACAGCGACAGAGGATACTGCCAACGAAACAGGTGACGGTGACACTTCGAATGATAAGCCGACCTCAGCAAGGAGAAAAAGGGGAGCTTGTTCCAAGAGAGAACTAAAGCGGCCGCGACAACAGAACGAAGGGGAGGGGGAGGAGGAGACGATCCCCCACACGGCACTATCTTCATATCAGGAGTACAGCAGGCGTTTGATGCAGGCGTTGATCGTCTCACCTACCCGTGAATTAGCTTTACAAATCAGTGAGGCAATGAAGCAGCTTACACAACACGTGCCGCAGATTATTGTCGGATGCATCGTTGGTGGTATGGCTCCTGAGAAGCAACAGCGAGTACTTAACCGTCACCCACACGTGCTCATTTGCACTCCAGGACGACTCTGGGAACTCATGCAGAAGAATGAAGGTTGTTACCTGGGCCATAGTCTCAGCCGACGCCTCTCCTTCGTAGTCCTCGACGAAGCTGACAAACTGCTGCAATCCGGCCGCTTTGAAGAGCTGAGCAATTTACTCGAGCGCATCCACTGTGACATATTGCCTGCGGGCTATGCGCAAGAGCGGCAGGAGGGTGCAGAGGCGTGTGTAAAGGATCTGGAGGCAGGTTATTGGGATGAGAGGCGGCAAAGGTTTGTGTCTTATGGCAAAAGCGCCTGTGATGATTCGAGTGAAAAAGCCGGCGTGCATGCCCAGGGGCGCCACCGGAAGGATGAGCCACGCCCGATTCCAATGCCGCCCGACCCACCTGAGGGCCATCGCATTGTTACATATGTAACCAGCGCTACGCTATCTCTCCAGACAAATTATGAGCGAAAGGATATAAGGTCAAAGAAAACAGTAATTCGTACGTCGAACGCGGATACGATGGGGAAGGTATTGCAGCAGCTAGAGATAAGGCCCACGAATGCACATGTCTTTACCATTTCTCCAAAAGCAGATGTTGCCTCCCAAATACGTGAGACGTACCTTCGCTGCCCAGGGGACAGCAAGGATCTTTACCTATACTATTTTCTTAGGATGTATCGTGACCGGGCAATTGTTTTTGTGAACGCTATATCTATGCTTCGTCGCTTAGTCAAGCTACTCGATGTGCTTGGGATTCCTGTGGGGGGCTTACACGCCTCACTCCAGCAACGACAGCGTCTCAAGTACATTGACAAGTTTAGGAAAGGCGAGAAGCGTGTGCTGGTGGCTACTGATATTGCTTCACGCGGTTTGGATGTGGAAGGGGTGAGATATGTTATACACTTCCAGGTACCTCGCTCCACCGACGCGTACATACATCGATGTGGGCGCACAGCACGGTGCGGTGGTACTGGTCTCTCGGTGCTGATGGTTAATGCACAGGAGCACGTCTCTTTCAACAAATTGATGGGTTCCCTCGGCCGCAGCATGAGTGATATGGAGGTATTTGCACTTCAACCAACTGTTGTACATCAATTACATCCGCATGTGAAGGTGGCTTTGCAGATTGACAAACTACAGAAGGAGATTGACAAATCGAGAGCGCGAAACCATTGGGCGCGCCGTGTGAGTAAGGAGGCCGATATAGAAGTGGATGACCTTATTGATGAGGAGGCGGATGAGGAGAATAGGGAAAAGGAAAAGGCCATAAAGGTGCTGCGTAAGCGACTGGCTCTTTTCGTTGAGAAAGACATGGGTACACTGGGCGGTAAGGGAGTTTTCGTTCCAGTGCACAGGCACTCGGTGCCAAGGAGGCCGAATCAAAGTTGGTTGAGCGTGCTCAGCTACAAGTTACACAGGAACCAAAAGAGAAACATTATCTGAAGAAAGCACGCGATCAGTGGTCGTGTAATCAAAAGACCAAAGCGAAGTAATACCGCGTGGTGTAAGTATCTTTCGCTTGAATATTATGGGTCATGCACGGATGCGTTGTAGTCGGGAAAAAGTGCTGTACGAAATCGTGTTTCAACCATTAATCCTACCATTTAGCCTGCCACCATCGTGCCTCACTGTTGGGTGCTATTCTTCCTTCCCCCCTCCGACAGGCTTTGACGTTTAAACGATCTATTAATCACAAACATAATCAAGCTAAACGTTACTGTTCTGCTTTCCAACGGCAGCAGATAACAAGCGTAGTAAAGGAAGCGCCTCACTCCTTTCATGAAAAATGTTAGGGTACCTATTGTTTGCTGAACTGGGGTCCATCTTCTGCATTTCTTTTATCGTTACCATCACGTTGCTTATTTTTCCTTGAATATATATTTTGTATACATGCAGTCTACCACCACTAGTAGTGTAAGCATACATCACAGAGCCACTGTTGGTTGAATTACATGAAATGCTAGTTTTGTGTTCAGTTGCAAGGATTGCCTCAACCCAGCCGCGGCTTTTTGTGGCGCCCCTGTTGCCGCTCTTCGGGGCACAACGAATGTGTTTTTGTTCCACATACGCGACGCGGTTTAACATTAAGCAATATGAAATGGAAAAAAGGAAGAAACGCGAGTTGGAACGTGCAGGAATTAATGAAGATGATGATGATGAACCATGGATTGCTCCAGAGGAGCAGCAACGCGTAGAAGAAGAACAGCAGCTTCGCGATAAGGAGGAAGCTGATCGTGTTCGTGAGATGCTGGAGCGTCGCGCGCAGGAAGATATTGTGAAGCGCAAGATGTTTAGGGAGTTCCGCGCCAAGCAACTAGCGATGAGTCGTCAGCGCAAAGAAGCCGCTGCTGCCACAAAACAACGATCAAGAGCTAACGATCGCCTACTAGAAGAAATAATTGACGACACTTCAGAAGACACATCAAGCCATAATTCAGACAGCAAAATACAGGGACGCGCAGACAACAAAACCCAACAAGAGGATGCCCCACAGTAATGGTCCGTGTTCCCCTTCCCATTGTCACTGATGCACATGCGCTTCTGTGCTATTTGATACTGAATGGAACAGGATCATCACTTCCACCTTTTACGCATATCGCCCATGTCGTTAAGTTATTCTCCCCCCTCACACGTACATCGCTTTCCCTGCTTTCTTTTTCCTTTTTCTATCGATGCCACGCATAGCGATTTGTTTCGCTTCCTGTCCCCGGTTTTGGTATATTTCCCCTCCCTTCTTCACTTTGATTCTGCTGTCTAATCTGGAACTAAAAGGAATACAAGGGAGGGAGCCGCTGGCTTGTTGCTCTTTCGGTGCTGATTCATTGCTTCTGCTCAACATTTAGTTAGTGGGATTGACTAACAATGGTCGCTGTTCGCGCCAAGGTCGGGTCCCGTGGTTTTATCCGCCAGAAGCAGCTCACAAAGGGGAAGAAGGTGTTCAAGATCGACTGCAGCATTCCCGCTAGTGATGGCATCTTCAGCGAGGAGATCCTCGGGAACTTTGAGCAGTACTTCCAGGATAATGTGAAACTCAACGGCCGTAAGGGAAAACTTACGTCTAAGGTGCGTGTGCACATGCACGACAATGTGTTGTCCATCACAACGACAATGGCATACCGCAAAAAGTACTTCAAGTACCTCACGAAGAAGTTTCTGAAGAAGAAGGACCTCCGTGACTGGATTCGCATTCTCGCCAAGGGGAAGGACACATACCAGTTGAAATACTTCAACATCCAGGACCAGGAGGAGGCGTAATCGTCCGGACTGTGCAGCCTGTGGCCGTGGCAGACGTGTATATGCTCATGTCCCCTGCTCACAATCAACAGTTTTTTCTTTGTGAGATTTGGACTTTGCCATCATTCCCTCTCCGGTGTTTCACTTATCATTTCTCTCTTTTTTTTCTTTTTCTTTCTCCTCCATGCCACCCGCTCACGGTGTGTATTGGGAGGGATGGCCGTGAGTCGATCGTTTATGAGGGAACTTTCCTGCATTTTCTTCCCCCGCGGCATCAGTGAATATGGCTTGCTTGACGATATTCGTATCATCAATACCCTAGGCGCGATTCATTTCAGATAACCTTTTATGTTATCCCTTCTTTTCCCTTTCTGACGCCTTTCATCTGTAGCTTTCTTTAATCTGTTATCTTTAGCAACTTAGTTGTCGTTCTTAGGGTAACTCGCTGTTGATAACGCTGGGACTAAATAATGTCATAAAAGGATTACACCCACTGCGCGTATGCTTCAAGTAGGTGTCAGACGCTTCCTCGTGGAGACTTCGCGTAAATTCTCCACGTCAGCCCATCCCGAAGTGTTCCACTGCGATGCACGAGGGGCATTGGGATATTTATGGAGGTTGAAATTCACATACTTGAATGGCAGGCCCTCCGGACCGTCTTTTTTTTAACTCCGCAGGTCGTGGTTTCTCAATATTGCCGCGTTGGTGTTACATCAAACTGTAGTTTTCATTACTGCTCGCTTCGCGGGCGGTGCGGTGCGGATTGTGGAAGATTGTGACTGAGGAAGCGGAAACAACATGCTTCATGCGTTGCCAAGCACACGCAGTGTCGAATGTGTGTTTCTTTGTTAATTAATTCATGAAAATAATGGGATAATAACGTATTTGAATGACCGCCGTTGTCAAGACAATATGTCATATTATTTATTTGTTACTAATTTGCATTGTTAAGAGCGGGTTCCTACGAAGCGCTGTTTCTGTGCTTTTAACCCAATTTGGATTCACGCTGCTTTTGCCCCACGATGGGGCCATGCGCATTTCGATCTTGCCGCACTAAAGTTATTGCGATGGCTGGATCTTCCCTCTTCGTTTGTTATATTTGTTCTTTATTGATCTTTTCCTCATGCTCTGCAATTCGTTAAACATTCATGACTTACACACGCTGTTGGACAAGGTTCGCAACAACGGCGAAGGAGGTTACCTTACCGCTGCTTTCTACCTGTTCTTCTAATTTTCCGCAGGGCCAACCCACAGACACACGTATACATAAAGAGGGAGTAAGAGAAATAGAAGTGGCGGGTGAGTAACCGGTCCGTTGTTAGTAACACAGTAGAGTATCGGAACGTTCGGTAATAACTTCGCTGCGGCGGCAGTCAATGGGCGGCAGCATTAGCAGTGCTCAAAGGCCTTTGGATGATGGAGGTCTTAACAAAGTAGTACCTGATGTAGGGGGTGATTTTGGCAGTAGTGTTGCTGCTGAAAAAAAAAGTGACGTAAATGATTTGGATACCTATCGACAGTTTCGTGATCAGTTGTTGAGCTTTTCTCTGGGTGAGAGCGCCTATGATTACGCGGAGAAGCTCTTTGAAAAACATTCCTCTAGTCCTGAGGTGATGACACTCCTTGCGGAAACAACGGTTATGTACGACAAAACAAAGAACAAATACGCCAGAGACCACTGGTGTGATCGTCTCGACCTTCTTCAGCGCGGAGTCGATGTGAGTCGAAAATGCATAAATGAAAATCCCGACTACGGCCCGTGTTATCGAACTTATGTGTTGTGTGCCACTCGCGAGGCAGAAGCTTTGTATTATATGAAGAGTCTTTTGGGACTTGGGCTCCTGGAGAACTACAACGCTATAATGAGCCGTGGAGAGAAGGGTATGCAACTACTTCCCAAAGACGCAGACATCCCCAATGCACTTGGCGGACTCTGCGCTCGATGCGCCTATGTATGGTACAATCCGACAAGGTTGTATGCACGTTGGTGTGGTGTACCTTGTTGGAAGGATCTTTGGGCAAAGAGCGTGGAGTTGCACAAGCGCGCGGTGGAGAACGACCCGAAAAGCCTAGAGTTTGCCTGTCGCCTTGCTCAGGCGTACTTCCACGGTGGGGATTATCAAAATGCACGGCGGTGGTATGGGAAAGTGCGAGATGAGATGCCACCACAAGACCTAAAGGATGAACGGTGGCAGGGGATCGCACATACGCATCTTTCTACAGCTTTTGCGAAGACAAGTTGGAATGTCCCTTTTGCGTAGTTGGAGTAACTACTCATAGAGGGGAGCGAGCCTAAGAGGGACACGAGAAATAGTGTCTCTTTGCCTCCCTTGTTGGACAAGATTACACCTGTGCGTTTTCATCAACACTTCTGTTTTTTCCCTGCTTTTAGCGGCTGTGGCCCTTGCTTGAGATTCCTTCATATTTTTTCCCTTTCTCTGCTTAATTGGGATTTCGGTGAAACACTTCACTGCTACAGCAATCACAACGATTAGGTTAATTGGGGGAGGGACCGAGAACAACAGTAAAGGTAAGAAAGGGAAGAAATAGCGAGACGTCAAAATGCTGCGATGCTTGCGTCCTTTCGTCTTTCCCACCCCCCGACTCAGCACCAGCTGCTGCGCTGCGAATGTTCGTCACGCGGCATCCGTGCACTCTTCCGTTAGCAGGGTGTCAGAGGTGTCGGGCACCGTTGATGTGGATGAAATTCCCACGCTTTCTTTCCTCTCATCAAAGACGGTGCTTACTCAAACCGTCGACAGGACGATTGAGGTGTGCGACGCGCTTCTGAATGAAATACCCAAGGCAAAAACTGCAAGGGAGAAGCACGACCTCATTGACTCTACCAGTAATGTTCTCTGTCTTCTTCTTGATCCTTGTGAGTTCGTGCGCCAAGTCCATCCAGATGCAGAGTACAAACAACACGCCTCGTATGCGTTTCAGAAAGGGTATGAATACATGAGCAAGGTAAACTCTCGGCGTGATCTTTATGATGTTGTCCTCCAGCTCGATAGCCCCGAAGGACACAAGGAACTCAGCGGTGAGGAGATTAAAAATGTGGCTCAGCTTAGAAGAGACATGGAGAGCAATGGTATTCATCTTCCTGATAAACTTCGTGAGAAAGTAACAGAGATGAATATTGAGAAAGAGGAGCTTGCCATGCGCTTCCTGACGGAGCAAGGCTCAAAGAACCCCTTTGCCACACTGCGGTACCTTCTTCGGTGTCGCTATGACCTCGCGCAGTTACTTGGTTTTGAGAGTTATGCGGAGCAGCAACTTCGCGGCACGATGTTGAAGAATCAGCAGCGTGTTTGGCACTTCCTGTGTGGAATTGCCCACAAGTATCGAGCAGAAGCGGAAAGAGAAATGAACATTATCAGGAGTAATGTTGGCGAGGTTCGTAACCGGCACAACGTCACTGACGACGTACGTGCGCGGGTGGCGCACTCGCTCCGACGCGATGCCGAACCAGAAAGAGTTGCAGAATACTTTTCCGTTGCAAATTGCATTCGTGGGATTCAGTGCCTTTGCTTGGAAGTTTTCGGTGTACGACTAGAGGAAGTTCCATTTGAAAAGGAAGAGATATTTAACAGGGATGCCAAGAAGTATCACGTGTATGATGAAGATAAGGCATTTCTCGGCGTTATCGTTCTTGACCTTTATGCGAGCGACATGAAATACTGCCAAGCTGGACACCTGACGCTGCAACTGGGCTGCATACCCCACCAGGAGGCCCTTGCGAAGGTTGGGTTAAAGTTGCCTAAACGGCAGTATCCAGTTGTTGTGCTGACATGCAATGTTGGGGCCCTCTCACCTGCGCAGCGACTTCCCAATGGAAAATTTGATGATGAATCGACCCTTATGCACCCTAATGAGGTTACCACTGTTTTTCATGAGTTTGGCCATGCGATGCATACCATCTTTGGGCAAACAAAAGTTCAAAACCTTGCTGGCACGCGGGCTAGTATCGATTATGTGGAAACGTTCTCACAACTTTTCGAGCAATTTCTCACTTCACACGAGTTTCTTCGGCTTTGGGCACACCGAATTAACACACGGGAACCCATTTCATTTGATATGGTGATGAAGCGTAATGCCGCGGCCGATATGTTTAAGCACCTTGATATGATAGACCAAGTGGTTCTCTCTGCTGTTGACCAGACGCTTCACGGACCGCAGCCGTACACCGTGTACTTTCCCCACGGAGATCAAGGGCATATCGGAAAGCGCACGCTGGGCGATAGTGCTGACTATGGACGTGGTACTTACAATTTAGCAAAAATCCTTATCGACATTTGTACACCTTTGTCTGTTGTGACGCCAACAGAGACTGGGGTACTTGGCACGCTTTCCTTTGAGCATTTGTCTGGCTACCCAGCCGGGTACTACGGTTATCTTTACAGCCTCTCCATCGCTCGGCGGATGTGGGATAAAAAGTTCGCGCGAGACCCTCTCAATAGGGACGCTGGAAAGGAGCTGGTTCATAAAGTGATGCGACACGGGGCAGCGTGCGACCCTGTGGATGTTGTTGAGGCGTATTTGGGCGACAAACTCGATGAGATCGACATCTGGGCATAGAAGCTTCCTTCTCTCGCATGTGATTAGATGCGCAATCACAGCTCAAATTATTTACTTTTACATTAGGTGAAAGGAACCTGTTTCTGGAACTGAATGCGTCAACGTCTTCTTTATTGATGGGTCCGTAAGCAAGCACAGTCGGGAGGGAGGAGGTGCTGTTGTCTTATAGTCTTGTGCTCGTAGTACGATAGGATTGGGGCCAAGGCGTGGTGGACATGCCTTTAACAGCGGCGTCTTACTGAGGTTTCGTTTACATTCTAAAATAATAATAAAAATAATATCAAAAAAGAAAAAAAAAACAGTAATGTTGTCGCTCCCTTCCAGCCCCATTTTTCCATCTCCGTGTGATATATATATATATTTTTTAGTGGCGTTGTTATAAAGGCTAATTGTTTATTCGTGTGTGCTTCCTTCCTTTGGTTGCCTTTGGGGGAATTTCCCATTCAACTTTGGATCTTCCTTTCTTCTGTTTATACATGACGTCATCCTGCATTTTGATCTTTTTTTTTCTGTCAACATGTGTTTGGTTATGTACATGTTTGCACAGTTGAGCGTACTTCGCGATTATACTTTGTGGTTTTGAGTGGCAATCATAGGTGTGTACTCCAGTTCTGTGGCGAAGTGACTCGTGTAATTTGGCGGTACGATGCGTCGCTCATTTGTAGCTCTCGCAGCAGTGGCACCTTCTGCCGCTGCTGCTGCCGCCTCAACAGCTCACACCAACGCCAAAATGCAGACGCTTCATAAACTGCTCACTGGGGAGGTTGGGTTTAAGAACAAGGCACCGATAAAAGATTGCAATATCGTTCATCAATTTGGGGAAAATTGGACGAATGAGCTTGCGGCTTACGCCAAGTCACTTTCCGCCGAGCAAAGAAAGATTCTTGAACGGCAAATCGCACGCGTGAAGTTGACCCGCTACACTGTAGCAGAGCTTGCCGCGTACTGTGGCGATGGACCTGGCCTGCTCGACGAAACGGCACGTGCTGCTAACGTAGAGCAAGGCATCAGCTATGTGAAAGCTAATGGAATGGAAGCGTTTGAGAAGTATGTTGCTCGTGAAGCGGTTCACGCAAACTGGAAGCCAGAGGATGTGAAGAAATTTATCGAAGCCGTCAAAGGGAAGGTAAACTAGGCGCAATGCCGTACGTACTGTAGCTTAGTGGACGAGGCATATGATGCTGCGTCAGAAGTGATGTGAGTAATATTCCCCACCAATGTAGGGGGGAGGGTCACCAAGCTGCACAGTGGTGGGTGTTTATGACAAAAAGAAAAGGAAAATCGATACCTTCAACCCTTGTTAGTAAAAGTAGGATCTAGTCGTGTTGTTGTAGGTGGTGTCTAGACGTTTGTTGCCAAAACGGTACTTCTCACGAATGTCGCTTGTCCCCATGTGTGCTTTGCCCTTTAGTGGCTCTGTTAAAAGGGTGAGAATATTGTACCGACACGGAGTAATTGTGGGAAAGAGAAATATTGTTTTTCTTCTTTCTCCCTCTTTCCGCTTCTCTTCTCGTAAATGAAAAAATGTTTATTATCTTGCCTCTCGGGACGATATCGGTGGATGAATTTTATTTCCGAAGCGTTTAGGGAATCAAACATCTTGTTTTTCATTTCAGAGCCAGAAAGAAAGGAAGACAACAAAATTGAAAATGAAATTGTGTAGCGAGGTAGCTTAGGTGGAGTGTGATGATTTGATTGTTGCAGGGTGGGGATCAGAGTTTCTTCGATGTGGCCCAGAGGTTTGCATGCGTATTTGTCGAGGCTTATTTGTTAGTGTTACCACTATATAAGATATTCAGTTTTATATCTTGCTTTTTCTTTTCTCCTGCGGTTGTTTATTGTGTATAAACATGCCCTTCCATCATTTTTCCCTTGTCGCACTTAATTCCCACTCATTCCATTTTTATTCCTACTTCTTTCCTTGCGTTATTCAGAGGAGCCGCTATTGCGTAAAAGGAAAATAGGTTCTAATCAATTGGTCAGTAATCCACGGAAGTAATACTGTAAAGAGGGGAGCACTAAAGCAAGTGCAGACCAACTTACATTATTTGAGCGGCTGTAAAGGCACTGTTTAGAGTTTTTAGTAATATTTTCTTCATTCTATCCCATTATTATTATTATCATTATTTATTATTTTGTTAATACGCGATGCCAAAAAAAAATTCATTGTATGATGTACTTGGCGTGGCACAAAACGCCACAATGGACGAGGTCGCGCGTGTTTACCGACGCAAAGCACTCCAGTACCACCCGGATCGTAATCCTAATGGGGCAGCAATGTTTAAGCAGATCGCTAATGCATACTCAGTGTTGTCCGATGACAAGAAACGTGCAATGTACGATGCAACAGGCAAGGTGCTGGACACCGAGGTTGAGGAAGACGACGAGGCGGTACGGGCACGGCGCTCTGCAGAGATGAGTGAACGTGTTCGCATGTTTTATGCGACATACGCCGGCTCGCCGGAGGAGTTGGAGGACGTTGTTAAACGATATAAGAAGTGCAAGGGTAATTTCGGGAAAATGGTGAAAGAGGAGCTTCTGTTCGACAACGGTAAAGAAGGTGAAATCAAGCGCCTACAGGACCTTGTGCACACCCTCGTAAAGGAGGGTCGGCTACAGCCAACCGACGCATGGAATACCACATGCACACAGTCGGCTCTTAAGAAAATTGAGCGCGGTATGGCGAAGGAGCGCCAAAAGGCTTCAGAGGTACTTAACGCGGCGGGCACACCACGTGATCGAAAGACTACCGACATACGGGCACTGCAGGCCATCATTTTACGTGATCAGGAGAAAAGCTGGGGTGATATGCTGGAGAGAATCGAGGAAAAATACGTCAAACACAAAGGGGTATCTAAGGAATCCAAAAGAAAGAAGCAACGCGAACATGCAGTGAAAGAGGAGCCGTCGCGAAAGAAGGTTAAAAAATAGTTTGTTTCTCTTCCCGTGTTTTTTTTGTAAGTGTGCAGTTGTTCCCCTACATTCGACAATGATTGGGTGGGTTACAAATATCCTTTTCAAACCAACGCCTGTTAAGCAGGAAACCATAGATTGTTTGGAGAAAAAATCAGCCCTGCATGCCCTCTACGTGGGGGGGGGCGTATGCGGATAAACTCTTTTAACAATTACATGTGGCTTGACGGAAAAAGGAAACCACGAGTAGTTAGTTGTAGGGTGCAGTTTCCGAAGGGTTTTATGGTTTTATCCCACGTTTTATTTGTTCGATTTATTTTATTTTTAATTGGCGTTTAGACGCTTATAAAAAGGAATCATGCACGTAATAATGGGACATGTACCGCGATTTTATATCTCGCTTTCTCATTTGTGTCATCTTGTACTATTTTTCTCTCTTAATCTTCTCCTGAACTCCTCTTAAATGTTTTTTTTTAATGATGTGCTGTTGCATTAGCGCATTGTAAGCATAGGAGGCAGAAGGAAAAGGTGAAGCGGATCTTGGGAAAGAAAGAAAAAAGTGGGAAAGCTGAAGAATAGTTGCTAGCTGGAAAAGGTCAAGTTCTTATCCCACACATCCTCCAGGTATCAGCGTGTTGATCAGGTTGACTTTGCTTGGTTACAGAGCGTGATGGACAGTCACCGTAAACCTCTTCTCTCCAGAAACCATGCGGCACACGCTGCGCAACGTCAGTCCTTCACTAGCCGCATCTCATTGCTTGTTGCCCAGCGGCTCTCAGTTGTCGGGATAGAAGAGGAGCCTCGCTATGGAACGGTTGCTGGAGCTACTGTGAATACATTGTGTAATGTGGTTGGCGCAGGTGTGCTTTCATTGCCTCTAGCACTGCACAACGCCTCTATTGTCGGTGGTTTTGTCTTGCTTTTCTTTATGGCAATACTTGGCGGAGTTGCAGCTTACATGGTTATCGTGGGGTGTGAAGCTACGAAGCGCTTTTCCTTTGCTGAGGTCGTCGCTCACGCCCTCTTTCCAGCCCATGACTTTGAAGAGTTTTGTCTAAGGGCGGGCAAGCCAGTGTCACACAATGTGAACCTTGTTGGGGGGAGCACCCGGGAGATTGACGAATTGCATGAACAGCACAAGAAACGTCTGATAACACAACGATTGAGGCGCCGCATTATCATCGTTCTTTTGGAATTATTGATATTTTTCAACAACTATGGTACACTAATTATATACTCTCGTGTTATCGGAGACTCTATGCCTCCTGTGGTGCGGTCCTACTTGCATGCCTCGGGCATCTTTGTTACCAGAACCTTTTGGTTGGTAACTTCGGGAGTAATTTTCTTTTTTCTAAGCTGCGCGCGACATATGGACGAGCTTAAGTGGACGTCGCTGCTGGGATTCCTCACAATTCTTTACATTGTGGTAGTGGTAGCGGTACGCTACGTCACGAGTTTACAACCGGAACCATACCCTAACGTGGACCCTGCGGCGCTTGCTGGTATCAACTGGTACCACATAAGTTTAGACATACTGCGTACCGTTTCCACATACAGCATTGCTTTTTCATATCACAGTAACATCCCTTATTTCTATCGGGAACTAAAGGACCGCCAGCCCTCCAATATGCTTAAGAGCGTGTACATTGCTTTCCCAATCATTACGGCTTGCTACGCAACTACGGGTCTTCTGGGCTATCTCACATTTGGTACCCTGGTGGCGTCCCCTTCCGTTGGTGGCGATATTGTACGTAATTATCCAGCGGATGATGATCTGGTTAATATTGGGCGTTTGGGTCTCTTTTTTCACTTTGCTTGTGTATACCCTATTCTGTCTGTGTGTGCACGGCGTGGTCTGCACAGAGTGATTATGCACGCCTTAACTTGGACCACGCTTACCTCGAAGTACATGGGAAACGAGGACGCGGCCGACGAAAATACGGTTTACTACACCGTCACCAGGAAAGGCAGGGGGTCGAGTTTCATTGGTGGTGCCGAGACTCTGGATGACATTGATCGAGATGTTGGTTCGCCGGAGGATACAACGACATTGGCCATTGTTTTGGAGGCGTTCTTCATTGTAAGCACTTCGGTGCTCTTCGCTGCATATGTTTCGGGTATCTCTGTGGTAATCGACTTTTTAGGAACCCTTCTCGGTACTGTTATGATGTTTAGTATTCCTGGGCTGGCTGGGTGGTGCATTGCGTCGCGTGCCCATCCGCTCGATTTTGCATTGATTCGCCACACACGTCTTTTTATGACGTTTGCTTTCTGCTCATTTTGACTGGTGTCGTTTCGACGGTTATCGGAGTAGCTGTTCTTATCCAACAGTATGCTTTTCCATCTGATTAGAACGTTCTAATCAATACGATGTTTTTTTTTCTTTTTTTTACGTACTTGTCTTCATTGCAGGTTTCCCTCATTTCCATTTTCTTTTTTTTTAAATATCTCCTCCGACTTGTAGTTGTTAAAACGAGGAATAGCTTTTACTCGAAACGATATCGAGCGAGGGTGAAGGTATACACCAATATTTCTACGTGTATCCTGGTGTTGGTTTATTGCTCTTAGGGGTAGCCTCTGCAATGGGATTATCTAAAGGAAGGGAGAAATGACGTGGAAACATTAGGTGGAGTGGGTGCCCATCGTTTACTGAAAAAAATGCTTTGTTTGTGTTTGCTTGCCTGCATTGGAGTTGGATGGGTGTGGATGATGATTGCATCCTGTTGCTATGCATGAAAGTATTAATTAGATGAAACACGTCGCGCTACCTATTCGATGGGTTTGTGTGCACATGGGGTGCCGCTATTTAGTTTTCTATATGTGAGCTGAATGGTGTGCTTATATTAGTTTTCCTATTTATGTATAACTGTTCAGACATTGATTCTCTTTTCACTCCTTTTTTCCGTCGCTCACATCCCTACGGTTGCATTCGCGAAATCACTTCCCACATGGAGTGCAGTATAGGCGGGATACTCATTACTAGAAATATATTATATCCTCTCTGACTGGGAGTCATTTTGGAAAAGGTGTGTGGCAACCGCGTTCTATATTAGTTGCGAGGTGTGTAATTTTATGATACATGCGACGATGCCTCTTCGCGCCTGGTCTATGTACTACTCGTCAGCAATTTATGCATCTTACGACCTCTCATGGTAGGGGTCACGGCTTAAAATGGTGTCCGTCCTTAGTCCAGTGGCTGCTGAGGAAGGCCCAGCGGAAGCGGCAGAGCCTCCGGAGGACAGTGCCATTGGAGTTGTTACTGAAATTAGCGAGGAGTTGATGAGGTCTTATCCAAAATCTGTACAAAAATCAACACTACGCAGTACACTTCTTTCAACAACTGAGCGGGAGCAGCTTACACGTATGATTTGTGATACCCATTACGCAGGGAAGGACAAGAACAAGGATGATGAGGCCATGTGGTACCAAAGTGCACTGGAGGTGCACTGGCTTGAGGAATGGGCATTAGAGTCTTTGGGTGATCAAAAAGGGACGACGCTCGCCGCTCGGTGAAGAAGGCTGTTCTACAGCGCGTTGATTTACATAAGCCCCTGGCGTACATAATAGGTTCTCAGCCCTTCTATGGTTGTAATATCAAGTGTTCTCCCCCGTTATTGTGTCCGCGGCCTGAGACGGAAATGTGGACTCATTGGTTCGTCCGCACTTATCTTTCCTCACTCACTGAAGAATGTGCGTCGTTGAGGGTTTTGGATCTTTGCTGTGGCACCGGTTGCATAGGCATAGCCGTTGCCAAACATGTTCCCTTTGTGCAGGTAGTAGCGGTGGACATCGCAGAAGAGGCAGTGCGTGCCTCCGAGCATAATGCGAGGCACAATGGGATCCCGAGCAGCCGCTTTCGTGTTGTGAAGAGTGATATGTTCGAAGCATTCTGTGCCCCTGAGGGAACTACATCCTCACTAACTCAATACGACACCAAATCTACAAGGCGACCACTTGCACCAGAACATGTGGGTTCATTTGACGTTGTCCTATGCAATCCTCCTTACGTCCTCCCAGAGCAATACGTGGACTTGCCTCCAAGTGTGAAACTCTGGGAGTCCAAACCTGCTCTTGTAGGGGATGAAAAGCGGGAGTTGCAGCACCATCTTTATTTTCAGGAACTGTGTGAGTATGGATCAGCGATTCTGAAGCCGAAATCACAGCGCAATTCCGCCCTCCGCAATGCCCCCAACATCATTATCGAGGTGGGACTCCAAGCTGAGATAGTTGCGTCGTTAATGGAGCGGAGCAAATTGTGGGAAAATGTGGAGGTGCATTTGGACTTTGCCCAGCAAATGCGGTGGATAAGCGCCTCTTCTTCACATTGAGCCATAACCTAACGTCATAGTTGTATTGGCGGCTGCGGATTTTGCGCGCCTTTAACGATATCAAGTTGAGTACCGTAGAATCTTTACACGAATCATGTATCTCTTCGTTTAATCAAATGACCGCGCTTCCCATCAAGATGTGTTAAAATTATGTTTGGGGAATCTCGATCCCGTTCGCAACCATTATAAGTTGCTGTTTTTTTCCTTTAAAAAGGAAACGGAGGAAATAATAATCACAATCGCAGATAATAGAGTGGAGAGCGGGAGTCCAAGAGATATAGGAACGACCGTCTGAGAAGTGGACGTTACACACCGGAATTTTATGTTGTATCTGTCTTTTCTTTCCTTTTTTTTTCTGCTCAGCATTATATTCTGCTGGACACGCGCCTCTACCGATCGTTCGTTTTTGCTCTAAATTTTCATGTACGCAAAGCATTATTACGTTACTTTTTTTTTTTTTAAGAAAAACTAATAGATAATGGTTCTCATCGAATGCAAACGGTTACCAAAGGATGAATATAGCAAAGATTATGACGTTTTCCTTGTCTCTATGCCGCTAACCACAAACATTGGTGAGGCCACTGATGTTCTACAGCGTATGCGTAACACTAGAGTTCGTATAAAGTGGATGATAGCAGCCGCGAAGCAGCTCGCGAAGGATTTTTGCTCAAAAGAACAGGAGCACCACTTACTGGGGCCTGTGGGGGATGCAGAGCGGTATTTGGCCATTGAGCGAGCAGAGAGTCGTCAGCTCTGCTCGCAGGATGAGCTAGACGCCTTAATTGCTGCCTTCAAAGGTGGTGCAATGATTGTTTTCCCAGCTGAGTGCAGCGGTACTGATGCTGTTAGACAACTGGCGCTTGTGCTTGATAACGAAAACGCCACAGATACAGAGCGCTCCAAGGCGCACCGCCTCCTAAGCATCATTGACGATGGGGCTGCCACGGAAGATATCTTGCAGGGAACTGCCCTTATGTGGTGGAGTGGCAAGCCCCTCGACAGAAGCGCTGACTTCACCAAATACGTAGGAAAGAATGAAAAAACTAAAATAACAGTGAAACTCACCGTAAAGGACGCACCAGCACCACCTCGTGAGCCAGTGATAGACGCCAAAACACAGTCGGAGATGATGGCATACTACTTCAGAAAGCAGGAGGAGATGAAAAAGTTAATCGAAGATGAGGACCTTAACTATGGCAACAGCGCTTGGGCAAACCCGAAGGGGCTGAAATCACAGCTGCACGGTTTTGAGAATGTGAAGTATAAACCACTTTGAGAGAAGCAATAAATGTTTGTTGCCTTCGCATACCCTCACAACCGCACATATATCCTGGCATTTTTAGTGCCGTTACTACTTTTTCTTATAATTTTTTCGTACAAGTAACTTTTTTCGTGTGGGACATCTGCGTAGATAGTTTTTGTTATTTGTGTCTGATTTTGTGTAGTATATTGAATTACGCTGAAATCGACTCAATGCTTTATCATTGGCCTGCCACGGTGTTCTTGTCTTGATACAACTCGGGTTTCTAGCTGCTTTTCTCTCCTCCTTGAATTCAATCAAACAATATCACTAAACGCACATTTATTGACAGGAATCGATTCCGTTTCTTTCTCGCTTCCGCGGTTAATATGGGCGTGGATCTTACCGGTGTGCAGAAGAGAAAGCGGGTGGTGCGCTACCACACCTACTCGACAAACCCGTACATCAAGCTTCTCATCAAGCTGTACAAGTTCCTCAGGCAGCGTACGAACTCGTCGTTCAACAAACTGATTCACAGGCGTCTGCTTAAGAGTCGTAGCAACCGCGCACCCATTTCGTTGAGTCGCATTGCCGTCTGCATGAAACGCCGCTCTGTGTTCCTTGCCAAGGGAAAGAAGGCACCGATTGCTGTCATCGTCGGTGATGTGCTCGATGATGTCCGCATGACTCGCATTCCGGCCATGCGCATTTGCGCCCTGCGTTTCTCTAAAAGCGCTCGCGAGCGCATCACAGGTGCCGGCGGCCAGTGCTTGACATTTGACCAGCTCGCTATGGTGGCCCCTACCGGAAAGAACACAATGCTGCTGCGTGGCCGCAAGGCTGGACGCGAATCGGTGAAGCACTTTGGAGCTGCAGGTGTTCCTGGAAGTCACGCCAAGCCGCATGTGTCGTCGATTGGAAAGGAAAGGCAGCGGTCGAGCAAACGCCGCCACGCATTCCGCCACAAGTAGCGAGTGGAGCAAATGGACAATTGATTCGATTTGTGTTCTTATTTTATTTTGTTTATTAATTCCCTTGCAGTTTGCACTGTCTTTCTGAAGAATACCTAGCTTGCATGGATTGGCGAGAGGTAAGAGCAACTGATGTGCCGCCACTTCGCTGTTGCTTTTGGGTCGTTATTACTGCAGTTTGCGATTGAGTTCTTTCTTCTTTTCCCCTCTCTGAATAATGGTGAAAGTTTTCCATTCCTCTTTTTCTCCTTTCGCTCACTCCAGCTTGTGTTGCCATATTAGTTATTTTTAGAAATGCCGGAGCGCTTTAGCATTCCCTCTACAGAAGCATCCCGAAGCGATTAATATTATTCTCTTCCTGCTCGTGCTGCGTTGTCGTCCTCTCCTTTTATAAGGCGTGCCGATTGCGAAATGTAGGGAGAAAAAAAGCGTTGCCATCCCTAGTGCCATGAAACTAAAAAAAAAGTGGAAGGCGCTTTATGCTCGATTGCATTGAGGAGAAAAAGGATATCACCGTTCTCATTCACATCACAACCATTCGTGTTATATCAAATAGCGAAGAGGAATGTGGGTTGTTATGAGCCTGACTTGACACAACTCTCAGTGGCTTGTCGTTCCTGATTTATGGTTCGTAATGTGGTGATGCCACACCAATCGGAGTGTAATTTGTTGCATGCGTTGGTTATATCATTGTTTATTAGTGTTATCGTATTTCACACAGCTGTAAATGAGCGTTACGCTCGCTTCCATGCGAAGGGAAGGGAATGGTGGTGTCAACTGTGGAGTAGCCATTGTTACACTTCTTGGATAATAATATAATAAGTTTTTTTGTTTTGTTTTGTATGTTGCCGCGGTTTCGGCGAAGTGCTTTGCTCCCTGAAAACATGTACGGTGGTTCACTCATGAAACTATTGTTCATTGATGTAATGGTTCGATACATTATGTACAAATGTGTACATTTGCATGATTTTATCCATGTTTTTTTTTTTTACTGTTGTTGATGATTTTGCTTTTTCTCATGTATTTCTCTTCTGTTTTTTTTTTAATGAATAAATGATTGTGATGCAAATTAGTTTGTAATACACATAAGGACAGCAAATAAACAATAAAAACCACAGGGAAATATATAGCGAAGGAATAATTACTAAGTATATTAGCAGGAAGTGAGGCTGCGGTAAGGAGTAAAAGCGGAAGTGACAATAAATATAGTCGTTTCTGTTATCAATCCCGTTAGGACCTGACTTCCCATCTCAGGGGCTACCTCTTCTTTCCTTCCTTTTAGCGTTCGGCAATGATCACAATTACTTCCTCGATTCCGCTGTCGGCTGCCGCGGTTGACACTGAGGCTGCTGCCTTGGGAAACCTGAATTCTTTACTGCGGCGCTGTGGACTCTACCTGTCCACAGCATCCACCCAGCTGCACGTGATGCCAGAAACTGTGTGTGTTATTTCCCCGAGTGATGTATCCAGTCTCGCGCAAAATGCGCGACTACTTGTGACGCACAAGGACGTACAATGCGACTTTAACGCCCTGTCGAGCGTGCTTTGGGGTCACGTGAAAAATATCGACGCGCGACTCGATGCATATTTACAGTATTTACAGAAAACTCCCGATGTCAGGAAGACTGCGGCTGTATATTTATCGCCAAGGCACGTTTCATTATTAGCACACGCAGTTTTTACGTTGCAACAATTTGAGGAGCCATATGCGAGACATGAGGTACGCGATGCCGTTAGTGTTGTACAAAAGGACGTGGAGATGGTGGCGCGGCTTGGAACAAAACTTATTCGAGTGCTCCGCGGTGCCCTGGAGGGACAAGATGGAAGTGACATAAATCTACTGCCGCCAACTGAGATGGCGCTGGGCACTGTTTTTATGTTTGCTGTTTCCATGGCGTCTCGAAGCGCTATCGATGTAAGCCCCATAACTACGTTTTTCAACTCGGAGATAACGTGGGAGCTTAGCGGCGTTAGCATCTTCGCCAATGAGAGCTATTGTGAGGCACTTTACCGTCTTATATCTGCGCTTTTTGCTAGGCGAAGTGACTTTGACGGTATCGAGCGGGTTTCAGCGGAGTTGTTGGTAAACCGTTTAGCGGCACGACCACCGCTTAACTGGAATACGGTGAAGCGACTACAATCATTACGTAACGTAGCTCTTTCTCCTCAGTACGTGGTGCTACGCTACATAAGTGCTGTGCGGCACCGCGTTCTATTACTCCTAGCACCGGAAGCTCCCATCGCTAATATGCTCAGGCCATACTGTGCCCGTATCCTTCAGGAGTTTGGCAAGCGCAAGCAGATGATTTCATATTATCAAGTCACATTGTTGGGGGCGCTACACGGTATGCCAGAGGTGAATCTAACGGACGATGCGCAGCTGTGTAGGCGGGCATTGGAAACTCATTTGGGAGATGATGAACAGCTGATGCGTCCTGACTTTCTTCGTCTTCTCATGGCGCACGGGCACACTGTTGCGCATGACGAACACTGTGCTTTGAGTCATGGCTCTGTCATTTCCCTTTTTCGTGCCATGTGCCAGCAGTTGTTCCAGGTACCCTTCTTTGAGTCCGACAATTTTAATGACATGTCAGACTTGGTCTTGAGGCCGCCTGTGATTGCACTATCTCTGATTCGATTGGTGGTTCGTGCATCTTCGGCTGATGTGTCGATAGCTTCTGATGTCCTCGACGAAATGAACAAGTTACTCAATTTGATGTACAAGAAAAGTTTATCGCAATGTGGGCTGGCCCAGTCGTCACGGCGGGTTCCAAAGCCGTTGCGGCGCGTTATTTTGGGCACAACGACTTTACTATTCGAGTTCTTTAAATCTCGTTTGTTTATTGAAATTACCAACCGTGTTGCTTCACTGCAGGCTCTTGCGAGAATTGTTGCGATGTGGGGATTATATGTTACCTCCGAAAGAAGCACTACTGAAGCAGAAAGAAAAAGTGCTATGAGGTTGTTAAGTGTGATGAATAGGAAACTTGTGGCGATATCGGCAGGCATGACAGTGTCCGGTGTAAACGGTTTCTTCAAGGATGTCGTGCTTCCAAGTGGTTCGAAGGAATCCCTGGCTCAGCGAAATCACCAGCACTATGCACTTCTCGAGGCATATTTGCGGGCCTTTGCATCGGATGCTATTGTGATTGTTATGAACGAGGAGTTGCTACTGAAACGGTGGGTGGATTTATCGCTGCGATGCATCAAAAATCCTCTTAGTGGTGCGCTCGCTATAGCCGGATTAGATTTTCTCTCGGCTGTTTTTCTTTCGAAGCGAGCCATTGCTCCCCTTTTCGTGCCAACATATATATCTTTGATGATCCCCACATTGCGGTCATCGAGGTACGGGAACCCGCCCCTATTCCTGGCGCGGCACTTTGCCAAGACAGTACGTGCCTGCTGCCAGGCTCTTGAGGAATGTGATGAACGTGCTTTGAAGGAGATAATTGATGACCCCAACTCCACTGTGAACAAGGTTGTGACGAGTGTGTGCGGGGATGACCAGGGTCTGGTTTCGTTGGATAATGTTCGACCACTTAGTAGCGTTCTCCTCATCGTCTCTTCGCTTTTCGATGAGGTGTGTATATTGTTGGGCAACACATCCATTGCTATTCCCACAGCAACTCAACAGCGATTGGCACGGTTTCAGGTGTACTACTCCGCACTTATAAACCTCCTTCAATGCAGATCGAACACAACGTTGCATAGAGTGTGTGCCTCAGTAGAGGCCGTCATGCTGGAACAACTGCGCGGTGTTCCCAGCGTGCAGGCACAGTGGATTAAATACATCGGAAGAACCGTTGACTCCCTTCAAGGGGTAGGGAAGAAGGCTGTGGCGGAGTGGTTCCTTATGTTGAGTGAAAAAGTAAAGAAGATTGCCCCGCACGCCCAGCTGTAGAGGATCCAAATCCCACACGTCTTTCATTGTCGCAGCAATGGAGGATATGCGCGTGTGGGGTTTAGGTCTGTGGGGGAAATATATTGGTGCTGTTGATTATATTTGGGTGATGTTTTATTACTTCTGCACTCTCTGATATTAGGGACACTCTGTTGGTGAGTTACGGACTACAAGAGAATCTCATGATGCTCTAGCTTACCATCCTTTTGTTATTATGTCGTGGAGGAACCTCGAAGAACGGCAACGTTTCATGTAAAAACACGTCGACGTTTGTTGATATGTTTTTTTTAAAAATTATTATTTACTTTTTTCTGTGGCGGTATCCTTATTGAGGTATTGACGGTTCCAGAATGGTGAAGAGGAGTGTATCGTTAACAAGGTTATATGCTTGGTATTTTCGTTTGGGGATGTGGGAGTTCTCGCGCGGTGTTGAGACTTCGAAGAGAAAACGTATTGACGATACCGTTAATCTTATTGCAGCGTCGGAGGATATGCTAACATCGCCAATACTTCGTCCATTTGGTTTACCATATATGAGGACAATATATGGTAACGAATGAAGAGAACATTACGTGAGCGGTGTTGTGTTTAATGTACAGCACGTTGCTATGTTAGCCAGTTGATACTTGACAAGAATGAGCAAAACATATATACTAAGTAATGTCTTCCGTTTCGTTTTTATTGTTTTTCCTCCACATCGATATTGAGATGAAAGAACGGAGCAACTCACTTTCTGCAATACTTTTTTTTTGTTATTTACAGTTTTGCACATATCATATGAGCGTTTGTTAAGGAGAAGAAGTGAGCAATGAAGTCAAATATTGTTTCGAGCTCCTTATGTAACATTGGAATGGGTATCTTGAAAGTGGCGAGAGCAGCGGCAGTGGCTCGTGGAATCCCAGCAGGAGTGGTACCTCCTGATGACGTATTTAATGAAATGAGCACAAGACAGGGCGGCTCTCCCACCACGGTAAAGCCGTCGCCACTGCCCGATGACTTGCGAGCGCAGCTGCATAGCACTGCAAACGAAAAAGTTGGAGAAACAACTTATCGAGCAGTGCCCTCGTCGCGTACAGCGAGAGCCGCTGGTTTCGGCTCACTGCTGATTAGATTAGGGTGGGATAAATTTGTTGGTGCTCGTGAGAGTGGTCAAATGCTTTCCGTTTCTAGCCACCAGCGTATTGTGGAAACTTTATGTCGCATGAGGGGGGCTGTTTTGAAGTTGGGGCAGATGCTCAGCATACAAGATGATAGTGTAGTCCCTGCACACGTCACCCGCTTGTTCGAGCGAGTTCGAGATAGCGCCTACGCGATGCCAACGTATCAGCTAAACCAGACAATGACGAAGGAGTATGACAACAATCCCAATTGGCAGAAAGACCTCTTTGAGAGCTTTGATGAGAAGCCCATCGCTGCTGCAAGCATTGGGCAGGTGCACAGGGCGACCGTTAGGGACCAAGATAGTGGCGAGCCGACTGTCGTTGCGGTGAAGGTTCAGTACCCCGGCGTTGCACAGAGCATCGACTCTGACGTGGCGAACTTGCGTATGCTGATGACACTTAACATTCTTCCTCCAGGGATGTTTGTTGGCAATATTCTTCAAGAATTGCAACAGGAGCTTGAAACGGAGTGTTCCTACACGCAAGAAGCACAGAAGCAAGTGCGGTATGCCACACTATTGCAGCGAGACAAAGTTCTTCGGGAGGTATTTGTTGTACCAAAGGTGTATGAATCATTGTCTACTGACCATATTCTTGTCACGCAAATGCTACCGGGTGTCTCAATAGACAAAGTCATCTCTCTGCAGGGTGCTCAACATGTGAGGGACTATATCGCACGCTCTTTGTTGCGATTAACACTTGTTGAACTGTTTCAGTGGCGCTTTATGCAAACCGATCCCAACTTTTCCAATTTTTTGTTTTGTCCCGATACAAATAAAATTGGATTGATCGACTTCGGTGCCGCGCGGGATTATAGTGAGGAATTTGTGAAGGATTACCTTGAGGTTGTGGCAGCTGCAGCTAGGGGTGATCGTCTCACCATTATAGAGAAGAGCATTTCTCTGGGCTTTTTAACAGGGAATGAGATGAAAGAAATGCTTGATGCCCACACCGAAAGTGTGCTGTTGTTGGGAAAACCCTTCCGATACAAGGACAAGCCGTATGACTTCTCACTTGAGAATTTACCTGCGCTCATTCGAGCGTATGTGCCCACAATAGTTAAATTGCGTCTCTGTCCTCCCCCGACACCTGTGTACTCATTGCACCGCCGTCTAAGTGGCGCCATTCTGCTTTCGACTAAACTAAAGGCGACCATTCCATCGGGCGAGATTTTTTGGAGCATATATAACGAGGTAACTGGGCGTTGAGGGTTTCCGTCTCCTTTAAGAGAATTAAAATGTTTACTTTTGTTTTTTTGTTTTGTTTTTGTACCCCTCGTTATCGAGAAATGGAGATCATCAAGACACACAAATGCTTCCATTGGTCACACATAAGTTTAACGCACCACCATTCCTTGGAAGCGCACAAATGTCATTGATTGTTATTCCCTCTTTTCATTGGGTATCGGGACTTCTACTGAAATCCTATTAAATTTTCATAAAGTCTTATTTATGTATTTACTCTATCTGCGTACTACAACGTATTTAATTCTCTTCTTCTCGTTCTACGTTTATTTATTAATGACGTTTTTTTTTCTTTCCTTTTCTCTCTTCCTTTTTTTGATTCAATGATTTGTGTACTTACGAACTGTGGAAGCCTTTTTAGAAAAAGAAGAGAAAAATTAGAGGTGCTGTGCATTTTAATTTGAAGGTATCTTAGAACTGTCAACACCTCTAAATTATTGGTACGAGCGTTATAATTGCCTTGGCATTGCGTGGCTGTGCTGCTGAGGCTGCAAGAGTGAAACATTTTCCACTATTTCAAGCAAAGGGACTGACCGATTCGAAAGTTATAAGCACTTTAAGTCACTCTAACTCACAAAGAAAAAAAGCGACAAATAGATTTTTGAACGTATTTGCTACAATTTGTGCAAGAAAGAAAAGGGAAACAACAAAGTAAAGAAGCGTTGCTGACACACAAACACATACGTGTGTTAAAGTCCATAGGTAAAGACAGGGAGAAAGTAGAACATTTATACACAAACGCTTCAAATCAGCCATACGTAGGGCAGGAGTGGGGAGAGAAAAGATATTAATAAAAAAAAAGCAGCTAGCGAAGACGTGCTCATAAACGAGTGTAAACAGTTCAAAACAAACAACAGTGAGGTGGGGAGTAATTATAACTGAAACGATAGGGAATTAAAAGTACAACCATACGAACATATAAATTTGCAGTATAACTGTGGAATTACCTGCAAAGTGGAAGAGAAGCTTTATAGCATTGGAAGCAGACCCTGTTGGAGATAAATGCAGCATCACATTATGCGAGAAGAGCAGATGCGAGCGACCATCAGGAAACTTCAGACTGATATCAATGACCTGCTGGCTGAACAGGAAAGAAATGTACGTCTGATATTCAGGAGAGTTGGTGAGCAGTTAGACAGGATACACCGCATGGCCTCCTCCGGAACTGACGGAGTATCGGATCGGGGAAACTGCCTGCCTTACAGCAGTTCGGCGGAGCTTATTGCATCCGCTTTTCCTGGGAGCAGAGCGGAAGGCCACTTTAGCGGCGCTGCTGGGGGAGTCGCCTTGGGTGTCGCGTCTACCCCAATGAGCGATCGGGTCCAGTCTATGCAGTCTGGTGTCCAGAATAACCCAATTGACGCCATGCCGCGCTCAGATTGCTCTCAGTGGGGGTCGCTAGGGCCTTACGTCATTCAGGAGACGTCACCCAGCAAGTCATCGCAGAAACAATGGTGTGATGACCCCCAGGCTCGTAATGCGATGAATACGACAGTGAATTACACGTGTTTTGAGCCATTGGATAGCCTAGGCGAGGATGATCTTCACCGTGGCGCTGACGAGAGTTCACTTTCGCCTTGCGTCTACGGGGATGATGTGAAATATGACCAGCAGTTTCACCATGACGATCAGGGTTTACACGTAACGAAACCAGATGTTATTCATGTTGGCACGTTTAGTTCGTTGTCAAACCAGCATGTTACAACAAGTGTAAGGGTTGAGTATGTCAATGGTCGACCAAAAGCTGTGCCCATTCCTGAAGGGGTACCGGAAGACCCAGAGAAACTGGGTATTGACATTCATTCTCGATGTAAGGTGATGGTTGAGTTCAAGCGGAAGCGCGTTCTTCAATTTGAGTCCAAGCAATATGTTCATCCTGGAAGTTGTGTGGTTGTGGGCGGTGATCGTGGGGAGGATATAGGGCTCGTGACATACACATGGTGCGAAACGGCGAGGAAGTTGAATGGAGGGATTGACTGCTCTTACGCATCCGATGCCGCTGGTGGCGGCTTGGGTGGCAAAAGTGTTGTGGTGGGTATCGCCTTGGCTGGGAGCACCTTTATGCGCAACATTGGACTTGGGTCAGGGACCGTACTTCGGCTTGCTGAAGAGTCTGACGTTAATCAGTTGCACACTGTGCAGGTTGAATTGGAGCGTCGTGCGATTGATGTTTGTACTCAGCGCGTTTTAGAGCGTGGGCTGCCGATGACTATCGTGGATGCTGAGTACCAGTTTGACAAGAATAAGCTTACCTTTTTCTATGAAGCACAGCAGCGCATGGATTTCAGGGAACTCGTTAGAGATCTGTACAAGACTTTCCGGGCTAGAATATGGATGGAAGTGGTGGAAAACCAGTAACTGTCATTGGTCCACGGGGCTTTGTGGGTGAACATGTGGCCTCCAACAAATATTTACGTGTGCCACGCTGTTCTTCATTTTTTTTCCGCATCTTCTCCTTCCTAGTTGTCCTCTGTTTCTAAGACAATATTGTTCCTTGTTGTCTTTTTTCTTTTGTTTGCACACGGAACAAGTGGACGAAAGAGAGGAGTGAAACATGCAGCCCCACTTGTGGGTCAATGTTTTAATTTTTTGTTTGTGCAGTGATCTGCTTTGCCCATCCTAAAAGTAATACGTGAGTTAGGGCTATTGAGTAATCGAGGCGATCGCATGGCTAATGTGGATGGCACGGGAACGATTTTGTGTGGGTCAAGTCGGGAAGGGGTCGGGTTATAAAGGGGGGCTATGTTTTTAATTGAGTGCGGATACTTCTGACGTTATTATTATTATTTTTCTTTTTTACTTTGCGTGCGCTTAAACATTTCTGTTTTCCCTCTGCTTACATTCATTCCAAGAACCACGGGATGAGAGAATGGGATGGTAAGTTGTTCAGGATGCTGGTGAAAAACATGGTAGATACCGAGGCAGGAGTTAGGAGAACGTGTGTGATGTTTTTCTTTTGTTTATGTCGTGGGGTGGCCTCGGCTTGTTAATGGAATAAGACGGTGTTTTCAGAGGTAGTTGCGGTGTGTTTCCAATGGACATGGGGAGACTCGTGTTGCAGTAGTAGCAGCAACAACTAGTGGTATATTGATGCAATGGGATTACTATCGGCGATCAGGGGTAGCACTGTTAATTGGTAGATAAATGATATGTGGTATCACTACAGCCTTACCCCACCTTCATTTACGCTTGCGCGCCATATGCTGTGTGTTTCGTACTTTTGTTTCCTCAGTTTATCTTTTGCCTTTCCTTCTTATGGGTCTGCTGAGTGAGCGGGTGTGGCACGAATAAGGGAAGGGCATCCGAGTGTTATTTATTGGTTACAATTACCGCAACGTGTTTTCACTTTTGTCGAAAAAAATAAATAGCTGATTGCTGTTCTTCGTTCCCTGAGGACGACACCAATAAACGAGCAAGGCATTACAAGATATGTGCACCTTTGTGCAACACTATCACGTCCATTGCGATTAAGCGTGTTGTGTGTTTGAATTTCTTTTCCCTTCTCATTAAGAAGATAAGTGACTATTTCGGTGGCTAAAGTCGGAAGGAGTTGAGTTAATTGAGAGGTGAACTATGAGAAGCACAGCGTTGGGTTAGGGATAGGGAGGGTAATGGTAGAATCGTGTTGTCATTGTATGCGTGTGTGTCCACACAGCAACATCCACGACAGTAAGCACAAGAGGTAAGAATAACGATAGTGTGAATGGATGAAGAGATGACAATATTAGCCGCGTCGTGCCGCTGCGGCTGTGAGCTGCCATCTCTGGGTGGTAGGTTTTTAGCTATTTTATCACTCTTTTGCTTGTACAGCGTGTCTAAGCCGCCAAATCTAAACATTTACGAGGGCATACACAAACGCGGCGTAGAGGTTGTGGTAATGAAGGGGAGGAGGGGAGTCAATCAAAAGATTTAATTCATTGTTATTGTTACTTCAAAGCATCCTGTTACTGTGTCTTCACTCTCAGTGCATTTTGTTATGTTTCGTCTTGTTGCAGTGTTTGGTGTATGCATTGGTTCATATGTAATAACTCTCACATTTTTAGGATCAGGTTTCGATTTAACAGTTTCTGTGATTGATGGTAGTCTCCGTATCACCCGCTTGAGCTTAGTACAACGCATCAAATCCTTTTGTGTTTTTTTTTTGTTTTTGTTTTCATTCACGTTTCCCAGATATGTTTGCCTTCTCCCACTTTCACCTGACGAAATAATAATTACTCCGTCCTAAAGTTTAAGATCCTTCCACTTTGTCGTCACCACAGGCGGTGTATTAACAATAACTGAACATTATCGTGACGTTTCTCCGGACTTTATTCCCTTTTCTTCTTTTTCTTTGCCCTTCTCTTTTTTGCTGTCTTTGTTCGACACCGCCGATTGTAGCCATTGTTAGGGACCAACGGTGTTAGTGGCGGGTATTACGCTTGGACTTACAGCTATTAATATTTGTTGTTGGTGCTGTTCCGTCTAAATGACTTCGCGGGCATGGGAGGATAAGGCGGACGCTGCCGCTGAAAAGGATTTGCCGGAGTTTGTTAGGCAGTGTCATAAGCTTCCCACGTGGGCTAAAGCGAGTGCGGCTACTGATGGGGGCTTGACGGGTGATGCAGCTTCTGCATCCGTGTTGACTGAGGGGTCAAGGTCGGGATATAAGCGATTCCGTGACCGTGACCTCGATGCGCTCCTCGCACGCACAGAACCATTGCTCACATCAAAGCATGATCGCCGGCAGACGGCTGTGCCACCGGTGCTTTCTGTGCTCCAACTTCCGCGTGACTTTGCACGAAGTATCCACTGGCACCGCAACGGGCAGCTGGCTATTGTGGCTGGTAGCTTCAATGTGTATCTTTTTCATGCTGCAGGACGCTTTGTTGAGAACATATCGAAGATCCACGTCGGGAAGCACGTCAAACAAACATCCCTTTGTGCAAACGGGGAGGATTTATTCATTGTTAGCAAGGAGGCATACACTCCGAAGCTTTTGCACCTTGCCACTGAAAAGGTTTCGTATCTAAATTTCCTCTGCACACGGGAACTGGCACCACACCGTGTTGGTCGTCACGACAATGGTAAGCACGAATTACACATAACAAAAGCCGTAACGCCGAATGTAGCGTCAGGAATGAACCTTGTGGGTATGGCCAATGGGTCCACGATCACCATTGCATCCCTTTCATCCGGAAGCGTGACACATCGCATTGATGTGAATGACCCTGTAGTCGACCTTGCTTTCACTAACAGCACTGAGGAAATTACCGTTGCCACCCGCGACAAGCTAGTCGTCTATGATCTCCGCAAGAGTGCTCAATTCCTCCGAGAGTTACGTGACAAGGGCATGGTGGGTATCACGACTTTTGCCTCCTCTTCCTCTACGGTGGCTGTAGGCTCTACGAGCGGTATTGTTAGTCTTTACGCCGGTGGAAATGCTTCAGCTCCTATAAAGACGCTGAAAAACCTTACAACAAGCATTGATCACGTAACTTTTGGTCAGCGAGGTAATGGTGACTCCGTCTTTGCATTTTCTTCAAGCGGCCAAAAGGGTGCGTTTCGCCTCGCCTCACTTCCCGACTGTCGAGTTGTACCGTCGTTTCCCTCCGTAGGTCAATCGTGTGATTTTGTGCAGTGTTTAACGGCGGCCCCAACCGTACCGATTTTGTCTGTTGGTGGGAAGCACAAGGTCACCAACTACGCACTGTGATGTAGAAGGCGCGACACCGTGCGTCACCACGTGAGGGCTATGCTTTTTCGTTCTTTTTCCTCGCCGACTTCTTAGTTTCAGATAGAAAAAAAAACAAAAAAAAAGAAAGAAACAATATTGTTTCTGGGACGTTGGCGCATACGAGCAGTGACACAGGTAATGGTCCACGAGCTTTCCCACACACGGAGGAGGGTGAGAGTTATTGTTAGCGACCGCGGCGGTATTGGGAAAAAGAGGCAAGTAGTTACAACATAAACAAGATAAGTGCGGTGCAAAGAGTTTTTGATGCATCATGTTGATTTTTCCCTTGTTTTTTTTTTCGTTTAAAGTGGATGATACGACGTCTTGTTTGTTAGGAAGAGGCACCACTATTTAACACCCGGATGAGGAGTATAATTGCAGCATATGGTGATCCAAGTCATAATGTTGTGTTCGTACACGTAGCTGTTTTTTTTCTTGACTATTAATGCTTTTCTTTCTCCCTGTGTATGATGACACATATTATTACATGCAGGCTGAACCGCATCTCCTTCTGCTCATCACAACAGTTATCAGTATATATATATATATATATATATTTGCCTTTTCCTTCTTATCACCCACTACAGACACACAATTAGCGTCGTATCTTAGCGATTTCTAAGAAAGGGGAAGGAATAATTTGTTGACTCTTGCTTAGCTCTGTGTGGCTGCCTTCTATACCGCGGGTTATCGGGGACTATAGCTACAATTTGCTTCCTTTCTCATTCTTTTTTTCTTTTTTGGGATTTAGTGACAAATATTTTCATTAGTATATACATGCATATATACACTCTTCTCGTATCTTCGTTGTCACTTTAGTGGGGAGGGAAAACAGCTAAAAGTCAGAACCGGCAATACAAAAACTGATCAAAGACGTATTCCTCCACAGGGGCTGCTCTGTTTTTTTTTTTTTTCTTTGCTCTTTCAGATATTGACCACCCACGACTGGACCCTCGGCACGGAGGCAAAATCATCCTGAATTACAGGAGAAAAAGTGAGAGGGGCAAGACATAAGTAAATAGATTGATTTGAATCCTTACGAGCTGAGAGAGAAACTTTTTTAAAAATAATAATAATAATAAGACAGTTGGAAAGTGGGTTTACGGGGCCGGATATAAAAACACGAGGAAGAAGGTAAGTTAATATCATACCTTTACAAGGTAGCGGTGTCCGACAAAAAAAAGGCTGTAATGCGCATATTGATCAGCACTGATACAGTTTTGCCTGTTAAATATGTGGATAACTTGAGTGAGGCACGGAGCAAGTACAAGCCCTGTGATATTGTGGCGGGTGATGATCAATTTGGAAGTAGCGTGGTGCCCATATCCTCCCGTGCCGAGGGGCATGGTCTGTCCACCGCACGGGAGAGACAAAAGAGATCGAGGTCGCCTCCTCCCACGGAATCGAATGCGTTGACACCAGAGTTACAGCTCCGTCAGCGGTGGGTCAGAGGGGTCTTTGAAGGAGATGTGCCCTACAGCCTACTTCGCCGGAGGGATCTTTTTGAGCTGTGCACTTACATTATGAGTAGTGAAGACTATGAGTGGTGTCGCCAGAACAACGTGCCACATACTTTTTTTGCTGATGCAATAACGCAATTGGAAAGGAAATATGCCAAATGCCTTTTAAAGGTAGCTGGAAGGGACACATTAACTAGCGAGAGTGTGAATGGCGGTGATGACATGCCCACGAGTAAGGGTCAGGGTACTCCGAATAGAGAACTTGGAAGATGTCCGTTAATGGAGGATGCCTGCGGAGTGTGTGGCCAAAAGGCACACAGCGACAGTGACAATGACACCTTTCTCCGTTGTCAGCGCTGTGCCACTCAGGCGCACTTCCGCTGTTGGTACCTGAAGGAATTGCCTCAAGATGCACAGAGGTGGTTGTGTCCGGCTTGTAGCATTGCGAAGAGGGAGAAGGGGGTTGGGCACTGCTGTGCTTGTGAGCGTCGCGGTGGTGTAATGCTACCGTACCTATCTGCTGTAGAGTGGCGCCGATATGAGCGGAAAGCAGATGTTGCTGCTACAGTTTCGTTGTTCTGCCACGTAGTGTGCGCTCTGGCTTTCGATGAACTGACAATTGACGAGCGCCACGGAATAGTACACCCTACGAAACGCGCGAAGAGAGTTGGAAAGATTGCGCTGTGTGCTTTTTGTAGTAGTAATAGCGGCGAAGGCCTTATTAGGTGCGGTGAGGCTCACTGTTTTACATATATGCATCCCGCTTGTGCACAGGCTGCGGGTACAGCTGTGTGCTACGTATCGAAGGATAAGGAGCCGGGCTCGTTATGGGACGGCTGCAACATTTACTGCCGGGACCACTTCAGGGGAGCGGTAGCTACAACGGCAGATTGTGAGCACACTGCTGAGGCTACAGAAGCTTTGGCCATGGATGGGGTAACGTTAGACAACCTGACTAATTTCAACCGAAGCCGCAGCGCAACGCTAGACACTTCGATTATGAGGAACCCTTCTCGTACACTTTTGGAAGAGTATTTGAGATCTGTCAAACACTATTGGGTTAAGAAGCGGCTGGAGCGACAGCGGGAGAGTGCCACGATGGTGGATGAAATTCGTCAAGGTAAAAGAGATATTTTGTCGGTTGTACTACGACCGGAGGTGTTGAAGTTATCACCAACCGAAGTTCAACTTTCCCGCTTTATTTTTCTTATGCCAGAGCTACAACAACACATTAGCACAGTTGTTGAGGGCATATTACCCCTGCCGGACGATGAATACGATGATGTTCAGGAGTACAGGAAAGTGCATTCACGCACCCGCCACACGGGAAACACGGTACAGTTGTACGACAAGATGGAACGAATTGTTACACACGTCGCCTTAGTTCGTGAGATGAGCAGTTTAATTCATGAGCGAACCGTCAAACAGCGTCAGTGGATTGATGCAGAGCTTAAAATTCTCAATAAATACTGCGGCATAACTGATCCTTCCTAGTGATGACCTTGTGGGGCAGCATGATCAGAGGTTTCGTTGGAGGACACACGCCTCGGTCTCTGTTACGGGTAAAGTAATTCATAAACATCGCTTTAACTAATGGAAGAAAAGGTCGATGTTGAATAAGACGAAGGTCTATCAATTTTTAATATGTAACAGTTTGACCCCCGCCACTATACATTATTGGGAATGCGTGTGTGCTTCTACGCTTGCATGTAATTTTCATAGTGTTTACAACTGTATATATGCAGCTGTCTGTATTATTGTCTTTTGCTCTCTCTCTCTCTCGCAAGTTTCGTTTTGGTTCTCTCTTCCCATTAAATGATATCAACCACTGCCACAACGACACTGCCAAAAAAAGAAGTCAAGAAGGAAAGCGTATCGCGTGTCACCCACAGGGTAACAACTCCTGCTATACGCACTAGTTGAACAAGAGGTGTGCTTATATGCGCGTGTTGACATGTCACCAACATCATGTTAATAGAAACAGCGCTGTTTTAGGAGGTCTTACAAGAGTTAATGTCGCTTATTCTTTATTATTCGCTTTCCCTGCAACAGCTGTATCGCTTTTCGAGCGGTCAAGCGGGACACTTACATCGCTTCAGCGGGCACTGTGCGTGGCTGGTGTAGGCGCATGGGCTCTTTTGGATGTGTTGCGCCTCTACGTGGGTCATTGTGGAAATCATCAGCAAAATGTTCTTCTACTCGTGCTGTTTACCCTTTTTACATTACTACCGCAGCTACCCGTTGCCGTTGTATGCAACATGAAGTGGCCTTACCCCAATTCCCTGGACTACGCGGTGAGTGTAGTAATGATATTATTTCTTGTGCTAGAGCTGCTGTGTAGTGTTGGCATGATTATTCGACTGATACAAAACAACCGAATAGATTATTTTGTTTACGGACCATATCACCCTTCGAGGCGAAACCACTAAAAGCCATCCACACACTGGTTCATTTACTTATTTTCCTGATTCCTGTTATTTTTTTTGTGGCTTGTTTCCCTCTTTTCTTTCGAAATTTACCATTTTTGGTAGTCCTTTTTTGTCGCACGTTGCTCAGTAGTGTAATTTATTCTCTCTTAATATTTATATTTTGAGAGCCGTGTGCTCACGTGCGGCTCGTTGGTTCGACAAACTTTTGGTGGACTTCCGGCCGTACTCAGTGGAATCCTCACTGGGGCTTCTGCTCTTATTTTTTTTTTATTTATTAAAAAGAAAATATATCAATTGCTGACTCGAGGGAGTGTCCGGACAAAGGAACGGCCTTCTTTTTTTCCGTAGGTTTGTGTGTGGTGAGCAGCCCTTTCAACATTTGTACATCTACCTTTTGATATCACCCCAGGAGTCGCATTCTCTCATAAGATATCAACTGTTGTTATTATGCTTTTTTTTTATAAAAAAAAAAGCTAAAAGCAGTGAAACACTGCCGCGTCAGCCCCGTGTAGTGACTCACGCCCGTTTTTATTGCTAATTAGCCACTGGAAGACCGTACAATGGATGATCTACTTCATGATGCTTCCCAGCATTGTCATTTGTGTGTGAAGTCCTTTGTTAATTGATCTGTCAAGGTTGCTGGGTTTCCCATGGCGTTTTTCATCTTCGCCATTTGCATTTGCTTTTTTTCGTACTTAGACCTAAGAATAATGAGCGAACGCACTACCACGCTTCGGGAGTTGTTTAATAAGAACACTCCCTATCACGGTGGGTGCGATAATTTTGCTAGTCTTAGCGCTCTTAAGTCACATCCATTTTATAGAGCGTTCCAAGTCGTTTCGTCAGCGGCGGAGACTTCCGTGCGTGCCACTCGGTCCAGTGTAAAGGCAGCGCTACGTGCAATAGAAGAATTTAGTCCTGCTGTTAGCGACCAGGAGAGTGCGCTGTTGTTGCACGAGGCTGAACTCCTTTCAGCCTCCAATGCTGTGAGAGAACTTACTACTTCACTGAAGGACGGCATTTCGCAGCTGAGAAGCTCGGGCAGTGGCAGTGAATTATTTTCGAGAAGGGAGGAAGGAGTTGGAAGGGGCTCTGCCACGCCATCACAACATATGCTTCTGCATCTTTTGGCTGCCCTAGAAACTATCGAAATGTATGTTGGGCGATGGAGACTGTTCCTGGCACTCTGCAAGGAGGAACTGATGTTATATAAGCGAGAAATGTTCTCTTTCAGTCGTCTTTCGATTTTTAGCTGCAAAGACCCAGCTAGGCGTAATGACAGTTATGGTGATGTGCGGAGCAGCAGTCCCGTGGAGAGGAAAGATAAGACACAAACTACCGTCTTGTTAACAAACAGCGGTGACAAAAACAATAGTGCCAGCAAGCCGAAGCTTGCTGCTCGAGTGGTGGTGTCAGTTGTTGACCGTGTGATGAAAGAAGCGACGCGGAGGGTGTCATCAACCCCGCTTTCAGGTAACAGTCATGTGTGGTCTGCCATTCGAGGAAAAGTAGGCGTTTACAAAAATACGTGGGGTTCAAATATTCCTGACAATGCCGTCCCTCAGTTTGAATACAGTGAGAAGGAGGAGGAGCTATTGAAGGAAGCAGGTGTCCAGTTGGAACAGCGGCAGAGGCAGGTTTCCGCTGAGGATGCTAAAATGGTTGAAGCGTCTGTCCGTGAGTTGTCACAGCTTACCTCTCTCATGAACGAGAGGGTTGTTCAGCAGAATGAACAATTTTCCATTCTTCTAAAGAACACCGAAGCGGCTCACAGTAACATGCAAAAGGGCGTGACTGAGGTTAAGGTGACTCTTACTTATTTTTGGAACTCTACTCGACAGTTAATTGCTATCTTGTGGATTAGCATATTTGCTTTGCTTACGGCGAACTGGCTTATTCGGTAATCCGGTTGTGTATGCTCTGTGATGCCTCTCGTTGGATCATTGTTAGAGCGAGTTCTCCACAGACCCTCATTCCGACCTCTGCGGCGTTAGTTAACTACGTTGTCGTATTTACATTTGACCCATTTTCAGTCGTGTGTATCTCTGGGGTAGCACATTTGTGTCTTGAGAGCTATGATTTTCTTATGGTAACGATGCACTCACCTTCATTTCCTTCTCATCATCTCTGCCTTACAAAATCCTCCACCCGACTGGGGTACATTGGTGAAAGGTGCGGTGCAGGAGTTTGTAAAAAGAACATCAAAGCCGCTTGAAGCGTGACACCACTTGGTACTTGGGAGCGAGAATAAGGGAAACGCATGGCTAACCTTGCAGCGGCAGAACTTACGTCGTCGTGCAGCACCTACAAAGTGGTGTGCTCATCGCTTTCGACGGTATTGCGCACCCGGCAGCCGCTTCCTTTCTGTTTCTACAACAAGTGGCTGCTTCACGATTTTCACATCTCAAAATGGTCCAGGCTAAGATGCGATTCACAACTTCGACGCACAAATCGTGGTCGATCCTGTGTGGATCAGCCCGTGATGGAAATGGTGTCGGTAAACCGGTACGGTGGTTATGAAAAACGCGAAAGGCTTGTTACGGCTTTCCGTAAGTATCGCAGCGTTTCCCAATCGATAGAAACTTTTTCTTTGGGACGTGCTGCAGTGCAGAGCGTGAATCTTGAGGATTTTGCTTTTGACGAAGATGAGATGGAGGAGGTGGCAATTGATTTCGCCTGTCTCTATCTCAACGCCTCCATTCTGTTTGAGGTCATTCCCTCTGAGGAAATGATATTTGGTCTGTTTTCTCGACTCTCAAAAGTACTTCAGAATTCGTTTCATTGGGAATGTGTATTTTGCGCTCTTATCGTCCTTCTGAAGCCCTCGTCGAGAATAGCGAAGGCTGTGTCTACCGCCTTTGTGGGGATGTTGCTCAGCACACTAAATGGTGAAATACCGAAATCATTTACCCGTCACGCCGTGGTGCTGCTTTCACTAGTTATAGGGAGAGCTATTTCCATTTCAAACGAGAGTTTATCGGCTGAGGATAGGCAATGTCTTATCAATTTTCAACAAAAGGTGTTGGGAGTTTTGCTCACTGGGACTCCCTTGTCTGAAGAGCTGTTTGTTCTTAGTGACGCGATCTGTTGGCGATTTATAGGTTCCGGAGGACCCTTGTGTGATGGTGCGCTTTGGCTCGAAGGTTTGAGTAAACAACTTCAATTACTAACTTCAAGGGTACTTGAGACACTAGCGGTCTCACAGTGCGCTCAGCTTTTTTGCTCTTCTTGCCTGGTCACTGCGACACCTTCTGCAGGTGCATCGTACGTAATGACGGAGAAGGCACAACAAAAGTTGGAGCATGACCCGATTGTGTCTCATTTATACCAACGTGTACCTGTGCACTCCCTTGTAGATACTGTATGTGTGCTTTCTGGTCTTGCAGTGAATAAGGAGGCGAGGATGCGGTACCGCAAATATCCCTTATCGCTTCTTCAGTGCCTACGGGACGAGCATCATGAACGGAATACCTTTTTTGCCTCACTTTACAAGAATGATATTGAGACATATGCTTGTTTCACCGACATCCTTAAGGAGCTCTATAATACGGGAGATGATGACTTGGGTGATATCGCCGGTTGCGTATTGAATGAATTGATGTCTTCTGGGATGGCGTCACCGTCTTGTTAGCAGTGCCACTGCAGCTTTTGCCGATGCGTTGTTTATGTACAGAGTTCTTGTTCTCGTCGTTAGGGGTGGATAAACACCATTTAATCAGTTGTCATCACCACTATTGTTTTGATTTCTTCTTGTGATCCCCTTTGCATCTAGGATTTGTGGTGTCTTCCATGTTCCAATACGAGTTTCGCCCACTTTGTCTCACCTCACGGAGGCTGTGGCGGCCGCGTACTCTCTGACGTTAGCAAATGGTGGTGTTTCTTGTAGTGTTTGATCATATTGGCGCACAACAACATAGCTGCAGATATGCACTTCCAGCTCTTTATTTATCCTCTTCTTGTTGCGGCCCAAAAGTCAACTTTTACAGGAAGGGTGAAAGGGGCGGAAGGGAAATCATCAAAGCGGAAGGCAACTACGTTGAGTCGATTGTAGGAAAAGAGTGAAAGACGTACACGAAACAGCAGGTTCTACCAGAAGGTGGTTCCATATATATTTTTTCTCACAGTAGACAATGAGGGTTTCAAGGCGTTTATGGGGACGAGACGTCTTGGGAGCTTTCGACTCGAGAGTGTCGGTGGGTTCCTTAGGGTTAATGGTGAGACTGACTTCTTCACAGAGAACCCCTTTGGTTTGCACGAGCTCCGCTCTTTCGGACTGTAAACGTTTTTCGTCGGAGAAGCCTGTTCGCCTGTTTTTGTTGGAACTTAACAAAGTGCGTACCGAATTCCGACTTAATCCTACGAGGGCTCAGCGAGAGGCCTCTATTCGGACCCTCACCAGTGTACCCCTACACCAGTTACGTGGAATTGATAGCAAGACGGTTGCGCAGTGCTTGACAACGCTTGTCACTCTTGATGCACCAAGCGATCTTCCGCTTATTCATGAATGTGCTCTCTGGACCTCCGTGCATCCTGGAGAGTTTTCGTCACACTCCCTCGCACAATCGCTCTATTCTCTTGTGCGATTAGAGTACCACGACACTATAGGTGTTTTGTATGCTGTTAAAGAGCAATTGCTTGCTGTTGTGAAAGATATGGCACCCAGTAGTTTGTGCATGATGTTTGCCAGTGTCCTGATGGCATACGCTGCACCCTCTGGAGTCCACCTGTCGGCCACAAGCCTCGGAGTAGGCGAGACCGGGAAGGAGAAGGACATCGCCGGCACACAGCAGGGCCTTGCTGATGTTTCGCAGCAACTTTCTGTCAACGTTCTTCGCGTTGTGAATGAGGGTTTGGGGTTGACGGAGAAGGCGATGATTGCTATCGCGCTTGGTGGGTTTGTGTCCAAGACAGCCGTAGCTGCAGGGCTGGAAAGGTTCGTTGCTGAACATGTTATTACACAGCTATCCGCAGCAACTTGGGGCAGTTTTGGCGGTGCCGAATTTTCCATTCTTTCCGTTGTCGATGTGGTGGGACTGCTTTTAGTCATGCACACTGCGCCTCCCTCCATACACGATGCGGTTGCGTCAAGTATCCTGGAAGAGCTCAGGAAACGTGTTGATACACAGCCGCTTGTCTCATCACGCTACGCGATCCATATGGCTCGTGCCACTAGTTGCCTCGCGAAGGTTGATGTCGACAAAGTGTATTACCACACGTCACAGGAAGTGTTGAAAAAGATTATCGTCGCATTGGAAGCGTATGTGGCTACCGACGCTATCACGCTAGACTCAGCAGCGCAACTTCTTGGAGAATTTTCCTCTGCTGATGGAAGCGCCGCTGCAGCGCCACAAACCCTAAAGCGGTTCATCGTGCGTGCCATCAACACTTCAAGGGAAAAATGGGACGTAAAGGCTGTTCACACTGTGCTTCGTGTCTTTAGTAAAGATGACGAATTGCGAGCTGATGCTCAAGTTTTGGCAACGTGCTGTGTAGAGCTTGTTAAGGCCAAATGCGCCGCGGGCGCCCCTGTTGACGCCGGTGATATTGCCGCATTGCTTGTAGAAAATATTGTCGACCCACACGCGGAAACACTTGCCTCCGCTGTTGCAAGTAATATAGGAAACTGGAGCGTTTCTCAAGTGATGACGTTCCTCCACGCCGCTGCAAATGTTAATGGCAAACCCACGCGTGCCATCATGCGCGACGTGGCATCTAAGCTGGCGCCTTGTATGGAAAAGGCGACGGCATCTCAGGTGGCGGCAGTGATGAGTTCGTATGGTCGTGCCCGCGTGCGTAATGACGCCCTTTGCCAAAGCATCACAAATCGTGCTGCATTGCTCGGGGCTGAGATGTCTCTACAGCACATAAGTACAATATTGGGGGGCTTTGCGGCTGTTGAGTATAAGGACACTAAACTTTTTCTCGACTTGGCGCCCGTCGTCATTGCGCAAGTGTCTTCTGCAGATGCAGCTCAAACCGTTAATCTGTTAGCGGCATACGCAAAAATGTTGGTGTGGAATTTCAGACTCATTTGGTCTCTTGCGGAGCGTTCTGCAGTTGTTTATGAACAGTTTACTCTTGCACAGATACTCGCAGTTGTCACGTCGCTCAATCGTATGGATGTTCAACATGACGCCCTGATGCAAGCGTTACTTCAGCAAGCGATGCGCTTCGTTTCAGAAAAGGCTCAGCCGTCCCTCCCTGATATAGTGATGATACTGAGTGCCTTCTCTCGTAGTGGTGTGTGGGATACCGCCTTTTTCGAGGATCTGGGGAGGATTCTCATAGAACAAAAGGATAAACTGACCGCTGACGAACTTGGCGAAACATTGATGTCGTTCGCGCGCGTTGGGTTCACGCAACGCGACATGGTTGATAGCTTTACTCTACGCGCACTTGCCATGGCTCCCACATGTTCCTTGCAGGCATTGGCAAACATAGCCATTGCCTTTTCCATCAGTGGTTGCCGACATGAAGAACTATTCTCAATTATTGCCGACAGGTTTATTAACCAGAAAATGGATATACCCGCTGTCACAATTGCGTCTGTGTTGAGTGCCTTTGCCTCTATTGGCATACGTAACGATCGACTCTTCATCGAGGCCATTCCCCGAGTACGGCACGTTGGTCAATACGGGACCCCAAAAGATATTACAAACGTGGTGTATGCCTATTCGCAGGTTGGGTTGTGGCATTACAAGTTGTTTGTGAGGCTCGCTGATCGGGCAATCCAACTGCGCGGGGAATTCCGCTGCGACCACGTTGCAAAACTTCTCGAAGCATACGCGCGCGTAAATATGCGGTACGAGAAGCTTTTTGTCGAGTTTTCTTCTCGAATACAAACCCTGGCCCATCTTATGAACGCAGGCGAAATTACGTCTATTGTACACTCGTATGTTACGGTATGTATGGTGGATCGTGCGGTGGTAAAGGCGTGCGTTGAGCGAAGCTTGGAGATATTGGATTCTTTTGAAGAGGATGGGGCAGTTCGTTTGTGTGCCTCTCTGCAGAAGGCGGAATTGGAAGATGAGAGTTTGACAGCTCATCTTACGAAAAAGTTTCCTAATTTGGCAGTTTCCCTTCAGCGAAAGGATGGTAATAACGATATTGAAAAAGACCCCGAAAGTTTTAGTGAAACTGTGGAAAATGAATCCAGTTTTGTGGAAACCCCTGCGGAAGGTAACGGTAGAGTCATACAGAACTGAAGTCACCTGGAAACCACTGCTCACGTAAGAGGGCCATTATCGCCACCTCTCGCCTGTTGTTGCCTTATTGTTCTGCAGCGCCATATATGAGGGGTAATGTGCTTGGATGCGTTTAACGGAAAATCATTCGAATGTGGACTCTCATGACTATCAGCTCGAAGCTGTGCTTCGTGACGTATTTGCACCGCAGAGGAAATGAATGGCCTTTTGAACTTATTGGGAGGTATTCATATTTTTATCATATGATGGACTGTTTTATGTGGAGGAGGGATATGAAAAGGACGAGACTTATGGTTTGGGTTTCGGAGAAGATGAAAGGGAATGCACATAACGCACGGAATATTTCCACGGCAAACTACCACTAATGGACGTGTGAATTCAACAGCTTCTTTGACTGTGGTGTGGGTGATATGCCATTAATATTGTTATCATTATTTTGTGGGAGTTAACTTGGCGACCTGTTGATGAACCTTTCGCGTACATACTTGTTCCCTCTGATATCCACTGATACATACATATATGTATATATATTCATATATGCTTATATACTTCTTTTCACTACCTCGCGGGGTGGAAACTCTTTTTTTTGTAGACTTGTGAGCAAGTAATCTGTGCAATGAGATCTTCTAGTCACAGTGGTGTGAAAGGCAATTGTTTCTCCCGGCAGCGGCGACCGGTTGTGGTGGCAAGATTTCTCAATAATATTCCCATTGAAGATCGTCGGGTTGCTACTAACGCTTTGCTTCGTTTGGGCCTACGTGCATATGAGAAAATACACTCCACCACACCGACGAATGTGCAGACGCTGCGGAGCACCGTGCTAATGGAATTACTGGATAACGACCCCAAACCGATGGAAGCGGTGGGTGAGAACACGGAGCATGAGAAACCCATAGAAAACCACCCAGAGAAGGATTCAGATATCAGTGTGCTGCAACACAGTACTTCTAACGCTAAAGTGCTACAAATACACTCAAAGGCCAGCGAGGAAACATCGTTATCGGCCCCTCCTCATACTGCAGGCACACAAGCTTCGGAAAGTGTTGCAGCCGCAGCCCCTTGTACTCGGCTTAAAGCCGTGGCTGGTGCGAGATCCGATCAGTTGAATATGATCACGTTATCCAGGACCAAAGAGGTGCCCCCAAAGCCGTCAAGCTGTGACGAATCGAGTGCCAGAAGTGTAGTGAGATCGGTAGATGTTGGAAGCAGTTCACTTTCTCAACGTGTTGAAAGACATGTCCATCGCTACGCCCCCGCGCTTAACGTTGTCACGGAAGCGGCGTTGCGTAACTTATTTTCCTGCAACGTGGAGAGTTGCTGCACAGTGCAACGTGACAACGTAAACACTTGTGGTACATCCCCTTCTTCACCATTGGAAAACAGCGAACCAGCGTGCCCGAACTCCTTTATGTGCTGCTGCAACCGCTGCAGTATGAGGTATAGCGGGGAAACTAAATACCTAAATGTATCAGCAATCTCATCGGGTGGTAATGAAGCCCTGTATCCCGTTGAATTTTTGCGACATCTAATGTCTCACATCAGGGCAACGCGTGGTAGACGGCAAAATCCGCTGTTGATAGCGGCTTCAATGCCGCAGCCGTTAGCAGTGTATACCTTACAAAGTAGTTTTCCCTCTCTTTACAAAAGTTTATTGGTTTCTTTTCATGTTTCTGACATGTAGTACAGTCCCTCCATGGGCAGTGACACGGCGTGCTGGCCCTTCAACTCGAGTAAATATTCGAGAGAGGCCTTCCTTAAGGGCAGTGTGGTGCTTTTTTGTTGTTGTTGTTATTGGATAAAAATGCCACTAACGCTGGGGTGTTCTACGTAGTCTTTGGTGGTGGTGTTTTCGCAAATACTTTTGACTTCCTCTTGTATCACCTTCGAAACTATTTAAAAAACATCATCAACCGCACTCAGTAGTGTAGGTGGCGAACGTCCAAACTGGTACATATATCACCACTTTCGTCGTGTCGAAGTTATGCCCATCTCTGCCGATGGTATCCCTACGTTGACATTTGTCACAGGTAATGAGGGCAAACTGCGGGAGGTGCGGGGCACCCTTGCTGGGTATGCTAATGTTAATGCTGTAAAGATGGATTTACCGGAGTTGCAGTTTTCTTCTGTAGCCGAGGTGAGTCGTAATAAAGCTCTGGCGGCCTACGACCTTTTGAAGGCACCAGTGCTTGTTGAGGACACGGGACTTTCTTTCGAGGCTTTGGGAGGGATGCCAGGACCATACATCCGCTGGTTCCTAGGAAGTGTTGGGGTAGAAGGCCTCGCCCAAATGCTTAACAGCTTCACATCCCGTCGTGCTGAGGTGAACTGTGTGTTTAGTTATTGCTTTTCGCCGCAAGATGTCCTTCAGTTCCCTGGCGTCAGCAAAGGAACAATAGCGACAACACCACGGGGGGACGGTGGCTTTGGTTTTGATTCAATATTTATTCCTGATGATGGTGACGGCGCTTCATTTGCAGAGATGAGTGAGGGGATGAAGAACACAATTTCGCACCGCGCGAAAGCACTTGCGGCCCTTCGACAGCATTTTGAAAAAAAGGGATGAGTTTTATTGAAGCGTTTTAGCCTTTTTATTGTTACTGCTACTCGTTGTGTTTTAGCCAGATGGTTGGTTACCCAGTATGACCTGTGGTGTTTATTCACTGAATCCATAGCGTGAATGCCTGTTGACGGTGTCTGCATGTAACGTGGGCACACCATAAATGGTCGCCGAAGACCAAGCAAAATGGGAGCGCTGACTCGTTAATGTGAAAGTATTTGCCACGAGTGTCGTTACACAAGGTTTTGAAAGATTCTCCACTGTAAGTGGTGGCTGCAGCGTTTCAGTTTATAGTTACAGCGCTTTTGTTCCGTTGTTGTTTTACTTTCAGGCATTGCTGTTGGTCGTGGAAGCACCTGCGAGGGATTTGAAGGGGGAAAACAGTAGCGTCATTTGAAGATTGGTTTTTCTTTATCGCGCCTTTTTGGTTGTTGCATACGAATATGGAACTTAATGAATATTTACGTGTATATTTCCTTGTATTCATAATTTCTCATATTTCTTTTGAGTCACTTTCTCCATATAAAAAATATACATAACGATTGATAGGATAGAAACTAGGAAAAGCGGCGTGGTAACATAATTTGAACGCTAGTGGAGGCTCAATAGTCGACGGCGGCATACCATACAAGTAACTAAAAGGCTTGCTAAGAGTCTTGCAACATACGGTATATCCCGAGAACATTTTATATTTATGCGGAATGACCTCGAAACGCTCGAAAATGTTGCCATCTCGACTTCTTTTCGTGTTGTTCCTCCTGATTCTGTGGACCATCAATGCTGAAGCGGGAGACTCGTCGTTTGACTTCCTCGATGAGTATTTGGATGTCGAACCCAAGAGCATACCGTTGCTTGGTCACATGCCAACGGTAAACGTCACGGATGAATGGCTTGAGGGTGCGAAGAAAGGCATAACTGGATGCAAAAAGGATCCTCTTTTCCCTGTTGGGGTACAAACCTTGGTAAACATCCGCACCAACGATGGTAGAATGAGGCAGTTCATCATTTATGTTCCTTTTTCTTATAGTTTGCGCGTTGATAAACCCGCTGCACTTAAGATGCTTTTTCATGGGCTCAATGACTATTGTGACACGTTTCTAAACGACACGGAATTCACCGCCTACGCAGGATCCCAAGGCTACATCCTTGTGAGTGCCTGCGGGACTCCTGGCTACTTTGGTGCGGGGTGGAATACGGGGGTATGTTGCGGCTTTAGCGAAGTAAAACCACCTGACGATGTTGATTTTGTTGAGCGCATAATCGATGCTGTTAGTTACGGCGCCTGCGTGGATAGGGGGAAGACGATGGCTGTAGGCTTTAGCAACGGTGGAATTTTTGTTCAAGGGCTTGCTTGCCGCAGCCCGCCCATTGTGCGTGCGGTGGCTTCAGTTGCGGGAGTCGTTGCGCTACCTCCGGGAGGAGAAAGGGGCCTTTTAAGCTGCGCGAAGGAGTTGCATAGTGGCGAGTCTGGCTGCCGGACAAGCGTTTTGATGATAAACGGTGCACGCGACAAACTCATCCCCCTACAAGGTAACCCGACACTCAGATTTCCACCTGTGGAAAAGAACTTGAGATCGTGGATAACTTTGAACGGGTGTTCTACCGAAGCGAAAAGCACTTTGTCCAACAGGAATTATCGGAACGAAATTTACCGCTACTGCAACAGCGACAACACTGGAAGTGGGTTATGGTTCTTTCTGAGGGAAGTTTCTGGCTGGCCGTTCCGTTTCTTGGGGAGCGCGTTTTCATTTATGCATGATGTTGAAAAAGATGAAAATTACAGTGAGGTAAGCGATCAAGACTTCAATTGTAAGATCTCTGAGGTGGAGATTGTTTATGCTAAGAGGGGCAGACATGTGTGGTTCAAGGATAGGATTTTTTCAGCAACGCGTTACATATATTTATATGGGCTTCGTTTATTTGGGGAATATTAGGTATCTCTAATGGGGCTAAAATTATTTAAGAGCAAAATCGTAGGTTGTAAAATAGGAAGGAAAATGCTAGTTTTTTTTTTTGTTTTGTTGAACTCCTGTTTTCCCTTCTATATATTTCTTTCTACCTACCTTCGTTTGTGTTTTTCCACAATTTTTTCACGCGGTAGTTCGTGCAACAAAATACATCTTCACATATCCGCGGAAAATTCATGCGATGCTTTTAAATATACGGTTGTTGTGTCCTGCATGTGATGTCAGCTGTTTCTCGCTGTGGTCGCACACCCTTCTCAAAAGCCGTGAGGTCGGCCCGTTTTTGTGTAATGTATCCCATGTTCAGCACTGTAGGTGAACACGGAACTCTTTTTCCCTCTCCCGTTACTGTAGTGGATTTGTGTGCGATGTTTTCTTCTTTATTGTTGTCGTGTGTACATAAATAAAAGGAAAATAAAATAGAAGAAAACGGGACACAAGGTGCGACGCATTACTTATGCAGGTTGGCCTCTTTCGTTGTATTCCCACGTGGATGGTAGTCAGTTTTTTTTTTTTTTGGATTCTTAACCCTTGTTGTGTCTTTCTATCCAAGACATCAATTGGCCGAGAATTGGATCCACAAAAAAAAATATTATAATAATATTTATACGTATTGATGGTAGAGGCTCTTGAAGTGAATTTCCGTCACGCACTGTTTTTGACCGCTTTGCTTTCATAATTTGCCTTCAGAACGTGTTTTTCCTGGTGTGTTCTAGTAAAAGCGTTTTTCTTCTTCCAGTTGAGCGGTTTGACGTAATTATCACACGATCCAAGTCTTCGTAAGGGTTTTGTGTAATTTTTGTCGTGTGACAACTTATGTTGCGTCATTTAATTGCGGCGTATCTTTTTCAGCTCTCAGACGCTTCCTTTCTCTTCCACAAATGACGTTTTGATGATGCGTTTGGTAATTTTGATGGGGTAAAACAAAAAAAACTTTAATGTTCATAGTGGTAGCAAGCTCGGTGTGACAAGGTAGAGATATGCCAAAATCGAAGCGATCAACCGTCGTGCCGCTCACGAAAACAAGATCTAAAACAAGAGAGGAAAAAGATGAGCTTATAAACAAAATTCGCGATGCACTGGAGGACTACACGGACGTGTATACGCTTCAACTATATAACATCCGAACAAAAAACCTACAGCAGATACGCGATGAACGGCGAGGTGATAGCCGTCTTTTCCTCGGAAATAACAAGATTTTGATGTTTGCGCTGGGACGAGATGAAGCCAGTTCGCAGCGGACGAATCTCTACAAACTCGGCAAATACCTTACCGGTTCGTGTGGTCTTCTCTTCACTAACCTCCCGGCGAAGGAAGTGAAGAAGTACTTTGAAGAAGTAACCGCTGAGGTGTATGCGCGAACGGGCCAGGTCGCCACCTGCTCGCTGCCTTTGCGTGCAGGACCGCTAACGCAGTTTCCCCACAGCATGTTCGATCACCTTTCCCGCCTCGGACTCCCAATCAAACTGGAAAAAGGTGTCATTGTGCTCCTAAGAGACACGACTGTTTGTGAAGTGGGCGAGACACTCAGTGCTGAGGCAGCTCAGCTACTGAAATTATACGGCATCCAGTCCGCGGAGTTTAAAGTGGAACTGACAGCTCACTGGGCAAACGGTGTCACCAAGCGGTTAGTGGCGAAGAAGCAGGCTGATTAAGCCTGTCAGAGCAAAAGGGTGAAATTCAATGCACCAAACGGAATGGAGGAGAGTAATCATTTGTATTCCAAAGCTTTATTAGCGCTTTCGGGGACATTGTGCGCGGTTCCGTGCTTCTCCCTGATTTGTGTTCCTCAACGAGTAATCAGTAAACGAAAAAGAGCTTTTCAACTACACGTCGTCGCAGAGATCCTTATTCCAGGATGTTTTTTGTATTGTCAATTTACACGAGGATGAGTCTCATGCGCTCAGTGGTTTTAATTAAATATGGCACCTGAAGAGGAAAGAAATATCATTTTTTCCCCCCTGTAAATATACATAAGGAATAAAAACAAAGAGATGAAAAGTGTAGAATAGCTCTACCTTGCAACGTGTCCACGTTGGCTTTTTCTGTTTTAACATAGTACGTGCTTTTTCTTCTTCTTCTACATGTGTTTTGTGTTCACTGAGACAACAGTAACCTTAACAAGCGCGTTACGCGTCAGAACTGTTTAAACAGTTTTCTCTAAATAACAAAAGTACAAAGTAGGTGTGGATAGGTCTCCTCTAACTCTAACCGTTTAGACTTACCGCATACGGACTTTTCTGATCTGGTCTTATAAAGTCTGAGACTTCAACCGTATTAAGCACAAAGTGTTTCTGAAGCAACCGACGAGAAACGGGACGCGTCGAGTATTGCTGTAGGGATTACTTGCGGAAGAAATATGTGGAGCAGGAATGAAAATGAGGAGCAGAGTAACGTAATTTTGAAGGCAATTCAACCAGGTGGAATACTACACGGCCATCTTCACTGCTCATCAATGGAGACACTATGTTGCCCACAGCAGTCTTCCATTGAAGCGAGCGGGTTTGCTCCCTTTTTTTCACTTCCCTCCCTCTCTACTGCATCTGTAAACTCGTTAACAACACTCACGATTGATGGGTGTAACGTTGATGTACCAGCAAACAAGCTCGGGGATATTGTTCGGATTCTTCGGGATGAGTTTCTCTCGTATCATGTGGTGCGGTTTGACAGTGTTGCAGCCTGTTCGTTTACTACTAGGCGTGGTCGTAGGGGTCAGTTTTCGGCAGATCTGCGCAGCATAGTGAGGAATGGGTCTATTGGTTGTTATGATATCATCGGCGACTCTCTCACGTTGGACCTCAGGGAAAGTGATGAGTTCTGGAGCTCTGGCGCTCTAAACGTGTTTATTATTTCAGAGCCTTTCATGGAGGCTGATGAGCGGTGCCGATCGCTTGCTTTACTGAAGAGAGCCGTTGGCTTACCAGAAGAAAATATCCCGAAGGATCCTCAGGAAAGTGAAGACATTTTTAACCTTGATGCTTTCCAAGGTAGGGAGTGGCGTTACACGCGTGAGGCAATTGAATATTATCGAAGTAGAGTTGCTGAGGAGAGCAATGAACGCTTTGCTGAGTTTCAACAATACATGAAAAAACCCATGTGTCATCCTATAGTTAAGGCTTTTACGGGGTTTTTAGAAACTGTTGAGAAGCGGGACATTGCCCACGTCGAGGCTGCGCATGTACGTCAGGCGATTAACCACTGTATGAGTAAATGTTACAAGATACCGTTTTTTGCTGATGACCCTGAGAAACAACAAATAATAGAGGAAGGACTTGAGAAACACATCATGACGAAAATATATAAACGTGCTTTTGGGGTCTGCGCGAAGGAACAGGCGTGTGACGTCGAACTGTCGAATAAATTACAGCGCTTTTCGTCTGTGGTGAGAGCAAAAGATCTTGAGGCCATAGAGGAGGTTGAAAACCACGAGATGTGGGAGCAGGCAATGTTTGAACTGGATGGCATGAACTTCTTCAAATCCCCACGAAACAAATTTTTGTGCAGCATTCGTGCCTATCAGCACCTTACCAACATAGTGAGGGATACCGTTATTGAGATCAAAAAGGCGAGGAGTAAAAATCCCGATAAATCTCATGATGCCGATGACTTTGGTGCGAACGAGTTCCTTCCCTGCTTCTTGTTGCTAGTACTCCGGGCTCGGCCACGTAACTTCTACCTGAATGTACAGTATGTGAAAAACTACCATAGTCCCGAGCGCATGACACCGGAGGAAAGCTACTGCCTCGCCACGTTGGAGTCGGCCGTCAGCTTCTGGCAAACATATAATGGTTCAGATGGGGAACAGCCGGACCGCTATCAACTGTTGGGTCCTCATACGACCCTTTCCACCGCTTCAAGGTGTAAACAGCAGCAACAACCGGAATCCCAGTTGCTTTCACAAGCCCCTTCGTGCATCCTTGATAGTATTTTCTCCCCTCTCGGTGCTCCGTCTACTTTACCTATGCCAGCGACGACAGATATTAATTCCTCACGGGACTTTGACGACAGTTGTGTTAAGGGCACTGGAATTGGGCAGACTCTAAAAGGGAAGGGTGTTGACGTGGCGAAGTTGCTGCTGGATGACGCCAAGGCTTTTGAGGATCTCACCGTTAGTGAACTTAGTGCTATTGTAGAGGAAGCAAGGGCCCTTTGCGCTGAAAAACGAAAAGCCCTTCAGAAAACTTCTGTATTGACGGTTGGGACAAATGATGATTGAACCACGAATGCCGTGTGCTGGCTTACAGGTCACCTTTGCTCGTATTTGTTGTTCGGATTCCTCTCATTTTCTCAGGTACACTCGTTCTTACGGTAGGGTAATGCTTTTTATCATGTGTAACCTTCTTTTTTTAAAAACAAGAAAAGATACTTCAATGTTCTCGGGAAAATGAAATATCACGAGAAAAAACTCTAACTACCTAACTTCACAACTCTTTAGGGAGGTCCACAATTTTTTAAATATACCTTTTGCTCTACTGCTGCTACTATTCCCTGATGGTGTTACCAACACGACTTTTATATCTTGAACTCCTCCTGTTCTTTGCGCTGTCCTTCTGGCCTTTAGATGGTTTATGTTAACCGCTACCTTCTTCCTTTCCTCGGTTTGATTGATTATTTTTCTATTTAACTCTGGGAATTATTTATATTTTCCTTCGCCGTGTACATGCAAATGCGATTATCCTGGTAAATATTTTCAAGGAACATTACCGCAAATTTATAGGTATATACGCTCCCACACGAGTGCTAGTGGAGGTGGTTACTCGTCCATCAAGTTTAAAGCAGTCACGTTACGCCGCGCTCAGCTGCGCTTTGGTATTGGTTTCACCTCACTATTGAGGATGCCGTCAGATCCCCTGGCAGATCTTGAGAAGCGTACGACCGCTGCTGAGGAAGCTGTTGCGCACCTGAAGGCGCAGGTGCAGTCATTGGGGGCAGGCGGCGATGAGGAGCGACTTCGTGCACTGCTGAAACTTCTGCATGAGGACAGGGCGGAGTGCGAAGCTATTCGCGCACACCGAGACGAATTGAAGGAGGAAAACGGGCGACTGAAGGAACAAATTAAGAAGTATGAGTACCGTGTTAAACACTTGCTGCGAACAATAGAGGAACATTGCCCATAGGATGGTGGGGGAGGGTGGTGTATGTTGTCAGGAAACTGTAAACCTCTTCCTTCCTTTATTTTCTGTTCCCTTTTATTATTTTCCGAATTGATTAAACATTTGTTAAGGATGAGGTAAATAGCAGTGTCATTACTTTGAATCAGTGCCTAATCTTTCCTCCACTGTTTCGTGAGATCGTCTTTTTTTTTGTCTTCCTCTTCAATGAGGAAAAGCCGTTTTAACACTCAACACTGTGGTGGTTGATGCACATTTTCTTGGCACACTCAGGAGATGACGTAAGAAGGCGTGACCGGGGCGCAGATTATAAGGTGGGCTGCTTTTCGGTTTCTGTATAGTGTTTGGCGGAGCTCGTTCCTCGCCGCGGCCCTTCCTCTGTGTATCTTTTTCTTTTTTCCTTACGTATTTTCAACCGTTTCTCCTCCTCCGTTCCCGTACATCTTCTTTCCAACTTCGCTTTTTGTTGCGCTGCAGGTACGCCGATGGAATAACTCGATGTTGTTTGTCGAAGGTAACGGTATACCGTGATCTGTAATTCGCACTGCTGCCCACGTACTTTCGGAGTTTTTATTTTTACTCTCTCGTACTGAGAGAAGGTACCCGGCATTTGCTAAAGCAACGAAGATGCATGGAAAAGTGCAGCGCATCTTTAATAAAGTTGACAAAACGTACTTATCACCATGGGGGCGTCACCCGGCCAGTTAAAAGAAGAAAAAAGGACAAGTCAAAAACTGCCTTTTAGCGTAGTGCTGTGGAAGCTTTCGGTACATAAACAATTGCAAGGTGAACAGCAACTACTAGAACTTGGCGGGAGTAGTAATTCAACGATTTCGTCTTCAGCTGAGTAGCCGATTGCTCGTCGTGGGCTGATGGATTATTGTCCAATTACTTGATCAAGGCTGTACTTTGAGTACTGCAAGGAAAGAGGGACCCTCCCAACATGATGTTAAACAGTGAGTTTTACAACAAGTTGGCGTCTAATGGTGCGGAGTGGCGAGGAAGCATGAAAGTGAGTGATGCTGTAAAAATAAAACAAAATATAGGCTATAAAAACCATGGGATATAATTGATGATGTGCGGCTTTTACTATCATTAATATTGCTATCACTATTACTTTCTTGTAACTTGGTAATTTACTCATCTCACAGTGACACTCCACGGGAGTGGTATCGTTTTGTTACACTTATTTTTTTCCCTTTCTCCAAGTGAAAACAACAACCTACTGTTCAATGGGCACTTTTTCATTGTGAGCCCGTGACGCTTCTCTGCAACACGTGATATTTATCGGAATTTAAAGTGGCTCATTTCTCATTCCTGAGCCCGCTGAACATTTTGTGACAGTACCTTCATGCATAATTCCTTCTGAGTCATTGCTTTCTTTCCCCCTTCTTACATTATATAGAACCTACTAAAGGAGCTGCGTGTGATTGGCATACAACGGCTAAGTGGGGAGGAAAAAACAAGCATAGTTGTTTTCTCTTTCCCCTTCTTCCCCTTTGTGTGGAGGCGCGGAAGGAGTAGAGCAGAATATCATAATCCTGCAGTGAACGCAGGGAGGAACGAAACTTTGATTAGGTGTCTGGCAAGAGTCTCCGCAACCGATAGGCAAGCAGGAGTTCGTTATCAGTGGCGTCGCACGCAACTGACGCTCCTGCGGGGACCTGTTTGGTTTGGTTAGGGTTAGGGAATATAGCAATAAGAGGAAAGGGTTAGAGTTGGGGGCTAGCAGGAAGGAGGCAGAGAAATTATTGCTGGTGAAAGTTGGTGACTACTTCCTTCTCTCCCGCGGCCAGTGGAAGATAAAAAAAATTCCATATCTTTTGGTTGTGTCTGGTCCGTTTTTCGTATTTACTTCGTCAGTTTTTGCTGATTTTTTTTTTGTATTGTGCGACCTTTCTTGTTTGTGCTGCGCTCACCGGAGCTGGGGTTGATAAGTATTCTTAAGTAAACTGATCCACAGGACAGGCTGTTGTCTTAAACAGTAATTTTGAGCGGAAAAAAAAAATATAAAGACGGCTAATTTGTTTTGAACAAGGTTCTGGTGATGTATCTTAGTTGTGAGCGGCTTTTCAAGTTGGCGGGATTGGTAGAAGACCGCTTCGCTGTCGGAAAGGGTGGCGCTATTGCACTGGCTTCCCAGTGGAATAACGGTGGTGCTGTGTTTTGCATTGTTTTTCTCATAGCATGGATGTTATGTGCCGCGGTTAGTGAACCAAAGGTGATAAGTATGAAGGATTACCCTTTCGTTTTGGAAAGAGTTATCTTGCTGCTGCGTGTTATTGTTAGGAACGATGAATGGATGATGAAGGATGTTTCGATGGCCGTGCCGGTGGCCTCTGGAAACGGTCACCGAGGGTTTCACAGCGGAGCCTCCTCGCGTAACAGTGGAGCAAACCAGAGGAGAAAGGATCGCATGAGTCCCAGGTTCTTGTTCGTGGCGGAGCACTTTCTGTGCTTTTTTCTCCTACACATCTTTGACGTTACGACCATTCACTATATTACTGTGGTGACGTCCGCGTATACCATTTGTTTCCTATTTTTCTCAAGGGATCTGGCCTCCAGATGTTTGGTGATTCTATACTTTTTCTCCATGGGTTATTATCGTTCAATATATTCATATTACCTTACACCACAAATCATCGGGAAGGGCAGTGGGATATACCTCTTGTTCTCGAGATACGGATTATCGCTATCGTTGACGCTGCTATTAACGGAATTGGAAATTTTTCAGCAGCAGCGCAGTGCGGCAGTAGTGAGGATTGCACACCATTTCGATGCAATTGAGAAAAGCATTCTGGGGAGCACAGTGAAGGAAGGTCGTGAATCTGTGCAAGGAGTGATTGATTATCTCTCCTATGTGGGGCTTAATTTTACAATTCCTCTCTGTCTGTGGTTTTTCGTGACGCTGCTCGAGGAATCATTGGACGTATCATGTGCAGGTATTGTTGGCACAGTTATTTCTGTGGTGGTAGTTGCGGGTGGCAGTTGGAAGAAAGATATGCTCCGGGCCCTGGGAGTTTCGTTCCTCTGTTTGATGTGCAATGTCACGGTGGCAATTTTGGCGTATTACTTCTTGCCAGCTGATTCTCTGTTTGTGATTGCAAAAACCGTTCCTGCTGCGTTAACGGTTGTTTTCATCGCCAACAATGTGCCGAGTGGTTGCAGTTCATCAATGCTTCTGACGATATTGTGGGTGATAATGGTTGGGTTCGCTATATCCCTGCAGTCCAGTATGTATGTGGCAGGAGAATACTACCCGTGGCTTAACCAAGCACTTCACGCAAACACCGTAGCATTTGGCTTTCTTATATTCCTTTCGTCGGCATTCCCCGTGCCAAAGTGTGGATCGCATTTTTGTGAGCTACCAAAACCGGCAACGAAGACGTCAAATGTCACAACAAAGCAACCGCCATCTGCAAACAAAGGCGAACACAAGCAGAAGGAGAAAGTTTCCCGTGCACCACCAACCGCTCTCGTTCACAAGTTGCCATTATTCCCGCCTACGATAAAGGTTAGGAATAACGCTAGTAATGAGGATGTACTCTTCACGGTGCCATGTATATGCCCTCCTGATGCTGTGGTGGATGGGGTGAAGGAAGGGCCATATGAACAATCGGTGGAAAATTTGCCGACAACATGTGAAGAAGGTGATATTGTCGTTGGTGTTGTTTGTGAACCCACTTCATGGGATGGCAGGGACTGTTTGCACCGTGTGATGGACAACGGGCCAGCCACTGACCGCCCTGAGAACTTTCTCGTTCAGGAATGGACCACAACAAACTCCACGTCTGATCACGGTGAGGGATTCAGTGTGTCTTGCGTAGTGGAAGCGCAGGTTGAGGTCGGGACAATGACGGAGATGAAGAGAAGTGAAACCGAAGAGGATTCAGCTCCGAAAGGGGAGAGTGCTACTGAGGAAGAAAAGGGTACGAGCAATGATGCCACATGTGTACCACACACGGTGAAGGATGACACTACGGCAATGGATGTTGCCGCTGACTCATCCCCAGTGATGCCGCCGGTTCAGCCCGGAAAGAAACCCAAAAGTCAACAGGCAGCGAGTCTTGCCCCCAAACAGAAGGGGAAGGCGCCAATGGAAGCGGGGACGGTTGCTGGGGTCCCACAAAACCCCAGGAAAAGGCAATCGGGAGTGGACTCTGACGCACCTTCGATAGCAAAAGCTAGTTCCCAGACTGCAGTTGCACTGGAGGGTTCCACAAAAAAATGCAGCGGTGTCGCTGCTTGTGAGCGCACTCCTGTGGGCGGTGTGGTTAAGGTTTTGCCGCAGAATCATCCAGCACCTTCGCAGCAAGATTCAAGGAAGGAAGTCAATATCCCGCTACCCAGGCGCATGGTGAAGGCGCAAGTTGAAACGAATGAGGAAAACCCACAAGCTGAGAAACTTGCACGAGAACCGTTACCACAGCCTGAAATTTCTCCTTGTGACAAACCGACGGGCAATGAAGCGGAAAAGGCAAAGAAAGAAAATGCAAAGAAGAGGCGGAGGAGGTCGAGGAAGAAGGAAAACCGTAAAAATGAATCTTCGGGAAGTGATGAGGGAAATGGAGAAAACGGTCACGAAACCCCAGAGAAATCGGATCAAAAAAGGAGAAATGATTCAAAGTCTAAAAAGTCCAAAAAGGAAGAAAAACATCGTTCCAATGGCGGCGATGGAAACCGCTCAAATTCTAAAACTGAGAAAAAGAAGGCGGAAGGTAAAGGTACAAAAGGTTCCAATAGGAACAACGAGAACAAAAACAAGGGGAAAACCTCGAACAAAAGTGACTTATCGACAGGGCCACGATCTGACTCCGTGAAGGACTCTGGCAAATTAAGTGAAAACCGAGATGGTGTATCCATTACTATACCGCAACCTCGATCATGGAGCACAACGCCACAAGGACCCCTATTACCGCGGAACTTCACATCTCTTGACGATGTTATTACTAAGCCTGCGTCCTGGTTTTTGTCTGATTCAGTTGGCATTTGTGAATCGGAAAATGACGTTGGCAGCGTGTCGGCGACCAACACGAAAACCCATTTTCGTGTTAACTCATTTTCCTCTCTGGGAGAGAGTCATTTCAGTGAAGTTTCACACCTAAACCTTAACACAATTTCAATAAAAGAAGCAACTCAACTGGATGGCGTACGAACAATTCCTCCTGATGCTCTTAATGCCTTGGAAAACTTTGCCAAAGTGTGGGAAGTACGTGAGGATGTGCCTAGAGGAAGCGGTGGAAACGGTTCGAGTAAAAGCCCAACGAAGATAAAGCAGCGGAATACGCCTGCAAGTTCATGGACGGTATCTGATTCCTCTGTCGAACCTACGAGGTTGAGAGTGCCATACCAGGTTGGTAACGGCGTTGCTGTATCGCAGAACTTCAGCACGCTCGTTGAAAAAGACATTACACTGGCGGAAGGCGGCACAGGAGCATTTAGTGACCATCGAAATCACGCTACGTCGGCTGTCGAGCGGAATGTGAACTCATTTTACGGGTACCAAGCTCCGCAAAATGAGTTTCTGATGATGACTGACAGGCAAATGGCGATGTGCCCAATGTATGCTCCTCACTACGCGGTGCAGCAAAGGGGTCTTTTCCCCTCAATGCAGGGGGGGATGGCCGCCTTACAGCAGAGTTCTCAGCAGCAACAGCAGCACGTCGTTATTTATCCTCAGATCGCTGTTCCCGTATCACAGGTACACCACAGAGTATGGCAGCATTAAGTTGACCAGCCGAGTAGGAGTCAGTAGCTTACGCTTGCCCGTTGTTTCCTTTTCTTTCTTAGCTGCTGCTTGCAGTGACCGCTCACGGTTGGGTAGTTATGCATATACTTACGCACACACCGTGTGTGTGTGTTCTTTTTCCCCGAGGAGAAACAACAACAGAAAGAGGGATCTGGTGTGCAAAGCGTATATGTAGAGCTACAGAAGTGACGGTGTTGCATATATATATATATATATATATATATATATATATGGCTGAAAATCGGGAGTTGAGACAATGAACCTTCAATATCTTTGTCGTTGGGAGAAGCGCAAGTTTATTCTCAAGAGTCCCTCCCCATGGTTCGTGAGGGCCTGCTACTTGCTGTTTCAGATGAAAAGCACTGTTTCAGTGACTGTAGCGGCCGATTCTTTTGTGTGCGTCGCATTCCTCTTTGCACTTGTTCGTGGCAGAAGTACCTGCTCAGGGTTGGTAGTTTTATGTATCAATGAGTGAAGAATGGCACCATGTGACTTCATGTAGTTCTTTGTCCTTCCATAAGGAGCTGTTGGTAGTCTTTTTGTATATTGTGGCGCAGAGCGGGACACGTGCTTGTTGCTGTCTGCAGTCGGAACAGCTGAAGGGGGGAAATAGGATCTACTTTGCCCGTAGGCGGAAAACGCCAATGCGTATGCGGGGACATATGGGTGCTTTCTTCCTTCGTCACATTACTTTTTGGTAAAGTAGCTGCGTTGTTTTCCTCTTTTTTTTTTTCTCTCAGGACTAAGCATGTGAGGAAAGTGGGAGGCCACGGGGTTTGAGAAGTCTACAATTTTGCCATGTGGGTGTTTGCTTTCATTCAATGTACAGGGAAAAGTATTTCCCTTTCGTCCACACTGTGGCTGAGATCGGGTTTTGCTTCTCTTAATGGGGTTATTGTACTTAAGCTACTTAAAACGTTCTGTAATGTTTGTTTGTTTGTTTGATTTTGGATGTCCATTTTATCCTGTGTGAGGTACTGGCGAAGTCGAACAGCGTTCTCTCTGGTTGCTTGTACATTTGTGGTTGCTTCTGTGTGTGGTTGCAGGATCAACTCATGGATGGCAAGGGCGTAACAGTGGACGTCGCTGCCTTTGTTATTTTGCTTGCCTGTCTGTTTCTGTTCGACACACGCCGTTCTCTTGGCTTGTGACCGCTCTTCCCCACTACATGGACATCGCTATTGGTGTATACTCTATGATGTGTGGTTGGTGGCACGTTCCTCTTTATGCCGATGGCTTGGCAGCACGGTATCAGGAAACTCTAAAAGCCAGCAGGATGTGTTGCAAGTTGGGAGATTCCTGTTTTGGTAGCAGCGGTGATTTCCGGTGCTCCAACTCGTTTCCGTTTGGGAGGCGCTGAAGGGGTTTCTTTGCGTTACACAAACCACAAGGATGTCGATTTTCGTATAAACTTGTGTGAATGTGCGCCCTGGGTGTTTGTGTGTGCTTTGTTGCATGGACGTCGTTGTGATAACCGCTCCGTTGAGTGGACAATCCGTTTTTAATAACAAACGATATCCACAGTTGTTGACGGTGCGGTGATGATTCTATTGCGCAAGGATGCATGTGGTGTGTGCAGGAAGTTTTTTTTCTTTTTGTTTTTGACCTCTTACTTATATTCGTTTCACCGTATTACACTTGGGTATTAATGGTTTGTGTGTGTGTGTGTTGGGTTATGCCTCGACTGCAATGTGTCGACCACACACAATTTTTGGATTCCCTTTTGTGCCCTATTTAAGCGTGACCCCAGGACATTGTAGCTTTTATGATGTTTTTTCACCTTCATTTTGTCGTGCATCTTTCCTCACATTCTGGGTGAGGTGCTTGTTGTATTGCAGTATTGCGGGTGCTTTCAATAGGTGAGATGACGACAGAGAGGTAGAAAGTTGTAGTATCGGGCGTTGTGGTGTTCAAAAGTGAACTACCGAAAGAGGGTAAAAGTCTGGGCGCTATCCATTTTATGTTGTATGAAGTGGGATGCTGGTTGAAGTAGAGGGGAAGCTAGAGGGAGAGGCATGTGGAGAAAATGATGTAAAGACAATATGTAGTACCTTGCTTTCTGTTTTGTTTTCTCTTTTTGAGTGGTATGCTATTCACTTTTCCTATGATCTCCCCGCTTTTTTTTTGTTATTTTTTTACTATTTTTTCCCCTTTTTCCTTTTCTCTTTTCTATTGTTTCTCATTTTCTTTGGGTCACACTAATTCTTGATAACAGTGTGTTAACTGTCTTTGTGCGTTGCAATTTTGGTCCACCCACGGCGTTTTCTAAATGTCCGCAGTTGCTCTTTATTTGTAGTGACATAACAACAACAGGGCTTCTCCCCATGCTTCTCTTTATACGCATCAAAAGGGCAGCAGTTTGTAGTTCACGGCCTTCATAGCACGCTTTTAGGGTATTGGCGTGGCACCGGTGTGGTGTTAGGCGATCATTGGAACATTAGGGTGTGTAGCGATGATATATTGTTTGCTCTCGTTTTGAGAGTCTCAGTCACAGTGCATGGTAATTGAGTGCTCATCAGAGCTCGTGTTTATGATGGCCAACAGCGCTTTGGCGTGAGAAACATATATTTATCGTGCTTTAAGAAAAGCTTTCTTTTTTATGTGGATCACTTTATCGGCTAGCCTACACCAAAAATCCCTAGGCGATTACCGACGAAGTTTGTGTCGTACCGATAAGGGGGAAAAGGGGAAAGCCAATTGTTAAGCTTTGCCCTTGGTGGCTTAAATTCCTGTGGGTGGTGGAAATAAATACATCAATATATCTATCTAATATTAACATGCAAAGGGAGGCTTCTTTTTTCCTATGTTTGCATTATGCGCTTTGCTTCATTTTCGTGCTTCTCCCTTCTCTGCTCTTGGATAAATCACGTATCAGTAGCACCACACCGGTGGATCATATTTGGTCACCATCGATTGAGGAAACGTTTGGCGCTTGTTACATTAGTTATCGCAGAGCATCCGCGACGTCGCTGCTTGTATCAGCACACCCGATTTATTGTGGGACGAACACCATATTTATTGGAACGGCGTGTGGTGAGCATTGTTTTGAAGGTGGGGAAAGGGCGGTTACTGCGTAACTGTCTGCTTGCGACATTGCAATGGACCTTGATAGTAAAGAACTTAATGACAACGTGTTGCTCGGCTGCAGAACAGCCGCATCTGTTCCTCCTCCTTTACTCGTCTCAGCCCCTGTGATGGACATGGCAATGCACCCAACACTCCCACTGCTTGTCGCGGGACTTGTGACGGGCGACGTAGAGGTGCACGAGTTCCATGGCCAAGAGACACAACGTCGATTGTTGACGCGACAGTACTTTACAGATGCGGACACGACCACTCCACTGTGCCCTTACAATCTTCGCATGCATCCACGCGGTGGTGTTACTTCTATGGAGTTCACGGAGGATGGGATGCACCTCGTATCGGCAAGCAGTGACCGCACTCTCAGTGTTCTTGACTGCGTTACAGAAACAATTGCCCTGCACATTGAATCCAGTGGACGCAATGATCCTTCTAGTGATAGTGGGGGCAAAAAAACAGAACGAGGGAGTGGTGCCAAATTGAAGGGGAATAAAGTGTCAAAACCTAGTTCTTTGAACAAGATGAAAAAGAAAAATAATCCTCACAAGTATGGAATATCCGCTCTCAACGTTTGTGACACGAACACGGTGGCAACCGGTGACGAGGATGGAATGATTGTGCTGTGGGACATGAGGAAGCGTTCACCAGCACACTATTACCACGAGCATGGGGATTATGTCTCGCAAATGATTTACTTCTCAGATATCAACGAACTTGTCTCCAGCAGTGGCGATACTTGTCTTGGTGTGTACGACCTGCGTGCTGGAAAAATTCGTGACTACAGTGAAAAGCGCAAGGATGAGCTTACCTGTTTTGCGTTCGTGAACAACACTGCAGCGAATAAGAACACTTTCATTCCCAGCATTGTGTGCGGCACTCCGAAAGGTTGTCTTCCGGTGTGGAAGTTTGGCTCGTGGAGACGGCCGTACGATATGATGGATCGTCATCCCCCGGAATGCGACAGTATTCTTTCCTTCAACAATCCCGATTGCCCGTTTAACCACAACATCATACTCACAGGCGCATGTGACGGGCTTATCAGGGTAATTGAAATGTACCCCCTGCGACGAAACCTTTGTCAGCTGAGTGCCAGGGACTTTTCCTACTCGCATCAGGGTACGCTCGGGGAAGGAGGAAGCAGTAGCCAATACTCCAATGTCGCAGTTCGCCGGCAGCGAGGTAACGAGGAAATTAGCCGGATGAGGCTGAATTATGACTCCACGCTGCTGGCAGTAAGTGGCACCGACAACATAATTGACTTTGTGAACGTAGCTTTTCTTTCAAAAGAAAAGGAATTAAACAAACTTCGGTCTCAGGTGGAGAGGCGGCATCTGGCGGCGCTCAAGGAGGCAGAGAAGGAACGAGCGAGGGAGACAGACAGCCTCAGTGACAGCAGCGAAGATGAAAAAGGAATGAACATTGCAAGCAAGAAAAGGGAGCGTGAGGTGCTGCAATCTGTTGAGGATGACGCTTCCGGTACCAGCTGTGACAGTTCAAAATGTACAAGCGAGGAAACCGAGGAGGAGGAGGAGGAAACCGTCGAAAAAACTGAGAGACAGAAAAACCGTGAACGTGTCGCTGCCGTGAAGTGGCTTAAAGTGGAAAAGAAGAAGAAAGTTATGTTCTCCTCTGAAAAGCGTAAACGTCGTGTGCACGGTTTTTTCGGCGATCTCTGTTCCTAGTAATAAATAATAAGAATTCACTCGTTATTCTCTGAGGTAACGTCTTATTTAATCGCAGAAATCAAGACAATATTGTGGTAATGGTTCATTCGATGGCCTCAATACAGTCACTTCGGTTAACAGAGTGTGTGTGGGGGGTTTAGGGAGGAGAACCGGAAATAAACAACCAAAGTCCAAAGCGGTTAAATCCCATGTTCACACGATGGAGGATTGGGGTACATTAGTGATGCAATTAATAGGAGGCACTGCTTGCGCGTTGGCGGGATGTGAGCTGAAAAATGATAGTCTGTTTTGTGCTTCCTGATAAACGCCCCATTGATCCTAATTGTATAGTGTTTTCTCCCACATTATCTCGTATTATTCCTTTGTATAGTTGTAAACTGTCTTTTGATTTTAATAACAGTACCACAATTCCCCTGTCTTTTAATTTCTGTACCTCTCTTTCTTTCTTTCTTTTTCTTACATTCTTTCCCCTTTAAAGAAAGAGATCTTCAGATTTTAATACTGGCGGTGGTTCTTAACCCCGTCAATGCCTCCCAAGAAGGATGAGGGCGCCCCGGTAAAGAAGAAAAGGGAACCCCCCAAGGAGCTGTGTGGGTGCGGTGTTGATACGTACCGCCCGCCGCCAAAAGGGAAAAAGAAGGGTCCTCCTCCCGTTGAGCACCTTCCTGGGTGCCCGTACCAGAGAACCGTGTGCAGCGCCTACCCATATCTTCCACTGTGCGTCGTCTGTCTCGACCCGTGTAAACACTGCGGAGGTACAAACAGATGGTGCCCATACTGCTCGGAGCGGCGTTGTTTGAACATCCTGAAGCGCATCGTGCATGGTCACAGCCGGCCAAGTAATCAGAAAAGTGCCTTAACGATAGCACCTCTGCCTGATATTGCAGCTGTCTTGATGGAGTCGAGAAAAACATCTCACAAGAATTCGGTGCGTTAGGTGCAGCGCGAGAATATGGGGGCACTGAATAGATATCCCTTTTTATTTCCATCGCTGATCTCGGAATGATGCAGAAATCTAGGAGGAGAATTAAAGAAAAAACGATGAATACGATCACGTTGCATTTTCTGCGCGTAGCGCGCACTGTATTTGGGAAGGGAAAGTACTACTTTTATTCGTTGAAATGCCGAAGGATAGAGTGAAAAAATATCGCTCAAAGAATTGTTCTGTACCTTTTGTATGCAATGGAAAAATGAGGTGTGCACTTTTTTTTTCTAAAGGACTGACAGATTTTCACCCTAGGTTTATGAATGGGTACCCCTAACCTCATCATCAATGTTTTGTTGTAGTGACCCATACTTGTCGTATTTCTGTTATCAGAGAGCAACACGGCGAGTATGATGCATATTTATAGCGTATTGTGTACATACATAAATGTGCTTGGGGTCTTCCCAGGTCAACCATTTACTTCTGCCACAATACGGCAGTCGAGAGCTGTAAAGTTTCGTGGCATCTATTAGATGCACAGGGGTGGTGGTCGCTTAGACGATAGCAATTTACCTCGCTGTTGCACAAATATGAAATTATCGTTGACTTCCAATGATCATGTTGTTTTCGATATCTAATGGAACACTCTTTTTTTCCTTCTTTGACTTCTGTTGTTTCTTCTCTTGATATTCTGAAAACTTTTGACTTACTTGTGTTTGAAAGAGGTGTGGGAGGGTGCAGACGTCATCTGTTGGATAGTTGGCAAAATATTGCTATTTATAGGCACCACAACACTCGAGTATCTTTTTTTACAAAAAAAAATAATTAAAAACATACCATAGAATTCATAGGTTTATTCTTTTATTCCTTCAGTTCGACCTTGAACACTGTGCCGACCGTCTTTTCTCGGAGCGGCAACAATCATACAACATCAATAGATTAACGACTACGATTTCATTCAGAAGTACGGGTGATGGCCATATCTCTGGATGAAAACACAGTGACAACCTCCTTGTGGCCGATGGCTGCTGCCAATGTCAAATCAACAGGCCAAGTTATACAGGCTACGCTAGCTGGAAAAGAGCGCCGGGTGTTCAGCCTAGTGTGCTTCGACACATGCAGCCCAGGGACATTCTACGCGTGTACGAGCAGCGCCGTTGTGTATGTCATAAGTCTGGAACGGAATACCGCTAGGCTGTTTGTCACTCTTGAGCTTCCAATAACAGCCATGACTTGCTGCAATTGCAGGGAGGGGTCTATGTTTGTCTGCGCAACGAAGGGAGCGTCCCTCGTTTGGCTTGATTGTTCCACTAGTCGTGTTATCAAAAGGATGAACACGGCGCATGCCCATGCCATACACGCAATTCACCAGTCCTGCTTGATAGGAAACAATACCTCACTTTTTACCATTTCCAATGATTTGTTTGCAGTGTGGGATGCTGTGAAAATAGAGTGCTATTCGAACAGCGGTTTGGGTGTAGGTGGCACGACTCGCTCCTTCCTGAGTTTACATACGAGCAATGAATCAATAGTCACCGTTGAGCGCTTCGGTCGGGTGACGTTGTGGAAGCCCTCGAGCCTCACGGCATTAAAGTCTGTTGTAGTAGCTCTGCAGCCACGTACTTGTGCAATGTGTGGGACATGCATAGCAATTGGCGGCCCAGGTCCACTAGTCGGGCTGCTGAAGATGGATGATTTGTCCTCTATTGGTTGCGTACAACTTGCAACCTCAACGGCAGCTGTACGTTCCCTAACCTTCATCGACGACTCTCTACTTGCATGTGAGCTGATGAATGGAACAGTTGTTTTTGTTGTTCTCAGTAACTACACCGTTTCGTTTTCCATGGAAGCACCACACTCTAAGATAGGTCCAAGAGTTAAGACCCGCTTCTATGCGGCCGGACCGTCCTTCGCTGTTTTTACGCAGGAAGAAAAACTAACAGTTTTCCACTTGCCCACTGTACGGAAGTACTACATTCAGCAGATGAAGGAGTGTAGTGCTGGGGTTCACTCAATGCCACACGCAGCACCACACTCCTTTATCCTGGAAAAGACCAACTTGTATAACGAAGCAGTGCTATTTGCAGATGAGAGTCGTATAGGGGAGCATGTCGGCACTGCCACAACACTTCCACGACCTGCAATTAAACCGACCGAGAGTCAAATAGCCAACTGGATTACAGTAGATGCTCTTCCCATTGGGGGACAAAGGGGCTTTAGCTACAGGGAAGACGCGGCAAAGCTCGCTAATGACCAAAAATTAGTTTCAACAAGGGCCACGAAAGGGGGGAGTGGCGATGAGTCAAGTGCAACAAACCGGAAGGGAGAATTATCGTTACGACCATTCTTGGATGAGGAGTCCCTCGTAGCGAATATGAGCAGCCTCAAGTGTATACTTTTGCGTTACGGTATTTTTCCTGAAGACTACCGGGCGATAACGTGGCGCTTCCTGCTGCAGCTGCCGGATAAACGTTTTACAGCCCCGCAGTACGCGCAGCTGTTGAGCAGAGGACCACATCCACTTGTACCGGCTCTCATGAAACCCTTCTCGCTGAGGAACAAATCTCTTCAGAGGTCGGTGGAGGAGGTTCTGTCTGCCCTGGCATGGCATGCACCTATGTTTGCCGCGATTCACTTTTTGCCCATGATTGTATACCCATTCCTGCACGTCTTTAAGGATGACATTCAGTCGACGGTTGAAGTTGTGCTCATTTTTCTGTATAACTGGGGAAAGGAATTTTTTCAATTCTATCCGCAGCATCCCGTTGCTCTTACGACACTGATGGACCGGCTGCTTCTTACAGAGGACGCTGCGCTTCATAACCACCTTTCTACGTTTGGTGTTGCAGTGGAGTGGTGCTGGGAACCACTTCAATCAGTTTACAGCGATATTGTAACGCCTGCGGAATGGTTGCAGGTCATGGACCACGCTTTCTACAATGAGCCCTTGTGGTTGTTTCTCTTTTACATTCGGTGGCTGGTGAATGTGCGCGAGGACCTCATGAAACACCGTGAGCGTGAGGAAATCATGGAAGTCCTTCTTTCAACACATAGTGTCAACATAAACAGGGTTATTGGTGAAACTTACGCCCTGCAAGGGCGGTGTCATAGAGGAGAACTTACCGCTCCTTACAAAAATCTTGAGATTCTTCCAAATCATGTGTATCCAGTCACATGGAAGCACAACGAGGAGAATATTGCAATAAAGCTGAAGGACATAAACACGTTGCGAAGGGAGAGGGAACAAAGCAGCGAGTCGAAGAAGCGTTTAGCTAGCATGTGCGGAAAACTTTGTGAGGCTGAAGACCTGGAAAAGGCGTTCATCAAAAAGAAGCACGCAGAGGCAGCGGCACATGTAATCACTAAAACAGAGAGTTGGACCAGTGGGATTGCACGTGAAATGGAGAAACGGTATGTTCGCGACATGGAGCGGATGCTACGTGTAAGGCAATTACGGATGCAATTGAACAGACTGAGCAGCTGGAGGCGCTCAAAGAACAGCTTGATGCTACGACAACTCGAGTGAGCCACATCAATGAAACCTGTGAAAAGGACGCCGCACATCGGTTGCTTATGGACCAGATTGAAGATGGTGAACTCGGATTTCTGGAGGAAGCCACCCGTAGGCGATTGGACGCAGCAAAGCGCTCGATTCAAAATAATGCGGTGAAAAACGAGATCCCTCAGGAGCTGGGTGTTGAGGATTATGGACGAGCTTGTCCATGTGACATCATACGCATCTCAGAAGGAGCGTTAGACGTTGCGCCGGTAGCTACTACTACTACCAATGCCACTGTAGTGAATAACAAGATGGTCGTTCCTGACCCAGACAACCCCGTGAATATGTACCTAGCACTGCGCAACTCGGTGGCGAATCATTTGGTAGGCTGCAAACCTACTTCGACAAATGGCGGCAATACACCGGACAGTTCCCCACTGCTTGCGAATGTTGGCGGTGCCAAAGCGACAGCAATTGGTGGGGCTGTTGGTGGGTTAGCGGTTTCCGCTTCACACAGAGACTCTGCTCGTAAGGTGAGTGGGCGTCGTAGTGAAAGCAACACCCTACTTTACGACAACCTGCTTTCAAGAAACAATGCGCATGGTGAAAGTGAGGCGTTATGGTCAACAGAGTCTAATTGTTGTGCCCAGTACGACTACAGATTGCAAAAGATGTGAAATCCGTGGTTGACTAATGGTGCTGTGTTGCTGCGCAGCGTTCTTGTGGCCGTGTTGTCTGTGTCCCTTTTGTTGCCTGATGTAATTTGTCATTACTCCAGTTGTTTATCCCTTGATAAACCTGGTAACCTGTTCTTTAAAGACACTGAGTTTTGACGGGAAAATAAGTGTTCCATGCCACTTCAAACCCCTTGTGCTCAGCTGTATCGACATATATATATATATATACGATTAGTTCTCATGTGCTGTTGTTTTCAGTTCCCCATTTGTTTCCCTTATTTTTCGTTTTGCTCTTTTTTTTTTCTTTGACGCTGAAAACAACGTACCTTCCCTTTTCTTCGATGTGTTTCCCATGTCGTTAGGTTGCTCCTGAGGCTGAGCAATTGTTCTATGCTCCACTGATTCGGAGCAGTTGGGCTCTTACACCTAGAGAGTAGACGAAGAAGCAAGGGAGGGGAGTACGTTAACATTAGCGTACCACTCTTTCCTTCCTTTGTATTGACAAGGGTATATATACGTATACTTACGTGCATATATATTATTATTATTATTTTGTATTTAATCAGTAAATCTCACACACGAAACAAAAATAATTCTCGATATTGGAAATGAATACTGACACTCTCGTTCTCGAGCTTGCGTGCAACTTACGGTGGATTTGTTCTTATTTAGTACGGCGCTTGGATCCGATTGTGGAGAAACATTATTCATATGCAATGGATTGTGCTAAAAGGGTGGAGTCAGCCCTCTCACATTCATTTGCAGCGGTAAAATCGATTACAGAGATGCCATCGGAGGCGTTATTTATGGCACAGGAGGGGATTGCTTACCTTCTTGTTGCGGAGGGTGTGTTTGGGCATTGTCCACCAACGATGCACCCTTTTCTATTGCGAAGTGCTTCTGTGTGCAGCACTGCCTTTGTGACTTGCTGTATAAGTAGCGACAGCTCCAACAGCTCCCAGAAGCAGCAGTCGGCAAATGCGTACCAGGCCCAGTTTTTGTTTGTGCGTTGGCTTGTTGAGGAATGCGTGCTGACAAACGAAGAGCTGCTTGATGCCATGGGTGAGGGGAGCGAGGCGGGGCTCAAGGTGCAGAACAGTGACTTTGGACTGCACATGGCAATTGCGAAATCGCTGTCTGTTGGATCCTCCTTCGCTCTTGGGCTGCATCTTCTTTTGACACGGTCGCTACTTTTGCGGCACTGCTCTACTCTAATTGCAGTTGAAGATGTGACATCACATCTTAAATTTATTGGCTATGTATGTAAAAAGCAGCCTGAGAATATGGAGTCTGGTCTGTTGCTTTGGCTTTTCTCTGTCATGAAGAAAATGTACCATGGTGAGCTGCTCAGTGACGAAACATACACTGCGATAATGATGCTCGGCAGTTCCTTGTATGAAGTTGTCGAGAGTGGCACAGTACTAGCGATTGCGTTGAGTTTTTATAAGCCTCATGTATTGCCTTTACAAAATATATGCAGCCCTGGGGTCATATGTGTGAGTGACGAGGAAGAAGAGCGTCAAAAGTGTTGTTATGAGCGATGGGGAAAGGTGCTGCGGCTATCACAGGAACTAGGGTTGCATCCAACTTTGTACGCAGACGAAGCTGGGAAGTATGGTCCTGTCGTTCTTCACTTGCATCTGCTTTACTTTATAGGAGAGCTCTTTGCAATGTTAGCAACACAGGCGGAGGATGTCGAGAGTTTTTGCTCTTATGCGATAAACTCACAACTTTGTCATTCCTCAGCTGAGCCGCAGCGTGGATGCGTGGTGCGATCGCCCGGTAAGACTTTTGCCTGCGCGAGTGACTCGGGGTGTTTGGACAGTGTTGAAACCTGCTCCCTCACTATAAATAAAACGTTACAGACACACACTACAGAATGCGGAAGCAGTACACACAACACAAAGGAGTCAATGGATGGCTCCGTTGTGTGTGGAGGTTATCCCTCGGTACACAGCCGCCAACAGTATTGCGTTATGAAAGCAAGTCTTCTGCTGAGCAGGGAGGGCGATTCAGCGTCTGTAGAGCGCAATGGTGGACTTCGCGAATGTCGAGAGTTGCCGCCCCTTTCACCTTCTGAAACCATGATGAGGGTCACCGCGACGGAGGAATCATTTCCGCAAGGGACTTTTTCGCACAATAGGACACTAAGGGCCCAATCGTCCATTACGACCCCTACCTATGAGGGACTGGTTGAATCCGCAAGAGCCTATGAAACGATATCTGGGGAAAATAAAGGCATGAATACGGAGGAACGTGTGGCGGAAATGCTCTCACGTTGGGATTCAATCCAAATGAATGAAGGTTTTCTAGATTCGATCGGTGTGCATGCGTCCTCTTCTTTCGTCAACAGACCACCCTCTGCGCGTTTAATAGGGGGGACGGGGGAGAATGTGTTTTATCATGTGGATCCTGCCGCAGCAGCCAGGCAAAACGCGAAGGAGAACCTTAATGGGAAGATTCGTCCACTTCCACTAGTTGTGGACACCGTGTCTCCATTAAGCAGTTCCGGTGCTGAATCTCACAACATGGTTAAAGTCAGTGGATTATGCAAATCATCAGAAAATAGCTTTGGGTTCGACATCGTGGGAGGGAGACGAGGATCCCGCGTAACCAGCACGGAGATCTCTCCTCTCACACCTGACCCTCCACCAGAGTTTGCAGTACCCCCAGCGGGAGTAGTTTGCAGGGAGTGTGGCAGCGTCGACGGCCCAGGAGACGAAGCGTTTCTGCATTCAACAAGAAGTAGCTTTACGGAGAAAGAGGAAAGGAGCTCAGACTGTAGTGAACTGAACATTGATGATTTGCTACGTGAGGCTAACGCCCTCTGTCTCCCTGTTTATGAGGCAGACAGTCGCCAGAAGCTTCTTGAGGCGCTGGAACACCAGCGTCTTTTGATTCAACGTCTTGTGGACGAACTTTTGCGGGTAAAAGAAAATAAGCCTGTTTAAGCCGTCCGTGTGACCGCATGGGTGAGAGATACATGTCATGGACCTCAACGAGCGAATTGAGCAGTAAAGAAGAAAAGGAACTTTGTGGGCGGGGAAGGCTTTCATGTTGGTAATTTTCAGGTGCTGGGGTTGTGGTAGACACAAGCGGCCCCGACACAGAGTCTATTTTGTTTCATTGTGGATATGTGACGAAATAGCCACTTTGCTACAGGACACAACACTGTAAAGAAAGGTCTCACTAAATACATGGGGAGAGTTCTTCCTTTATGGTTGTTAGTGGCGCAGAATTTCAAATGACCGTCATGGATGCATCTACCAGGAGCAGGGCGAAAAGGGGAAAGAAAAATTGAAAGCTTATTCGCAACTGCTGTCCATGAGCAAGGCTTCATGCAGCAACGACTGAGCGTGCATTTTTTACTGATCTACAACGCGCCCGTTGTACGTTGTTGTTTTGTGCTTCTTACTGAATACTAGGGTTAGTGAGAATGCCTATATTTGGGTGAAGAAGCAGAGCACTATTTGTTGGTATTTCATTATCATAATATTTGCCGTTATTATGATTATTGTCATTACTGTTTCGACACTGAGGCCAGTGTTCCTCTCATTGTAATAGTCTTGTGGCGAACGAAACGGGAGGGAGCGCTAGTACCTACGAGTTGCGACTATAATTATGGATAAATATGTAAATATATCCTCAAACATTTTTCTCCTATTTCTTTTTTTGTGTGTATTTCGTTGTTTTCATATAGCCTTCCCCTTCTCGAGGCAAGCGGGCGGCGTCGTTGATGGCTCAGAAGGGCCCCTGTGGGAAGCATGGGATACGCGGCTGTGTTTCGTCTTCAGCATCTGAAATAAGCGGGAAGGGGCATCAGGTAGCTATCAACGGATTCATAGCATGGCTTCTCATAATTATAGCGTCCGTGGTGTATTTTATCTGGGCCTTCACCCCAACCAAACTTCTCGATGCCGCCTTCTCCACGTATTACCCCGATAAGTATTGGGCCGTCGCAATACCCGCTATGTTGGTAATGACAACGATTTACTACTTGACCACGCAATTATTGCTAATGTTCTACGTGACGAACCCACTCACTGATGAATTTTGCGTGCTGTACGCAAGTACGGTGGAGAGCCGTCAGTCGCTGGGAGGTTTGACGGATGTCGATGATGGTGTACCACCTGTTATGGAAATCCCTGTGAGCATCACCAGCAAGTTGCTCTTCCAGCCACGGCAGTAAAAGTTGCATAATGTGAGTAGGTGTTGGAATTTGTGTATACGTCCATGTGCACACCATGTCTTGTGCAGCACGCGGTGTACAATTGCATATTTTCTACGGAGTCACTCAACTTATCTTTGTTTTTTTCTTTAAAAAAATATAGGGGGAAGCGCCTCACGTTCAGACGAGTTATCTCAGCGTATGGAGACGAGTCCTTCCCTGCAAACCTCTTAACTCGTTATCAACTGTTCATCATTCAAGAGCCAACGCGTCGTTGAAACGTGGTGGACGATGAAGGGTCAGGTGTTACTAGTCGATTTCTTCCCCTCTTCTTTTTTTTTTTTGTTAAAAATAAAGAAAAACGACAAGAAACATGAAGCCTTCCTTGCGGTGGCTGAGTAACGTTAAAGGAAAAGGTCTTAATATGTTAATCTCTAGTGTTTACTCACGACACATTGATTTTTCTGCGGAGGACGTGTACAAGTTATGTGCGTTGCTAAAAGCAAAAGAGGATGTACTTCAGCTCAAGTCCAACGCGGACTTCATTCGTGGCCTTCGTGTGCAGTACGAAAAACTTGACCCAAACACAGTGACTCCCTTTCAAAGTTCCTTTATCGAAGGCGCATTAACGGGCATTCAACACGTGGATGTGGCACAGTCACCCCAATCGCCTTCCGCTTTGGGGTGCATGGGTGTTGAGCCCTATGGGAGTGTAGAAAAGAGTGCCGATAGTTGCGTTAGTGGGAAGTTGTCCAGTAGTTGCGTAGATGTTTTTGCGCAAAAGGGTTTACATTTATCGACATCAATCGAGGAGGACACAACTATTGGAGAAAGGATAGCCGCCATCCATGAGGTTGTAAATGAGTCTCAAAAAAGTCACTTCATTGGCTCTGACGGGATGGAAAAAATACGGAAGCACTGCAAGGCGCTAGAACTTAAGCTACGACAAATGAAGCCACACGAAATAGCCTCATTGGTTAGGGCCCTTGCGATCGTCAACTACCAGGATTATGCATACACGAACCTTCTCGCGCGTCGTAGCTGTGAGATTGCCTCAAAGTTGTCCGTGTCTGAACTATGCAAGACCTATTTCAACCTGAGCAAGTTACAGAGCCATGATTCATTGGTGGCGTTTGTCAATCAGATTGAATCACAGATGGAGAAGCTTCATCAAGAGCAACTACAGTTTGTGTTTATGGCTCTTGAAAGGCAGCCACAAATTGCCTTCGCGCCTGCTCGGATGGTTCCAAAACTTTTGACAAAGGCAGCGTCTCTTCTTTGTGAGATGAGCGATGGCTCTTTCTACCGATCTATGTTAGTGGTCGCAGCTCGGTACAACCAGCGGCGCCACCCCGCTGTGGGAAGCATAATGTCCAGCCTTCCCAATCATGTTGAAGGCATTTCTGACCGTGACCTGCTCGCTATTTTACAGTCGATTGTTGATTTGGAGTTATCCACAAATGTTTCAGGAATGAGCGCACTACTGGGAAGGATAACTGTGATAGCGGACACGGTAGACATTAGATCGGTCGACACATTGTTGGACATTCTCTCTGTTCTTCCCTGTGATACACAGGAGATCATGGAAAAACTCCTGAACCGGCTGGTGGAAGATGCTGGAAAGTTGTCTATTCCGCAGGTGGTTTCAATCCTGGATCTTTTATCGAGCTATCCGCCTGCCAAGGGCCACGCATGCGTTGCCTCTCTATCCTTTGCCGCTTCGTTGCGTGCTGAATTCTTTGACGGTGAGGCTCTTGAGAACATAGTGGTGAACCTGGGTCAATTGACACACTTTTCGGACGATTTTTACATGTTGGTGGGGGTTTTACAGAACGTGAAAGGTGGATTTCGTGCAGTAGATAAACTATTTGAGTTGCTAAGATTCTGTACACGCGACGTTGCGTCAGATGTACGTGGTCAGGACATGATCACGAAGGGAATTCTTGGGCTTGCACCAACGATGAATGACGAGAACCTCTCAGAGGTTCGGAGGATTTTATTACGATTGGGTGTAGATGACAAAAATGTCCACCAAATGATACTTCGCCGTGCAAAACAAATTCAGCGGGAATCTGGTGGCCGTTGGGGAAGCCGTGCTAATTACACGCCAGATGGCATGGTATAGTCCATCAGTGACTTCATTCCACCCATTTTACTCCCTAGATTCCCCAAGTTCATTGTGCGTTTATGCCTTTTACGTGGCTCCTCTTCCCCTCGCACACCATATCCTTTTTTTTATCGGATAACCGTTAGCGTGTACACTGTTTAATACACCTTGTTTACTTTTTTTAAAAAGAAACATAAATATGTCGTATTTTTGTTGGTTGTGATATTTGGGTGCGTCTTTTTACTCCCACCCATATTAATATAGCCTGCTCATGACCAGTTTCTTAATTTATTGTTCTATAAACTGTAGGGGCTAGAGAGCTGCAACTTCGTGACCTTATCGTGGAATTAACTGTTGCTTGAGAAATGCTGAACGTTCTCTCCAGCAGCATCTCGGCTGCGATAACAACAAGTGTGGCTTCGCGACCGTCTACGTTACAGTACATTTTTTCCAGGTGCAAATTGAACCTTGTGCCTTTCACAGCGCAGGATATTTATCAGATATGCACCACAGCATACAACATGGACACAATTGGAATGCTGCAGGACCCAGATTTTATGCGGGGTCTCCATGACGCCTTTCGACGATCCGATCAGTCAGTCATTTCCCCGTTCCAGGCAAACGTTATTGTGGATACCTTCCGCAAGGCTGGCATTAACAGTACCCCTAGCTCCGTAGCTGTCCCCGAGGAAGATGCTATATCGCCAGAATCGTTAATCTTAGTGCTTAGAAACATGAATATTACAAAGCAACGGGACGAGCGCGTCATGAGCAACGTGCTAAAGTTAATGTTTCCTATATTGGATGAGTTTAGCCCCACACAGCTGTCACTTACCGTGACGGAGCTATCCAAATTGAAGTCGACCAATGCTGATTTCGTGGGTAAACTAGCCAAACGTATTATGGAGTGTAGCGACGATTTGAGTAGTCTTGACATATCTTTGACGGTTGAAAGCATTGCCTACTGCCCAGGAGTGTCTCATAACATCATACATCGCATGCTGCAAATTGCAGAGGAACGAATGGGTGAGTTCCAACCTGAGGATTATGTTAATGTATTACATGCCCTCAATGCATTGGGACCTAAATTTGTGAGTACCTTTCGGCGACTGGTGGAATGTGGGTTGGAGCATGTGGAGAATATGGATGCCCTGACGCTAACGAACTATTTGATTTGTTTTTCAACGATGGATTACAGGCAGCGCGAACACATTGACATCTATGCAGATGCCTTGGTAGAAGTGGCGGGAGATCTCTCCGAAAAAGACCTCGTTCAGGCATTTATTGCGTTGCAGCGTCTCAAACTTCTTAGTGACGGCATGTTCAACACCATGGGATCGTGCGTTGTACGATATGCAGCCAAAATGGACCCCCGGAACATAGCCCCCATAATGGACATATGCAGCACTGTTCCACATCCATCTGATCACTTGATGAAGGTCCTCATGGATCGTGCCATGGAGTGCACACGCATTCTTACTCCCAATCAACTGGGCGATATATTGGACGTGATTGGTTTATATCCGCCCGCGCGAGAACATCCACTTGTGCAGCTTTTTGGAAAGCAAGCTCGGCTTCGCCTTGAATTGATGGGACCCGAAGCTCTTGCGAATAGCACGCGAGGCCTGGCGAACCTCGGTTACAACGATCCCGAGTTTTACGTTCAAGCAGCAGAGACCGGGTTTCGCTATGGTTTCAAGGACTGGGTCTTACTGGAACCCGTTCTCAAGGGACTCAGCATGGGTGGCCAATGCCCACCCAACATGGTCCGGGTTCTTGCTTCTCATGTGGCCCCAATGGCGCGATCAATGAGCTTAGCAGAGATTGAGCGGGCAAATCACTATATGAAACATTTGGGTTGTGAAGATGATTTTGTGTACAAAGCGATGGCCAGCAGAGTGCTTCAGTTTGTCAAGGAAGTTACTCCTGACATGCCAAGTGACCTTCAATTGTTACTGCAGCGGGGTGCAGTCGAAACGGGTTCGGCCTCCGGAATGCTGTGACAAATGCCATTCCCATTCCATTTTAAGTATATTGACGAGATCGCATCGCCTTTCTGCTCGCCTGTGTCAATGAGGGTTGCAAGGCGAAATGAAAGCGTTTTAATACATATGCATCTTTTGATAGCAGTTTGTCTGCTTTCATGTTGCGCATATTGGCATTAGTCATGCGGCTCAAGTGCCTTTGTTACTGTTTCCGTGTATCCGTTTCGGAAGGATTATTGCTGTGCGTTTCTTCCCAGATTCTCATTTATTTTCCTGAAAAAAAAAATAGCTGAATTCAAATACGTTTCTATTTTCACAACGATACTGTACATCGTAGAGCGTGCGTGACACTATTTTCTTTAACACGTAAGTAGTTCATATTTAGGGTTATAGCTTTTATTCACTCTTCTTCTACGGTAACAATGCTGCGCACTCGCCCAGAGCCACTTCAGGGTCATTTGTTCACATTTTACAAGGATCCGTATTGCAAGATACCGGTTTTTGTTCTGAATATGAACGCCAGACGATGTATACTGTGGATAGGTGGTCAAACTGAGTCCATATCCAGCATCGACTACTTCGCAACCCTCGCAGACGAGCTTCAGGGCGATTGGGCGTTTGTCCAGGTCGAGATTCCCAGCAGCAGAATCGGTTCAGGTCCACAGAACCATGTGCACGACGCAGAGGATGTTGACGACCTTATCGCCATTCTGATGAAAGATCACTGCATGAACGAAGTCGCCCTTTTCGCTACAAGCACAGGTACCCAGGTGGTTTTTGAGCTGCTTGAGAATGGCGTTCACAGGAACGCTATCACACGAGTCATTTTGCATGGTGTGGTGCGCGATCCGGAGGGTGAAATATTCAGTCCCGCTGAGTGCGCTGCTCGCAAAGAACACGTGGAAAAACTGATGGCGGAAGACCGCGGCGAAGATTCCCGTGCACTGATTAAGTATTATGATATTCCCATCACACCCGCACGTCTCGCAGGGGGAGGATTCCCCACACTTCAGGAGGCGGTTTGGTCTCCATCTATTCGACGGGAGCGCGACGTGCTTAAGAAATCTCTTGGTGTGATCAAAGTCCCTCTCCTCCTTATGCTTGCGCATAACATACAATACAAACCCAGCAATGAAGAGATCGCAGCGGTGTTAGAATGCGTGAGGGACTATACCGCGTGCAATCGTGTCACTGTGTCGTATTTCAACGATACTTGTGATGAGAAGAGAAGAGTGCTGAAAGCGGCGGAGCAGGAGCACGTGGCTGCGATTGTTCAATTTCTTGCAGACGAAGATGAGTTCCGTGCTTTAACTGAGAAGAACGATCTTATTCAAAAGATGGAATCCGAGAAGAAGAGAATGTCGGTTTTGCAGGCGTCTTCATTTGCTCGGGGCTCAATTTCGACGTGAGCCTTGGCAGTGGAGTTGTGATGTGCCTTTTTTCCCCCTTGCTCCCTCTTACCTTTCATATTTCTTCTGAACAGGGAAGACTGAAGGAAAAAAAAGACGATCTTAGAAAAGGAATGAAAGACAAGAATACCGGGCATGAACTTTTCGAAGAGTTACTCGATGTATTATGAATATTATGTTGTTTTATTATAATGCTTATGTACGCCGGGCTTTCGCAGCGCCACGGTTCTGTGCATGATTGTGCACCTCTTTTCCCTTGTACTTCGAAGTATCTGAGGAAAAAAACGGGAAGGATGTTTTCTTCGTTTTTTTTTTCTTCTTCTAATATTGTCCCTGCTACTTCGACGCATTGGGGATATTTGTTATGTTTGAATTGTCTTCCTTCATGTGCCTGCATTCAGAGGGCTTCTACTGTTAACAGGGGGTCTGATTTTTATCCTCAATAACTGTTTGACATGTTGTACGTGTTTGAAGCTTGCTAACTCTTCGTGCTGTTGTGAACGCAAGGGGAAGGCACAGGATGGTAGGAATTGACCCTGAAATAATCGAGGATGAAGTCGACGATATCATATCGCTTTCAAACTCGTCGCGGGGTGGCAGCAATGGTAGTTTGAGCAATTCCCCCACAAATAGTGGTGCATCGTCCCAAATTGTTAAGGTAACTGCAATGGATGCTGTAAGTGCTTTGGCTCACTTCCCTTTGGGCTCTTGGGAGCGCCATGTTGTTGAGGAGAAATTACGTGCTGTTAGGCGCCACGAGCGGGAGTGTGCTCTGCGGGCCGAGATGGAGAAGGAATGCACCTTCAAACCTAGTGTATGTACCTCGTTCAGGCATGGAAAGGACACTGGTGGTGACCCAACGGAAGAACAGTCTAAAAGAGCACTTGTTTTCAAACGACTTGCGCAACAGGCTAAGGAAAGAAGCATACGGATTGAGCAAAAGAGGGCGGAAAAGGAACATCAAGAGATGGAGGCGCTGAGGAACGCATTTCGTCCGCGTGTCAACGCGTATGAGGACAACCAAAGGGCCTCCGACCGTCGCTCGTCCAGTGCCCCAGTGGAAGAGAGGCTTCTTCACTACGGAAAGACCATAGAGAATAGTAGGAAAATGCTTCAAGAGGAGAAATACAGACAGGAAATGAAGGAGATGAGTGGAGGAAGTGTTACGGCTCTTAAAGGACATGAAGGTGCTTCCAAGGATAAACGGGAAGGTGATATCGCGTTTCGATCACGGAATTTTTTACTAAATCGGGAAAGGGAGCGTGCGCTTGCCCAGAAGACTCTCCTAGAAAAGCATCCTTTCCGTCCACAGATCTGTGCAACGTCAGATGCAATTGACCGTGAGCGACGCAGTCTGTGTCATAAACTGGACCGCGGTGCAACGCTGTATGCGGAAGGTATACACAGAAAACAGAGGCAGCAAGTGGAGGCATTGCGTCATCAGAGCAGGGAAAGTAGTGGTCTTCACAAGCCCGTCACAAGTCCACTTAACAATGATTGGATCTATCGCGGACAACACAGGGCCCTGTTTGAACAAGATTTTGTACGCCGGCAAGAGCTGTACCAACAGGTACGCGAACAGCATCGGCGCGACCTTGCGGCAGTAATTGAAGAAAATGAGCGGAAAGCAGCGGAAGTGCCGCGAATTGACAAGGCGATGATCGAGGAGCAGATAGAGCGACTTTACCTCGGAGGGCAGAGCCCCGAAAATGGCACGAAAAAATATAAAGAAGCCGCGAGTAAAGAGGAGTGCTCATTCCGCCCTCAGCTTGCACCATGGACAGAGCACGTTCTTGCACAAAGCAAGCGTGAGCCAGATTTTGTTAAGCGGCTAGGGTCATGCAGTTCTTACAAACGCTGTGAGTCTAGTAACAATATTTTTGAATCGTGTAGTGGAGATGATGTGGGAACGAGGGCAAAGAATGTAAGAACTATACGACCAGAGGAAGCTGAAGAGTTTTACAGTAAGCAGAAGCAAGCGGTAAAGGAACGAGAGGCTCATCTACGCGAACAAAAGCAGCGTTTAGCGATGGAGGAACTCTTTGCTTGTACTTTTAGGCCGAAGACGACTGCAGATGAATACTTTCAACGCCGACGAAGGGCGCTATCCCCAGAGAAACAACAAGAGCAACAGGTTGAGACCTGTGTGTTGGGAGTGAAGGCTTATTTGCAGCGACAGGCAGAGGCAAAACGGCAGCGTAAAGAACTACAAGAAAGATACGAAAATATTGGCCGTGTTTCCTCCCGTGGTAGGCGCAGTTCCACCGTTATTAAACCCTTCAATTTATCAAGTGGGAGGGTTTCACGCACACAGGGCGTAGGCTCTGCCAGGGATCTATCAGGAGTATCCGATGTGAGGGAAGACAGCACTGGCTACAGACACATAGATCCACACAGTATTCATAGAGTTGCTTGTGGTGCGGGTAGGAGGAACAGCTTATCACCACTAAGGTGTAGCCCACGATGAGTGCGTGCCGTTTGATTTTTTCGTATTTTTTTCTTCGGTTGGTTGGACAAGAGGTTGAAAGGGCATCGTTGCCCTTGTGAAAGCTGTCTTGTTTTTTTTGTTTTTTTCAAAATAAAAAAGGAGGACTCAATGCGTACCTGGTGGTTGAACATGCCCCGCGGCACATGTTCTTCCCGTCCGAATTTTTATCCACATGTTCATACTGCTAGTACCTGGCTGGTGTATGTGTGTAAATTCATATATGTCCCATTGTCTCATGTGGCGTAGGTCGTTTCTTTGATTTATCCAGTTTTGTGACAAAATTGGATCCGTGTCACATCTGTAGTGAATTTATTTAGACATTGCTCTACTCCTCTCTGTACCACCATTCGCTCACTTTGTGTGCGTGACGAATTCATATCACTGGAATTGCAAATTCTTTAAGGGGGTGTGCATTGTAAGAGGTTCTAGCATCAACTCTCACGACAACATCATGGCAATGCTTTCTCAGGCACGAGTTGCCGGCTGGGCGTCACGTTGGCTTACAGATGAGTTGGTAGCACTCTCCAAGGCGGGAAACTGGGAGGCTGCCATCGCCACCCTCTCGCAGTTGCACCAAGCTAATATTGTGCAGAGCAATGTCTTTCACTACACGACGGTCATTAGTGCTTGTGGCCGTGCAGGTAGGTGGGAAGCAGCCATGACCGTATTTGGCCACATGACAAAAAATAATGTCAAGCCAAATGTTTACACATATACCGCTCTAATTAGTGCTTGCGCAGCCGCTCAAAAGCCTGACATCGCACTTCGTATGTATGCCCAGATGAGGCTTTCGGATGTTCCACCGAATGTGCAAGCAATAACAGCCCTTATAAATGCATGTTCTCGCGCTGCGCAGTGGGAAAGAGCCGTCAAAATTTTAGGAGAGTGTGATGAACTTTTTGTAGCGCCTAATGTCTTCACATACACAGCTGCCGTGGACGGTTGTAGACGTGGCGGTGCGTGGAAAACGGCCGTAAAGCTGCTTAACGAGATGCGTGACCCGGCTCGTGTTCGACCAAATGAGGTTACATACAATAGTGTGATTCATGCGTGTGAAGTAGCATCAGAGGTGAACACTGCACTGAAGGTTTATGCCGCGATGGTGAGTGATGGTTACATGCCTGTCAGTTTTACACGATTGCTCCTTATGCGGTTGTTCGTGGGGACTGCGCTGGAAGGCATGGCGGATGACTTGGTGGTGCGTAAGACGAAGTGTCGTGATGTGAACGTGCCCGACACAGATCCAGTCACGGCGCTGGAGGCAGCTCGTGAAGATGTTTTAAAGGAGGAGTAAAACCATCACCAAAGCAAGCGAGGAGAACATGTCGTTGGATGACCATTGTGGATTAACCAATAGCTGATCATATCGACTGTTATATGCAACCTTCAATGACGTGGGTGTCTTTCGCATTGGTTCCTCCTATGGGCTTCTTTCTAACAAAGAGCAAGAGTTCATAACACTGAGCGCACTCTTACTGCTTATTACATGGTTCATATCGCGTAATACTGTAAGTAGGCTCACGAGGCTCCACGCAACGCCACTTTGTTGGGAGTGTAGGTGTCTTCTGGCTCACAGGCGTGCATCCATATTTTGGATGAAAAGGATGAGAAGTGCGTTCTTGTGTCTTAGTGATGTTTTGGTTCCCCACTGCCGGTGCTTTGGTAGTCGGCTATGTTGTCTGTTTGTGCTAAGGTGATCCCCACATATTTTTTCTCTATTTCTCGGCTCTTTGCCCCGGAGTGTCTATTTTTTCTTCTTTTGCAGGGGGGTGAGAGAAAATTTTCACAAGGGAAGGAACTGGTACCCACCGGCATTAATGGAGTACGATATGTCATTACTTATTAGGGAAAACGCGCGTTTAGCACGTGAGACACGCGGTGTTGCTTCGCTCCAGGCACCACAGAACTCGGATGAGGGTTGGCGGTTGCGATACAAAACACTCCTTCGCTCGAAACGCCCTCAGTCTTTGACACCGCCAGCAGACAATACGGAGGAGACGGGAGGAGAGAAGGCGCTACTTGTGTTGAACGACTCCAAGCATCAGGAGGAGCCTGGTGGGGAGGTGGCAGAAGCGCAAAAGAAACCGAGACAGGATCACGGTGCTGTCATCTCTATCAATTCAAGTGTCCCAAAGAATAGCGTTAGTGCAATGGAACCCCGAGGTGTTGGTAAAAGTAGCGATACGTGTAATGAAGCATACGTACCACCAGTGTCGTGGAAAATGTACAGGGTTTTGGTCGGTCACAGGGGTTGGGTCTGGTCCGCAGCAGTCGATCCCAGTAATTCGTGGTTTGCAACCGGTGGAGGTGATGGTGTTATTAAAGTGTGGGATTTGACAACGGGTGCTTTCAAACTTAATTTGACAGGGCACAAGGAGGCTGTGAGGTCGCTGTCAATAAGTGCGCTCTCTCCGTACATGTTCACCGGCAGCGATGATCACTCGGTTAAGTGCTGGGACTTGGAGCGTAATGAAATAGTGCGTGACTTCCACGGTCACAAGGGCTCTGTGCACTGTGTGAGTGTACATCCTTCGTTAGATATTGTGCTTAGCGGGGGTCGGGATAAGACAGTACGTGTGTGGGATGTGCGGACCCGCTCCTGCGTTCACTTAATGCTAGGGCACACGGATAGTGTTATGTCTCTCTGCGTCCAGCAGGAGGACCCGCAGGTAATATCCGGTGGTAGCGACGGTATGGTGTATTTGTGGGATGTGGCGTCTGGCCGTGCTTTTACGCGGCTGACAAGGCACAAAAAGCCAGTCCGTGGATTGGCACTAAGTCGCCACAAAACACTAGCCTCGTGCGGTGCAGATCGCATTCGCCTGTGGTCACTCCCAACGGGTGAATTTCTTTATAATGTTCCAACACTTCAAAATGACGGCAGCAGAGGCGATGATACAGATGACAAACTCTACCGCTGGAGCTGCTGTAGCACTAGTCCACGTAATGTCCTAGCGGTAGGGAGTCAGGAAGGCAAACTTGCGTTATTCGATTGGGAGCACGTCCGTAAAGGCCCGTTTCAGTTGACTAAAACGCGCTCTGTTCCTGGAACGCTCCCTGGTGAAGGGGGAATCAACAGTGTCACATTTGATGTCTCTGGATCGCGTATGATTACGACTGAAAGCGACAAAAGCGTCAAAGTTTGGCGAGCTAAGGAGTAATCGTATTACAGAAGAAAGTAAAGGGCAAAACACGTTAAATGAGCGAAAGAAAAAGTAATAGTGCCCACTACTGGCGTGCGTTACTTTCTCCTTATTTGCATCCTTAGGGCCATTATTAATCATTTGTGGTAGTGCCCTCCTTAGTTATGCCACAACTCTCATCTTTCCATCTCCTTGTTTTCTTCGTGACGATGAATAAACATCTCGTAATGTGCTACTACCGCTTCCCCCGCCGAAAAAAAATGAATTTACAATACCATTTTCATTATTATTATTATTATCATTATTATTATTATTTACAGTTTAAAAAAAGTACCGTGGAGTTTAGGTTTCCAAAGGTGAATGTGCGTGTACAACTCTGCCTGCACTTTGTGTTAAAGAGGACAAGCATAGTTTTGGGGAAGTTGTACTTTCCGTGTGAAAAAAAAAACATATTAGGGTTGGAGTCAAAGGAAACCCATGACCGCCTCAGTTTCTTCCGATACGATATGCGTTCTTGTTGTTGGGAAAACGGGTGTGGGAAAGACCCTTTTTCTTCAAAGACTGTTTCGCTCAACCGCTCGCTACGCAAAGAAAGCACCGATGGCATGTGGTCACACGGTGGGATTTAATGTGGAGGTGGTCGCTGTTGACTGTGGTGGAAGGTTTGAGCCAGTGAATCCTGTTGTCAACGAGAACCCGTACGTTGCTTTCGTGGAGATCGGTGGAAATAGGCACTTTGTAAGCGATGGTCAATTTCCACTGAGCTTGATGACCTTTCAAGGCGTTATATTTCTGTATGATCGCTATAATGTCGATAGTGCAATGGACTTGGTATATTGGTATGAACACCTTCGAGGTTACGGCATTGTGGGCGCAGAAGGCGGTGCCAAAGTGATGTTAATTGAAACCACTCACATCCCCGCGGCTGGCGATGCTTCCTCCATGGCTCGCATGGTTCCTGACGAACTTGTGGGTGCATACCTTCAGGAGAGTGCCAAAAAGCCCACTACCCTTTGGGGAAGCATATTTCTCAGTGCGCGCTCAATGGGCATGTGGTTCGTGAGGACAACGCGGTTTTCTGTTGCCGATTTCCAAGTGCAGCAGCAATCCTTTGCCTCGCGGTTTGCTGTGGCCTTGTATTACGTACTGGCGACGATTGGAAACTTAGTTCTATATGTAATGGCTATAACGCTTTTCGGTCCGGGGCAGAGGTCCGTTTCATTTTATTACCCATCCGTGACGAAGGCACTAAAAACTATTGAAGATGATATTAGCGGTACTCTTACTCTGAAAGAGTGTCCTTTATACGATCAGCAACTGTTCGAGGCAGCCGCATTAGACAGTGTTTTACGGTTCGTACAGTCCTTACGATGACGCTGACTCAGGAGCTCATGCTGCTTCCGGTGCACATTTACTCAACGACGTTTTTTCCGTTGAGTACTCTTTTTTTTTTCATTTACGTGCTCACGCACGTACGGTACGTATGCACACGTGTATATGTGATGCTGATTTGCGCCAAGCTTTCTTTGCATAATGGAGTCTTGATCTGCAATGCAGTGTCTTTGTATTTTCCCCATGCTCGCGACAATCTTTTGTTTCCTATCACTCCTAATTTTACTGATTGCTCTGGTTGCTGCGTTGTGAAGGAAGCGTGTGGTGGTCGTGCGCGCTTTCCTGCCTGGTTGTGTGGCGAGCCGCGTATTTCGTGGACTGGTAGCGTATAGTCGTTCTCGGCGCAACGAGCATAGCCACACGTGGGCAATGTCTGGCCTCGTATCGGAAGACTTCAGGCGGGCCCGCCTCCCTAACACCTTCCCACCGCAGTTGATGGTGTCGGCTTTGTCGTACTATGGGGGACACGTGCCAATGGCCCTAATGGCTGTTAATCCCACAACTCGCTGTGTGGCAGAAAATGGCGGGTGCACGATTGGTCGGTTGAAGATTGTCTGCGTGAAGGGACGCTGTCGAAAGGGGGAATGTGGCAGCGATTGCAACAACGAAATCGCTAAAACTCATGAGCATTTGCGGCTAACGGCAGATACCGGACAGGATCTTCAGTCAATTGTGCTGGGGTTGTGGTGGTTCAAGCGGTATCCTTCAGCGTCACTGCACATGGACCACATGAAGAAGGAAAACACGCCACTTCTTCTGCGCGTAAAAAAGGTGCTGAACATTAAGAAATTGCAGATCGACAAGTCGGTGGTTACCAATGAAATGATGCATGTGGTGTCAATGATCCGAGATCTGGAGACGCTTGTGGTGCAACACTGTTTTAGTGAGTCTGAAGCTAGTTTATGTAGTGTTACATCTATCCTCAACAGTCGTGGCGGCGGCAAACGCAACAGCAAAATGTTTTACCTTTCCGGTGTAACAAATTTAGGCGTTCTTCGGTTCCTGCGGCGCCTTACCCTTATTTCAACACCGCTTAGTAATCAAATAATGTCCTATTTTTGCGAGTGTGCTAATCTGGAGTGCGTTGTGGTGGATTCGTGTTGCGGTTTAGTGTCACTCGAATGTTTTGCCACATTACAACGCCTTACACAGCTCTCTCTAGTGAGTTCTGCTATCAGCGACGAGGGTCTGCAACCGATTGGAAAGTGCGTCTCGCTCCAGTACGTGATGTTGGACAACTGCATGAAGCTAAGGAACGTTAATTGTCTTGCCTTGCTTCACAATCTCCGGGTCCTCATCATTTCCCGTAACAGAATACCCCAAGAGGGCACTCATTGTCTTGGGAAGTTACGCGACTTAGAGGTACTTCGCTTTACTGTTTTCAACCGGCCAACCGCTGTTGGGTTTATAACTAGCCTGAAGAACCTGGTTGAACTTGATCTTAGGGAAAATTGGGTGACAGATGAAGACTGCGCATCCCTTGTTCACTGCAAGAAACTGCAAGTACTTCGACTAACATCCTGTCGACATGTGTCGGATGTACGGTGGATTGGGTCATTATCCATGCTGCACACGCTGGATTTGTCGCACACACATGCACGGAATTGTTGGTTTGAAGCACTTTCTCAGTGCCGTCGTATGACTGAGTTGAGCCTTGCATTCAGCAAGGATGTTGTGGATATTTCTTTCATTGGTGAGTTGCGTATGCTGAAGCACTTAGACCTGAGTGGGACTGATGTTGGAGGTGGGAATTTACGTGTAATTGGGCGTTGTACCATGCTTGCCTTTCTCTCCTTGCGAGAATGTCGCCTTGTTACAGACTTGCGATTCTTGGAAACCCTACAAGAGCTCGAAAGCCTCAATGTGGAAGGAACAGCGGTGGTGGATGGTAGCGTTTGTTCCATTGCTTTATGTAGAAAGTTGAAATTCTTATCACTTCGCTACTGTCACCAACTCAAAGACGTGAGGTGCTTACAAGAACTTAAAATGTTGGAAACGTTGGATCTCGCAGGTACCTATGTGACCGAGGAGGGGGTCTCCACTCTCCGGCAGTGCATCTCTTTACGGCACGTTGACTTCACAGGTTGCTCTTTTATATCACATCTTGCATTTTTGGGGTCCCTGGCTGGTTTGCAACATGTAGTCGCTGATCAAATGAACTTAGTGAACATCGCTGGACTGTCGGGAGCCCCCTCAGTGGAGAGGGTTTCGCTGACGGAGTCGAGGCGCTTAAGGGTCGTTAGCCGAGTGAAACTGCCGCATTTGCACGAGTTGTCTCTGAAAAGGAGTACGATACTAAACACCGGAATACGAACACTTCTCGTGGGGTGTTGCTCCTTGTGGCGCCTAGACATACAGCACTGTCATTCCATCACTGATCTAACTGTTCTTTCGTTGCTTCCTTCGCTGAAGGAACTGTTGTTAAGAAACATCAGAGCACCAGGAGATTTTGTAACCCACATTGCCCACTGTGAGAGGCTGCAGAAGGTTCATATAACCGAATGTGCCGACGTCACAGACGTGAATTGTATGAGTTCCTTGCACCATTTGGAGGAGGTTGATCTTTCGAAGACCAACGTGACGACGGAGGGCATAAAGGGGCTCGCAAGGTGCTTCTTGTTAAAAAGGTTGAACCTAAATGAGTGCCGCCACGTAACCAATGTCAATTGTCTAGGAAAATTATTGTCGCTTCGGGAACTACGCCTGGAGCGGACAAATGTCACAGACAAGGGTATTGTGGGGTTGTGTAACTGTGCTCAGTTGGAGAAACTCACGTTAGCAAAGTGTAGCCAAATCACTAATGTGGAACGGCTTCATAACGCCCTACCACACCTGGAGGATCTTGATGTTTATGGCACCTCCGTTGATAGGGCCCGCCGATGCTTAGGTGGAAACCAGAGAAATCATCATGCATGTACCATGTTCTGATTCGCTATGGGTTGTGTGGTTCGATTATTTTCTCTTTGTTTTAATGTTGACGGTCGTGTAGCGCTATTATGCCACGTATTTTCTCTTGTTGTTTCCCGTCTCTCTCTCTCTCCCCCCTTTACACTTTCCACACCTCTCTCTTCCCCATCAAAAATACCGTTTCGCTGTCTTACTTTGGCAAGCAGCACTCCAAAGGCTTCGGGGAAGAGCAGGGCAAAATTTACGTGCGCAATTTTTTGATTTTTCCTATTTAACCTGTTTTGCAATTATTTGTTTGAGGTATCGCTTCTCTCTCCGCCCTTTTCTTACCTTTCCCTCTTCACTACTACTCGAGGGAAATGAATTTTGCTTAATATCGCGCGTGTGCTCGTCCTTTTTGAAAAAGGAAAAAAAGGTGAAAGTAGACGATTTTTTTTTGTGTTTTCATTGCTCTTCTTGCCTTTTTTTCTTATAAACGTTGCGGAGCGCCGTTTTGCTTATTTCCGAGATTTACCCGTGTTTTTCATCTGTTTTTTCTTTTCTTTCTACTACATCATCGCGTTATTTTGCCACTACTTACCCTCTGATTACCACGATCAAGGTCTCTTACGTTATACTTTTCCCCCGTTGGTTGATGTCGTTTCAGCCCCTCTCGTTGTTTTCTTTTAATTTTTTTTCACATTTAATTTACCCTATGCATTCACTTTGCTTTATTTTTTTCTTTCTGATCTGATTATTAGTGGGGCGGGAGAGAAAATTTGTTCCTATATTTCTGAACGACAGTAGAGCCTAGAAAAGGTTCGGCGGAGTTTTCCATTGGAAGCACCCCAGTTCAACAGTTGGAAGGAAGCGAGAGATCAGTAGCATTCTCAGTACCCTTCGCATCGTTCTCGTTGTTGTTGTTGCACCCCACTGGTGTGTGATTAACGACTGACGACAGCTAGTTCCATTTCAAAGATATCGACAAGTACTTTTGGGTGCGTACCGAGCGTACCCTTTGGACTGGTGATTTGAGTATATATGGGAGGAAAAATATAAAACAAGGCAGGAGACAGGTGGCGACAAAGGCTATGGTCACCGCCGTGAACATAGTTTTTGCGCCAACGGGTCAAGGTTTCCTCTTGAAGATGCGGCGCGAGGAAACACCGACTCGCACCACTGGCTTACCGCTACAAAGAACAAGTTTGTCACCTGAGAGAATATTTGTCTCCGATGTAATGAAGCGTATTCGTGATTACGCACTTCCTTCAGCGACCGACGCTATTCCCCTCGTCGGTGATCGACGGTTTGTGGAGTGTTTCGATTATGGCACACTGCGGCCGTTGAGGGCCCACGACCCGGTGTCTGAGGGGCAGAAGCTTCTCCTCTTTGCGTCGCCGCACTTGAGCAACGTACTCACGGAACGGTTGTCAGGCCTACGGCTGTGGCCACAGGACGAGGGATCAAAGTTACCCGTGACGGGTGAAGAGCGCTGGGCGAACCTTCGGCAGGCTTGTTTGGCATTGGACGTCCCGCCGCTGCTGCACCGTAATCAAATGGAACAGGAAATGAACCGATGCACCGAAAAGGTTAAAGACACCGCAAAGCGCTTTCAAGCGGCAAAAGAGGGCATAGAGGAGGCATTGGAGAGTATAAAGGATATTAACATCTTCAGAGGCTTTGACTCACCACTGATGTCCTTCGTGGATGCAAACGGCATGAGGATGGCAGCAGTGCAAGGCGAAGTGAAGCTTTGTGAGGCTGCGAAGTGCATCGATAACGCCCGAGCCATGGCCCCTGAGGTGATACGGGCGATTGTCAGGGAATCGCAGATCACTGAATGTGTTCAGGCGTCGGAGTCATGGAGGACTTTCAGCACTCCGAATGAACATGCTGGTGACAGCAGTGTCGTTGCCGTACTGATGCAGGAGGTCGGGCGTAAGCTGGTGGCGGTGCGGAGTATACTGACAAAAATAGGGAAGATCACGCGGCAGCAGTCAAAGTGCAGGCGTTATTGTGAGGCCGTCCTACATCACGTGGTGCATCGACAAAGGATATTGTGTCAACTCCCTCAGGGGGTAGAGGCCGCGGAACGGCTGTTGGAGCGCCGTATTACTTTGCGTCGCGCCATTCGTCGTCTGTTACTTCCACTGGAGGCGGAACATTGGTCGTTGGAAAGGGATATCCAATACTTTTTGGGAAAGTGGAGGGACTGTCTGCCGGATGACCTATTTGGAGCTGTAACGACGCCTTTGCCGGCTCTCTATCCACCGGAGGACACTGTTGCACACGACATGGACCGCTACTTCCTCGATGTTGGAAAGGACGAGGCAGAAGAACTTCTTCAGTCCATTAGCATGGCACCTGGGACGTCCCCAATAGCCAGCAGTGCAGTCGAAGCTGGATTAAGGGATGTGGAAGACGAGGTGCAGCGATGCGAAGTAGCACTTCGGCTGGCTATTGAGAGGAGGGACGCTCTGAGGCGTGAATCGAAGCAACACAGTATCGATGAGCTTGGTGCGGAGTGATAGTGTATTTCTTTCAAAAGTCAATGGTACCTCCTCCTGATCGCGCGTTCCTCCATGAAATCCCACAGGCACTCCAATCCCATGCCAAAGGGAAAATGTAAAGGTCTTCCCCCTGCGCAGCTCATTTGTTTGTTACGCACCTTGTTTACGTTGCATGCACGTTTGTTTCTCTTTTTGGTGTCGCATTCCTTGTTGCCTCTGGGGCCGCGAGCCATCTGGTGAAAACACTACAGGAACTTGTGGGACTTCCCTTCCTTTCCAGACTCGCTCTGCCGAAGGTGTGCGTGCATGTAAGAAGCAGAGGAATCTACCCAGTTATCGCCTTTCAGTGAGATTCACGATCCCCTTAGTGGTGCGGATTCTGTCAAAAAAAATTTGCTTGGCAGTGCGAAGAAGTATTATGCGGTCGTGAACTCTACGTTTTAGTTTCTTACTTCCCCCTCTCCCACTCGAGAAGTATCTCGACAGTGTTTGCCGTTACTGCCATGGCAAGAAAAAAGACAAAGCAAAAAGCAACTACGCCCGTTCGTATCACATCCCCGTAAACACACAACGAAGTGGCCATCCATCATTTTAACTTTTACAACATTTGTTGTTGGTCTTCATGAACCCTAATACAACCTCAACCGCGGCAGCAAGGTCATGCGTTTCTTTTCTTTCTTTCTACCCAAATAGTCCGCACATAGTGAAGGGATTTTTACTTACCTGTTCTGTGCGATTTCAGCAGCGCAGCCATTCATCTCGCCAGTAAATTACTCCCGCAAACCGCTCGGGGAGTACGCCTCCACACCCCAACAGGGGAGGAGCACCACTTGAGGCCGGAGCAATGTCGCATCCAGGCCGAATCAGAAATATGCAGCCACTGGATGAGACCTTGGACCAATCGCACGACTGGTCGTTCCGACCCCGATAGATATTGAAAACATCAAATTGTGGAAAGCTTCTTTGCTTTCGACGCGAGAGATAGCATTATACCGTCGCCGTCGTGCGGCTGCATGCTTCTTCGTCCGGCAGAAGTGCCGCGCTACTTTCGGGAGTGGATACATAGTTAAGCGGAACGGAACCAACGGTGATGCCCAATGCGATGAAGTGGTATCCCTGACCGCAACCGCTTCGTTCTTAACAGTGGCGTTTCCCCTGCATCACGCGAAAAACCTACTAACACTCCGGCATCAGGTGTTTGCTTGCTTTAGCCCCATTGGCCACCGCACGGTGGATTCGTTTATTATATTAGTGGGGTTTGGTATGTACTCGTCACGCATTTGCAAATCCTTCATTCGATTGCTGCACGTTATTGGGAATTAAGGATGCCAAATGAGGCCGGGGGAAATAACCACGCCTGATGAACGGCGCCACAAGAACACCATACACACGAAGACGAAAGCCACTGAGAAAAGTGCCCCACTAAATGCTAATTCCAATTTTCCGCTTTACCATGTAATTTAGAAAAAGCAACAATTATGCCTTCACACATCCAGCCACTTCAAAAGGAATGAGAGTTGCAGGTACCGAAGGTTAGACGGAGAACTTCACGTCCCGACACCCACATGCGCCGCTTGGGAAGCAGCTCGCAGAAGCGCATTCCGCCAAGGGTGCAGTGAATTATCCTGATCCCTTGATAAGTCCCGCTCTCGGCAGCACCCCTCACCGCCGTTACTGTAACTCCAACCCTTAAAGGAAGAAGAACACTTCTGAATTACCCTTTTATTGGTTGATATAAGTCTTGAATTTTTTTACTGCGCCCCTTTCCAGGACGCCATTGGTTGCTTTTGTTTAACTTCGCCGAGGCAGGAACAGCAATGCGACTGCTTTGCGGGGCTAAACGGTGGACGCAACCCACTTCTCGAGGATAACGTTTGAATAGTAAGCCCTTGGCGTGCAATTAACCGCTAGGGCCCGCGCAAACCCTCTTCCAGTTTGAGGCTCTAAGGTCAACCCCACAACACCCCCACGAACCGAGTTCTCCAAGTCCTTCAGCCCCTAACGCATGGCGACGCACTTCGCTTTTGCGTCACGGCAAGGGGTTGCCACATGGCGAGGAAGGCGCCCTCTGAGATCGAGCTTGGGACTCAACCGCCTCCCGGTGCGGCATATTTCCCGCCATGTCTCCGGCGATCTGCTTTCCTTGTGGATAAAAGAAAGTTATACCAAACCACGCCATGTGGCCAGGTTAACACAAAAGGCTTACACGCCCCGCTTCACCGCGCCCTTATCAGGACCACCAGGTGGCAAAGGAAAGCGTGTTAAGCTTTTTTCCTTTTGGCCGTTTTCTTTGTCTATTTTATGCTATTTTGCGTGGGAAAGGCTAATCGACACCGCGAAGGGGCGGCGCTGCGCTATCGTAGGGAAGCGGAGCCGTGACATTAAAATTATGTGGGCTGCAACGCGTAAGCCCGTCAATGGGGGCGCTCGCTTTGCTTGGCGAGGGTTAGGAAGATATGATTGTAAGGAAGGAGCCGCGTGTCAAAGGCAAGGCAAAGGGTCAGCGGTCTTCAGTTCCATCCGTTGAAACGAAATCAATCCCTAAGGATAACATTACTACGGGTCATCAGCGGGCAAACATCCTCTTCGGAAGTCTCCCTTAAGGAGGTGAAGCAACCGTAATGGGGAGTTTGGGGCCTTTGGTGGGCACGGTCGCAATGCCTAGGCTAGCCAGGCGTACCGTAATGGTGCGCATAGGGGGCTGGAGACGCGCCGCGTGCGGTGGGCAGCAGTTTCCATGTTCTCTTTGGTGGGGCTACATGAAAAGACCACGCTCAAAAATTCGCGTCCCGGCAGACTTTTGCGTGGCATGACATTAATCCTCATGCCAGTCCATCTTTATGGGGAATAGCGGTTCGTCAGTTAACCTTGCCATTTGTGTGCTTTATCGGGTCAACTAAAAATAAAAATGAAGAGCTTCTAAATAAAGTGTTGCAATGCCGACATTTTGCGTCTCTCATATTATTTTTATTATTATTGCGACGAGTGCTTTTGTGTATGCACTTCATCCCCCGGGCATAATCGAAGTCGGAGTAAACAAATGTTTTCAGCACTAAATACGTTATTGTGCTTCCCTAACGGATATTTCCTTTAAAACAAAACAAAAAATGACAGCGAACCCATGGCCAAGCCCCCGTACCCAACACCAGGGCTTCCAGTATTGTTTACAACGATGCGCCAACTGCATCCGGTGGTCTTCTTGTCGCAAACTACCATTGAAGGAAGCTTTGCGCAGCTCATCGGATCACGGAACCAGGCGTTGCTCTTTGTAAACGGCACCCAAACCTCCCCCTCAATCTCCATTTTTTCTTCTAAAAATATTTTCCTCTCTTAATCGCTGCTGGCGCAAAGAGCTTAATGTCAAACTCTGTGAAGGTATGTTATTATATTCGCCACACAAGGCCGCCCTCCGGGTTTTCACCCCTGAAAGCCCCCCATCACTCTCGCCCATTTTCCCCCAAACAGCCAACCGCAGTACCCTTCTCAACGCCTCACAAAAAAAAAATGTGAGGAAGCGGGCGGGGAATAAGAAACGACAACCCGATCAAAATAGAAAAAGGAAAAGGGGGTTTGCTTCGGTAATTATTCGCCCTCAACTATTTTACCCTTTCTCCGAAACAACATGTCGTGCGGAGGAGGTTCACACTACAACAGGGTTTCATACCCTTTATCACATCTCGGACTGCCCGCAGTCCATTTGGTACATGCCGGGGGCATCAAAAATGATCTGCGAGAAGCCCATATCAAATTCTGCAACGCATGCAAATTGGTATCCCTACTACCACACACCGATCTCAGTCACCTGACTAAAATGATCGCGGACCGACAATAGGTCTCTCGAACATGCAAGGGTTACGAAAGGTAAGACGGGAAACACCTATACAAGCGAGAGATATGAAAATCCTTCCCAAAGACCCACGAAAACAAGAACCCTGCAAACGATGGATGGTGTGTTTCCTTTCCTTCCTTCATTTCCCCTCGCTTGACGACACCCGCGTGGGCTCAAGCACGCCACACACATGTTAAGCATACGCGATCCACACCACGCTCACCCAGAATGCTCTGCCTCCTCAAGGAGGACAAGAAGCTAAAAGAAAAGTAAAAACGGTTGTGTAGAATCGTTGCCTCAAGCCCTGGTCCGAAGTTCCTTCCCTAGAATCCGTTGTTACGCTGTTGATGTCATTAGGCACCACCTACACCATTCCGATGTTTTTTCCACCAGCGCCTTTCTTCCCCATCCACACCCTGCCCTCCTTCATCAAAACATCAGCCCGATACAACATTGTGTGCATTTGTTCCTCCCCACACCCACCCACCACAAACACACTCCACTCAACAAAGGATGAAGAAAACGAACATCACATTCAAAGCTACATTTTTATTGATGTTAATATTAAGAAAATACGTGTAAAAAAGGTGCCTATCAGACATGAGAAGCGGACTCCAACATTGCATTGGTCCTCATCGGTGCCCAATACCCCTGCTAATTCTCAAATCCTTACGGCGCCCATCGGATAAAAACCATAAGATCATCCACCGTGATCCATACCTTCCCTCTGTCTTACGAATGTTTCCGTGCCTCCGGTTTCAGAAACGGGGCGTTGTAGAGCGCTCGCAAGGGAAGAGAAAAGAAGAAAAAACAGCAATTTGGTTGAATATTTCAGCCTTTATGATGTGATAACATTCGGAATGAAAAAAAAAGCAAATAGAAATGAATACACCGGGAAAAAAGCATATCGTATGCGTGTTCCAGCGTCTCACCCCTCGCGCAAGCGGGAAAAAAAAGCAATTGCACGGGCAAAAGTGCGTGTATGCATTCAACCTCTTTCTCCTTCTTTGAAATGGAGGCACCAGCCCACTCCATAATGTCCTTCGTGTGTTGCCACAAGGGCCTTGGACGGCAAAGAAAGACGCGAGACGCTGCGTGGGACGTAGCACTGTGTTGTGCGTGATGAAACAAGTGTCTGTGCACTGCTTCCTGCAGTGTGGTGCCCATGTGGCCTTTGGCACTTTAAAAAATTCTGGGGAAAATCAAAGCAAGGGTCGAAGACATGTAAAAACAACCAGAACCCAGTGGAGATTCATACCGCCTTTAGCCATGCTTTCATCCGCTTACTTATTGTTTAAATTATGATAGACTCTGTGAAACATGTGGCTGCCCATGAGGGTCACGACACATGTTAGCGATCGCTGTCTAGTCTTTCCTCTCCTTCGCGTGTTGGGAGCTGCCCTCTCCTGTGATCGTAGTTTCGCCATTGTTACCGTTTCCCTGGTCATGGGCACTGCTCTCGCTTTTATCCTTTTTCTTCATCCTTAACCGCATGGCTTCCTCTGCCGCAAGGGAAAGCCACATGCGTTCTTCGTTGTAATCATTGATAAGTGTCACGTCGCGGCCGAAAAGGGCACTGCCAAGCCAATTTACAATAATATACAGTTTGTTCCGCCACGATCCCAGCATGCTCAGGTACGCACTGCGCCAAAAGAAAAGCGCTTTGAGTCCCACAAAGTCCACCTTGCGCCGCCCGTTCAACTGAACAACGGCACTGGAAGTACCAAGGCTGACCATGCTTCCAAGGCTTTTATATTGGAAAGGAGTTGTGTGAGGGGCGTTTGCAAGTATCGCATTAAACTTGGCCGCGAGATAGGTGCCTTGTCGTGAGGCAACTGCCGCTAGACAGGGAAGAGGGTTATTGCTGTCTGCTGCGCAATCACCAATCGCGTACACGTCCTGTATGGGACTCCCGTTGCGCAACACACGCATGTGGTTGTCTATCGAAATACGCCCTTGCGGGGTTCGGTCCACTTTTATTTCTTTTGTCAAAGTGGACGGTCCAACACCAGTACTCCAGACGACCAATCCCATGGGAAACACACCGCCATCTTTTGTGACCACTTCTCTCTCCTTCACAGCAACGACACTGCCTTTCACAATCCGAATACCGAGTGCATCTAGGCGGCGTTTGCCCCATTCCCTCACTCTTAGGTCAAACATGCTGAACACCTCCCCAGCCTCCAGAACAGTCACTCGACAATATTGAAGCAGTTCCGGGTTGATGCCTTTTACATCATGCCGAAGAAATTCAGCCAAATCTGCAGAAAATTCGACCCCGGTTGGACCCCCGCCAACAACAACTGTATGCAGCAAACGCTTCTTCTCCTGCACACTCGTCACCGGTAGACTTGCTGTCATAATGTTTTGTACTAGCCTTCTCCGAATTGTGCGCGCCTCACTCACTTCACGCAGGAAGCAGGCTCTCTCCAGTGCGCCAGGTACGTTGAAAGTGTTCGGCTGGGCTCCATGTGCTAAAACTAGCATGTCATAATCGACATTAAATTCGTGCACCAAAGCGTGAGGGCCAACACTGACATTGTCAACGCTAACACAACCAACTTTCTTTGCTTCAAAGTCGATATCGTGCACGAGGCAGCGGGAAAAACCGTTTGGAGGGCTTGCGAGTGCCGGTTGGATCCGAGTGATGGGCTCGCACACGGAGCGGAATTCCAGCGTCCCTGTCGTTGTCTGAGGGAGAAGTGGCGTTAGTACGTGATGGTTTCGAGTCGACAGAACGTGCAATTCTAATCGCTGTGGGTTCAAATCTTTGACAAAGTAGCAACCGGCCCAACCCGTTCCAATCACGACGACCTTAGGTTTTAATAGTACGCTGGCACGCAAGAGCATTTTTTATTTGCACCTTTTAATTTTTTTTCTTTTTTTTTTTGTAATCCCTGTAAAAGCTCTTCCTCCTGCTGAATTCCTTCACCTTTCCCGGTGCTGACCCACTAATCCAATAATATTTAACCCCCCTAGGAACAAAAGAGGACTGTCTTCTTTATATATATATATATATATGTGCGTTGGATAATATTTGTCTACCCTTGATCGTCCTTCTTTTGCGCGTGGCTATGCATAGATACCGAAGAAGCGAAGTGCGAGGTGCAGCGATTTTTTTTTTTGCGTGAGCCAAAAAGGTGAAAAACATCGTGAAAAGACAAGTGTCGCCACTGCACAAGGACAGCAAAGTAGGCCTTCAATACCCAGCGAACACAACGAAAAAAAAAGACACTGCCCCACCCAAAAATGTTGCACAAGGGAAGGTAACGTTAGCGATATTCAACACTTACGCGGCTGCTGAATCTACCAAATCATATTGTCATGACCCCGCAATAGTAATTTCTCAGCGGTACTTTTTTCCCATGGACAATTCACAATGGAATAAATGCCCCTTCATCTTTGTTGTCTCTCTTTCTTTCCCTTGATTCCCATTCCCAAATGTCCCATACCACATGAATTGTCCCGCTTTTTCACTTAAAAGAAAGAGGACAAATAAAATGATCACAATAATTGGCTAACCACGGCGATAACAAACACAATGAGGGAAAATAAAAGAAAATCGCGAGATGTGCAAAAAAAAAGGTGAAGCGGAGCACACCTGTGCGTCAATTAGCCAAAGTAACTCCCCTTCGCTAAGGATTAATAGTTGCGTTGAGCCGAAAAACTTTTTTCACTTTTTTTTTTAAAAAAGAAAAACAAAAACATTGCCGCATGTGCTAACAGGAGCACGTATCATATGTTACCGCTTTCTCCATTTTATCTCCACCTTCCGTGTAGAAGTACTGGCAAACCTTTCCTACCACTCACATCCCGATGCAGCTAATTCCGTTACACCTCGCACACTTTCGCGACTGGAACGGCACCAAGGGCTGTCCAAATATATAAATAGATATATTCCTTCTTAAGTGGAATAGCGTGACCTTGTTTACTCCTTCCACATACCGTTCCCCTCTCGGTATGCTGCATGCTCTTTCCTCCCGGTATCTTTTTCATTTTTTCTTCTCTTGCTCCTTCTTTGCACGCCACCACGGCGCACATATCCATACCGTCGCAAAATAAAATAATTTTTTTTATAATCCTGGGTGGTTGTTGGCAAGGCATACTCCCCACACTGTGATGCACATGATGTATTTTGTCTCGCTCAGGGCATGGCGCCAGGTACCTGCAGCATCATGTGAGGCTGCACAGCGGCCGACCAGTCACTGTCCTCAACTAACGCATTTACTGAAATGAGATCCTGGTCGTTGGGTGCCCTCGTCGATGTGTCACCCAAAAGCTCAAGTGTCTCCTCACAGTGAATGCGCTGGATCGCTTCTGCCAGCAATTTGGCAATTGATATGATCCTAAGCTTGGAACACTTACGTAGGGACTGGTCCTGTGGAAGACTATCCGTCACAACTACCTCCACCAAAGCGGAGCAGTCATTGATGCGTTGGCATGCGGGATCGGTTAATATGCCGTGCGTTGCCCACGCGTGAACCTCTTTGGCACCGTATTCTTTCAGCACCTCTGCTGCCTTGCAAAGCGTGCCCGCGGTATCGATCATGTCGTCTACAATGATGCACGTACAGCCCTGAACCTCTCCAACAAGCTGCATACTGTCCACCTTATTCGCTTCCACACGTCGCTTTAAAATGGTCACGATGCGGCGAGCACCTAAACGATCCCCCATACGCCTCGCACGATTGACAGCACCAGCGTCTGGGGCGACAATGGCAAGATCTTTTATATCAAACGCTTTACTCTTCCCATATGCCGCGAACTCGGAGGTTGCGCTGAGATCAGCCACAGGACAACCGTGGAAGAAACCCTGAATTTGTCCACAGTGAAGATCCATTGTGACGACACCGTTGACACCCAATTCGGTAATCATGCGCGCAACAGCAGATGCGCTGATGGGTACGCGTGCGCTCTGCTTTCGATCCTGGCGTGCGTAGCCATAATGAGGTATGACGGCAATAACTCGCCTTGCTGAACTTAACTTTAGTGTATGAATCATGAGAAGAAGTTCCATCACGGCTTGGTTTACGTTAATATCCCCGTTTCCACAAGTTGGCTGGACGACAAACATATCATCTCCACGAATCGATTCAGTAATCTTCAGGTTGATTTCACCATTTGCAAAGTCCCCAACGTGGCACCCCGTTATTGGGATTCCAAGAGCATGACATATTCCCTGGGCCAGTTTAGGGTTACTGCGCCCGTGGACGACTCGTAGATTTCCATTTCTGTTAGCACTGAGGTTTGCGGAAGTGTTTTTCCTCGACGACAATACGGCATCCTCTTCCATTTGTCCGACCGCGTTGGTATTAAACAGATGTTAACGAATCTTCCCAAATTATCCTTTTCTCGCGTTTTTAAGATGTGCGAACCCTAACCCTCCTAATGCTACTGTCCCTCAAAGGACTGGCACCTCCTCCCCTTCTCGTGCAGACGTCAGGGGGAAAACAAGAAAGAAAGAGTGGGTGGAGCACAGAGAGTTAGGCGATCGTAAGAAGATGGGTGCAGGGTAAAACGTCAACTACCATCATAATGGAAAGGCACACTACAACAAGGTCACAGCATCACAGAGCGTACAACAGCAGCAAACGCACCCCAGCAAGCAGTATAGCTAAACTGATTCAGCACTGCTCGGCGCTCCCATGGATAATAATTCAAGCGTTTTGTTATTTACTCGTTGTATAGAGCTAACACCAGTTGTGTGACTGTTCCACCACACACACACACTGATGTATGTGATATGATGAGCCGTCGTCACACACTTGGCTCTTAAAATCTCTGTGGAAGGCAGCTCTGTAAAGGAAGATTAAAAAGAAAAAGGAAAGTGGTAAAGGAAGAAAAGGCAAATAGATCCACACCTGTGTAATCAGAGGGAGCGTTCTTTACGGTGTTGACTCATGTAAAAAGCACTGAGTAAATCATTTTGCAGCTCTGCCGGGGTTTTACATAAGGTGCTCATACTGTGTGTCGTCTCTGGGGAAGTAACACCTTCAATCGCCACGCCCAGCTCTTCACAAAAACGCCGAAAGGAGCGCCGCATCTCTTCCATAGCAGCACTATCAAGGGGAGTGAAGTGCACATGGTGGTCAATACGACCGGGTCTCAGGAGGACCTGCTGCGCCGGTAGACGCGAGGCATCATTGGATGTAATAATGAGGAGCCTTCCCTCACTACTCGCAATGCCATCAATTGCATTTAACAAAGCACTCAGCGATACACCAGCCGCACGTCCTCCTCCCACCTCCGTGTCCACACAATGATTTGATTGATTGGAGACTCCTCCGGTGTCACAGCTGGCACCAGTTGCCGAAGACTTGATAGCCGTCTCCAAGTCTTCAATAACAAGAATACTTTTCGGTGGGATACAGTTCACCAATTTGATGAGGGCAGCATCATCCAGTTGATGTGATTGTAGTGATAATAAATAAATAGGGAGAGAAAGCTCACTCGCCAAGGCAACAATAAAGCTAGTCTTCCCCGTTCCCGGAGAGCCCTCAAAAAGGTATCCTCGACGCCATGGAATCCCTAAAGACATGTACAACTCCCGAGATTCCAAAAAGAGCCGCACATCACCGATAATGTCCATCGTAGATTCTGGAAACTGCAACGTTGAAACGGGCCGGCGCAGCCTTCTCGACAGGAACTCCCACCGGCTTCCCCATCCGCTGGGAATATAAACGCGCACGGTACTCTTTGCCTGGTCGTCCCACGCACTACGCACGGCCTTCAAAAATCGTTGGGCAACGCTGCGATCACGCGTAAAAAAAACTAATTGCAGAACCTCATCTTCACGGTCCACGAGTGCTGAGGAACGGTACTGTTTCGTGGTGTCAATCGACCGGGTAATCCACAACCGCGTCCCCTCGAACGTCATGTAATGACTTCCGAAACCTGGAACGAATTCGTTATGGTGGCTAAGGTTCCCAGGACACTCCCCGGGACCACCTTCGTCCGTAGAAACAGGCGATTCATGAACTACCGAGATGGGCTTTAGAGATATGTTTCGCGTCGTTGTTCCATGCGGCTGAATGCTCATCCAGTTGATGATCATTGCATACTCTTCACGGGATGAACGTACCTCAAGCGTAAGAAATGTCCACTCTCTCAGTTTCCGAATGATGTTGTCCCTTTGTGAATTTAAAAACTCCCACATCACACCTAGCAGAAAAATAAGCACTGCTACATGGAGCGCGTCGTGATGGAAAGAACCCCGACCATTATCACCGCCATCTCCACTACCGACTTTACCCTCATTCCTTACAATCCCCCCGCGTCTCTTTTTGCCACAAGGGCCACGAAATTTCGAGAGAGAGCTTTTCGGATGCATAACCCACTTTCTGCTAAAAAGAGGGAAGAATCCCATGGTCGACAGGGGGCGTTCGCCTGCTTTCGGGCGCAGCATGGCGCGGTGGGCAGCGCCCTCAATGCTTCCACACCCCAATGCTAACCATCCTCCAGCCGCTGCTCGACTGTTTAGAAAACATCGTCTCATCGACACCCTCGCAATTTCAGGTGAGAATCACACGGTGCACCTTTTTCCCCATCGAACGCAGGGTAACAATCTCTGCTCGGTGATAACGCACAGATCAACAGATCAAAGGAAAAAGGGATACCAAAAATTAAACAAGAGAAAAATGTAGGAAGTGAGTGACGGAAAGGTTATTACAAATACTGGCTGCACAGTTTTGCCTCCACAAGACGACGAGGAAGTACTAACAGCACAAAAGCCAAAAGGTGAAAACATAAGAAGTAGGGGCTTGGGTTCCTCGTACAATTAATGGACTAAGACTTCATGCGCCTAAAAAATTATGTCATCAAACGAAAACGATTTCTATGGCAACGTTATGTTTATTCGAGTATGCGTGTGTAAAGGGCCATACAAAGATGTAAAAGAGAAAGGAAAAACCAACGGCACGGAGGCGCTGTAGCAATCATTCCTAGCAGTCAACTTTAGCTACAGAAAAAAAGAGTATCAGACCCACAAACTCCAATTAAAATAATTCACCTCAAAACGCAGTTTCACCGCATTTTCTTCGATACTTCATGCGCTCCGTTATTGAGTGGGTGGCTATATCGGCATCTCATGGAATGCCTACAAGTGTCCCAGCCACTTCTTCTCCAATTGGGTTTATACCTCAATAATCTTATAATCTTTTTCGAGAATCGCGGCTGGTGAGCCATCGGCTCTTGTCACCACTCGTCCCACTACCCAAGCCGGCTCCCCATCCGCATCACGGAGGTCACGAATGTAGCGCTCTGCCGTTGTAACATCCTCAAAAGCGACGAGGAGACCCCCACTCGTCTCGGCGGAGTACCCCTCAAAAAGCCGAAATTTGTCGTCCATCAGCCTCGACGCCTTCACCGCCCCTTTATACATCGGTAACGAATTGAGCACGAGGCATACTTTGGCCTCCTGTGCTCCACCAAGATTTGTGGCATGCCCAATAATGCCGAAACCTGTCACGTCAGTTGCTCCATGAGCCTTATGCACGCACATCAGTCTTGCCGCCTCCCGGTTAAGACGCTTCATACCCTCGGCGGCAGCACAATACAGTTCATCGATCTCTTCAAGATCCATTTTACCTTGAATTCTACTCTCATAGATGGGAGAGGGTCTGTGTATCCACTGCTTGAGGTTCACAGCGATCTGACATCCGAGGGGCTTCGTCAGCACAAGAATATCTCCAGGGCGGAGACCGGTAGGCCTAACCATTTGGGACTCGGGGACAACACTCATCGCTATACCCCCAATAAGTGGCCACGGGTTCATTACCGTTTGACCACCCGTTACATCCGACCCCGCAAGCCGGACATGATCCACAAATCCCTTCATCATTTCACGTGTGCATATGTCACGTTCAGTCTTATCCATATCGGTACTCGCTGCAAGCAGCATCAAGACGGTATCACATCGATAAATCCCCGTACTGTAGAGATCCGATAAAACGTTCGCTGCACCTATTTGTCCCTGTAAGTATGGGTCTTCCACACTAGGAAAGAAAAAGTCAGTTGTCGATACCATGTAAAGCTGGTTCCCGGACTCGTCCTTGTGTTGCAGTTTCACGATACTGCAGTCCATGCCTGCGTCCTTTTGACCTGGCGTGGCAGAAACTCGTTGTAGAAGTGCTAGAAGTTCAGGCTGTGGTAGCTTGCAGCTACATCCCTTGAGCCGCGTGTAGTCAGTTAGAATAAACTCATCCGGCAAGCCGAGCTGCGATGGCTCAAACCGGGGTCTTTTCCTTCCACTTTCCTCAGACATGCTGCGACTGGGCTTTATTGATCTATGTACCTCCTCCTTGGCCCTTTAAAAGGGAAAGTGGGACAAGACATGTCGCAAGAGAATCGGGTAATCCGTTAGGCAAGGAGAGATTCATATGATACTAAAAGCGGTCGTAAAGTAAAAGAGAGGCTCTCTCGATTTGATGACTTATCTTTAAAGTAGAGAAGAGGTATTGAGCAATCACTGTTTCCTCGTGTGCGAGGATGGTGGCCACACAACTTTGGTTTCCACGAGAACGCAGAAGGGACACTAGGAAGGTTCTGTGAAACTAATGCCCAATGCACATAAATATCTTGCTGATTAGTAGGCAGTAAGATATTCCTATGTCCTGAACCGACGCATGTTGGGGCTTAACTGCACTCACCCGCCCACATGAAAGAACCTACAACTCGTCGAGGAATTCTTGGACATCCGCATCAAGTTGGGTCTCTACCTCTGCCTCAGCCTCAGCCTCGTCGCGGTCCCGCTTCCTTCCTGTACGCCGCATCGCATTGGCGTTCTTCTCCGTAAGCGATACCCACGTACGAGGATCATATCGACCCTCAATTTGTGCCATGCGTCTCCTGTTATTTTCCCGAAATTCCAGCGCCTCTGGGTCGTCGGAGAGGATCCACTCAATGCGCTCCATTGCATGCTGGAGTGCCTGCTCAGTGGGCGCGGTGATGCGCGCGTGCGGTTCCTCGAGAGCAATTTGAGCCGCATTACCGCTTGTGTCCTTCAATGGGTTTGTGATCCCACGACCTGCGAGAACGATCTTGCAATTTGTTGTCCTTTCCAGTTCTTGATGCACCATTCCACGCGCACCTAAAATGGCTCCATACGCCCCATTGTCCATTTCCTCCTTTGAGAAGTAACGTTTTCGTACAATCCCTTTTTGGTACTTCGCCTGCATCTCAAGCTCTGAGTGCTGTCTCAGTAGATTTGTCAACTCATCCATTACCTTGAGCCTCTTGTCGGCGACAAGTTCATCAGGCGTGTTTGTGCGTTGTCCCTCTGCATTGTAAATGGGCGTTACAGGAATATTGGTAAAATAGTCTTCACAACGCCGCGTCTCAATGAACCGATTGAGATCAATGGAAAGCACGCGAAGAAGAAAGGCACGCAGGAATTGTCCTTCATCATACAGCAGCAACTCGGGAGGTATGTAGCTAGGAATATGGAGATTTGTGTAACGTTCTGAGCTCCACCGAGACTTCGGCGAAGATTCCTCCATTGTTTTCCCTTTCTTGCATATATAATTATTATACCGGTGAAACAGTGTGCAGCGGAAGAAACGATGGGAACAACTCGAAAAAGTTAGTATACACTTAAATACGGAATGTGTGGACTTCCATCTACAATAGAAGGGCTTTAAAAGACAACACGCAACAGGACATTGCCAGCTTCTGGTGAAAAGACTCTGTACCGTTCATTAAGTATTGTACAAAAGGACAAAAAAAAAGCGGATATCGATACTACCGTTGAACATCCATTGATCGTTCACAACAGTGCTGCAGAGAGGCGTGACAAGCAGATTTCCGCTTACCCTTCAAGGCTTTATGAAATAAACAGCGTTGTTATCAACATTTTGAAGTAACAAGGAGCCCCCATGGTCCTTTTTCAGCATAAACTCGTCTACTGCTTTGCGGCAGCCAAGCCAGTAATGGTAATCATCCACCTGCACTACTCCGCCTTGTATTATCGCGGGCCACGTATACTCCAGTGCGCATTTTATAGAGGCATACCAATCGGCATCGGCGTGAAGCATCGCCACACCTCCACTACCAGCTTCCTCCAACACCAGTGGCAGTGTGTCGGAAAAAAGTCCGGGAACCGTTACGACACTATCTTCCACTCCAAAATTCCTCGCAAGCCGTCTAACATTTTCTTCTGTTGCAAAGCAGGTACCACAGCCCCACGAGGTTTCCGCCGCGGGAATACGCATGCCACCCTCATCCAGCTGATCGAACGTCGCTGGATCCGGCATCCCACTAAATGTGTCCAGTGCGTAAATACGTCGCTTCCCAGAGGAGTAGTGGGCGGCGACGACTGCCATCAGCACGACTGAACCTCCTCCTGAAACACCACACTCAATCAGGGCACTGCCATGCGTTCCTTTGGTGCACACTTCTTTGACCAGCCGATACAAACTGTAGAGTCGCGTCCAGGTGAGCATCGTGTGGTCCAGCAAGGCATCACACAAGAGGCCGAAGAGCGGTTCGCTTTTCACCACTTCCTCCGGCGGCATAAGAAGGGGTCGTGCACTGCTGTTCACCTCATTCAATAGCAGGCGAGCGTCAACGTTGTCAGGGAACAGCCGCAGTTCTTCCAGTAGAGACTGGCGCGCCTTAAATATATCGCGGGATTCAGCTAGAAAACAAACGGCGCGTAAGTAATCCGTGTTCTCCTCCAACTTCCGGGAGGCTTTCTTCGCGTTAAGAGCTTGCAGTGCTTCGCTGCATTTTCCGGTACTAATTGACGATTCAATAGACGCCAAACGTCGACGACATCCAGAAAGAACAAACATCTCTGAAGTGCTGCCTTTCCGATAATGCGACACCCCACACTCTCGCAGCTTGAATAGAGACACAGGTGCGTGCGGGGGGGGTGTTATAACACTTGGGGCTAAAAGGAAAATACAAGGGAAAAAAATAATACCGTTCATATGTTAGGAGAAAGAAAAGGAATATAAGGCAAAAATAGAGGGAAAATTCCTCTTTAAGAAATAATTAAAACCATGTGCTGTTCAAGTGGCCTATAATATATCGTTTCGTGACGCATGATATTGCCATCCCTTGATAGGGGACAACAATGAAATCGTTACGAGGAGGTCTAACACGTCCCCTGGAGCACTTGTGTTGTGCTGCTGCAGAAAGATAGTAATAACAACGGTACTTAGTAATAGTACAACAGTGAACATGTATTTATAACAAGGTGCAAAAGAGAATGTCTACTCAAAGAAGTGGAGAGTAATTGCTTTGTCCTTACGCTGTTTATTTTTTTACTAGTGGTTGAATCATGAGTGTGCACGCCGTACGAATACCTACATCTGCGAGTGTCGCACTGTCATCGCACAACACTGTAGCCGGAAAGGGGAGACAAATATTGTACTCTACAGTGAGCGTCGGTACGGCTAGGCTGATTTCGCGCCGCAGCTCACTCACCGTGGAACCAGGTAGGAGGTGCATTATAACCCGCTTCCCACATGGGAAACGTAATAGCAGTGCTACCATTCCCTCGATACGTCTTGGATGTATGCCTTTCTCACAAGATCCCGGTGTCTCGTGACAACCTGGGGTCAAGTCTCTGGCACCTGTGACACAGTCAAAATCACCTTTACTACTTATCTTTGAAGTTTTTTCTCTTTCTGCATTGCTCACATGCAGCACAGCCGTTTCACCGTTAGGGTTCTCGTCGCTTCTTCCACCTTTTATGTCAACACCAATCAACTTTGCTATACCACCCTGTATATCAACGACTCGACCACTAGCCGCGATTCTTGTTGCCGGTAGACGCTTAATGAACTCTTCTCGCGTCACAGTTTGGTACCCGCCACCAGCCAAGTTCTCAATACTTTTCACACCTTTGTTTGAGCCATCGCTTTCAGCAGCAACGGCATCGTGGCACATGTGTGATAAATCAGCAATATCAATCGGAAACCCTTCGGGGTAGCGCTGTTTAAATTCGTATGGGTAATAACCGTCAACAATATCATTCAGCACTGCATCACACAGCGGCCAGCCAAAAGGACGGAATGGGCCACTGTTGACGCATATCCCGTCCCTATACACGGCAATTTTAACCACTTCCCTCTCTTTTATGGTGCCTCTTTTCCCCTCCGAAGCCACTTCTCTGAACCCAACATGGTCGGAAAGGATACGGGCGTTGCGTTTCAGCAGCTCTATTGAAACCGGAATGGGGATATCGCCTTTTTTGATGGTTTCCCCCTCGGTATCGCTTGCCTTCGTTCCTTGCACGCTACACTCAGATGGTTCTCTAGGCGTCTCATTGATGAAATCACCAGAATATAAATCAAAGTGCCCCACGGCTCCATCTTCGCCACCAGTGACGTGTGGTATTGATTTTCGTGTGGTGTTGGTGTTCCGTATACCCTTTCCACCGCTTCCGCTAGTATTATTATTATTATCAAAATCACCTGCATCTGTACCCTTCTGTGAGGTTTCACCGCTTCCCACCCAATGGAGACCATAGTCAGCGAGAAATTCTTTCATATCTGCTATTTGCCGTTCGAGTTCCTCCTTATCATTGAACAAATCTACCACTAACGTCTCAGCTTCCTCGCGCCTGGCTTTTTCTGCATCGCGCTGCGATTGTAAAAGATCTATTTTTTCATTTTTTTCTTTTAACTCACTGCGGTAAGCCTGCTGCTGTGCCTCCAGTGTTTTCAACCGCTTCACCATAGCGTTTACCACGTCACCACTAGCATTGCTCACGCGCTCCCTAAAAATGGCAGGGAAACTAACCTCTGAAGAATGTGTACCACTTCCTTGCTGTCGTTCCTGCTGGTGTCCAATGTCTCGCTCCGTCGATCCAGCTGCAACGCCGGCTTGCACAGCACGCACGAGGTGTTGTCGCGTCTCGTCGTCGAGGACATCCGGTTTGAGGATATCAGCGAGCCGTTGCGCGCCGCGGGGCCTAAACTTTTGCAACGGCACATCGCCACTCATTGTCACACCCACAAGTGATCAGCAATCCCCAACGGTAAGCAGTTACGCCAACCCCAGGGTGGTTACAAGGTGTAGATGACCTTTCTGAGAGAAAAAAAAAGCGGATGAGAATGCCATCAGCACCGATGTGGAAAACATTCAACACATGTTTATCATAATGGCTGTGGAGGAAACCTGATACTCCCCCTCTCCCTATTTATATGTAAAGATGGAAAATATTTCGAATATACAAAACTTCGTGCCCCTTTCCCCACACTGCATTCCCTTAAACTAGATTTAAGGGAAACGACCGACTCCTACTGAAACGCAATAAAATACTACGACAAATGTAAAGAAATGTCCCCTTGCAAAACGAAGGAGTGTACACGGAACCAGCCCTTCTCTTGATTGAGACAAAGGGAAAGATGCTACCCAAACACCCACTACACAGCCAAACAACGGTAATGATTGGAGAACGAATAACAGCACCAACGAATGAGCAATGAAGGCAATTTCCTCATGTTACGCCTCATTCCTTCCCCTCCATTTCGCTTGTTCTTGAACACCTCATCCGAACGATGCATGCAAGCACACCGCTAAATTGCCACACAAGGAATGGGATTTACATGTAAATTCTTTAGTTCTTGATTCCACTTACACACAACCGGGGAACGCAACGAAATTTCATGCACACACGTTTGGCGAATCTCTGTTATACTCCACTGGAGTTTCCACTTGTCCTCTACATTGGATTCACAATGAATACGCACCACAGTTTCCCACACATCGCCCTTCTGTTGGTACCGCCGTGATCGTTCATCGTTATTGCCTAAGCCACCACCGTACATTGCTGAGCGCTGGCCGCGTGAGACATTATCTTCTTGCTGCCCTTGGCATGGGCGATTTGTTGGGTAGTTTATTTCCCACGATTGCCGTTCAACATTCCATCGCGGCCATGACACACCCTTTTTGTATTCACCAATGCGCATAGTCCAGCGACTAAAACTCCTGGACCTCTCCATCCCACGGGTCTGCCGGCGAACCCTACGAAACAACCGCCTCACAATTTTGCCCTGTTTGTGTGGAGACGTGGCGTTGTACGCGGCACTCAGTACGGTTTTGTTCACCTTACGTGTTTCACCTAATGTGCAAAACAGGTACCACTCCGGCACGCCTGTGAGCACTCCTTCACCATCACCAGAAACACATCCATCACTGCTCATTGCGTCATTCAGCCACTGCCACACTTTCGTGGCCGTACCAGGTTCATGCAACTGTACGTAACGCTCCACTTGCCGCGCTACTGCTTCCTCATCTTGTGGTATTGGCAGTCGGCAGTGCAAAAGTTTACTTTCATAATTATCCAACTTATCAACCACCTGAAGACCCGCCGGTTTGTTGAGCACCATCCACTCCGAGGAAAGTCGGACAGTGTATGGCGGAAGATGAACTGCTTCACCATCAGGAGTGTTACGAAGCTTCAAGGACTGATGATCATTTACCAAGACTACTGTAAACGAATTAATGGAAGCTGCTCCACTGGCCGGCAGCTGATTAACTGCCACTATCAGTAAAACAAACAAAATACCCGAGGCAAGGTTTCCCCCATCAAAGATAGTGGGCACTCCCATGCCACAGCACTGCACTACGCACAACAAAATTCTAAGTGTCAATGTTTATGAAGGGTATTTATAGGAGAATTACAGCATCAGCTTGTAAAAGAAGTAATCAGAGTAAAAATATACTGAACATAGCTGAGAAAGGAGATAGCAAGCACCCTGTTCAACCAAAACCAAAGAAAAAAAAGATACACGCTTTCCTATCTTCCCATTGAACACAGGCAAAATAATCACGCGGAAAACAGATGCCGGTGGGAAAAGGGATCAGTAGAAGCAATATTTAAAAAGCCTTTTAGCCTACCCCAACCCTAACCCACCACCATCACTCTTATTATGACTATACCACGCCCCCCCTTAGAAACCCAAAATAAACTAAAACTATACGACTTTCATTTGTTACTTTAGCGTTCCCAGCAGCGGCATAACCAGGGAGCAGGAATTTTCTGCTCTCAAATACACCCGTTTTTCCCCATGTACGCGGCCTGCGGAAGAAAAATATATTAATTACGTTTTTGTCGTCACCCTTTCAAGGATAGCTTCGCATATTCAGTAAGATGATTTTCCTCTTGCATAAATATCAAAGTAAGTCATAATCGTTTTTATAATAATAGTAATAATAAAAACAAAAAGAATCCCATCTTAACTATTATTATACTGGAGTAAGGGAATTTTAATAATGCGCAAAACTTAAATAAACATGAAAGAGACAAGGAAGGGAAATGACAACAGTGGTGTCGTGGCACGTAAATAAAGGAAATCATTACAACAAGAAGAAAAAAAATCAACCAAATGGTTCTAGTAAGCATGACAAATTGACTTTTTTCTTGCTTTGACAGGTACACCCCCGTCTCGTTTGCTTCTTGCCAAAACACATAAGCGAGGGAGTTCACTGTTTTTATCAACACGATACAATGCAGCAATGTTTGCGTTGTGTTTTTTTTTTGAACCCTTACGATTTTATTTGAATTTTTTTCTACAAAGAAAAAAAAAAGAACTGGTGTCCTCGATAGACTGATATCGTAATTACCGTCACTTCTTCCAACCAAAGTGCTCAGCAGAAGCAGAGACCACACTTTCCGCGATAGCCATTGAAGCTGTAGCCGCAGGACTTGGTGCATTACGTATATTCAAAATGAGTGCCTGCTTCCCCTCCACCGGCGCACTGGACACGTCTTTTTCACTACAAGCCAACTCTACAGACTTATCGGGCTTCACAAGAACAGGGAGCACAACGCGAGGACGGGAAAACTCCAACGCCAGATCGTTCTCCATCCCACCATCTTCCGTAATTGCAACACCCATCACACCGCAGAAGCTTTCCTCTATGTCGCAATCACGGAGCGACGGTATTAGCTTTTGAGCCTCTTGCAGGAATGCCTTCCGACAAACGTCCAGCTGAATCATTCGCAACACGGTACCAATGTTAGACGCCAAGCTTATCCAACCCCCTTTGCTCAAAAAGGAGTTAAAACAATATTCAATGTCAAAGCAATACGGCGAGTAGCCATAGCGATGCGTAGCAATAGCAGAACCAGGGCCTATAATGATCTGCCGCCCACGACGCTCATCCACGGTAGGGGTAAAGTGGACACCCACCATAATCCCTTTGCCCGCATCAGGTGCTGGGTACACATTTGTTGTGACTAGGTTGCGTGCTTCAGGCCGGAGCTGGTAGTAGCGCCCGCGAAAACTGAAGGTTTGTTTCACCTTTCGACCAATGTGAAATAGAGGGCTGCCTGAGCTAGCCGCAACAAGGTCGTTGGAGAGCCCACAACAAGAAATAACATTACTTGCCACGACGGTTTTTTCCGGCCCCAGTTGACCGCTCTCGCGACCACGGATGAGAACCAATTCCCTTGGCTCACCATTATTATCATCTTTCTTGTCTTGGGTTGAAACACCGACAAAGTCTTGTACCTCAAAATTGAACTGCGCCTTAAAATACCGCGGCCCACCGGCGAAAAGCTCTTTCAACATATGGCGAGCTACCGCACTAAAGTCAGTGATGGCAGTGTCCGGCGAGTGTAGGGCATACACCCCACAAACGTTTGGCTCGATCTTTCGAATTTCTTCCGCACTCTTCAGTAGCTTTAAATCGCGAACTCCGTTATCGACACCCTGTCTGTAAAGGTTTTCCACGGCCGGTATTTCTTTTTCATTGACCGCAACAATAAGTTTCCCAACGCGTTCAAGAGGAAGTTTATTCTTTTTGCAGTAGTCCATAATAAGATCGTGGCCACGAGGGCAGAGACGCGCCATTAGAGAATTCTGCGGGTAATACATTCCTGCGTGTATTACACCACTGTTATGGCTCGACTGATGCTGTGCAACGTCTGCCTCCTTCTCAATCAGAATAACGCTCTTGTGCGGAAACTTTTGTCGAATCTCACGCGCTGTCGCCAGACCAACAATGCCGCCACCAACAACAGCAACATCGTAAAACTCCCTGCGGCTGTCCATTGAGAAGGTTGAAAGCGATCCTTTCCCCGCAGCAAAATCTGTAGCCATTACCCCATATGTTGACTTGTACTTGATCGTGAAACATACTCCTCCAGCAAGCAAACCGCATCCCGTCCATCCAAGAAAGCTTTTGAGTATGGGCATGAGAGAAGCGCGATAGATCAGCTTTGTCTTTATGTGCTTCTCTTCTCAACGCGCACTTCTGTTTTCTCTTTACCTTTTCGCTACTGAAGCGTATGTACGTGCTTATATATTCGTCTAGCCTAATCACACGGTAAAATCAGGTGCTAACCTTTAGCTTTCCCTCTCACCAAGTAAGCTACCTTCCTCTGGTAAATTTATAACATATAGGAAAGATATATATATAGAGAGAGAGTTATTCAAGTTTTGCACCTCCTGCGTAGCGAAAGACCACTGGGCAGCTTACCATGCCACCAAAACAATGCGTAGGTTAAACAACGGGAAACAAAACACAAAAGTCGATAATTCCCTATATTGAAGCGTTTTGCTATTACACGAAGATGTAAAGACACCACTGTTGTAAAGATATTACACAAATTTACGATGTAATATTTGGGAACACTGAAAAAGATTAAATAGAAGATATAATTTCTGTAATACTAAGTTCTGTCGCGCCAGTTAAACCCATGACATCAACCAATACCCTCAGAAATTCCTCCCGCCTTGAGTCGTTTAGAAGACGCACCTCCTTCCACGTGCCCACGTCGGAGAGAATCAGTCGCTTCACCAGCTGGGCAGCCGTTACTACTTGGGGAATCCTGTTCGTGTGATAAGAAACGTCACACCAATGTGCCAGTGCGGTCACAATGGAAACAACCTGTGCCGGTGTGAGAAGCTGCTTCTTGCCAACGTTGTCCACGGGCAATGGAACTCCCTCCGTAAACTCTACTCGCTCTGCGAGGGAGGCGTTCACTAAGCGGAAAACCACATCCGTAGCGCATCTTACCATTATAATTTCTGACCGCTCCAAAGCGCCATTACCACCGCATTTCCTTGGAGGTGTGCGAGTTCGGCGCCCTACCACAACGCTCCGCTGGGCACCACAACGGTCATGACAGAGGGGCCACAGGAGACTGAGAGCAACGATAAGTGCAGCAAGGTCATTTGGGTGAAAGAAATACGCGTCGTGCTCATGCGAAGAGAGTGAGGCCGCGCCAAACACACCTTCCAACATGAACAAGGAAGCTGTTATAAGCTTTGCCTGTGCTTCTGGAAACCGGGTGGCCATTGCGGTGCGAGAAAGAAGGCTAAATCCAGCGGTGAATGAATGAACAGGAAGTTGTTGAGCCAAGTTACTAACGCTTTCACTATTTATCCGATCCATGTGCTTGGCACGAAGAGCCGCTTGCATTTGCCGTTGTAACAATCGTGCTTGAGAACGAACAGAATGTAACGCAACATCCGCTGCGGCGTCTCTGCCGTGAGCACGATAAAGCTTAGAACGATGACCCCTAGTAGCAAAGGCAAAAAGGGACGTTTGTCTGGACTTCTCGATTAGTGCGCTCTGCGTCCCCGTAGACAACTGGGGGAAAACACGTGAAACCAAGCGCATGATTAAATCATGTGACCGGGGCTCGCTCATGGAGAGAAGCTTTAAGCTGTCTAAGGCTAACAGTAGTCGCAATGCCTGAACAGCAGTGAGAGGCAACAAGCAGTCACCACACCCTGTGCTAAGAACTGTCTTTGCGCGTTCCCCACATTCAAGCATCGTGCACTCCAGGTGTCTTAGTACGTTGTGTATATCTGCCTCCTCCTCGCTCCCACCCGCGACAGCAAGCAACAAGCGCGCCGTCGATTGCAAAACCACTAACAGCTCAAATAACTCTGCTGTCTGCTTCCACTGATTAGCAATATTTTCACCGCTTAATCTGGAGAGCAACTCAGAACTCAATGCCAGCGTCTTAACCACGAGCGGCATCGCATCACATGCGGCTGGAGGCATCCACTTCAACGATGTAACAGACGAAATAGTACTCTTGGACTTGATCTTCGGAGAATGATTTGATCCCGGCGGCTTTCCCCCTGTATTTTGCTCCGCCACTTTGATTGATTTTGCGGTATTTACCGCAACACCGCCTAGCATCATCGTGATCATCGAGTCGTCTTCCTCAGCAGTGGCTTCCGCCGATGGTGTTAGACATGGGGTATAAGATTCTCTTTTGTAGGGATTGACGCCTCGGTTAGTCGCAGGGGGCGTTGTTTCTTCCATATTCCTCCTTCTGCGTGACGGCAGCGAGGCAACAAATCTTGGTGAGTGTTTGTTCAGGTGGTGTCCCTGAACGACATCCTGCAGTACACCAAAAACAAGACGATTGAAGGACAAAAGCAGCAACAAAACGATGGGAGAGTTTTTCTCCCCATTGCTTGCCCCCGACTCCTCGATGGCTGCCTCCCATAGCTCCTCTCGCAGCAGCAGCTTCCAGAGTCTCGCTGAAAGATAGGACCGTGCAAGAAGGGAACCACGAAGTATAGCAATGTCTCCTTTTATCTCCTTCACACGAATCTGAGCCTCACCCGCAGACGAAATGGACGGACTTCCATGCTCTTTTGGGGCACGCACTTTTCTTTGGGCCTCGTCCATCTTGGAAGCAAGACGATCCATATTATGGTGGTAATGCTGACGCCGCTGGCCTTCCACAAAATGTAGCGCAGTAAAGAGACGAAGCATGGTTTTCGGGTGAGAAAGAATCGTACACGGTCGACGGTGTCCCTTCAAGTCACGGTGCGCGCTGGGTGTCGCATTTTCAGAACATTCAGTCACCAAGTTTCCGTTGCAAACCGTTTCAACACCATTTGTAATACCATTGGAAGATAATAAAGCCACACTCCCTCCGTCTGCCGGCATCACAGTACTAACGCGATTTTCCCAAGCTGTTTTCCCCAAAGTAGACTGTTTTGCACGTTCAACAGGAAGAAAAGATCGCTCAATAAGTGAAAGAACTATTGGAACACTACGAAACAAAATTTTATCCTTCATCGCGGAAACGTTCGTCCGCGCGTCAACAGCCGAAAGGTCACGGTTGTGACGGTGAGAGCCTTTCGGTTTATTGATCCCATCAATGCGTACTGCACGGCGTAGTTGTTTTTCAAGTTGCTGCAGTGATGCTATGCGTCTGGAGATGAGCATTAATGTCGCCTTCTCCCTTTAACAAGGCCCCCACCAAAACAGCCTCCTTGTGCCTGAACCAGGAATTATTTTTTTAAAATAAAAATAAAAGCAAAAAGATTCATTTGAAGTCCATTAAAATAGGGAGCAGAAGATGATAAATCCCCGTCAACATATAAGAACGCACGAGGACGGTTAAAGAGCTCAAGTGGGCCCGCAAACAACCACAGTTATGAAAGACAATAGCGAGATATCACAAGTTTTACTTTCAACACAGGGATGAAAAAGATGAAAGAAACAAACAAACAAGAAACATGATATGAAAAATGAAAGAGGAACTACATGACTCTACCAGTGATATTTCCCTTCACCACAACGTAACAACAGCGTACAGCAACAACGCTATTTGACACTTGAAAACATTACGGAGCTCCTTCACACGAGCTAAAACACATGATACATACACACACATACAGAAAAACAAAGAAAGAAACACAACAAAAGGAAGAGAGCAATAGTTTGCAGAAATAAAGTGGAAGATTGACAACAACAAAAACAAAGAAATACATAGTAAAGAAGGAAAGAGGCTGAAATTGATAAACATATTACTATGTCTAGCTAGCTCCCATGACCTTCTTCGAAGGACGGTACGCATCCACACCAATATAAACACAAGCAAACACCACGGCAAAAAAGAAAAAAAAAAACATAAGTTCACTTTTCTGCCCATTCATCAGCAGGGGAGACTCGATAAATGAATAGATAATACTGTGATTATAAGAGATGATAAAACCCGTTGCTGACTGAACACAAGGATGGGTGAGGGCAGCAACTCTGCTTAGTCCTTGTGTTCGTCTGATGTGTCCTCCGAGAAACAAAAAAAAAAGGAACACAATGTCCAAACTGCAGTGAATCATTAAACAACGAGTGCTAAAGTTTTGGTGTTTCCCCCCTTCAAGAGCGTGCGAGCATGCCTTCTTTATGTCGGCATACATCGCACTGCCGGTATAAGTGAGGTGGAGCAACAAGGAAAATGAAAAATAAAAATTCAGCAACAGCACATGAAGCTGTTAAGCTGATATGAAGTGAAAAAAATTTAAGATGAAAAGCGAAGAGACTCCGCAAAGACGGGATCGTCTCAAAAGGAATAGAATTGACGGGCAGAAAGAATGATAAAGTATCAAGGAGGAAAGACGGGATAGACAAAGAACACATAAAAGCAGCTTTGAGAAGCTCGGATCGGAAACAAAGCCATCTCTCCGTTTCCCTCATCATCATCCCCGCCACCATTTCTTTTCCTTTATTATCTTCTTTTTCTCTCGTCTGATTCGTTTTTAAATAGTTAATTAAAATATTTGAGTCGCTCCTCGTTTCCTTGCATCGCCGTTAACTCTTTCTTCTTGTGGCGTATTGTTGCATACGTACATGCATTGAGGGTGGACAACATGAAGTAAAATAAACGGAAAAAAGGCACACAAACAACACCGAGAGGAAAGGCGGAAGATATTAGTGATAAGCAGAGAAAATTCAAAATATACTTCTTCTCCTTTTTCAGCTTTTTCTCCCTTCTCTCTTTTTATACAGAAAAAGAAAACAACGAAATAAAATGAGCTTCTCTGATTTGCGTATTTGACACAACACCAGTTGGAAAGACACTTCTCACTTTCCTGTCAGCGTTTCCGTTATTTCTTTATTTATGTATTTCTTTTTTGAATACATTATTCACAGCGATACATACCACACCGATACTTTCAACAGGAAAAAGAAGCAGGGTATATTCCTCAACCCTTACCTTCTGTTCCCCCCCCCAGCTTTCAGGGAAACATTTTGTCTCAGTTAGTACTCCCTGTTTCACCTCCATTAGCATGCATTTTTCCTCTTTTTTGTTTCTTTGAAACAAAAAAAAAAAAAAGAGCACCGGTGGTGGCCATAATAATCACGTGATTATGAATTTTTCCCCCTTATTTCTTATTACCACTTAAACAGAAGAAGAAGAAGAAGAGCTCTTTAAAACACTGCATTTTCTTCTTCCTTTCCTTAACTGCAGTAACCAACTCGCATCGCCCCCGAGGCATCTACAGACAACTAAAGGGTCCCACTTATGCAGGAGAAAAATGAACAATACCAACAAAGATGTCATCAGCAGCAACAACAACATCATAAAGGTGTAAATTAAATATCAGCCCCATTAAAACCATTCACACAAATAAAATTCACCAAACAAGAACAACAACAACACTAACCCCAACTTCCAACTCGTGAGGTTCATCGGGCAATTTGTTATTATCCTCAAATTACACTATGCGACATGACCGGATGGTGAACGACCAGGGCACACCGTCGTCATCCCAGTTGTCTTAAACACCTGAAAAACACGGCTCAAAATGCTGGGGCATAAATATCCAACAACACTCACAGCGAACTACCGAACTTAATGATACGTATTTAGATATACGCATAATAATAATAATATTTACTCACTGAAAAGACAATGAAAAAAAAAGAAAACAAAACAAAGTGAGTGGCAAGAGACACAAACGCGCTATCAAACATAACATTCTTAAAGAAAAATAAAGGAGAAATCCAACACAAATTATATTCTACGCGAGGATCGAAGTCATCGACACTTTTCGCAATGAGATGTGTCTCATGTTATTTAAGTCCTACCGGTCATGCTTGGTGAGGTACGAGGCGGAATGTAGGGAGGCGGTGTGGGCATACCCCACCCTACAGTCGGCATACCAGTCATCCTGTAAAGGCCATTAACACTTACTGCTGTCATTAGTGGTGGTGCACCAGGTGTGATGGGTGCCGGAAAGGGAGGCGGAAGGGAAGGCGGTACGGCGTAGAACGGCATGAGGGGTGCATGGGTAACTGGTGCTACTGGGGTCACTGGAGTATCAGCATACATATGCGGAGCATGCACCGTGTTCTGGATTTTAGAAAATGTTGCTGGCGCCCCCGCCGGGGCTGCGACTCCTTGCCCTTGCGCCTGACTAGCCTCAGCCTCCTTCGAATGTGTTATAGCCGCGGAATATATGTTGTGCAAAACGCCCTTAGTGATAGACCTCGTAACATCTAAGCGATCAGGTAATTCACTTGCAAAAACAATGTTAACAACAGTACCACGTAGGTTGGATGTCAGCTGTTGAGAAAATGCTAATAATTCTGAGGGCTCTGCGCACGTCCTTTCTCCGGCACACAACACAGTGATACGCTTAAAGTCTACCTGGTACTCAACGCTAGTGATTGTGAGGTTAAGATTTCGCTCCCGGATCAACCTGTTGCTGACTTCCAAAGCCTCGTTCTCACGTCTGCGAGCGTAATACAATCTCTTTTTGCCTTTATTCATTCCTCGACGCAGCACACAAGGAAGTCGGGTAAGCAGTTCTTCATTAGTCAGTGGATCATTCTTTTCCAGGGGCAATGACGCAGTTTCTGGCCACAAAACGCTCCTTGGATGCTTGACTAGCTCACCCCACATCCTAGACTGCTCACCAAAAATTGAAGAGAGGTCATAAATCACCTTCCCTGTATTTTCGCCCGAATGGCTCTCAACGGACACAAGGTCGCCAATCACAAGTGTTCCCCGCAGAGCTTCCGGGACGTAGTAACAGCCGTAAAGGTTTTTGAACGCCACAAGCACATGTGTCATGGCTGGTCCTTGCCTTACCTGACTCCTTACCTCCCTCGTGGTCTCTGCCCCAGCAACCCCACTCTCCGCACACCAGCTTGCACCTTGCTGGATAACTTCCTTGGGACTCGACAAGCTGAAACAGTGTTGATGGCCCAATGGAGCTGTTTCATACACCGGCTCAGGGAGCGCATCCAAGGTACTAGCGGGAAGTTCGTATGAGGCATGGTGCAGTGGGGAAGAGCTGCGCGTAATGTAGTTGTCCACGGCGCCATCTTCCTCCGCCTTGTCCCATGTGGCAAACGACCGTACGTGCTTCCCACTCTGGTGGATGGGTGACCCACAAAAGGAGTCGATGGAATGGTGGCGCAGGCGAAAAAGATCCCTGGACTGATCGTCCAAAAACGCTGTTTCCGGAATCACATCTTTCCAAGCCTGAGAATCCCATGAAAAATGTTCATAACTGCTCATACGGGAGTGAGTTGGCGAATACATACCCCGATTAACATGTGAAAAGCTCCCCTGTGACCGGTTTGGCCGGCTGCGATAGCGAGGTATAACGTCAATGTCAGGCACAGTTTCAGCCTCACCTGCCCCGCCGGCATAGTCCTTCTCAATGTCACCTTTACTCCCAGCACCAAGAGGGGACATTACCGAGGACCGCGTTGGTGAGTAGTACGGACTTCTTATGGTTCCCCGAAGTCCACGTAAAGAAATTCGTGGTCTCGTATGGTCACCCCCATCTTTCGGTGCCACACACGTGGGACTTTGTAGGCAGCTGTCATTGGGCTCCACATCTTTTTCCATAGCGACACCAGTGTCAAGAAATCGCTCGACTGCCGCCTCCACCTTTTTATCCGATTCGTTTTCCATAGCGTATTGCAAGAAATCGAATATACGTATTCCTGCCTTTACCCCCAGGTATCTTTTGCGGATCCCTCTGTGGAGCAATACCACTGTCTCTCCTGTTTCCTCCCCAACCCACCAATTCTTTCCGGTTCCACACTGCTAAAAAGAGAAAAATCCAGTTCCTCCCTGCAAAAAAAAAACAAAAAAGAAAACCCCCTTCGATTAGAAGAGGTTACTATTTGTTTTCCTCTGAGAGTAACCGAATGAAAATATCTACTGCCCACAAAAAGTCACTTTTCGGCCGTCTCTCTGTGCACACAGAAAATAAGGCCTCCACGGTGATAAATATATTTTCCCAAACTCAGAAATTAAGCGAAAATCAGCCAACCACACAATTTAGCAATTGCTTTTCTTTTTATTTTTATTTCGTTCAACAAAGAAGAAAAAACAAGAAAAATAACCGCCTCACTCGCGCAATCGAAAACTCCTTTCGCAAATCTGTGCAAAGCCAAGTGAAACAAAAATGTATCCGAGGTAAATACCTGCGCCTAAACAAAGGAGGCAATATATTGAAAAGTGACACAGTAGCGGTCGAGAAAATACAAATACAACAAAGAAACCGTGTGTCAAGGAGAATTAACGCAAAGGAAGAAGAAAGAAAGTAGAAGAAAGCAAAAAAAAATGAAAGAAAATTAAAGGTTTAAAGAAGAGACAAGGGGAGATGGAAAGGAAAACCTGGGAAGTGTAGGCCCGGACCTCGCTTTAGTGCGTCACCTAGATCGGCAATCCTCTTCAGATCTCAAGGAAGCGTGCGTATCCTAAAGGCGATTGGAGATATAACCAGGGGGAAAAGGAAAAGCTGTGCAGAAAGTGTGCTAAGGAAGGCAATTAAAATTTTAAGTGTCACTAGGCCAAATCAAGGAAGAAAAACGAAGCCAGAAAATCTCCTTTAGAAAATGCGGTGACAACGACAACAGCGAAGACACACTTCTACCGGCAAGTGAGTCTACAAACCCTTCCTGACGATAAAAAGCCTTTCTAAAAGGAAAATAAAATATAACTTGTGTTGAGGTCCACCGGGGACTGAAGTCACAAATTCTGCAATACAGGTGGGGATGTAATCCAACCGAGGAGGACGAGGTTGGAGTTAGGGGCCAACCCAATTCAGGTAAGTACCGCGCAATCTACACTTTCCACTGTGTGTGTGGTTTGCTTACGGGAAAAATAAAAGGCCCGAAAAGTGAAATAAAATGAAATAATAATACCAACAAACAAAAACAACGGCAGCACTAAGACAAGGCTAAAGAAAAAATTAAAACTAAATGGGATGTAAAGCTCAACCAACGCACGTCACGTAAGCACACAAAATTGGAAAATGAAAAAGGAAAAGAATGAGGAAATGGGAACCACTGAACACCAAAGAAAGTCCTTACCTGAACAAAGGGCACGCTAATATTGTGGCGTTAACCACCAGTTTTTCTTTCGCTCTCTTGATACCCTTATATAATTATTTAGCACGCACGTGGTGCTAATCTGTCTACTCGTACTCCCTTCAATCAGAGAGCGCAGCACTACACAACAATCGTGCCTTTCTCCTTCTACAGGATCCTCCACAACAGAACTTCCACTAACAGAGGGAAACGTGAAAAAGTAGAAAGAAAGTTTTTCTCTTTTGTCTTCAAAAAACAAAAAAATGGTAGAAAGATATGAAAGCTTACTCAACCCGAGTAAAGCAAAAAAATTACACAAGTAACGGAAGCGTTCACAGATGTGCGTGTGTGTAACTGAGTTTCACTCCTTTCTCTTGCGCTTTGCCTTGTTAAGCTAACAGCTGCTCGCGCACACCAACGCCTGTGAAACTTGAAAACACCGATTTTTTTGTTCTTGTTTTTCTTCTAGCCAACCTCAGACCACTCCGTGAGAAAGGAGGTTAGTAAAGCAAAGGATGAAATAAGGGAAAAGAATAACGCGTCAAAAAACCAATGCTTTGATAAAAAGGGGGGCTGAAAATAATACTAATGAAAAGAGAACGTAAAAATACAGAGGAAGAAAACAGCGCGAGAGAAAAAAGGATGTTGTGGGTAGCACACACCACTGTAGGGGCCGCTGTTAGGTGGGCTGTTGCTCGTCCCCTTGTTAGACCTTAACCACTTAAACCTCCGAGGAAAAGAGGTCGGTTGTGGGGAGAAAACGAAAGTTGAAGAGAAATAAAAATACACAAAAACAACGCTACAAACCTTTGAGCGTGTCAATAGAAAGAAAAAGACTCCTGAACGCAAAGCTTCCTAACAAATAAGAAACAAACAAAAGGGAAAAACACACAGACAAGGTTGTACCAGTTCAGAAAAGTTGCCACAACAAAAAAAGAGTCTAGCGAGCAATGAAACCCTATCTACTTATATTAACTTATAGAGCCAGATAAGATTATCTCTTGTGTGTGAGCTCCTTTGTATTGTTTATTGCGTATTGAATCAAGTATCGTGTGGTTTCCTAATAGTGTGTACGCGTAAAACTATGACACAGGCAGCAGCGGGTAGAAAAAAAAATAAAGCAAAATAAAGAATGAAAAATGACAGAAAAAGAAGCATTGCAGTACTCAGAACCACTAAATTGAGGGAGACAATTACTCCTCCCAACAACCCCACGATAACTGCAGCATAGAGCTTAAAATCAAAAATAGAACCGTACGAATAATTGGAGAAAGCGAGAGTTTTTCTTTTCACTTCTGTCTCATTAAAGAAAAGGTAAAACAAATAGACAAAAGGGTACAGTTGAATGTATAAGGCATGATGGCAGTAAGAAAAACGATATCCAAAGTGAGGTCAGGCAGATTTTTTTCCCCCTTAAACCCGAAAGATATTTAAAAAAAACAAAGTTGTGAACAAGCTTCGGTAATAAAAAGTTAACTCTGTGAAAATAAAATAAAAGGCCAAAATGAAAAATAGTGTCACATGCTCGTCATTTGAGCAACGGGGAAACAAGAAACTCTTTATCAACGTCTTGCGCCGCCTTCTTGTGTCTCTCCCACACACAACGCTGCAGGGCCATTTGCCGGGTAGCCTCCTCTCGAAGCCACTTCCTCCACTCAGCCTGTGTTGCTCGACGCTGCTCCCAGACACTTGGCGAGGGGAACTGGCGCTGCATAATGAATTCCTCCATCAATCCAGAGCGGAGGAAACCACAAGTTGTGTTAGCAGCCGTACCATGGACCTCCACTGACTTCGCAATGGATGCTGCCACAGCTTCCTCCCGAGATGCCCACAACCCCCGCATGGCAGCAGCGCATCCGGGGCCCTGAGGGGAAACAAACGGATTTGCTTCTTGTGAGCCTTCAGGAGGATTGCCTGGTGTGGTGTGTGACGTACTACACCCGAGGCGAATGATCTCCACTGCTGCGGAGAGCGCAACACTGTGTAGCAGGCATTGCTGACGATTCATATCGAAATATTCGCCGACAATCGTAGTGCTCCCCTTCACAACTTCAGTGAGATCATACAACTTTTTATCAACCTTCACTAGAGAGTTGCACTGAGCCCCCATTGCTAAATCGGCGGCCCGCTCAAAATCCCACATGGCGCACAAAACAGCATTTAGCGAGGATTTCACCGATTCCTCATCAATCAGTGGCACGATACCAGACGACCGATCATGGTGATCCCGCCCTGGAGGTTTAGTGATCGGCATCGCTGGCGCGGAAGAGGGCAGCGAATCTACTTTTGTACTTTCCAGGGCCTCCTCGATCACTGTCATGTTCTGAAGCAATGTGTGCTGATTCATCCTCTGTTGCTCGTACATACACAGCGCACTTTCCACTCGACGCACTGCGTCGTAACCATAAGGGTCTATCATTGATGCGGTTCAATATAATGAGATTCCACACGTCCTCTGTATCAGCTCGGGTTGTGGTAAGCAAGACTAAATAAGAAGAGCCTATTGATAATAAATGGCATCAGAGAGAAGCCACCATCAACGGGTGAGGAAAACGCAGCGTAATACGTTAGTAGTACATCGATAAATATAAATCAACATCAAAGAAATAGTTTGTCGCTACCAATCTGGAGCAAATATATATATATATATCCGCCTGAAGAAATACCATTTGGCAAGACTACAAATTAATAGTGGATAAACCAAATGATTCGAGGAACCCAACCAGTTTCCCCTACGTTTCCTAGCATATTCAAGGGTAAAAAAAAAAAGAAGCCTCAGCTGTATCACCAAACAATCGTGCCACTGGGCAGCTATGGAGTTAATAGGATAATAAGAATAGATCCCACACACACGAACAAACTTCTCTTCCCCTTTTGTCAAACCACCACTTCTCACATACACAGTGAAAAAGAAGGATGGGGAAAATAATAAATACCCACACAAGTACTTTTTGCAAAACATGTGTACCATTACAACTGGAGGGAGATGTTGGTTGCCCTATTCCACACGATGAACAATTACATATAAGATGAGCCGACGCAGCAATCACACATGCTCCCACGGAAGCTCGCATGAAAGCACACAATCAACAATTTAATGGTAAACTGTGCATATTCACATACATTGCTGCACAATTAAAGAAATGCACAAGTGCTGCGGCCAGAACAAAAATATGCCATAGCTGATGGCTCGAAAGGTAAATGTCAAATCGACCAGGGTAGAAGACCTCCGGAATCTGAAACACATACACTACCACACCTACGCCATACAGTACCATCATCAACAACAGCCCCTCTACCACCGCAGTGCTAATGTTGAGTGGGAGGATCAGGTAAATATGAGTGATGGGAATTAAACCTGACCCAACCATGCAAACGTAAAAGGCAATCTTAAACCGCATGTATGACGGGTCGGTCCAGGAGCGGAAACACGGGCCAAGAATACCACCAATACCGAAAAAGAAGATCATACCCATGTACCCCCATTTCAAACTGGGCGTACACGCGAAACACATGTAACACATGGGTAGGAATGAGCCAACCACCATAAATGTGATGCCAAAGTAATCGAGTGCATGGGCCCAACGGTACACTGTGGGGCACTCGTGTGGAATAAGTGTATGAAAGGTTGCGCTGCACAGCATACACGTTAGGGCTCCAAATGCAAGTGCTGCAAAGACGATAAGGGTCGGCCAGCGGTACTCAGAAAGGCTATCGCTGCTTAACTGAGAAGCACTTTGCACCCCATTGCTGCTCACCTGGTGATGGAAAAGGCTAGGAACCAAAACTCCGACAAAAAAAAATGTTATCACAACGACAAACACAACAAATCCAAACAAATGTGTCCATATGTTGAAGGTCTCGTTGTGCAACGCAAAAACACTGCGAACGCACATCTCAGTGGTATAATTCATTCTATAGCCGGTAAGTATGCTTGCATTGTCGCACAGATACGAGGGTACATCATCAATAGTGTACAGTCGAAGCGCCGATCTAGAAGGAGATGATTCAAATCCCTTTTTTGTCGAAATATGCCCTGAATGCTCCGCAGTGGTCTCCTTTCGCCGGGACTTACCAACCTCACCCGATGCAGAACCGCGCCTGCCACGCTTCGTGGAATCCCGTCCAGTTCCACGTCCGGGGTCGTGCTTTTGGTGTTGCTTTTCACCCATGCTACGACCCATGTGATGGCTCCGGCGTATGTTCCCGCCTTTGGAGGTGGGTGAAACGCTATAATAAATTCAGCGACAGCCGAACAACTAATGGAAGAGTCCTTAAAGGGGTAATACTGGAAGATGAGAGGTGACTAAACAGCGCTAGCGCACATGAGCAGACCGAAAGACGATGTGGTGCCATGTTTGTTATTCCCGAGTAATTACACGCATATATATACTAGAAATATCATCTTAAGTCTGACCACCAGGAAAAAAAATACTTTATACACAAAATAATAATAAAAGTAAATAACAAATAATAATAATAATGTGGTCCACCTGCTTACCGTAAGTTACCAAGACATGCCACATTTACATGATGTAGTCATCACCAAGGCTACAGCCAAGGAAAGCTGATACTCAATAGGAAGAGTGAGAAGATGTAAGAAAACAAAGAAGGAAATCACAAGCACAGGAAGAGAATGTATGTGGAGCCGTCGGTAACAAAAGGGGCGTGCATGGCTATCCTATCACAGTGGATGTAAAATAGTTAGAGATCACAATGCTACACTTCACAATCAAAACGATAACAAAGTGACGCTGCCACTTTGTGGCACCGCTAACTCCCCACCACGCAACCTTTGATAACGGCAAAGTGCCCATTTCACATATTCTCACTCCCTGTCGCTTGAATATGGCTGAGATCGGTCAACCTGCTTTTGCTCCTCTTTCCTTTATTTTCCCATTAGAAAATGTAATAATTCAGTCTGAGAAATGAAACCATTTGCTCAGCATATGTCCCGACTGACCAACCACTGCTGATACAGGGCGGTACAGGAAAAGAAGTGGACACAGGCAGCAGAAAGAACAAACACGTGCCATATCTGGTGACTTGAAAGATAAAGGTCAAACCTACCAGGAAACAAGCTCTCAGGGATACGAGTAGTGTAAAAGAAAACGCCCGTGCTGTATAGAGAAAACATCAACACAACGCCCTTGAAAGTCATCATGACCTCTGCGCTCCGAGGTGTGAGGGCGTAGAGGTGCAACAGGGGAACAACCCCACTTGCGGCCAGCGCAATGTAAACAACGAGCCGAAGACAACGGTACTTCGATTCTCGAATGTTATCCAGGGCTAACAGCACCACGCTAAGCACACCTAAGGAAATGATGCACAGCATGTAAATGGCTTGGTAGTACGGTTTGCATGCGAACCCAATATACAGCAGCGGTATGTAACTACCAACAATGAGAACACTAATGCCGTAATAGTCCAGAGCCTCCGCGAAAAGCGACAACGATTCCTTTTCGTGGCACATAAATAAGTGGTAGAACGTGCTACAAAACATACAAAGCAGGCACGCGAAGCTGAAGCTTCCGTATACGATGCTGTGCCAAACGTACTCCCGTGACAAGACCACGCTGGAGAATAACAAAAAAGAGAGCAACACAAATACTACGAATCCAAAAGCATGTGTCCATACGTTAAGCGTCTCATTATGTAGAGTAAAAAAACTTCGTAGACACATCGTGGTGTCATACTGTGCTCTATACCCAGTCAGTACGTATGGGTTGTCTCTCAGTCGTTCTGGTACAGTTGGCGAATCAATGTCGTACAGCGGCAGAATGTCGTGCGCGCATCCTGCGGAATCTTTCACTGAGCTCCTTTCCTGTGCCCGTGACGCCCTCGTGGACTGCATCATGTTCCGATGGAAAGGAATTTGAATAGCCTTAACAAAGAATTGGAAAATATAAATTAAGAACAAGCATTCCAAACTTAGAAAATTAACGTACGGTTACACAAACCAAAAAAGAAAAAAACATACAAAGAAACAAATTTACAAAGCTTCCATGAAAAAACAAGCACTTTACTAAGATACAGCTTCGCTTTATGGGGATGATACGAAAAGAACACACGCAGGTAAACACACCTCCGTCCGATATATGTGAAGATTTGTAACAGAAAGGAATGCAAACTTTGTTGAGCACCATGTGATCCCACAAAAATAAAATACGTATGCTTCCTGAAAACCGCCACCCGACTTCACAAAAGAAACAACTCGATCACAACCTGCACACAACAAGAAAAATAGTGTACACTGACACCCTCCGCAGCAGCAAGAAGCCCCTCTGCAGTTCACATAAATTCTCCGTGTATGCTCGAGAAGTACCGGCAAACGGAAAACAAGAGGTGGCAAAAGGAAAGGATAAAAAAAATCCTCGCATGCAACAGTACCAATAATTTAATAACTGCCCTGATACCTCACTAGTGTCCAAGCATAAGCTCACAAAACTCTTTCAAAGGGACTCCAGACATCTTTCAAAATCGAGAAGCTCTTGGTGGACATAACCCTCCACATCGGGAGAAATTGTTCGATCTTCAAGGCATCCTCCTCCTCCAAGTGAGGTCCGTATCTTAGCGTAATACACCGCTCGGCACTTACTTGCCTTCTTCCCAATGTTTGGAGGTAATGTGCCGTAGCGGGACTGGTGAAGTATGAAATGACGCACAACCGCTCGCATATGAAGATCAATTTGATGAAGCAAACCACTACTGTCGCACTTCCCTTCATTAGTTGGACTGCGTGCTAATCCATCGTGCTTCTGCTGCTCACGCTCAACATTGGACACTAAATTTCGCTGCTGAGACATCTCGTTCATCAGCTCCTGTCGAAATATACACTCGATCAAATGGTCGCTCAAAGTCTCCGAGGAGTCGTTGCAGTGCTGCACTTCGTCAGCAAGTAAGAGAACTGGCCAGGGGGTAGACTTGCGGTGGGGAAGCATAGCCCATACACTTCCACTTCCCAATACCACACTTCTGGAAAGGTCGCCGATATCAAAGGAATCACTTATCCCTTTTATGACGTATGGCGGAACGTACTGAGGAGTCCCCGAGCGAAATTCATTGCGCTGTAGGCAAACATCTACCGGAGTGTTCAGCCGGACCTCTAACATTAAGACGCGATTAAGACGCTCAGGGGCTTGAACACAACGCAATTCATCACACTCCCTACTTACTTCGTTGCAGAGCTTCCAGTACGATTCCCTCATGCTTCTGTAGGGAAGCGGATCCACAAAAAAAACTAAACGTAACCTACCATTGTTTCCTTCATCAACTGTCAAGCATCGTCTTAACTCACGATGTATCGCACTACGCGACTCAACGTACGCCTCACGCCACCGTTGTGGAGTAAATAACGTACTTTTCACCAATGTGTCGCTATCTCCGTCTTCAACAGCGCCAGCGGCAATGATAAAGTCGTCCAGCTCAACCACAGCTTCAATCGATAGCCGTGAGGGTTCCCCTGCGACACTTCGTTGGCGCTGAAGAGCTCTCGCCAGGGTCGATTTCCCCGCCCCCGGAAGTCCGGTCAGGAGGACAAGCCACACCTCCATCAACACTCGTGCTTGCCTTCGTTTCCTTCAGCATATGTGCAATTCAAGTAGAGCCAATCAACCAAATGGAAAAGGTTCACTGGATAGGCAAGTCGTGAAATAAGTTTCACAGCATCAACAGTCTTTTCAAAGTTATACCTTTTATATTCCCAAAATTTATCCATTATTCTCCCTTTTTTCCTTTCCTCTTCCTTGGGTTTGCACAACGTACCTCATCCGGCGGAACTGACGATCTCGTGGGGGGAGCTAGTTCTAGCCGCTAAGGGTTTCTGCATGGAAACTACAGCTTAAGAGTTGGTGTGGTGTAATGCCTTATTGACTCCGCTTCCCCTCACTAGTAAAGGATGGAACCATTTCGCACACAAGTAATTACTTTGTTGAAGCATATGAGACGCGATTTCTCCTCCGGTATCAACGGTACATCCTTTACGGTACTATTGGGGTTAAGCTTCTCAATGTGTTCCAATGCAAGAGATATCGCGTATACCTTTAGTTCTGCGTCCTCGATGAGATGAAAGCAGCTAATAATATCCGCCACATTTCTCCCACCCAGCACAGGCCCCATATTTTCTTCCTGACCCTCCAAACGCGCTTTCTTGGGGATGTGCCAGTTCCCGCGATTACCGCAGTCACGAGCATTGCGAAGTGTTTCTTCCACTGCTCGTTTCAGCACGTCCATCAGGAGTGCAGTACAGTGATTGGGTTGCACACTGATAATAACTGACAAGACCCTCACAACTCCCAACCACGTGCGGCGGCAAAGAAAGGCAGAATTCTGATCAATGATTTGACATGCGGTTGAGATTATGGCTCTATGGCGTCGTATATTTGCGTTAAACGCGACCCTGTTTGTAAAGTACATCGCAACAATAGCCTGGAGGGGTAATAACAGCCCCTCCATGAGATCCCCATTAAACTTTTCATCGTTGGCGCGCGTAACCTCCACAGGAGGTTGTTCTTCAGTTTTTTGTGATGGCGCGCATTCAGCGGTATCATTCCCAACTCGATCTTCCAATGAGGGACCGAGGAGCAACTTTTGGTGTATCCAGTGCTTCTTACAGAACCGTATCATTACAGCCAGATATCGATCCACTGGGACATGAGGAATGGGACATCGAGATACACGCACTACGAGTAGCCACATAGCTTGTGCGCAGTACTGCAAGCAATCAACATTCGACAGCGGGCGGTGTATCCCCGTTTGTCGCTTATCCTCAGACACCTGTGAGGCATGTTTGTCGGATGCTAAGGAGGAGGCCACCGTAAGCAAATGCTTAGCAAGACGTCGCGCCCCACGCGATGAGGCCATCATGGGAGAAATTTCACGATACAATGAAGCGCCGCGCTCAAGTAGCTGCCTCCGCTGAGGCCAACTCAACCGCTCAAGCACCGTTTTTACATCAGTGCAATACCTCAAGGCAGTGAGAGCAGTTGTGAGAACCTCCTCATCCAAAATATGGAAATGTAGAGAACAAATTAATAATTCATAGCAACTATGTGCCATGAAAAGCGTTATTTCATCTTTACCCGCCGGGACACGGCGAAACACCGTAAGAACACGTTCACGTATGGATGTCGTGTATTGCGTTTCCGACGCGAAGTCCAGGAGGTCCATAATCTGTAAATGCAGGGAGGTGACATTAACATTGGCGGGAGAGGATGAATCCATAAGAGCAACACAAAGTTGCTTTAGGTTAACGTACAGTTCGTCCTTGCTCGGTAACGAAGCCGTATCCGCTTGCACTTCGCGAAGAGCAAATGCAACGGTTGTCAAGAATGAAGGCAAATGTACACTCCTTCTCTCCACATAAGTTGGTAACTGCAAAAAACACGATACCTTCTTCAGAAACAGCTGCAAGACCTCCAAATACGTTTGCCGATCGACTTCAAATTTCCGCGGGAAATGACGTATAAACTCAGCTATGTTGCGCAGAAGGGGGTCTTTCAATTCCTCATCAGATGCTAACACATCTTTAAGTACCACGAGAGTTTTATTCAGCTCCTCTGCTGTACTAAGAAGCGGTGTCGTTTGCGTCAGTAAAATACGAGCGTCCAAATAGGGAACAAGTGACGAGGTACCCTCCCACGCGCTCAAGATGGACATACTCGCAGAGTGTATCTGCTCTACCGTAGCATTGTCATTGTCGTCACGTTGCACATGTTGAGTGAATTCAAACAAAACCATCTGAAGTACCTTTTCATCTACCATTGGCAATATTCGGGGATGCGTCACCACGCCTGCCCACATCTTCATCACATCACCCCTCATTGCACCACGAACATTCAGTAGAAAACCTGAAAGGGTCCTAGCAAAGAGTTGCGTTGTGTCGTCGGCGTTCATTTCCACCGGGTCGTAATGGTCCGCCTTCATCGTCCACAGCCGAATACCCATCTTCCGTAATCGCTCGTCTGGACAGGCAACAATGTTCGCAATAATAAGCCAGTCGTCACGGCGCATAGGCGCTTCAGCGTTGCCAAAAACATGAAGCGAAAGAATGAACCGTGTGAAGCAATCGACAACATCATCCGGTAAGAAATGATGTTCACTCGAAGGTGGTGCAGCCGCTCCACCAGTGGCCGCCGCTATTAAACTATCGTGATGGCGGTGCTGTCGCTGTGAGGCTACATAACGCAAGGTTGATGTGAAATAGAGTAACTCAGGTTTCTCAAAGAGATTTTTCCGTCGCTTGTGTAACTCCTTCTGCTTGAGAAAAGCATGGTGCATGCCCCCATCGGACAAATAGCCGTCCGGTGGTGGTGTCATGTAATCTGTGACACGGCGAAGCAGTCCATTGGCAACGTCATCATCACGCTCTGATAAACATTTTACCGGCGAATAACCGCTACGTTTATAAACGGCAACCCTGCGCGACATTGTCATCATGAGATTTATATTCAACGAAGGTACTGAACTTAACACATAAATGGAGCGCCGAGTTGCCTCCAGCATATCTGCATCATCACTGCACCCGCTAAGGAAAAAGCAAAGCATTAACTTCTCCGGCAATCGTTTCTCGTGCTCAAGTACCGTCAATATATGCGGGCAGTGAGCTATAATGCTGGCTATATGAAGGGCATCCCCGCGTTTCAGTTCACTGATGGGTAAACCAGACAAAAAAAACAACACTTTCCGCGCATCGCTTGGCGTGAACTGAGGTTGTGCAACCTCAAAACGACGGGTGAGGACCTGCAATACTTTCGAAATGGACACCATTTGAGTGCCCCTTTGTGAGACAACCCAGTGAGTGTTGCAAGCACACAACACACCACTACTTCCTATACCTTAAACGACACCCAAGCGGAAGAAATTTGTTAGAATAATAATAATAACGATAACAATCACCTGGAAACCATCAACAGAAACGATGACAAAATCAATCGCGTCAATAATGAAGAAGCACTGCCACCACTGCACATCATAACCGCACATAAGAGAAGTGTAGGTAAATCAAAGGCAACGATATAATAATGACATCAAAAAAAAAATAAGTACTTTCTCCATCTCTTTCCTCCTCTTTCTTTTTTGTTTTTCCAACCCTCCTCTAGTTCACAAAGCGCATGATGCTTCCGAATATATACCCAGTAATCCTATGGACATTATTACACCACACTAGCAGGCACAGACATTACGCACCATCTTCTACCGCACTCCTAATGCTCTAAGCCAAGCATTTGGTGACCACCGTCGTTTGATTTTTATCCCAAACCGCTTTACAAAAATAAAACAAAATAAAATGAAGAAAAAAAAATACTAAGAAAACAGCAATACACACATCACTGGAGGAAACACCGAGAAATACACACACACATGCATATATATATATATATATATATATATAAAGATAGATAGATATAGTTATATAGGCAAAGAAATTACAATTGTGGTGTGGAGTAGTAAACAAACCGAACAAAAAATCTGGTTACGGGCGGGTAAAACTGAATGAGGGACAATGACAAAAATGAAACGTTAACAATAACGAAAGAAAAGGAACAATCAAAAGAAACAAGGATATAGGTGAACAATGAGAAAAACTTAAAGAAAAAAACATTTATATACGAATGCATGTTTAGCGGACATATAAACGTAACACGCAACCACTTCTCCATGGACCTCCCATGCTATGCTACCTTCTTTTTTACAAAAAACCACTCAAGATACTTTTCTGTTGCAATCCCCATCGAGATAACGAGGAAAACGTTTATAATTAGCATTCCCATCACGTAATTGTACGTCGAGTTTGTTAGATCGTCTAGGAGGTGCAGCCGGCTTTCACTCATCCGTATTTCATCCAGTGCTACTTGTACACAAATGTCTAACATGTTTAACGCAGATTTGTAGTCCGATGCTTCAATGGGCTTGTCGACTACTCCCACACCTTCAACAGTTTCCGGTGACTGAACTACATCCCGCTCACCGACAAAGCGCATATCAAAATTAAGTGGTGGATGATTCATAGGTATGCGCATGCAAACACGATACGTTCCAGTCACAGTTATTTTGAAAAAGAGGGAGGAGGGCTGACCAAGGGGATCGATACGATTGTCTAGACCGATACGCCGGCCATCCGGACCGTAGAGGAGAGTGCGCACATTGACATTACGTGGGGAGAAGGCGCGGTGTTGCAAATCAACGGTTGGCGCCTCCTCTCCGGGGGCACGATACCCTTCGTAACTCACGCACAGCTCGCGGCCAGGAAAGAGTTTGACGTAAACCCCAACATTAGAGCTTCCCGTTGCTGATGTCGCCGTCCACCCGAAGACCGTTATGAGCTTTAAAAATAACGCCAATTGGCGTAACGCTCCGACGCTTCCAATCGCCCTTGCCATGGCACCGAAGCTCTAATGGTTGGGCGGTAGTCGAGCTGTTGGGTTCGAGCGAAATGTGTATAATACAGTGGAAGGATAAGTGTGCTTAAGTTAGCAGTTTATCGCCCTGTATCTTTTCGGTAAAACTGCAGATACCTTTGGCAGAGGGAAGCGGGAGAACAACGGAAAAATATGGATGGCGTCCAGCAGATTGAGTGCACGAGGAAAACGCGTAAATATCTGGCGATGTTCACACTGAAAAGTTGTATAGTCCACATGAAAAAAAATAAACATTAACGACTTGACGGTTGTCAAAGCACTGACAAGCAACATTGAGGTAATTGCCCAGCTCACGAAGGGCAAATCACATAACCATAAACGCGACAAGCATACGCGAATACAAACACACATCAGCACCTGTTGGCAGTGCCTTTACATAGCCTAAGCATGAATAATTTCCTGTGAGTGCTGGGAATATTTTTTTTATTTGTTACCTTTTATTACTTGTTTCTCTCAATGCTCTTTGCCACTGCAGGTTCTTAACTTCTTGAGTCTACCATGTTTCGTTGAGAACACAGAGCACTTATCACCCACAACGCCCCTTCCTATGCAACAGCACCGATGCCTTGCTGCGTCTGAAAACCACCCCGTTCAACCAATCTTTTCTATCACATAAATGCTGAATGCAACATGGAGCCCTCCATTATGGTGTACGCTGAACCAGCAGGATAATAACATCAAGACAATAAACAGTTATTCGTGTCAATGGGAAAGAAGACAAAAAAGAAAAAGAAGAAAAACACCGTTGTATCGTTAATGTTATACATCTTAATGTCATTTCCTGAGGAACTACAGCAACACCAGGCATATCCCAAAGCCACTTAGTGCCACAAACCTAACCCCGTCCCATTCTTACTTATCCTTACATCCCCTTATAAGGCAGAAGTACACGCGGAAGCACCGCTTCCACAGAACGCGGGATGTACTACAACAGTTACCATAGCTTTGAAAAAGCCTTAGACAAGAAACTAAGCGCTGACTCCCCCTTCTCTTCCCGCGCTCGCTGCTGCTGTACGCGCGATGCCAACGTGTTGTCGTCGACTGAGCTCCCGCTGAGTACAACAGCCGATTGGTAGATGGTGTTGGCAACACTCTCAAGGTACGTGGGGCGACGCTGATCGGGTGCTCCGCCGTAGTAGCTAGAGTTCCCCAACCCACTCCCCGCACCTTTACTTGCATCACCCCCATTGCCAAACATGTCTTGATTCACAACGTCATCTCGCACAACGACGCTCTCAAAGCCAGCCTCCAAGAGGACCTGCTGCAAAAAACTGGTTTCGCATGTCATAAACAAGCGCACTTGTCTATTCTCAACAAAAATAGAGTACGATAAAACACCACGAGTCGTTTGAAGTATGTCTTCAATCGTTTCTACATTGTCACCGCTATTTGGGTCCAGTGCGGGGATATCAATAAGCACCGTATGGATTGCATCGGTGCCAACACCTCGAAGCACACGGCAGGCACGCACGCGCCTTGCGGAAGTGAAACTGCCATTTAGTGAGTCGGTTTCAATGACGCCGCTGCTGCTCCCAGCACAGGCAGCGCCTCCCTGCTCGGCTTTCCGGGGGTCTCTGCTCTGTAAAACAGGCGCAAGGCAGTTGAGTATTTGGTCAGCTATTTCGTGCAGCTGTGGGTCGTCGTAGTCAGCATCCTTGTATACGTCATACACACCTTGCACGAGCGACCGCTCAAGGGAAAGAAGTTCGACATTTTCCTCGTGCTGCGCAAGCAACAACAACGCGGAGAGTGAATAATGCCGTGTCTCTCTGTCATTGCTGCGAAGAAAGCGAATAAGAGTTGGAAGTGTGTTACGACGCGCTATGACAGGACGATTGTTGTAATTTTTACTCAGCATGTGAAACCTTTTCGCGAGCGCGAGCTCCGTATTCAATGATGCCATCTTCCCGTAATCGGACCTAGAGTTATACCCGTTCAGGCAAACTGTGTGGGTGTGCAATATATTCGAGATATACGGAAATCAGATACCCCTTTTTTTAATTGTGGGAAAAGTCTCCCTTCCACTGCGTTACCAAAACTCAATGGCTAACCACCAATACTATTTAGAAGGAGGAAACACAGTGAAAACTTGCTCGATTGCAGAGGAGAAAGGGAAGGGGGGAAAGATATGCGCAACGCAAATTCCATAAGCACCGATTGTTAGTCGGAGGAGGGGTGCGGGTTCGGTTGTATAATAACAATAATAATGATAACCAGCAAATCAAATGGGGGAAAAAAAAAAGAAAGGGCAATCAAATAAAATCAATAACCGCGTGAGAACGTTGTATAGCAAGCACGAGAGAAAAGCCCTAAACGTGTGCGCATGAGACGCGAGCGGAACTTACAACCAGATGAAGCGAAAAGGGACGAATATCCTACTTTTCCCGAGCTGGGTGGCGCAAGGGTCTTAGCAACCAGCAGGAACAATAACAAACATGAAAACAAATAGAGAAAAGAGACCATAACGAAAGCACCGTTGACATGTTGTAGAGAATCCTCAAATTTTCAGAACTTTTTCCCTCTCTACACCAGGGAAGATGTCAAAAACAGACACAATCGAATTGCGTGAATCATCTTTAGTATTCCCTAAACTCCCTCTTTCATTTGTTTGTAGCACTCCCATACAGACATACACATCTCTGTTAAATAATTTGCCACTGTCCTGTATCATCTCATCATCACCCTTTTTCCGGCACACTCATCGGTACTATTCTCTCTTCGTGAAAGCAATGCAATAAAAACCGTAGAGAGCTTATATACCTCGATCCTCTCAAAGCCAAGCTCTAAGTAAATATAGCCTCAAAAAGTTGAAGTACAGGTTAAGGGAAATTGATCCGTGCATGGCGGAGAAGGATTCCCGAGATTCACATGCATTACGCTACCTCATTCGGTTTCGTTTCAACCTTGTATCTTCCCCTGCTATCTCGCACAATACGCGACACGAACTGCTCTGGGAGTGGTCGCTCCACAACATCGCTTGGGTCTTCCACCGTTGGGAAGTTGACATTTACAGCACTGCTGCATGCCGTCACGATCTCAGTGTTGGGAGCCTCATCAACGTCCATAAGGAACAGGTTGACAGAAGTACTTTTCTCCACCACAGCAGTGGGGACGAAGCGCCGTACCGTTACGTCAACGCTATCGGACTTCAGTACCTCGAGGGATGACACGACGCTTTCCACGCTGACTTGCACTCTCGTGCAAGAAACAACGGAAACCGTATTCACTTTGCCCTTAACTTCGATCAGTGTGTGCTCGCAGCCGTTGATGTGCACAGCGTGGCGCATATTCACATCCTCCAGCACGACCTTACACTGCTCTGCAGCTGAGCCCTTGTGGTGCTTCACCACCCAGCGCTTGTCACCCTCCAGACGGGTAACGGGCTCCTCGGTACCGGCCACGACGGCGCTTTCGTTCTGTTTTTGTTTTTGCTGCCGCTTTGCTTCTGCTTCTGCTTTTTTTGCATCGAGGTCGGAAAAATCAACAGCGCCGTGCTGAATGTTCTGCTTGTAGGCTTTCTGATCATCCGTAACGTGGCGTAGGCGGGACGTGATGTTATCACCTCCCTGGCGTATCTCAGCGAAGAGAGCCGATGCTGCGCCTCCAAAAGTGGAAGAGGAATCCCCTGCTGGCTTCGCTGGTGGCGGTGGCGGCGGTGGAGGAGGTGGAGGTGGAGGAGGCATCACTCTTCACAGGGTACAAATTAGCGATGTTATGTAGTCGAGGTTGTGATCGCCCTGTGTATGAGTCCTTTTCCCTTTTTCTTAGCCTTTGACAACCTGTGTTATCTGTCTTACTAATTTGACACCAATGTAAAGGAAAAAGGTCAACACGCAGTGCCGCCGTATGGTAAGAGAGTAAATCAATAAAACACATTATCAAAACAATGCGCAACGAACCATGAAAGAGGTTTACTGTACGTTCTTATGGGGGCAATGGAACGCATTAACACAGTACATACGCACCAGACCGTAGTATGCGTGTAATGCCGTGTTCAGTACACTTGTAGTTTTGAAGGGAATCACCGGTAGGTGTTTTTCTTTTAAAATAATCTAGAAAAACACAAAAAAACCCTCCACCCAGGCGCAATGCGGTCTTTGGTTGCACGCGGTGTGATGAACAAGCAACGAAAGATAAAATCCGGAAGATATTTTAAAGAGGTCACGGGTGCGGAGGCAAGACAACACCAACAACATAAAAATGTCATGAAAAGTTGAAGAATAAACCGCATTACCTGCAAAATTCATAATTCTTTTCTTCTCCGTCAGAGCAGCCATCTTTCATGGCAAAAACCACATATTTCTATGTAATCGTGTTACCTCCGTCGTGATGCGAATTATTAACACGAACCAAAAGCCGTTATGTTCCTTTTCCACGTTGCGACATTATCCCCTTTCAAATCCCCTCCTTCCCTACAAAAACGAAAAACACCTCCAAACCTTCTTATCAAAGCATATTTCAACACGCCTATTTCCAACGCAAAAGATCAAAAATAATGTCTGTTAAACATTTTCTCACAGAGATAATAAAAGGAACAACTACCCGCACAACACCTTGAACTGGTACGGGACTCACAGTTTCTCATCTCTACACTACTCCTACTGCCAACACCTCCCACCACTATCAGCGCTACATTTATATATATATATATATATATATATATATATAACATTCAAACTTACGCCTTCCTTGGCTGTATGGTTGCTGCAGAAACAGTGCAACCAACACCAAAACTTGTTCCACCTGCCTCATCTAATAGAACGATGGAACAGTTTCACAGTGGATACTATATAATTAACAATGTCCCTTTATGCACGGTTTTCAAATGGCGGCATGAAGCAAATAAACAACGCGAGAAGCCATTGAAGAAGTCTCCAAACATGTTCATGTGCCAAATGAAATCAGAAGAAGCAGAGGTAAAAAAAAAAATAGACACCAAAATATATCTATCTGCGACAATATTGAATATAAGCCAAATGGCACGAACTAACTGAGCAACTCGTTGATAAGTAAACGCCAACGTTGAACCGTTTCCACAAACACAGGCATGATGTCCCTCAATGCGGAAGAGGTGCAGTGACGCAATGGAATCGTTGTTGAAAGTAGCACGACACCATTCTGCGGAGAAATTCCAATGCCACCACCACACACCTCACGGCTAAGCAAGGAGCCTTCCAACAATAACTCGTACAGTTTGGCACGCACCTCTGGGTCTAGTGGAAGTTGGGTGAGTAGCGTAGCATAAATGTATAGGCGTTCCGTGACAGAGTCAAACGTCACCAGGACAGTATGACTCTCGTCATTACCGACTACACAAGTAAGATTCGAATCAAAATTTAGCGTAACTCCAAGCTCCTCACCCAGCCCCTTCAAATTGGCCTTCGCATTCTGCAGTACATCTTCAATTACGATATTGTTCTGAACTCCACTATAACTTGCCGATCGCTCATTCTTTAATTCCCGCAGTTCCTGACGCAGAAGCTCCACCTCCTCGCGCAGCTGTTGGGTCTCTAGCTCTTCGGATTGCGTCCTCCTGCTGCGGGTCGCCGGCTCGGGTGTGCTGGATCTCTCATTTGATGTCTTCACCGGACTAATGCCTCCTCTACTGAAGCTACACCGCGTCGCCGGTTTTGATACGACGGCCCTTTCGGGGTCCACATGGTTCATCCTATCGGGCATGTCATCCTGAGTCTTCTGCGCTTTTGTTTGATATTCCCATGAGTTCGTATTTCTAGGCGGTGGTGACGTACCCCCTTGCTCACGGTCTCGTCCACGTTCTATATCTGTGCGTCGGAGTGACGCCGAGCTGTCACTACGTCCCCTCGCCTTGATCGGTAAGTTAGGTGGCTGAACACTACTCTCCACCGGGGCCAGGTTCAGTGTGGCATTGTTACACAAGCCAAACTCGTGTCCCACCTGGTCGTCCTTTAGAGCAGTACCATTAAAAAGGAGCTGCATTCCATCCTGCACACCGTAAGATTTAAGATACCGCCTAATTTTACCTACGCTTAGTTTACCCAAATCGCCACGTATCACCATTTTAAACGTGCGGCCATCCACACCCATAACAAAAAAGGCCTGTTTGTCATCCATATCTATGAACAATTGTAAACACGAATATATTAAGTGTCCTCCTTATGGATGTATTACTAACCTGTTAGTGCCTGTGCTATTGTGTTGTGAAGCATGTGACAATGAAGAAGCGAAGGGGAAATCATAACAAGTAGACGTTTCTCTCCGGGGCGGGTCGCCGTACAAAAGCCAGTTTACCATTTTTCTTCAAATTTCTTGATTCAATACCAAAAAAGACACGAATAAGTGGAAAAGCATTTCAAACATTTTTTTTTTGAAATGCGTCATTTCAATCCCCTTATTGAATAGTGATATCCTACGAAACACATCGCCCAGAGACTCTCGCTAGCGCCTCCTCGCTGATGAATTTGCCGTTGCGGTATGTGCCAACTTCTTTCACACCGCTGTCATCCCCGTCTCACTGGACGTAGCGACAACAGCAGGAAGGACATCAAAAGAAGTGAGTAAACACAAATACGTAATAAAGTAATTGAGGAGGGGGAAAAGAATTAGCAATATCCATTAAAAAATAAAAATACATATTTAACAACAATGAAAAACAAATAAGGAAACAAAAGTATGCTCTGCACATCTAAACGACTCTCACACGGGTCAAAGGCAGCCAAGTCAGAAACCTATGTGGTGGTATTCCCACTCCTTATGCATGCCAAGGTCATACACGCACTTTATTTCTGCGAGGAACCCTGAAGATACATTCCAAACAGAAAAAATATGTGAATCAAATATAAAAGTAGCGATACACAAGCCAATGACCCATAAATTCCACAGCGTCAAACACCCCATAGCCATAGCGCCGCATTGAAACCTCAGGTATTCACCGATTCATATACAGTCAAAGCGAAGTGCGTGGATAGTCAAACGGAAGGTGTGTTGAAATCGACATCTACGAGCTTCTCCGAGTGAACTGTCATATTCCTTCTTCTTTTTCCTAAAAAACAAAAAGACAACATAGCGATGGTCGGCTTTAGCTTTCACCGTGAGCCTCCACTTGTTGGCAACAACGACAACAATAGTAAAAATAAAATAAAGATATTGCCATACGTTATAACAAATAGTCACCACTGTTGCATTGATAGTCAATTCCTTTACTCACACACTAAAAGCTAAACTTCAGCAGAGCCTGGCGGTACAACCCCTGCTTCAACGGCGATTGGTTTGTCCGGTGGATCGGCCAGCAATGCAAGACATTAGCACTTTCTGAAAGGTACAACATATCCACACGCAATGCGTCGGCACTACTTCCTGTGTTACACAAAAGTACCTATACCGCCTTTGAGAAGATGATGTGCAAAAAAAAAATGGGGAAATAATATACATCGCGTGTTTCAAAGCAAAAAGAAGCCAATTCCCAAAAAAGAAAAATGAGCGCTTCAGATGGATGGAATATTTATATGCACGACACACTTCGCTGATAACATATTAACGCATTACCATCCACACAATTGTTATTACAATTTCGTCTTCGCATAAAGGAAAGTAAATCACCAAAACAGAGAGAGAGCGTGAAAGAAAGAAAACGAACCTGATACAGTGAAACACTCCTTCAACCTGTACAACTTCATCCCGTTTACACATCACTCCCCCACCCCAAAATACACCTGCAGAATTGAGTTACACCGCTTTTTTTATTTATTCTTTCCCTGCCTTTCGTGCAATGTAAGGGATCTCAGTGTCTCTTTTACCAAGCTCATCTGCGTTCAGCATGCGACTCGCATTAAAAATATAAGCAGGAAACAACAATAATAAAAAAAAACATGCTATTGCACGCGGGTGGCACAAGCCGAAGAGAAATTTCGGGAAAGCATCTCCCCTAGCCCTTTCCTGTGAGAGTGTGAGCGGGTGTGAGTATTACAGCATACAAAACACTTTTCCTTTTCATTTTGTTTATTGAAAAAAAAAATCATCGCTTATCCACAGGAAGGCAGTGCGGAGTCCATAACCGTCGTGCAATCTGCATCTCACATTCACCTTCCACGCATAACAAAAAACAGAAAAAGGAAAAGAGCGCAACATTGCATCTCGACAGCGTCATCCAACACGATAGTCGAGTCGTTACAATGAAAGAAAACACGGCGTGAAAAGAAATAATAGCGAAAACAAAACGATTCATTGTCCTCCTGTGTACTGCACGTGTGCGACGCTGCATTGTTTGGGACGCTCCTCCCTTCAGCTTCAACTTCAGCCGTAATTGCCCAAGGAAGACACAAAATATATTTTTTTTAAAAAAGAAAAGAGCAAAAAATCCAAACAAACCAAAATATACACTGCGGGGGGATGAGGAAAATAATAAAAGTGAGCGTTGTTTGAAACGCTATGAAACTCACATCCCTTTATCATGTCTTCATTCAGTGGCAGAGGTAACGCCAGCCGATTTAAACGAAAATTCCGATAGTAACAATAACAAAAAAAAATCACAAATTACAAAAATGAAAGCTTCTAAACGAAGCACAATATACGCAACCAGTAAAGTGAGATGTCAAAGAAAAACAAGATTGGAAAAGGCTGTGTGCACGGGAAGAAAGCGAAAAAAACAAACAAACACGAAACGCAGAAAAAATCGGAGACTCACCGTAGTTTCAGCGCCCTTCACATGTAAATTGCTGAAGCGAAGAGGAGTGAGGGAAAATGTCCCCATGTACACTTTATCCGCGGTGTCCCCACCTTCCCCTCCATCTCTCCCTGCGCTGCAACGGTAAAGGGAAACAAAGAAAGGGCAAATACATAATATTAAGGTACCCGAAAAAAGAAAAACAAAAACAAAAGAATAGATATACATGTGTTCTTCAATTTTCCCGTGTATTTATATGAAAACATCGAGCCACAGCAGCTGTCTCACAAATCACATGTGATGTCTGTCAGAATCTGAGTCCCTGCTGCCGAATGCCTTGACTCACAAAGGAACATACGCGAAAAAAAAAACAGAAAAGGGACGTGAACGCACTTGGTTATTGTAGCGTGAGAAGTTGAAGAAAATACAGTCAAAGGAAAAGAAGAAAATTACCAACAAAAAATTTAACAATCACAACAATAAAAACAAAAAGGCAAAGACGGAAGAGAAAAACAATGAAAAATGGAAGGAAAAATCGAAATCCACGTGGCAATATATTAAAAAATCGCCGAATAGCTAAAGCACTGCATAAAAAAGGAAAATTAAAAGGGGAATAACACTTCGGAAGCGGAAACAAAAAGAAGTTTTTTTTTGATGGTAATTTTTTTTTTGAACTCCTAGCAAGCCAGTCCGGTGTAATTTGTTGTTCTCCTTTTGTATCTCGTCTGAAAGTCCTCCTGGGGTTAATTGCAGCCCATCCACAGCTGTCACCTGACACAACCCCATGGGAATGGATGCACTAATATGTTTCATTATAAGGAAGTTTACAATTTTGACGGCTCCCCTACTGTACTTGATATCAACGACGAAACAAAACGACAAACAAAAAGAAAAAAGAGGAGCAGTCGCTTGCCATATTCGTTAGCGTAGATCGCTAAACCTTCCGCCGGTGCCCTTTAACCCCTCCACATATCCTGTACGATTTGAGCAAAAAAAATTGTTACCGTTTCCCCTTCGCATTCTGTTGTTGCCATTCCTGTTTGTGTTTGTTTCGGGACCACCGACGAACCGCCAGCGGGAGTTGCCACGGCCCCGTCTCGAGTTACCGCTCTCTTCACCAAAAGTGCTGCCAACCCTGCCGTTGACACTATTGGCAATGCCGTGAGCACTGGTGCTGTAGGGCTTTCCACTGCTCGAAGCCTCTTTCACATTACACATTGCCACATTCCTCCCAATGGCGTTTTGAACTGATTCAAAGAAGCACTCGTCATCGTCAGCCCAGGAGGAAAGCACAGACTCCTGCTCATGTATGGTTGAATTTGTTACTGATCCACGGCAGTCCGTACCAGAAGTATCAACACACACACCATCAAGCTTAACACTCGACGCCATGACGGCATCCACATAACTCTGCCGTGGTACTGATGGAAACACACCTGGAGGAGCCGCATCCGTCGAAGGCGATGAGTTTGGTAACTCACCCTTCAGGCAGCACAGCTTCGCTTTGTTTGAAGTTACGCCGGCTGCCACCTGTGCAAATGTCAGTGACTCCTCTGACATTGCAAAAACCCCTCCCTCTTCCCCTCTCTTTATTTCCCTTGCTTGGAAAGGAGATGCCTGATTAATATTCGTATCAATTCTCGTCAACCTGTGTATAAATGGCTTGTGTAACCTCACGGCTTTCGATTCGCGAAACTCCTCTTCCTTTGAGTTGTTGATATGGTATCAATTGATGCTGTACGACGTGGAAGAAAACAATTGAGTGCGGGACAAAGTGGTCGCAAGAGGAGAAACACGCTGGAGATGCTCACAAAGGATATCATACGTTGCAACATGCGATGGTCTCGCCGTCGCTCTCATTTTAGAAGAAAAAAGCCTTTATTTTCATTAACACGAGGGCTCATACCACTCGACTTGTTTGGGAGCTGCACTACAATGCAGACAACGGAAACGAAACCCGCACCTCAGCAGCGCATTGCCTCGGCGTCACACGGGATGCACTTCAGGCGCTCAATTTACAGGCGTGAATTAATATTTAAAAAACAGTGCAAATCCACCACATCTACAGCAACAGCAGCAGTTAAATAAATAAATGATGATAATGATAACCACAGCTGCTGCGACGAAACAACAGACGTAACGGTGAGGCAAATCGGCGAAAAAATGATAAAGTTACTTTACTCCGTAGCCGCTCCTTGCCACCTTCACTAAATCGGCTGTGACGGTGTCAAAGAAACCGACGTTTTCAGGAGTGATCTCGCCATCGCCACCGTCAACAATGATTCCACGGTACCGCACGGCAAGATACTCAAGCAAGTGCGGAAGTGCCGGTTGGGGCAATTCCATCTGCTCACTGATCTTTGCCGCACGGTGAACCTGAAAAGCGCGCGCCAGCAACCACTTTTGCTTGTGATCCATCGCGGTCTGGTCTCTCATTGCAGAATCAGTTAAATTCACATTGCCGGATCCCGCTACGGTCTTTTCTTCGTATCGTACAATAGTGATAATTAATGAGAGTAAAAAATCGACGACCGCTCTCTCACGATGAATACTAAGGGAAATACCTGTTAGTGACTCCAATAAATCATTCACAGTGAGCTCACGTACACACTGCGCCACTGTATCTTCCTCAGGTAGCTTCATGGTGGAGCTAAACTGATTTAGCGTGAGTGATTGGCGGGAAAAAGACCTTAATGGCTTTCTCAACAACTTATCCCGCAGAGCTCCAATGACAAAGGCAAAGCACTTCTCATGGTGAAGACCGAATCGGTGAAAAGCAACAAGCAATCGAACCAAGTCGCACACATCATAACAACGTACCTGTTGCTTCGTCAGGAAAGGCCCACGGGGATTTATGAGCTGCTGAAGAACAGACTCTTCCATCAGCCCAAGACTGGAGAAACAAAGAAGGAGCTGTGCCACAACGCCTCCACCACAAGTAGCCGCCACGCCACTCTCACCATCTCGACAAGGGGAAAGTACGACGCGCCTCACTTGGTCCATGAACTGAAGGAGCAACACTCCATCCTCGCTCTCAGCTGCTTCATAAAGCTGAAGTAATACCACAACATCATGTAGTGAAAGTACTGCACACCCAACGGACTGTAACGTCGTACCATTATTTGGAGCGTCTTGCCATTCTTCCGTGCCCTCGCCTCTTATACGCCTCAAATACGTGAGGGCGTCGGAGGCGGCATCGTCGGGAATAACGGACAGGCGACGTTTGGTCACATCGCACACATGGGTTTGCCGCCCAGGTTGTTGAACGCTCGCTTCGTTGCTGCAGTCGAGTACTGAGCTCTGCGGAGGTGCAGGGGGCAGTACAGTTTTGAAAACTCCCAAAACCTCCGTCTTACATGCAAAAGAAAGCCCACTCACACTTATCGCGTTAGGTAACTTTTCCACAGGGTATTCACCAACACCATAAAGGGGGTGAGTGTAAGGTACACAAAGTTTGGTCCGTATTTCCTGATTCACAAGCGATGTGTCTAGCTGATGCCATTTATTAAGGAGGGCGCAGGCTTTTTTCATGAGCGCCGCAATCTCAGGCGATCGATAAAAACGAGGATTATCCACTGAGCTTGGATTTCCATCCAGTTTTCTAGTTTCGCATGCACTGCTTATCCTCCTTCGCAGGTCCTCATCGCATGTTGCCTTTTGTTGGTCATCGGACGAAAAACGCACCTTGTTCCCTTCGCGAACAGCTGAAGCAGTATTTGAGCTCCCTCGCCGCTGTCCTCGCGTTTTTCGCATCGGTTGCCTAAAGTACTGTGGAACCCATCGACTGAAAGGAGTGCGACGCAGCATCACTTAACACTACACCACGAACTAATCATTAAACTGTTGACGGGTGCTGCCGTTGTCAAACTAACAATAAAAATAACAGGACAGTGACCAAAGGAATATAATAACATACAGAACTGTGTCTTATTTCCTTTTTCGTAAGTTTACCATAGAAACGCGCTGTGCACCTGATTACTCCGTTCAACACCAATGACGCAGCATCCACACATACGCTAAGACACAAAGCCTGTAGTAGTTATGTTAAGAAAATAAGTTACAGCTGAGCCACAAGGCTCAAGGTGAATTAAAACTTCTGGGAAGAAAACATGAAGGCACAACACACTAGTGAGTGCCTCATCCAAGCATATGAGGAGCGTGAGCACGATTTACTCCATCGTATGGGTGAAACTTAATCACGCGACCGAGGTGCAGGAGAAGACAGGGAGAGAAGAGGCACCCACTGCTAAGTCACACGCTTCGGTAAATTGAGAAACGAAGACAAGTAACGTGCAAAAGGAAGTAACACAAGCCATACTTCTCGCTACGATATTATCAGCAGCAATGTTCTCTTTTTTTTTTCTTCAATTGAAATGTACGAAGATGCTCTTTCAGTCATTGCAGAATGCCACTTTAACTCAGCAGTTCAGAGTTTTGTGACTTGACCGTTGTCCTCACTTTCCTTTTTTTTCTTTTCATTCTGTCCCCCGGTGGCATTGAGCATCGTGCAAAGGAAGATTAAACGTTTACTCGAACCACAGTTATCAAACGCCATGCTCGTGACGACTTAGCTGCACAGAAGCAACATCCGTCAGAATAATGGATACTATCTCGACCGATCCCGCTAGCTTAAGGAAAAGTTTGTTTCCGTTACAAGAACGCTTCATCTTCCGCATTGCTTGAGAAACCGTAATTGTTCCTGCTTTTGGATCAACAAATTTTATTTTTATAATTCCATTGGTGTTTAGCCACAACGTTTTCAGAAAACCAAAAAGCCCCCTAAACCAGAGAACCTCCATGTCCGCGATTTGTTTCCGTTCAAAGCGTTTCTTGATGGATTCCAGCTCAATCTTAACAATATCCCCGTGATACAGCTTTCCGTTTAGCAAGATGACCATGTCCCACGTCCTCATTGTCCTCACGGCTGTAGCGACTCGCGTTTCGTCACGCAGCGACAAATAACAGCCGCTGGGGTTGTAGTTTTGATGAAAAAGTTGGCGACCAACGAACTCAATGAAGCGCAACTTGTATAGCGAAATCGGCGAAGTCCCACGTGTTGACTGAATCAGTTCTCTCGCGTATTTCTTGAAACCAGGCATGTCAAACACGTTTTCTTTTCGCTTCACCGTTTTAGGGTCGAGTTTCACCATTTTATTGGTGAACACAACCACTGGCACAACGAGTTTTCCAGAAAGTTTGTGCAGCCGTGGGTCCTTGTACCACGTGCCCCTGTCTTCTTCATCCCGCAAATCAGCCGTCGCGACCTCAAAATCGGGGAGTGGGATGCGTTTATCATTTTCGATATACCGCCGCAATGCTGTTGCTTTTACTAAGTTATCCTCAAGGACATCTTCAAACTCCAGTGTCTGTCCTTCTTTACGTCCCTGATGATACCACCGTTGCCCGTTGCACCACACAAAGCCGCGCCAGTGTTTCACCTCTACCACCAGTATCACGGGTCCAACAGCTACCACATCAATTTCACGATTGTGACTCAATCGCTGCACAGGAACACGACGGCGAAGAAATACATGCCTCCACCCGGCATCCCGCAGCGCCGCTTCCACCGATTCCTCAGCATCCATCGAAGCGCGGAAACTATACTCGTGCGCTGAGAGGCGCACGAGGGAGAAAATTTGGCGCCACGACCATGAAGCAACGCCCTTCCAGAAAATCCCGTAACTCAAGCCAACTGCAATGATAATGAGAAGCAGCATTGAGACGATGAGCAGTACTGTTGGCGCCCAGTAAGCCATCTCCTGTACATAGTTCACCATTTAGCGATGGGGATTACAAGGTCCAGAGACAACTACACCCTCAAACGCTGTGGTGCACACTAGACGAGAAGAAACAGAACAAACGGGAAAAACAAAGAAGGAGAGATAATTCGAACGAAATAAATTATTCCATTATTTTATGTCTCACTGTGCCATTAGCCTCGAGATCAAATATTACTGTTGTCACCATGGAAAAGGAATAGCCAACAGATGTAAAAATAATAAGGCGCGTGGATTAAAAAAGAAGGAAAACCGAAAGCAAAAATGATCATAGAAGAATACCCGAGGAAAGTCATATCACCACACTGCGAGAACGAAAAAGGGACCAAAGCAATAAACAACAACAGGTGCAGCGGTGCCGTCACAGGAAGATAATAAAATAGTAAATGTTGTCGCTACAAATTATAGAGGGGTAAAGTAACGGTATTTCCCATGAAAACTATCGGCACGCGGTTGGGACCAGAAGGGATGGAAATGGTAAAAAAGGGAACGACGGGAGGATTTCACGAAGTGGCAGAAAACAGAGTGCATTCCGACGAAGGTGAACATACCAGGTTAAAGAAATGATAAGAGCCTTCACACATATCTATGTGCTCACTACATCCAACCGGTCAGATAAAGCACTCCTTCCAACTGCCCAAACACACCTCCCGTACCTCATTGCTCTTCATGTTTACTTTTATTTTTATCTATTATTGTTAACTACGTAACCTTTTGCATCATTTAACAATCCCTTTTCAAGAGGCCAACATACACGCACTTGCTTAGGCAGGGATCCACCAAGGAAAAACGGGAAACTAATGTTATGTCATGGGACTTATCCTTCTTTTTTAAATTTGATAAGCCTTTTCCTCCGGAAAGCTGCTGTGATTAATTGAATGGAGTGTTAGCGAAATTGCGCCGAACAACAACAAAAAAAACTATTGGAGTGTTTCAGCGGTAAAGAATTCATTATAATACGACAAAGGCTACCCTTAACCTTCATCCTCCTCTTCCCCCTCTTTCTTTGACCGGATGTTGTCATTTTCCCCTCTCGTTATCGTTCCCCTCTGTTTTCCTTTTTATTCATATTTTAAATGACGTTATGAAACAAAAAAGAAAAAGAAAGAAAAAAACATTAATTTCAACTTGAAGATGGCTGTGTGAAGACTATCTTAATAGCGACTCCAGAAATGGAATTCTCTTCCTCTGCGATCAACTTAGCACCCTCGGGAAGCTTGTCCATTGTTTCCCACTTCCCTCGTATCGTCTTGTTGACCTGATCGGTGCAGTTGAGGATGGAGGTTGTCAGTTCGGGGTCTTCAGCCTCAAAATATACCTCAACAACATCCTTCACGATGAGTTTCGCCTTCTTGCGCAACTGCTGAACGCGGTTGACGAACTCGCGAGCGCGCCACGAGTCCACTAGCGCCTGGTCATCACGTTTGTCAACTAGAACGACGACGTCGTTGTCTGTGTTACTCTCAAAGTCAGTGATGCCGTCCTTCACTTTCCGAATCACCTTGATGTCGTCTTTTGATATCTTCTTTCCAAGAACTTCAACCTCTCCGGTTTTGAGGAACTCTGCAATTTCTACAGGGCCCAATGCCTGAATTGCTTTTCGGATTTGGGGCGCTTCCTTGCGGTACAACTTGCCCAGGTTTTCCATGCTAGCATCGAGCTGCGTCGTAACGTACTCGTCACTAGAGGAGAGCACAATTTCAAAAGCGCTTGCTTCATCTTTGATGTAGTTAGCCACCTTACGCACGTCGTCGAGGTACGCCTCCTCGGGGTGCACAATAACGATCTGGCGAACGGGACGCTTCATGGGAATCACCATGCGATCGCGCAGCACACGTGCAAGTTCCACAATAGTGATCATACGCGTCATGGCACGCTCCAGGTCTTCGTCGTGCTTCGATATGTCGTCCTCTGGGAACATAAGGTAGTGCACGGAGTCAACTTGTTGATCCTTCGGAAGAAGCGGCTTAATATGCTGGAAGAGCATCTCTGCGACGAAGGGAGCTATGGGGGCAATAATGCGCGCGACAGCGAATAGAACACTTAACATTGTTGAGAGCGCCTTTGAGCGATCATTCAAGTCCACAGTGTCCTTCATGCGGCGCCGATTCATCCGAACGTACCAGTTAGAAAGATCCAATACAAATCGAAGAACGCCAGGAATGACATTGTAAAGGTGATAGAGTTCCATCTCACGCTTTACGTATTGCTGAAGGGATTGAGTGGACGCCAGTATCCAGCGGTCCATTTCATTTGAACTCACTAGATCAGTGGTCACTTTCCCTCCCAGCTCAATGCAGTAATTGCTGTTTGAAATGAAGAACTTTGCTGCGTTGAACAGAGGTAGCAAAACATCTCTCACAATGCCTCGTACACCTTGCTCCTTGAATCGAAGGGGTTCCGCCCGGACAACGGGTGAGTTGATCATGTACATCCGTAGCGCATCAGCCCCGTGTGTGTTTATGATAATTCCAGGCTCCGGATAGTTCTTCAGTCGCTTGCTCATTTTTTTGCCGTCTTCGGCAAGGATAAGACCGTTAACGATAATGTTGTTGAAGGGTGACCTGTCGAAGAGAGCAACACCCAACACGAGCATCGTGTAGAACCATCCACGAGTCTGATCCAACCCTTCTGCAACAAAATCAGCAGGGAATACATTATCAACAAAATTCTCACCATTCTCAAATGGATAGTGAGCCTGTGCATAGGGCATGGAGCCGGATTCAAACCAACAATCGAACACCACTTCCACTCGGCGCAAAGGAGGCATTCCTGGCCGCTTACTGGGAATGGTGATGTTGTCAACAAGGTGTCTGTGGATATCTGTGATGTTCTTTACACCAGAAAGTTCCTCAAGTTCTGCCACGCTACCGATGCATACGACCTCTTCCCAGTCTTCGCTATGCCAAATGGGTAGTGGGGTGCCCCAATAGCGATTACGTGACACATTCCAATCCTTGGCATCCGCCAACCAATTCGAGAACCGCTTGACTTTTACGAAATCGGGAACCCATTCGGTCTTTGCATTTGCCGCCAACAGTTTCTCACGAAGACACTCCACCTTCACGAACCACGTGTCAACGGCCTTATAAATAAGCGGCGTTTCACTGCGCCAGCAAAAAGGATAGCTATGCACTATAGAACCCTTGCTGTGGAGAAGACCTTTTGCTTCCAAGTACTTGATTATATCGGCATCTGCTTCTTTCACGTAACGGCCTTGAAAGTCGGCAACCTCCGCAGTAAACACACCATTCTCGTCTACGGGGCAGAGCATATCTTCCTTGGTTAAGATACCGTGGTTAATGCAAATACGGTTATCGTCCTCACCAAAACCGGGAGCCTGGTGAACGATGCACGTACCAGAGTCCGTTGAAACGTAGCTATCACCAAGCACTCGGTATGCTGTAGCTCCGTATTTTTCCTTGAAATAAGGAAAAAGAGGCTCATATTTTATACCAACAAGCTCACTTCCCTTCATATTGCTGACGATTTTGTAGGGAAGTTCTTCACCACCCTTTTTGCCGCCATCGCCCTTCTTCTTGGGGTAAACTTCCGCAAGGCGATCCTCCCCAACAATATAGTGACGGCCTGTTTTGGTGTCGAGAACCTTCACGTAATTCAGCACCGGATTAACACAAAGGGCTAAGTTACTCGGAAGGGTCCATGGCGTCGTCGTCCACGCCACCAAGTACGTGTTCGGGTCTTCTTTCGTCTGGAAGGTAACCATCACAGAAGGGTCACTGACGTCCTTGTAGTTTAAATTAGCCTCAAAGTTGCTTAGTGGTGTGGTGCAAGTTGTTGAGAAGGGCATAACCTTAAATCCCCTGTACACAAGACCCTTATCCCACAATTTCTTAAATACCCACCACACACTCTCCATGTATGAAAGGTACATTGTTTTATAGTCGTTATCGAAGTCAATCCACCGACCCATTCGAGACACCGTCTTCCTCCATTCTTCAGAGAAACGCATCACGATGGACCGACAGGCATCGTTGTACTTGTCAATACCCATCTTCTTCACGTCATGCGATGACTTAATCCCGTATTCCTTGTCGATTTCAAATTCAATAGGAAGTCCGTGGCAGTCCCACCCAAACCGGCGTTCCACGTGGTGCCCTGTTTGATGAGCGTAGCGACATACAATATCTTTTATCGTACCGGCGAGCAGATGGCCGTAGTGTGGAAGCCCTGTCGCGAACGGCGGCCCATCGTAAAAGGTGTATGGTTTTCTCCCAGCAGACTGCTTGAGACTCTCCTGAAATGCGTTAATTCTTTCCCAGTGCCTCAACACTTCTTCCTCCATCTTGGGAAAATTAAGCTCATCATCAAAGTTCTTCAGCGGGCCTGTTGTCATGCTTGTTTGCGTTATTACACTTCTCTTGTTATCTTCTCGTGTTGTGGTATCTTCGTTCAGTGGAGAAAAGAGGAACCGTGTGAGTTCGCTTAACATTTTTCGTGAATAAATAACGCTGCCTACAGTCAACGGCAAACGGGTCGGGGTTCCTGAACCGCACTTCGCCGTGCGGCGGAGCAGTGAATAGGAACATTTCATCAGTAAAATCGATAGGAAGGCCGGAGAAAGGATGGATACAAGACTCACTGTTTTTTTTTGTGTATAGGTCCCCTTTCCTCCACCCCGTGTGTGTCTTCGAGCACTGCTCCTAGACAAGCTGTAGCGATGATAGTCAGTTTTTTAAAATTTCTCTTGTTTTCTTATTGCCCACTTCCACGTCACGCAGTGCTTTTCAGCAGGAAAGAATTAAAGAAGGATAAAAGTCGCTGCAGCCTGCGCAGAGAGAGAGAGAGACTTAACCCGCAGGGAGAGAGGCCGCACAGAAAGGGGTCGGTAACTTCTTTTTTTAGAAAAAATATATAATGATAATAACAATACTAATAATAAATATTGACGGTAACGTGAGAAAGATAAAAAGGGCAAAAGACTGTGCTGCCGCATATTTAACCACGAAAAGAATGATACAAGGAATTAAGTCAAAGCCATAGTAATGAGGAAAAATCTCCGCAGGAAAATATGCCAGTACCAGCAGGCAGAAGCAACGAAAATCACAAAAAGTAGACGTCAAGAAAGCCACATGGCGGGGCTGTATAGTTTACTGATGCCACCATAAAGCATCCAGGTATACACCCGTAACAATATGCTAAGCAGCCTTCAGGCTTTTGTCCATCTTTAAAGCCAATTGTTTTTTTTTAAAATGAGAACCTTAGCAGAAACTAAAAAAAATATGCATGTGGGTGAGCGGGGAAAACTGTGCAAATAAAAGAATGGGGTCCTTCCTAAATACAAATACACACGCACCAATGAATTGCAGCAAGAAGGGTGTCCATGCAAGGCAAAAACGGAATTCAGTGAGGAGTTCCGGAATACACCGAAAACGCTCCAAAAAAAAACGCGTTCAAACACAACTTGAAAAATAATTGCATGGAAAACGAGCTATTCTTGAAGCACAATCACTGAAGCATTTCAAGAAGGGCAATTTCACAACTGATTCATTTGGATGTGTTTGGTCCTCTATTTTGCGCCGGCATCACCATTGGAGGGCGTCTCCAAGTTTCTGCACCTTAGTCGATTACCGTCGTGTTTGCCACTAATTAAGTAAAAGGGGGGGACACCACTTTTGTTCTCTCTTCCATCTGCTCACTTCCTTTGCTTTTCGTCCCTATCTGTGCATCACAACATTTTTATTTGCTTCAAGACAAAAGCATTTTATAAAACGATCGCATTTCTCACTAACAACAAAATGTTAAAAACGCACATAAAAATAAAACTACTTCACAAGAAAACGGTTTGATATATTTTCTCTCTTTCTTTTGAACATTAGATATTGATATTTCAGGAAAACCGTCATCCACTATAACGCGCAGCTACCAACACAAGAGCGGCAAACATAATAAAAACAATCGACAACCACACTGGAGTAAATATATTTACATTAGCCGCATGTCTTCACACACACAAGAAAACTTTCAACGACCCAACGGTTTTTGAGCCAACGAGCAGCATCCAAGAGACTCCCCTCCAACACGGTGAGCATAAACGTTTCGCTCAGCACACACTCACTACTTTTCTCATTTTCTTTACTTCTAAAACCAAGACACCCGCATAGCACTTCAGTGAAGATCGTCAGGAAACACTTCATGAATAAGAAAAAAAATGCATTGAACTGCTGAAGTTACGTCAACACAAGTAGAACAAAAATATCAGGGGTACCACATCACTCTATGCTACTGACAATGGGATAGCGCTGCGCCTCGTTATGCGTTGGCGCTAATTACGTTGCAGGAACGGTTTCCTCATTCAAGTGTGAGACTACACGAGAACCTCTGCGACCGCCTTTCAACATGTTCAAAGACTCAAATTCATCACACATAACTTGCGATGGCGTCACTCCACGGGACCACCTGTCTTGACACCGGTTCTCTGCCCATTGAGGAGCGTCCACCAACGTTCCTCCACTCGCATCCCACAGGGAAACACTACCCGAGGTGACACGCGGCTGTGAAAGTTTCCCCGAGCATCCAGCGATGTCTGAGGGTCCGGGCCAAGGAGAGGACGCAAACGAATGAGGAGACACCGGAAGAGTGCGCGATAACATCTTCTCGCTTCTCATGTCGTTGTCACCAGACAGGGAAGCAGGCACCGCGCCGTTTCGTTTGTTACACTCTTCAAACGAGGTGGAGCGCACACATGAGAAATGCCTCGTGGGTGAGCGGGGCAGCTGCAGTGGAAGCTGCCGACGCAGCACTAAATCCCTGTACAATTCGAAAGCGCTATCTGTATATGGTGTGAAAAGGGCATGAAGCAAACATGCCACAACTACCCCAAATATAAATACCGTAACAAACAAAAAGCCACACAAATAGCAAACCCCAAGCAAGGCCGAGAGCTTCACCACACTGGCAAGTCGAGTAGCGAAGCGGCGTTTCTTCCCAAGCGTCCTGTCGACAGGTGCCTTCCCTGAAGCTTTCTCTAACGTCCTGTCACTCTTGTCACGGGAACGAAAAAGGCACGCACCGACAACCATAACTATCAAGAAGCCAAAAGCGGGCACAAACACCGTAACCACAAGCAAAGCTAAAAATGCCATATTGTAGTAATTCCGAGAAAACCACAACAAATTTACGAGAAGCGCCACAGTACAGGTCCCCCGGGTTGGCATCACTGGCCAGCGAAAGAACTCCCTAAGTGGCCTCTGCGGCTGGTCGAACGACACATCGAATAACAAAGAGAGCTGAAGGACAATACTTCCCTTGCTTCTCCACGATAAATTATTCGCATCTCTCTCATGCTCAGTTGATGACTGAGAGAGTTGACCGTCCGAGGAAGCCATACAGTGCTAAACCAAACAAAGCAAGATAGAGAAGAAAAAAAAAGGCAACTGCTTTTATGTCGGAAACCTCTTTATTGCAAGAACAGACAGACACATAATGTGAACAAATAGAAAGTCATAAATTATAAATGGCACTGCAGTGATGCAACGAACGAATCTTAAAGTAAATAGCAAGCGCAATGATAAAAGAAGTCTTGTACGCCCACAGTCACGGAAGTTGGGTACCCGGCATCGCTAATTACATCACGTAATAGGGAAGCCCATAAGAAAGGGGGGAAGAAGACAAGGTAGATGGTGGGAAGTTCCCCTGCCCATGTTCCTTCCTGCACAGTAAGGTATAACATATGCGCTCATACTCTGCTGTCTAATAAAAGCAAGGTGAAGAAAACTTGATTTTGTTAAGGCCTCCTCCTGGCCTTTCCCCTCCCCCATTTTCCATCGTCAAACTCACCACCACCCTTTTGCATGCCGCTTCGTTTTCCAACATTTCAACCGATGGGGTAAGTAGAACCAGAGGCAACAAGAAGGAAATTGTAGGAAATCCTAGGGATGGGCAACGATGATATGACCGCGCGGCCCAGGTTGAGGTCACGTTAAAATGCACGAGTAAATCAAGAGATAAGCAGTTATCATTCTATTGCTGCAAAACTGAAACAGAAGAAAAATGATAACCAGCACGCTCTCCTTGTACCTCTGTAAAACAAATAAATAAATATATAAATAAACGAATAGTACAAGATGCCTCTTCCTCTCGTGGCCATCTCTCTCGTGACTTCCTCTCCCTAGAGAAGCTCTTGTATCATTTCCTGGAATTTCTCCACACTTACTTTCTTCTCACGGATGCAATCGCTCGACAAGCCCTTTTTCTCCAGTAGCAATGCTATTTGTAAAGCAAGCAGATGTTTGCACATCCATATTTCTTGCCGTCTAATGCCAAAGTAGTTGTATGCTCTACATGGGCAGTAAAAAACGGATAAAATACGGTGGGCGCCCACAACATACAGACACCTGCCGCTGGTATGGGCCTCTTCTCCACTAGTGTTTAGAAAATGTTCCCGTGACCTCATGTTGCTATCACCGCTGTTGTTGTCTACAATATACCTTACAATAGGCTCCGCATTGTGCAATGCAATGCCAACAGCGGAGTTAAATACCTTGCCGTACAGCATGTACAGTGGCGCCAACACTGCCTCAAGAGTGGTGGGCGAGGTCCCCTCTTCACCATCAACAGTAGCGCCTCGCTGACGTTCTGAGGCAATATGTGCTGCGTACTCGTTGAGAGAGAGTTCTGTAAGTATTGAAGGTAAGTCATGTGCACTCACAGGAAGCGATGACATACCTTTTGAAATGCGGTACGCGTCCCTCGCTAGCTTGGACACTTCAATAAAATATCGCTAAAATCCGATCGAAACCCGTTGGACAGGCAAGGGGAGTGATGTCTACCCTTACAGTTATCGCTGGTTTCCGTTGGACAAAAATAATAAAAGGGACGTGGAACAACTTGTTCCTTCACTCTCAGTGAAATAAGCAAGCCAGGAGAGCTGCACTAAAACCCAGTCGAGCCAGCCAACACAACCAATAACAATCACTGTGTTGAGAAAAGTGAAAGTAGGGGAAAAAACAAAGATAACAAACTGACAGTGACATATGATGACACAATGTAAGAACATAGCATGAACACTCAACAGAAAAACACGTAAAAGTCCCCCAGAGCCCATACACACTCATCACTTTCGGTGACGTTGTGATTTTTCACCCCGCACATTTGTGTCATAACGATTTTTGCCATCCCTACGACTGTCCTTTCCACGTTGTGACACATTGCCTGAATGCGTATGGCGTTGATGGTGGTCACTTCCATGTGCTCTACGGGGGCTTTGCGACCACTGTCGGCGGCGACTTCCAGATCGCTGGCGTTTCCGCTCATCTGGACGATGTCGTCGCCGTTGCCGGCTGCTGCTTCTCCTTCGCTTTGATCGCCTGGACTCTGCCTCTTCCTCACGGCGCCTCCTCCGCTGAAGCTCCTTTAGATCTTCAAACTCATATTCCTCCTCGACTGGCCGAGGGTTTGTCGTCACAGGGGTAGTGGTTTCTCTGGCCAAGTTGTTCTTTCGATCATTGCCAACGTGAGCAACCATCTTGTCAAGGCCAGCAACTGTGTTGCAGCCGATGACTGCTGAACTGAAGTCAATACTGTTCACCGCATGGGCAGGAGGAGTTGTGATGGGAATGTTTAGCGATGACTGCAGTACCGCCAACGTAGGCGTAAATGAACCAACCGAGGAAACATGATGATGTACCGGCGGCAGCGTTGGGACAAAGGGAAGCGCGGGCAGAGGATTTGTGGTTTCATCAGGTGAAGCGTTGGCTTCTGACACGACACCCACACCCAGCTCAAGATTATGTACCTGGTTCACTGTTTGCAAATCTCCAGCAGCGTCTGCCTCTGACTTTGTTGCCTCACGAAGTGCCGTGGCATCGCCATTCGCACTCTGTTCCAGCGGAATGTCTTTTGGATATTGAGGTTTTGTGCTTTGCCTTGCCATCAGTAACATGATGTTATTCGTTTCTGAGTTTACCGACATATCCAGATGCTTGCTATAAAGAGCTAGCACCGAATTCACCCTCGATCGATCTACGCCAAAAGCCAGGGTCCAATCACTCGGTAATCCGACAACATATGGGGGCTTCGTCTCCTGCAAAGCACAGAGAGCAAGCACATGGGGCTCCTCCGCGTAGAGATCCCATGAGCGGGGGATATCATTAAGCCAACAAACAGCCTTCGCCAGCCACACCTTTGCTCCAAGTGAGTCAAAGGCCCACTATCGCATGGCGAACGGCTGTTGGGCGTGGGAATAGCAGAACCGTCTCCAGTACCAGCCGCGCCTCGAGGCTGTAGATTGGTTGCATCTCCACCTCCTGCGAGGCCCACACATTCGTCAGAAAGCTCCTTTTCTTTTTCTTCATCCAAAAGTATCCCGAGAAACACGATGGCATATTTAAATGGGCATTCAACAAAGGTCTGAAAGCCAAGCGCTTGCAAAACAAGCTTTTCAGCCTCACGCACACACGCTTTGAAGTTTTCATATTGTTCGGGAGGGGGCTTCAAAAGTTCGATGACCGGCTCGCCGCGGCGCCGCTTATTAAGCCGCATGAAGACATTCACGATATAACGAATCGAAGTAGAAAGATCCTCCAACTTTGCCGTAATTAAAACGCAGGCAGCAGCTAAGTAGATGATATCATCGTGGTCGAACACATGGAAAAGACAAAAATCCAACGGTGCATAAACATCGCCAAGTGCTAGTACCCCTGAAGAGAGCTCAGTCCCAACATGTGCCGGCAGTCTGTACGGTGCCAGGAAGCACTCACTGTTTGTGCCATTATCAGAACTACACCCAGCACGTTTAGTGTCACAAGATCCACGGGCAACTCCTTCACCTTCTCCTTTGTAGTCGCCGCGTTTCCGACGAACACCTTCAGCGACAGACTGAAAGCGCTGAAAAAGAATTGAGGCCCTGTACGCTACTGACGGCGTCGTGCGCAAGAGGAGGCACCCTGTACGAATAAGATCAACACCATAGGCACAAAGGCTCCGCCGTGCTTCATCCGTCCAGTTGGAAAACAATGACATGGCACAGTGAAGAATCACAGACGTACCACGCACCAAAAAAGTTATCAAACCGCTGAGATTTGTGTTACGAGACTAAAATTGTGACAACACTTCGTTTTTCTTCCCAGCCCCCCTCCTCACTATTACTTGATACTAATGTGTAGACACTCCTTACTGTGCCGCCGGTGTAATCGCCTTAGGTACGTTCAGGGCGGATTCGTTCTGCTTCGGTCCTCAAAAGCCAAAACGGCCCCCGTGAAAGAGCAAAGGCAAGGAATTTGCTTTGCTAATAAGATGGGAATAATAAATATAAAAAAAATTGTGAAGAGAACCCTTACAAATTAAATTTAGTTAGCGGCTAGCAGCATAAACAAATATTGCTACTATTTTCCCCAGAGTAAAATAGAGCCCTCTGAGGGGACCACATGCCAATAGAAAGAGGCAATGAAAGACACATAATAAGCACACAAGAAAGTCGTTCACTACGATTTTTCTCTCAGTTGCTTCTCCATGTTCAATAACCTCAAAATAGATGGAAGTCGCAACCACCCAACGATTAACCGCCACGATAAACAACCACAACCCAACTTGTCACATCACTCGGCGCTTTCACAAGTCGCCATCCTTCGATAGGGAACTGCCGCTGTGTCCATCAACACCTCCTGCTGGGACTTCATCCATATCACCGCCAAACCCAGATTCCCCTTCATGTGTCTTCTTTTCTCGCAATAATCTCTGAAGCTCCCGCCTCTCCTCGTCCGTGAGCCTATTGAGCGATGGATCAATACTTGAAGCCGTTTCCATGTCTCCTTCGATAAGGCTTTTCTGCATCTTGATAATTTCCTCACGGGAATAAATATCCTGACGCTGATTATTTCTACGTTCCATTTGATCCATTAAACGTTCCATGTCCATCTCCTTCTGATCAATTTCCTCCGGAGTCTCCAAAGCAATCACCTCAAGCACTTCCTTATACCTCTTTGCAGAGAAACCGGACCGCTTTTTACAAAAGGAGGCCACACCACACGTATTTTCAGCAAAAGCTTCAGCATCCTTGAAAGTTGTGAGACGCAGGAGATACGAAGAGAACTGATCCATTTCCTCATCGTCCATAACCAGCTCACACGCATCTGAAGCCGTTTTGCACGTGCGCTTGCACTTCAAATAGTTTCTCGAAGTGTAAACGGATATGAAAAGCGGTTGCGCTGGAGCGCCCGCACTTGTCAAATACGAGGTGTTTACCCCAAATTTACGTATCCACTGGCCTTCGCTCGCTAACGGATTACACAAATCCTCTATGGCCACCAGCACATCTTCCTCATTGACGGGAACACGAGTTCGTTTACTGGCAACGTGCAGCTCCAGCACACGAGCATAGGCCTGCTTAGCTGCAGTGTGGCACACATCGCAGCGCATGTCATCCACAACATCCTGCGGGTACGGAACATTCATCGGCTTCTCTTTTTTCGCGCTTGTCAGGAGGGCCATGCATGCCAATATGGCCGCTGCGTACTTCACTAGGAACAACCTCATGCACTAAAGCTATCACTGCTACTATGAATCAAAAGAAAATTAAAATACTTCGAGGGTAGTAACGCCTTTATTTTCTTGTTATTGTTTTTTTAAAAAAAAACAAGCAAACAGGAACTCTCTGGGTCGTACCCCCTTCCAATCATTATTCGGAGTAGGAGTGGGTAGGGACACACTCCCCCACTACAGCTGCGATTTACTCGGTAGTGGAAAGGAAACAGTTTTCTAAAGGATTAAAAATCGGCATGTGTGTGTGTGTGAAAGAGAGAAAGGAAGTAATATAAAACGGTAATTTTCGAAGGAAAAGAAATGCGGTAAAGGTAAGTTGAGAAAGAAATCAGCAATGAGAAGCGAAAATATACAGACGGATAAAACACGAGATACATATATATATATATATATATATATGCACCGTAAATAATTCCTTTAAAGTAATAACAATAATAAATGGAACGTGAAGTAAACCTCAACCACTACACCAGTGAAATCACACAAAATAGTAGAAAGGAGGTGTAAAGGAAAACAAACAGAATACCGGCATATACGTGGAACTGAATTAACGGGAAGGAAAAATGTGCACTAGACGCCACTCTTAATGTCGAGTGCTTAATGAGGAAGACGATGGTGGAGATGATGACACGACGGTGGGTGACTGGTCGGCAGTATCTCCTTCAAACTGATCCCGGATGCGCCGAATCCCTTCAACGTACTTCCGTCGGTTCTGAAGCATCTCCAGGTCATCCTCCTCGTCTGTGAAGTAGTAATAAACAATTGTCCTCAGCCAATCAGGCATGTTGTCCTGCCGCGCGAGCTGAATCGCCCTCTGATTAATGTAGTGTTCCCAAGGAATAAAAAACTGAACCAATTGCCTCTCCCAATTACCCAACCGCCGTAAAAAAGAGGTGTACCGTATGTCGTGTACATTGTCTTTCACAACGCCACCAAAGCGAGCTGAGGAGTAAGGTATCTGTGCATACTCCTTCAGACTTTGACCAGGCAAAATGTCACTGGCTGTCCTGCAGCCGTTTAGAAGTAACTGCATTTGTTGCCGTGTATGGTTGAGACGTTCATCCGATACCACACTCTCAACGGCATAGCCTTTCCGTTCCATCTCCTTTTCATCCTGATGAAGCATAGCGCAGGCCTCTAGCTCAACAAGCTTCGCAAGTATCTTTGCCGCGCCTGGCGCCATGTCAACGGCGTGATCACCGAAACCTGTGCATATAAATGAATTGAAGGCGGCACCACTTTTCGATATGAGTGGAATCCCGTCGGGAGTAAAAGACCGGGTATACTGCGAAACGTGCATAACAGAGGCCCCGCTTGTTTGGCTATCGCTGATACCGCCCGTATTGCCCTGATACGCTTGCTGCTTGAGAACCTTATTGTACTCTCGGTACTTGGAAAATAGTGGTAGATTAATACCACACTTCCTCCGCAATTGCTCCTCCATACACAGCAACATTTTCTCAGCGCATGACGCAGCGTTGGAAACGGCGTCGAAGGAAAGTAACCCCTGAAGAAAAAATGTTTCCGCAGCCTTGGCAGGCTGCTCGACATGTGTTTTATACGACACAATGTGACTATCCGGTGAAAGCGTAACCAAACAGGGAGATTGGAATGGCAGTTTTCCCCTCCAACAGTCGGTTTCATCCCCGCGAGACGGCTGAACGGCCACGGAGCACCCGGACAATCCGATTACAGGAATTTGCGACGACTCTCCCGTTAGTTTTCCCGTCTGCTCCCCAGCAGCAAGCACGACAACATCAAATTTACGATTGCTGTATTCCACTCCTCCATCCACACTACGAGAAAAGCGAAGACTCGAGACCAGCTCTGTGTCATAGCGTAAATAAGTCGTGATGTCCAAAAGCTTCTCATTGAAAAAGAATTCAACTCCGTACTTATCACGCGCTATCTTGGCTAGTTCTCGTGTCCACCCAACGGGATCAATCATCAGCGGAGTGTCATGAGCAGTCTTCACACTAGTGGTTGTCAACGCTTTTTGGCAGTCTTGGCCCTTCAGGTGTAACATTTGAACATTAACATCGCGACTCACCACGTGTGGAGAAAGGCTCCTGTGTTTCCTTGAAAGGTCGTTAATAACACCCACACTCAACCTCGATAAATTATTCGCAAGACCCATAACTTCCTCCTCGCTGAGCCTGCACCATCTCCTCGCCCAAAGCCACCGCTGATTAAGTGAGGAAAACAATACATCCCATGAGTTGTTAATGGTCACTAAACTCGACGAGCCGAACCACAGTTTCGGCCATAAAAGCTCCCGACCCATTCGCAGAGAGTTTATGTACGGATAAAACAAACCAACGCCAACAAACGGTAGAGCGTACTGTGTCTCGCCAAGGCACACATCACCGCGCTGCTCAAAAACTGTAACCCGAAATCCCAACTGGGCAAGTTCGTAAGCGGTATGTACCCCCGCAATCCCAGCCCCAATGACAGCTGCGGTTGGTGCGGACATATTGAAATCCTTAAGGACGTAACCGGCATCGTCCGCGCACACTTCGCCGACTTGTGTAACAGGTTTGCGTGCTGAAGTACCGGCCGCTGACCACGAGGCGCCCATAATGCACCTGCCACCGCCCAGTTGATGGCACCAATTCTAAGAGCCAACGTCAGTAAGGCGATAGGCTTTTTCTAACACACACACGCAAACACGTACGCAACAACGAGCAACGCGACTCACTGCTGTTGTCAGCAGTGAGTATGTGGCAAATGTACACACCTGTACCGACCTGATGGTAGCTCCTAACGATAAGTGGCGAAGCGAAAAAGAGGAAAAAATAAATGTAGAAGCTCTGCAAAGAATAGTAATAATAACAACGATGTAGTTGTAAGAAACTGCACATTAATGCACAGGCCGGACAACATACAGAGGTAGTAGTACAACCCGGGTAAATAGCATGTGGGAAATTTTCACTTCTTAAAAAAACATTACAGCCCCAGGGAGATATCCCTGGCTACCTGAACTCACGTTAAATCGAATTAAATGTTTCAACGAAGATCGTTGTGCCGGGAGGGCCTCACACTTTTCATGAAAGAAAAGTTGCTTTTTCTTCCATTCCGCCCCTTTAAACATCAGCACGGACGGGTTCCAATGACACGTGTAATGTGTCAACCTGTGATTCGCAGAAACGACTTCGTGTCGCGAAGCCACGCCTCGTACACAATGGAAACATCCTTCATGTAACTCCTTGTGGTGCGCACTACGCTACTAAAGAGTACAAGCGCTGGCTTTTTCCGCAGTGTAAATAACACAGACGAGGGGTGGATATGCACCACTTGCTGTCCAATCACAGTCTGATAAACACCGATCTTTGCGTTGAAGAAGGCAACGTTAAGAAAGTAACCACAACACAAGGCACGGCGTAAGAGTTCAAAATCGCGAGGTTTTTTAACGTTAGAACTCCCATCCCCGATGATATCTGTGGTTCCGTTGCAATCGTTCGAATAATAAACATCAGCGCTGGCATTGTGATTTAGACTATTCCTTTTACCATTCAGCGAATTAAGCGACAATGAAGCACAAACCGCCTCTGACACTAGTGAGGGCACTAATTTATTGTCTTCGGCTTCAATGAGAATCGCCGTTAACTGCGTTATAACATCTTCTACCTTCAGCATCTGACGGTAGCTGATGCCATTGGATTCGCACCACAATGCACGCTGATCCTTTAGTAGGTGCTTAAATGCTTGATATATGCTCACCAACGTCGCATGATCCCCTGCTGCTTTACTGTAGGATGCCTTGCATCGGTCAGCCCTTTCCTTCATGGAAGGTGATGAAAGGAAAAGGTTTTCAGTGCTTGTCATGGCGATCGCAATCACAGCCTCCCGCATTACACCGAGAGCTTTACCAGCGAGCAACACAATAGCAGCCGTGGCGTCAATAGGGAAATCAGTGAGTCGCATTCCCAGTGGTGTAATGCGTCCTTTACTGTCAAGAGCGTCCAGGAGAACTAACGTTTCTTCGGCCTTCACCAAGGCCTGAGGATTCGGGGAGTCCATAAAGTCAAAATTGGCAATGGAGTCGATATTGAGACTTTTCATTTGAAGCACAACACTTACGAGAGAAGAGCGCTGAATCTCTGGTACAGTGTTCTCCCGTAGAGATTCAAATGCCCGAGCGGTGTAGAGACGAAAACATTTTCCGGCAGCCGTTCGCCCAGCACGACCTGCACGTTGCATGGCCTGCGCTTTGCTCACGTCCACTTCCACAAGAACCTCCATCCCAACTTTCGAATTATAATGTTTTGCCTTTACTACACCGCTGTCGACGACATACTTTATGCCCTCCACAGTAATTGACGTTTCGGCAATGTTTGTAGCCAAAATAATCTTTCTTTTGGAATCTGGAACGGGATCGAACACAAGCAACTGCTGCTCGTAAGGCATAGCTGAGTAGAGTGTTAAGACAACAAAGTCTCCAATATTATTTGCCAATAGCTTCATTCGGCTCTCCAGCATTCGTTTGGCATCTTCAATTTCCTCCCGCCCTGTAAGAAAACAGAGTATATCCCCGGGCTCTTCCTTCTCGTGAATTTGCAAAAGAGCACTCACAGCCGCTTCAACGTAATCAACCTGGGGCTCCATTGTGTGATAAATGGTTACAGGAAATGTGCGACCGTGTACAACCCCAACAGGTGCATTCCACCAAAATTTAGAAAAGTGCTCCTCGTTCAATGTTGCAGACATTATGACAATAGATAAACTTCGCTTCCTTCGGCGCACAATTTCTTTAAGAAGACCAAATAACACATCGCCGTGGAGTGTGCGTTCGTGTGCCTCATCTAAAATTAGACAACCGTAATTTGACAGTTTTGGGTCTGCCTGAATCTCGCGGAGCAAAATACCGTCAGTCATAAACTTTATTTTTGTTTTTTTAGTGCAGGTGTCATCAAACCGTACGGCGTACGCTACCTCACCGCCTACTGGGCAGCCGCGCTGCTGCGCCACGTGCCGAGCAACGCTTACCGCCGCCACCCGACGCGGCTGCGTACAACCAACGATACCACTATTTTGCTTTGACATAATATCATCCCATACGAACTGCGGTATCTGGGTAGTTTTACCAGAGCCCGTTTCGCCAATAATCACAACGGCGACGTGTTGCTGAATTAAGCGGACAATCTCTCTTCGAGCCTCTGTGACGGGCAAGTGTATGGTGTTTCTTTGAGCATCTGACATGTGCTGAGACTATTGGGCTTTCTGGTGAGCCGTGAAGCCGTGTGCACCCGCGACCTAAAGAGGCCTCGCCAATAAGCGGATAGGATGAATCACCAGCGATGATGCGCAACACGTTCTGCCCAGCCTCAACGGACCACAGTCCCCTCCTAAATGGTTTAGTGAGAGTCAATACAAAATGGAAAACAAAATGTGTCACAGAAATGTAATGGGAGCCAACAAAAATAAAAAGGGGAGTATCGAAGGTATCGTTCATACCCTTTTGTGTAAATATACGACATTAATGATTCCCCTAATGCATGAAGGTCCTGAAAAAGAAAAACTGATGTGATTGATGAGGTGTTTGATTGCTAAAACCCTACCATGTAACTGTACAACGAAGCGGACAAAGAGGGGTTCTTAGCTGAATACGTAAAAGCTCAGTAACAAATAAACGTGTGATAATGCTCCCCACAGGTGGCGTATGAGATATTGCAAAGCTTACATAACTCGGCATCCAAATGAAGACAACAGTGACACCTAAGCAGATATATTCCACAACTGTTCTTCTTTCTTCAATCATGGAAAGAGTGACCAATGTCGCTCATCGCGACCACCAAAGGAAGCATTCAACACACGGAGCTGGTATCGTCAGTGCAGATGTGTCAGTGACACTACTCCATCTCCCTTACTGCACGACACCGTGATAAATATATATCCGTTGTCCCCAGTTTCGGTAGGTGATCATCCACAAATTGGTATTTTGCATGGAACATTGCGACAAGTGGCGTGTGAATATTGGATAAAAAACACTAATGAAAGACACATCCTGAAAATAGCGTCAAAAAATAGCTGTTGCTACTGCTATTATTATTATCATTAACATTTGGCCTTGCAGCGTTACAAGCATCTTATGTGAATAAGCACACCGGATGGAAATGGCTAGACCCAACATCACGAGATGAAGGATAAAAAGGAGTCAAGGCAAAAAGTGTCTATATCTTTGCCATTTTCCAGTAGACAAGATACCACTTGCTTCCGCGTTTCCGCTGGTCCCCGGAGCAGGCGACGTTAGCTGCAGTAGGATACAATATCCCCGCCAAATAAAATTTCCTTGGGGACATTATCAAGAAAGTGCTGAAACTGATATGACGCATAAATGTAATAGGGGATATCAATTGGTTGAAGTCGCATCCACTCTGCTCTCGCAGCGTCACCCATCGGCGTTCTTGCCCTAAGTGCGGTCGAGAGAAACTGGTGCCCGGGGTATGTTGCATCCGCCCACTGCTCCGCCAAGGCAAGAGAAAGAGTAATGGGTATTGTTCGCCCTCGAAGCGGTCGTGGCATGCGGTGATGTAGCATACGCCAAAACACATACAATGGCGGCATAATAATACACATAGGTGTGAGAAACATCTGGTATTTCATGAACCTATAGGCAGTCCAGAACCGCAACTCCTCTTTTGTGCTAGGAAGCTCATCGTCCACACAGATACGCCGACAATTGTCCATAAGTATTTTAATGTTCCGCGTCTTCTCACGGGTGTGTCGCTCGCTGGGTATGGCATAAAGCGGCACACGGTACCGCATTCCATCGGTTCCCTCCCAGCTTCGGGCTACAGGATCGTACTTTAATTTGTCGTCTTCTTCAAGCGTGGCGGCCTTAAAGGAGGTCTGTGCTGAGCCAACAACAACCTGACCAAAGTCAGCAATAAACCCCGTGAAAGCGCTAGCCAAGTCAAAAAGTGACGGGATGTTTTCGATGCCAGTGTTGTAACGCGACATGGTTGCGTAAAAGAAAATACCACGCGAGGCAAAAGTAATGGAAAGGGAGGAAAAATTATCCCAAATGAGAGCCTAACTTTTTAAACCGCCCTTCCGGCTGAAAAAAAATAAAAATAATGTGAAAGAAAAGGTGATCGCCGTCTAAATGAGAAAGAGGTAGCAGTGGGAGTTTAGGGAGGAAAAAAAATTAAAAGAACCAAGAAACGTAATTCCCAGGAGAAAGGTAATAAACTACGCGTGATGACAGTGACCAAACCATGATTTAAGAGACCATAAATGCCCGTGTGGCAGCATCAAGGAGCCAGTGGACATGTATATATAAAATATCACAAGGACTACTTATTGTTGTGCACTGAGGGGGCTGTCCATGGGTCAAACTCAGGTCTGGCAGGCGTCTTCGACCACTCCAAGTACTTTTCATTGTCTTTCATCGGGTGTAATAGAAGCGGTTTGTTGCGATGTATTCGCAGACATTCGATGCGTTTCCGCTGCTCAAGCACGTGTGGCCTGCTGTCTCCAAACCGCTTCTGTAATTCTTCCCTGTTTTTCATACGAACGTTGGTTTCGTTTTCATGCAGAGTTGGTGGAGTCATTTTCAGAGTATCATGGGGGCGGCTAAAAGCATACGCCCTATCCATGCGGTTTGCTGCCCCTTCCGCTACTTGTATCATTTCATCACGCTTGCTACTACACCGCATCTCCTCGCATATCTGGGCGGCACGCAACAGTACCTTTACAGCGTTGGGATGTGAGTGGGAGCACGCTTGCGCAAAACGCGCACAACCCTCAACGTACTGAAGGAAAGTGTCTTGATCCGGCTCCTTAAGAGCATCAAACGTCCCAATTTCACCCAGTGCCCTCATTTCACTAAAACATTCCAGAGCTTGAAGCAACAGCTTTGCCTTGTCATACCCACGGTTAGCATCTTTCACCTCCCAGCGGGATCGCATAATGCCTACCAAGGCGTTCAGCCTGTCCCTTGGCGGTAGGTCGGCGAGACGATTGGTTGACAAGAGATAAACGTCATTGGAGGAGTCCTGCGCGTACTCCATGAAGCACTCGGTGGCTTCACGCTCGTGACCAACCTCATGCACCAGCTCGTAGTTGTTCCCTCCTGTCAGCCACCAGTTCCTTGAAAAGCGAAGGCGGTCTTTCACGAGGCTTTTATGCCGCGCTGTGGTGTATTGGTGTAAATTGCGCAGCTCCGCACGCTGTTCGCTAAGCGCCACACACACATGTGATTTGTGTGGCCCTGCATCCCTAGTAGTAGAAGACAGCCGACCAAGCCTTAATCGTTTCCACATTGCAGCATTCTTCCATTTTGTACGAGTAAGAAAAAAGAGGCAAACAAATGAATAATAAACCAGCGATATAATGAATTGTTTCTCTTCTTCTTTAGAAGAAATAAAACTACCAATATAAGCTAAAGACTTAACAAGTTTTGACTTCGCGTTGGAGAAAACCATCATGGTGAAGAAGCCAAGGGCTACAGAAGACCCATTAACTGTAACCCACGATGAAGTATGTTTCATAACTGGTTGTCAGTTGATGTGTCACTCAACATTGCCCTTTCTCACAGCGCGTGTCAATGCCTTCCCGTCTCGAGGTTTCTTCTGAACTGTTTTCTTCTTTTTCGCATACACGGGTAAGTTATCTCTCACTTCCTTCGCGGCTTTGGTCCTCGAGTCCCGCTGTTTGGCACGGTCCTCGTGGAAACGTTTTTCATCATAAAGGGTGCGCACACGACGCGGAGAGCCGGCAGATGAATTTAAAAGTGTTTCCCTCGCAATTTCTTCACCACTGACTGTCGACACGATGCCATCGCCCCCTGCTTCACTATGATCAGAAGAAACTGAAGCACTGGCGTCGCACTGCTGCGCGACCCCACGGGTCTCAACGGCATCCTGCGTGTCATCGTACTCATCCTCGTACATCATTTCTGTGAGCATATGTATTTTTTCTTTCAGTACCTCATCAACACGAAAGGAACCCACGCCATTGTCGTGGAGTCCTCCGCCAGGACAAAGTGTGGCGTAAGTAAACTCCTCCTCATGTTCATTCGGGATCACCGACTCATCAAAGCCGTTGATAGCCTCGTAAAGGTCACTACCGATCAGTAAATTCAAGTTAGAGTTCTGGAGCTCGTTGTCGTAGTCTGATGGACCGATAAAGTGTTTTTGTGTGCCGCTCGGCTCACTGGGGCTAAGTGTCTTCCAGTCTTCTCCTTGTAACTCATGCTCACCGTCTGAATGAGTGGGCTCATTAAGTTGTTCCAGGATGTGCGGGACAATATTGTCCACAGAGGCGTCAAGGATAAAGTGCTCAACATCATTATTGTAATAACTAAGCGCAGCTTCGATACCCTTAACATTGAAGTGAGGCATAACATCCAAAACAATCCTAACTAGAGGATTGCTCGAGGTGGGTGGAGTACGAAAAGAGGCACACGGCGCACCATTGCTCGGACTCCCTTGCATAGCACCACAACAGCTGCTTTCTTTAACAGAAAGTGCATTAACAGTACCTCCCTTGCTTTCTTCAATAATACCGGCAATGGCTTGCGCGATAACGCGCTCCGACGCACCCAGCTCTTCCGCTTTAATCGTCGTGATTAGCTTCTTCTCCAACAGCTTATCGATGTGAAAGCCTTGGTGAACTAACTCCAGTAGAAACACTTCAAAGAAACGGGGACGAGCCCCAGCGAAACCAGCAGCGAAATCAGCACTATCCCGAGGTGGTTCTGTCAAAGAGCTCAATATCTCTCCAACATAACGATCTTCATCCTCTGTGCTGGGAGGCACGAGACTGTTCAATACAGATATTAGTGAATGCTTCGCGCTTTTAAGCAACAGCGCTGGAACACCAGTCGTTTTCTGTGTCACGTGCGCTGCGATGACCTCATACGTGGAGTTTACAATGTGATCAACACAATAAGAAGAATCCTCTCCAGTTACTAAGCGATACTTACGGAACAGAACAAGTACCGTAGCGGCATTCACCGCAGCATTCACAATAACAGAATTTGCCTTTGACAGCTGCTCACGGCGGCTATTCATTGACGTACAGGTCAAAATAAAGTGTTGAAGCGCCGGTGAAATAAAATCGACCACCACCCGAAGAGAGCAGAGAATGCGAGACAGAGGCACGTAGTCAGCAAGAAACGGTACACAATGAGCGAGAGACCACAATCCCTTTACGTGACGGTACAATTGCTCGAATAACGGAATAACATCTCCAGCAAGCCGTTGGTGTCTCCCCCGAGAGAGGTCTCTGACGCACCGCACAGCCAATGTCGATGTGGTCTTGCACCACACGTTCATTATGCTTGTGATTGCGCAGAGGTATGTGGGGTTTATAAAAACAACGCCGTCACTGCTGCGGATGCTATTTGACCCGAGTGGCGCAACAAAGCGACGCAAACAGATGGCAGCAAACTAGGCGGCACAACATCACCAAGCCGCTTTGCCACGCTGGAAACGCTGGCCCCAGCAGCCAGTGGAACGGATGTAGTGGTTGCCAGCCGCACTAATATCGTCAACACAGCCACCTCTTCATTGTGTTTCAGACGACGCAAGTGAGCCGAACTGTGAGCCGTATTTACCGCATCTATCAGCAGTTCCAGCATAATTGCCATATTCTTGTAGTTTGTGGTAATCGTCCAAAATGTCCTCTCATCAGACTGTGAAATAATAATCGCATCTTCCCACAACTTTTCCGAAACACTACTGCTACAGGAAAAGACACCACAAATCGCACCCTCTGAATCTGGGAACGCGTCCTGAAGTGTTTTGGTCATCTAAAAGAAATAAAAAAGTGGCATGAAATATGGAGCGGGGTAAAATATATATATATATATATATATATGTATCAGATTCTCCGATAGCTAGCCAACAAAGAAAACGTTGGCGGAAGCTAACGAGAAAAAAATAGGGTAACTAAAAAGGGGTCACGAACGTGTTGAGATAAACACCCTTCAACACGTGCGTTTACACAGTCTTGATCCACAACGAGAAGTAATAATGAATCCCTTCGTTCGGAAGCACAATAAACACGCCCCACGCAAGGGAAAAAGCATCCACGACAGAGACAAAAGAGTGAAAGCATCGTATTAAGCATCATTACACGGTAAATGATCCACAACCCACTTGTAAAAGCTGCTGGGGAGGGAAGAAGCAGTCTAGTGAAACAGACATCTTGTGCACCAAGAAGGCCTGCTTCCTTTGGGAAGAGATTTTTTATCTAAAAGAATCCTTTTCAAGACATGACAAAGAAATCCCAACAGAAGTTAGTGCGGTGCCTGATGCCGTTTACGACCTTCGACAGGGTGCAGCATGAACCGGCTTACACAGATCAGGGATGGAGCAGGCGCATTTAGCACAGCAGCACGAAATTGGAGCAGAAGAAACAACGGAGGGACACAAAGAAAAACAAAAGACGTCCCTACGGCGTGGTACAAACACCCCAATAAAATAAGACACTCTTATAACCGCTACACACCTTTCGTTAAAGGAAAAAAAAGACAAGATGAAATCGTAGCTGTCACTGCTGTTGTGGAAGCAATTAACCGGGAAATATGCAATAATAAACGTAAGACAAAGCAAGTCATAATATGACTGCTAACTCATTCGCATGGCAGATGTGAAGACTCCAAATAATTGCAATTACAAAGTGCCATCTTACTACTTATGGGGGAAGTAGCAGGATGAGCAACACTCAAAGGGAGGCATGGAACTTTTTCCCTCTAAAATTCATTGACGCTCTTTTTTGTTTGGTCCATTTCTTCACGTTACCCCTTCGACCTGACATGCTCCACGAAGTCGTCGATTGCGCTGGGCCATGCATCGCACACATTATACGCGCTGTAGTCTGTAATCTGAGTAAACTCAAGCAACTGCTCCCACAAGTCGCGGCTAATGACCTCCCTAGCGAAGAGTTTCTCTGTCGTACAGAAAGTAACCCACTGCTCCAGATGCTCAAACGGCCAGTAGCTGGGGAACAACATGTGCCAAAGCTCAACAGCGGTTTTAATGTTCATACCCAACTCGCTTCCGTTGCGGGTCATCGTTTCAGGCGACTGAACCCACTTAAAAATAAAGCGATAAAACTTTCTGAACATTTTCCTATCTGTTCGCAGCACACTATCAATGTTGTCAATGTGGTTTCGGAGTTTTTCAAGCCAAGGTTTGAATCTCAGCATTGGTGACTTTAGGTCGGATGCCACACTACCAACCCCTTTCGGCGAGGAACCCACCTCACTGAGAACTTTACTCATCCCATTAAGGAACTCATTTTTACTGATGGATAGCGGTGTCTCGCAGCTCCAGGTCCATGCCAGACGATACATTGAAGTGTCATTGAGTGAGAGACCCAACGCCTTCGCCAATGTGTCCAAATGTGCTAAGGAGAGGATGTCAACCACCGGGTGAGTGGGACCCTCCGGCTTTCCGGCGATGATATCAAACAATTCCCCCAGCTGGGCGTGCTGACGGGGAGGATCCGACAGCATGCGCCCTGGACACGTGCGCCAAGTGACTTCTACATCGAGCGATAGAAGAAGAGAAAGAAGATGAAATAAACGGAGGAAAATCTGGAAAGGGGAAGGAAAAAGGTGTCAAGGTTTGGGGTAATAAAAAAACAAAAACTACCGCATGCCAATCAAAATCGACTCTTTGATCAACCTTCTTTTCTTTTGAAGAAAAAAGAACACCAAAGGACGGCCACCATAACCAAATACAGCGTACCAAGCAATGTAAAGGAATCAGGTCATTAGACCTGCTCTCCGGGGAACCAAAGCTTGGGACCCGGAAGGTGCATCTTGTCCAATACCGTATTATTATTACTATTAAAGCCACAATATAGCGGTTTTTCTTTTTTTTCTATTGAACTGAAACACAACATTACGTCGGGAAGTATTACGCAACATCAACAGAGCAAACTGGGATGTGGAGCTCCGCTAGAATCTGGAAGCCACACATTCAGTTGGACCATCGGCGGATATGCCATCAGAATTCAACAAACCTTTGCTACCTTTAACTTCCGCTCTTCGGCATAACACACGCAACCACTACGGGCAAGAGGGAATCCATGGAAACGGGGACAGAGAAGTGGAGCTGCATCGTAAGGAAGCTAACTCCCCCGCCCCCATACCGTGGGCTGAGAGTAAAGGGCGTATAATATGGGGCAGAAGAGTTGAGCAGCCTATCTATCTATAATATCATCCTATTACCTGCGCCTAACTGTACACTAGTGCTAGTTGTTTTCGACCTCGCAAGGAAACATGGGAAGAAAGGAAGCTTAACCACAGGACAAAAACGGTAACGTCCCAAATCACACAAAGCAGCAAAAGTAATGAAAAAAAGATATGATAATTGAAGAAAAAATAAAGGAACCGGCTACCAAAAAAAAAAAGAAACAAACAACAAAGTATCAAAGAAAAAAATGTATTAACAAACAGATAGTCTATATAGTTCAGAGAGCCCTTGCTACGGTTCGTTTAACACTGATTCTTTCATCTGAACACCAACTATATCGAACGAAAAGGAAGAAAAACAAAATAAAAAAAAAGTAGCCCGAACAAAAAGGAATGTCAAATAAAATTAATAAACATGCTTCGAGTTGTCTCCAGCAGGTAGATAGGTATCCAAGATGAACGGTTACCGCGGTGGGTTTCACGCTATCTTAAACAAGCTGCAAGACGAACGATACGCAAATCAAAAATATATTATAAAAAAGGTAATAATAATAATAATAAAGAAAGCAGCGTGAGCATAACAGAGCGCGGAAGGAAAGTAAGAAAAGGAAGGGAAAGAAAAAGAGAAAACGATAAGTAAAGCACTTATGACAACATCTTTGAGTTTCATGGCGAGCAATGCCGAAGAGAAGGGGGAGAAGCAAACATCATAGTCGTCACATTAAACCGAACGAAAAATTAATTGTCAAGATGATAGTTGTGCATTAAAGAATAAAACTAGCGTTGAATAATACAACAACAACGACACGAACGCAATACGCATACGTACAAAAAAAAAAGGAAAAATGACGTAGGAGGAATTCAAGGGGAAAAAAAACAAAGAAGTAAGGTTGAGGAAATAAATCAAAAAACGAAACATAACGATAATGCGACATACCACGATTAGGCAGTAAGAGAAAAAGCGTGTAAGATGGAGTGGAATGCAAAAGTAAAGTGAGCGGTCAAAGACCATGAAAAAAAATTACAACAACACACAATACAACAAAAATAATAAATAATATTAAAAGGAGAATTTTGTTTCATATGCTTCTTTTTTTGATTTTTTTTTGCGCGTAGTCTTTAATTTATATTTTCGCTCGTGTGACAAAGAAATAAAAACAAAAAAAGCAAGACAAAGGGAAAGGAACAGAAAGGGAAAATTAATCCAAACAAAGGAAAATCTAAAATAATTGAGTGGACGAAAAAGGATGCAGCGTTGATAATAAACTGTCGAAATCCTGAGAGACAAATACACTACATCGTTTTTTTTTTTTTTTGAAATGTTTCATTATTCGTGCTATCTGCGGGCTTCAGCCTCAACTTCCGGGTGGGAGGTATTTTTTTCCTCCTTTTCTCCCATTTCTTCTTTCTTATCTTCATTAACGTTGAGGTCATCACACATACGTGCATCAGGCAGAAGGGTAAAAATCATTGGAATCTGAAGCAATGGGGCCAAAAAGCCACTGATCAGTATGTGCCACTTCACATTGTCAAAGTTACATGGCACAACTGTCGACACTGGCAGGCGGTATTCCATGACGATGGAACCCAGGACAGATCCCATGGAACTTCCAAGGTTGCTAGAGGCGGCAAGAATGGCATACACAGTGCTCTCACTTCCACGCGGGCACAAGCGCGAGAGAAGTACAATCTGCGGCATCCAATTGAGCATACCGATCACCGGAGAGATAATTGCGTCGCCCATTATGAATATCGCGTGGTCACTGACGTAGGGACGATTCCACCGCATAATGATGACGAGGTCAAACAGCGAAGAAATTATAATAAGCGTCAAGGTTGAGAAATAGGCCATCCTATAAGTACGCTTCGAAAAAAAGTAGTTGAACAGCATTATACCCAAGATCGAGGTGGCACTGCTGATATACCTCCGACGGTCTGGAAAAAGGAAAAACTGAAGTGAGGGCCATCGGGCAGGCAATCCGGGGCGGCCACAAAAAATCCAGAGATAGATCCTGGGAAACTGATGGACGATGCACTCTGAAGATAACAGAAAAGATTTGCTTGGCAATGATCAGTGGAAACGCAAAGAAGTTGAAGCCACAGTGAAGAACTGAGGCAGACACAGCAGCAATCAGTAGATGTGTCGTCGTTCCAAGGATAGAAGCAGTGGCAACAGAAAGTACACACAGGGCTATAATACCACTGTAGATACTAGCGCGCATGTTACGTGCAGCTACCTCCTTATTGATTTCAAAGGCACCACAGCAGCAACTCCGAGGCTCGTCGAACACAAACGGCTTCAGCTGATCTCCGGCCGCTTCCCCGTATGCATCTTGATCCTCTGCCGTAGGTTCTGTGATGGCAAGCGGTCTGTCGCCACTTTTGCCGCATTCCTCCAACGTATCAGCATTCTCGGAAGAGGAAGGCAATGATCCTTTCAATTTTTTCACCTCTTGCTCGTGGAGAAGGCAGGCATCTTCATATCGCTCCTCACGGTTTGGGCGTTCGCCAAACCAATTAAAAAGGAAGAAGGGCAATACCATCAATTGCACTCCACTGGCGATGAACGGTGCAACTTGTGGAATACCTGCGTCACCCAAAGGTCCCACAGTAGCAGAGGAAATGAGGGAACCAGCGATGATAAACCACCATATCCAACTCACCAAGGCAGGGCCAGGTGCAGGTACTCGACGCATCATACGACTGTAGTGTCCTTCACTCAAGATATCCACGTTGGCCTTGGTGAAGCAGCACACAAAAACAAGTGCTGCTCCAATCGGTGCACTTGACTGCTGGGCTGGTAGAAGACCAAACCCGAGAGATAGTGCAGGACCAACAAGACATGACACGAACATATACCACCGCTTGGAATATCCAAACATGGGGAATATGTCGCTGATCACTGCAGTCAGCGGCTTGACAGACCATCCCATACCGGCAAGATTGGAGAGACGCTGGTACAATGCGGCTTCCACCCCAAATCGCTTTAGGTACATGGAGAGAAGAGAGCCTCTTACCAAGTAATCAGATAAACCCTTGCATAGGAAGTACGACAAACTGATGGAGGTTACAGCCTTCGGTCCATAACCTTCCGCAGCCGTGCCAAACATGGGAATGCGGCGGAGACACGGTGCCTTGTTAAAAAGAGCCCTGGCCTCAGGGTGAACGTACGTCGGCTCCTTTACTTCTTCTGCGTGAAGACGTGTTTCCCCAGCGGCTTCACTGCTCGACGATTGGTATTAAGCACGTCCATTTTATCCTTTCAAAGCTGTTATTAAAAGTTGTAGTTTGTTAGGACTAAGAAAACAACCGTAAAATGTATATGCGTGGGAAAGGTGAAAGAAGTCGATTTATCGAATAGGCAGAGAAAACGAGGACAGATGAGGTGGAAGACACAACCAAAGACAAGAGACAAACATATATATGCTGCGGTCAACAACGTCTTTTACACCTGTGATAATTTACCCAAGGTCCAAGGGAAACAGTAAAGCAAGAGCTCAACGCGATAACTAAAGCCACAAAGGGAAAGAAATGTGAGTACGAATGAATGCAGCAGACTTTGTGGTGATATGGTTGATCTCCTTCTGTCCCCAGAACCATGTAGATATGTAGGGTTCACAATAAACAAATGGATAACCTACACTTCCCCACACACATACACTGTGAGCCATCGACGCACCGCTCACTTTGAGACGATGTATTCGAGCAGATTCACCGCCGTGTCAAGGTGTCCTAAGCCCTCTAGAAGGCGACAGCAATCTGCTTGTTGCTGCTGGGACATGGTATTTCGCTGCCTCCATAAATTTTCAAGAAGTGTCACAATGACATCGCGAAAGTTTTCACCGATTCCCAACTGCTGCATAGCGTTAATCGTACCCATAGCTTCGTCCACGTTCATGGAAGAGCTGTGAGAACGTATTACATCACAAAGTGCTTTCAGTCGATAGGACTGATCACACACGCCACCACAGTTGTTAGCTATGACATCACAAACTTGTGATATTGTTGACGCGGGTTTGTTTCCCAGATGAATTGGACGTATTTGCTCCGTCAAGTACAACACACGCTCTCTTGGGCACGTCATCCAAGTACGGAGAAGCGTCTCAACAGGATTTTCGCCCGAACCGAGACTGGGTTGCTGTGGGACCATGGGATGTTCGCGAATACCGGCAAATAAAAGCGCATTCATTACAAACGGGCCATCAGATGATTCAACACCATTGCGAAGACGCTCCGCTAAAACATGAATTGTCCTAACACCTTTCCCTTCCAAGAAGCGAGCAACTCTCGCGGCACTGCATCCTCTGCTACACCACCAAGACCATAGAGGAGCTTGCATCGCTGTTGCGTTGTCAAAGACATTATGCTGCGCCGCGTTGCTCGAGCCATGGTTAGTCGATATTTGTGGTGTGTAATACCAAGGCACGTCAGGGCATGACCGATATCAACAAACCAACCTGGGCTAAGAGCTGCCTCTGGTGAAGAATCGTATTCCAGTGGGTCTGTTGGACGGAAAACATGGAGAAACACACCATCCATGAGACCACGTTCACTAGGCGGAGGCTGTCGAAGCATAGCAAGGCCCATTACATGGTGTCGCACCGCCGCCGCGTTACACTTTTTGAAATCTACTAAGCTAGAAAAAAACTTTTGATGAATGTGTCGGTGCTGAAGGACGCCCAAACTGTGGATTATCTTCGTTAACTGCTGACTGGTCAGGAGCGCGTGATTAGAAAAGAGAACCTCACAGCAAACATTGCAAAGCTCAGAGTCATAGAGTCCAAAATCAGCCTGCCAGGTTAAGCATATACCAGCGTCCAGCTTCGACATATGCATCGAACATAGTGCTCGAAGAATATCCCTGGAATAATTACACTTCTGCATTTTCGCTTCCATTTGCAATTTACTCTTAATGGGAAGGAGACCCACAATATCCGCACCTACTGGGTTGAACTGAAACTTTTCACCATACACTGCATTTGACCCTCGCAAGAGAGAGAGAAGAGTAGATGTGTGGGGCCGGACCCCGTGCTTTTGCCATTTTTGCAATGTATTAAGAAAAGCAGTGGCCACTAGCGGTGCGAAAGGTGACGGCATCACCGTAACACTACTGTCAACGTTCTTTGTATTCTCATGATAAGTCCGAGAAAGTTGTACCAACGATTGTAATACGGTTGCAGAGTCATTAACGTCTCCATGATTGCCATCAACATACGCCTCTGCGACCCTCTCAGCATATGCGAACACGTCGTGTGCCGGATCTCGAGTTCCTCTCCCGAGGAGCGTAGAACAACTCCTCAAAAAGAAGGGAGCATGCGCCATATTCTGCCGAGTAGGCACTATAGCGTCACGACTAGACCGTAGTGCTTGAATGGCTTCCATGGCTATATTCTCAGGATTCCCTTCACGTCGCAGCATCCGCACTTGAAGCCTCCCTAGCTCCTCACAAAGAATAGTAAATTTTGCGGTCATGGAGTCTCCGCCCAACAGGCACGTGATACTTTATCCACAAGCAGGCGCAACACTCCAACCGTGAGGTTCGGATATGTGCCGGCTCTCAAGCAACAACACCTACTGCTCTACCGAAGAGTGTATATGTGAAATGTTGGAGAAAAGGACAATTCAGTAAGTATACTGCATTTTTTTCTTTTTGCAGCAAGCCACGTTAGAGAATAAGAAGATATTAAAAAACTTGGTAATAAAAGAGTTGGGTTACTGAAAGGAACATAAACAAAGTAAATTGGCAAACCAAAACAAATATTCCAGTGGTGCACACAACTGGGAGCAACAGCTCCTTCTCTCGGGATAAAATAATCAAGAATTGAACTTATTTTGTGTTACAAAAGTGGAAAAGAACATTTAATTTCATTTCCTTTCAAAATGGACGCAATAAATCTCCGTTGTTTTCATGTTTAGTATGGGTAGAGCTTCACACGCCCAGTCAAAACTTAACACACCGCTCCCCCATCACACGACAACATCCTCAGAAAAGTCACAATCGCTTGGTATATCCAAATCATACTCCATCACTTCATTCGCAGCGGGTTCAACCGGCGCCGACCCACCCTCATCATGAGCGTCATTGGTCTCCTGTGCTTCTAACCCTTCGCTACAGGCAGGTTTCTGTTCCTCCTGCACCACAAAATTCTGCTGCTCACTTTGTTGCACAGCCGGGGAGGGTTCCTTCACTCCGAAGTCCTCATTTGACGCGTCAGACATGTCGCTCGCGTCACGAAGACGGGACAACATAGTGCGTCGCTTTACTTGTCTACTCGCCACTAAGTCTACTGGAACAAACTGCGTCTTACCGCGCGTACCATCCACCTCTCTGTACCCTCGCGTATGCTGGATGGTTCCATCGTGACTGTAAGGAGAGGAATGTGTTTCCTCCATACGGGAATCAGCATTGGCAAGAGAAGCATTGTTGGGTTTATCCTGGTGGTTCGATGGACCTCCACGACGTGCTGCAAATGCACCTCCATTTGAAGAGTGCCTATCAGATTCGTTGTCCATCCACTCCCCGCCAGTAGCTACCCATTCGGTGCCAACGGGAAGCTCATCTTCTAGGTTTTTGTGCGGCGGCATCTCACGTTCCTTTGTATCATCCACCCTAGCACCACCATTATTTTGAATAGATTCTTCATTATCGTCATCATAGCACAAGAAGTCGTCACGCGGGATGCTGATTGTGTCTTCAGATGGTGGGTGATAATGCCCTTTATCGCCAAACTGTGAAACATTTTCCTTACCACTCTCCAATTTTGGCCCATGTGACTGCTCCACCACTGAAACTGTCTCCTTCGGAGTTGTCGTGACACGGTGAGCCTCCTGTTGCCTTGTAGCAGGCTTCACTTCGGGACGTTTATCATTGCTTTGCTCATTAGGCAAAGGTGCATCAATGTTCCGCACGGCAGTTAGGCGTGTGGACGGCGGCATCACCGCCTCGCTAGACGAGAATTCGGACGGCGTCACCACCTTCCTTTTTCGCCTCTTTGAATTATTCCTTCTGTCGCCATCTCGCACCCTGCCACTGCTCTTTTCTTTTTTTCTTTTTATCTTTTTATGTTTCTCACTGCTCTCTTCATCTATGTTGATGCTCCTTACAAAATTCCTCGTCTCTGTATTATCTGTTGACGTCCTATAACTGCTATTGGGTGGGTGTAACAATTGCCTAAGGAGCTGCAGGATGTCCTGCGAAGAATGGCCAATATGATCTATGTTGCTTCTGTTACGCCTTTCGCCGTCCCTGACACTGCGGTTTCTATGGGTAACTTTATCGTTCTTTGGAGGAGGCGGTTGTTTTTCTGTACCACGTGTGACGCGGTGAACCATTAGACGGAGGCGCGCAACTTCAGCGCTCAGTGCCCCTACTTCCTGTTGTAGCACGTCCACTAGATGGGGTGACGCCATTATCATGTTATCGCCAATTCACTTTTCTCTTTTTCTCCGCCTTTGAAAAAAAATAAACTAAACAGTCGCACGTAGGCAAGGCTAGCGGGCGTTTTTCACTATAACATAAGACGGGAGAAATGAGATGGCGCAGCTAAAGAGATCATATATATATATATATATATACATACATGTCGGTGAAAAGAATTAAGCGTAAAAAACACACAAAATTGCAATTGCCACTTATATGAACACGAAGATTAAAAGAAAACAACAATTAACACCTACTGTTTTTTAAATGAGAAAACCCAGTAATCGAATCGCGGCAATGTAATAAAGTCAACCTGATGAACATGAATTTCGATGCTGCATAAACATGATTGGACTGCGGTGGGCCCCAACAGTAGGAAGGGAAACCACTCCCGAACCTTAAATTGCCCAAATTTAAACGAATAAAAATTAGAACTGCGCCACGCACGCCTCCACTGGTGAAACATCTTGCGTGTGTCCCACCGCATTTCCATCCACTCGCGATGCCCTGTCATGATGACCCTCCGTACAGCAGTCACAAAGTTCCCTTAAGACGCATGTGGCGTATGAGCCTGGAGGAAGGGAGAACTCGACCAGGATGCATTGGCACATGGATGGCGCACTGCTGCCCTCATGGGGTATGTTGCGTGTACCTGTACTCATAACCTCACGATGGCCGCTCAAAACTTCAAGGTCAGTGGGAACTATTGGCTCATCCACAGCCGTTGGACCGTGGAGACGCATTTTGAAGTCTTTTGGCCTAACAACAAGGCGACGGTACGCCCCGTGGAAGTGAAACGACTTTACGAGGGAGTTGCTGCTGCTCATAAGATCTTCGGCACCAGTTTCGGAGAGAGTAGCAATATACGCTTTGCGGTTGCACACTTCGACTCCCGGATACAATAAATGTTCATCAGGACCAGGAACTGTAAGAAGGACATGGTGCAAGCGGAAAATACCGGAGGCCAAGTCTTCATCACTTAGATGCACTACCCCAGGCAGACCCTCATCCTTGTGCTGCATCTCATTATCCATCAAATGGTCAACCTCTTCAAATGATCCTAACTCCCGCAGACATTTCAAAAGGTGTGTGTGCACGGACTTGAGCACCAGATCCCCAACCTGTGGCTCTAAACTAAATGCCAGGCGCTTTGACGCCATCTGATTCCAAATAAGGCTCTGCACCGCGTGGAAATACATCATAGCCATCGTTCGAGAGATCCTAGAGAAAGAACCGAGAAAGTCATTGGGAAAACGCACCAAGTGTTCAAGCATATCGCGCTCCTGAAAACAGTAGTAAGGCACCAGCTTCAAAGCTTCCTCAAATGATCCCCTTTCAACAGCTTCCTTCACAGGAATCATTTTCGGCTCGACAAATGACTTTGACCGAAACACCAATCGTAATGCTTGTTCAAAGTTGCCAGATAAAAGCTCTATTCCAACGTCGCTGGTAAGGACTTCAGTGGTCCCAAAACGCTGCGTGCCAAAGTAGTTTACCACACCCTCACGGCGGACAATATCTTCGACAACCCGCAAGGCATCCGCCCCAATTTCCTCATCCCCAGGCATGAGCCGAAGAACAACAAAAAACTGGTTACCGACCGCATCGCCCAATCGGAGCCCGATGTCCATCATCTTAAAACCGCATACTTTCAGATTCCGGCCCATACCGAAAGACCGGCTGTTGAGCCCTGAAAGCCTGTCAGGCGACAAGCCGCGCACCGCCACACGCTGCAACGTCACCGCACGTTTATCTTTGGTACCGCTGAAGAGGATGCTCCGTAGAGGAGTTTTGAGATATGAAGCAACTTCACGGAGGGCAAAATTACCGTCCATGTTCTCCTTGTATAAAGTGAAATGTAAAAATCTTTGTTTACTGAGTGGATTTAGGCGTCGTTCATCAGCCCGTTTCGTAGATTCAGTCGCCTTACTAATCACAAGAACACCCCCTTCCGCACGACTAACGAACAAACCGCCGAGAAGCTCCCTCACGGAATGATGAATTTGTGTGCGCTGAGCCTTTGTCAGGGTGCTTCGTATCGTAAGAGTGTCGGTACCACCACGTAGAGATTCCATGAATGTCTTCAGCTCCTCAGTGGTCAGGAAAGATGAAAACCTCGACTCAAGCTCTTCAAGTACCTCCTCGCTTAGCGTATGTGATGGAGCCTCAGTGGCTAGCTCTGCAGTGCGCGGCCGCTTTGAGCGCGGCGCACTGCGTTTTGCGCTGCTGTCCTCAGCGCTTGGAAGCTCCTCTAACTCAAGGGGCTTTCCGTCGTTATAGAGAAGTGACAACTCACGCACTACAAAATCAGAGGGGAGCGCTTTTAGCCTAGCCACTGGTCGCCTGTACAATACCGCACCGTCGCCCAGCACCCCCAGCTTTGTCTTGACAATGGAGACGGAAATTCCAATGCGCTGCTCACGGCTGTGAACAACACTCACAGCCTCCGCTGTCGGCATTAGTTCCCTCACGGCCATTATCCGTACACACGCGCAGTGGTGAATACAAAGTACGTACTGCAGCACAGCACAATATGAAGCTGCGCTATATGTAAATTGAAAACAAGGAAAGGGGCGTATCCAGCCTTAGGAAAGGGTTCATCGAATTCAATAGGGAAAATCAACAAGCTAAAAGGGTTCGAGCAAGGCGAACTGCAACTTTCGTTAATATTATTTTTATAAAATAATGTACCACAATAACGATGAGAGTAATAAGTGTGAAAGGAAGAAATCTCCCTGCATTCATGAAAGCAAAGCTCATGCGATAGTAGCGCTTGCCACACTTCATCAGTCTTTGGTTGCCAATAAAAAAAAAAGAATACACCCCTTCGCATGAGATAATGTCTTTTTTCCTTCGTAGTGCACCTGGTGTGGCATGTATCAATTCCTTCTCGCTTTTTCATTCTCTTCCCACATGGTATTTAAATAACCGTCGATAATATCTTCGCCACTCTGGGAAGGTCATAAGCAACGGCACGCAATTCAGACTCCAGTAATGAGGCCCCTTTCGCAGCAGTTCTTCCCAGAATAAACAACAGTTGATGAAAGTCCCGCAACTGCTCCCTATCTTTAGGGTTCAGTAAGATATCACTCACCCTTTTCTCAACAACGGAACGGCGATCGACGTCAAACCACTTCGTGCTCGCGAGCAAACGATACGCTAAAGGTTGACCACTCCCTGTTTCAACACTATACATGCGGTTTTCAATGGAATCGGTAGATGACTCGTTTAAGCACATCCACCGGCAACACTCACCTGACATTGCACTATCCATGCTCTGCAGCAACAACGCCATCCGCTGCTTTTCATGCCGATTGCTGGTCGGAATACTTTCCTTCACATTAGCTAAGTGCCTGTAGCAGCAATTGACTATGAGAATAAAATTCATGGTGGCAAGTAGGGACGCCAAGTGATGACTGGCCACCTTGCTGAGGATTCTATTCACGTCAACACTAGGAAACAATAACTTCGAGATGACATCAAACAGCACCAGGAGATGAAGATCGCCGACAACTTGTCTCAGACCAAGCGCATCAGAGAGTACTTCAACAAACTCATCATTGACCAGACAACGAGCATTGGACATCTCCACAAATGTAACACTCCACAGCAGCTCACCACGCGCCATATATCTCTCGTCAAGAAACTGCATATACCTTTCTCTGCTGTCATTAGAGCAGTCACGAGGTAAAAAGCACAGCAGGGACTCACGACTTTCATACATCGCCGCCCACGAAAAATGTGTTGCCGTGCTCGGTGAAAAGCACAAGTCACTCAACGTATTGAAAGCGAAAAGCATAATCACTTCCACAAAAGAGCATGCCTCTCCGAGTTTTTGTAATAACCTTTCCCGATCATTGGATATTTCCTCCGTTAAAGAACTAAGTAACTGCTGCAGTGCAACAGGAACAAGAGGTAAAGTGAGTGTCTTAGTGGACGAAAGGAACTTTGCTACAGAGCTGCAAACCCTACCGCAACATACACTATCGCCACCTCCTAATAACTGCTTCGCCATGGCAATGCACAACTGTAGTAGCTCATGACAACTGGTGAAATAGTCACGCGTGGAACGACTTCCCAAGGGTCGGTGAACCTCGTTTATTAACTCACCACAGATCCCCTCAAAAAGGTTGGAATCTGGCGTCAGATTTTCTTCTAAAAAAGTCAATGCTTCGTTTCGTAGCGGGTACAGCTCACGTTCCAACAAAGCCAGTCCAGTAACAAGAAGAACACTAAGACCCGCCAGGTTCTGCGGCTGCGCTGCAGAAGCCCACATCGTGTCAGACGCCGCATTTCCTGTGACGCACTGAAACAGCCTGGTGGTAGGTTGAATTACCAACGACGAAAACACATTGTGATTCCATTTTCCTCCTTGGTACCAAGGTACCCCTACACCCCACGGAACCGGTGCCCGACTTATAAATAACGATCTCATCCAATGTAGGTGGACCACACCGGCCAAGGCTTCTCCCAGGGCATGGGTTTCAGGAATACTGTCGCAAAGCTTTTCTGCTAATGGAACCGGATAGAGCCTAAACAAAAGAAAATTGAGGGCTTCACCGTCATCGTGTGGAAGTAAGTCATCCAATCGAAGTTGTTGATGGCCCAGAGGTACCAATGTCGGTGAAAAGTCTCCAGTAACAAGCGATCCACTGCACTTGCTGATCATTGCGTGCAAAGCAACCAGTCGCTTCAATATGACCACAACGGGCTCGCGGTAGTCTGCAACGAAAGGTTTCACGTACTGGCGAATCAGCAGAAGTAGGACGAGAAGAAGCACACGAGCCTCAGCAACCTCCTTCTGGAGGTACTCCCCAGACAAAAGGCACGGAACAGCCTCTAACCCGGCAAGAAAGGATTCATCACTTGTATTCTTTAGCAGCAAAATAAGCTCCGATAATGCCCCAAGGCAATCAGGCTTCAACGTAGTGGAAAACATGCGGCACAACCAACAGAGAGCCGACATTGAAGCATCTGAGGCTTGAAACCCGAGTGCGCTGAATGCCTCCATTTGATGGGCAAAGCAACCAACACCTCTACCACTTCCGAAGAAAATATCACCAATCTCAGCCCACCCATCAAAGGATGGACCACCTTCATCATAACGCCTCACTGCCTCCCGTAAAAACTCCAACTTCCGCCCACCACAGTAGAAATACTTGAGAAAAATAACCAGAGGAGTTGGAAGCAAAGGTACCTCGTCGTCCTTTTCTGTGGGCTCTATAAGCCCCCGCTTTTTTATGAGATGCGTCAAGGAAGGAAGCAGGGCGTTTTTTATGTTCTTCGATAACTCTTCATCGCTACGTCCAATGAGTGCCTCTAAGGAATCCTCAATGGCTCGACGTAAGGTGGCATGGGGCTCACCTTTTAAAGAAAATACTGCCTCATTGTTGTCTTCCCCCCTTGAATCTTGCCTGAAGACATACGCTGTTTCACTTTCCCGATTAAGCAGCAGAGCGCGGCGGTAGTTCTCGATGCACACCATACGAAGCTGAAGATAATTGAGGCACTGCGCTGCTGATATGCTCTGCGGGATGTCCTCCTCATCTGCGCCCCCTGTTATTGGAAGAGAAGCGTCATCGAAAAGCCCGGGCGAAAACTTTTCCTTCGTGATGTTCACCAACTCGTTGATCTCAAAGCAGTAAGCCTCAAACAAATCCTCCTGTGTAATAGGATTTGGAAGTGGAAGACGAAGCGCGGCCACCAAAATGTCATACGGCATAACAAAACTTGATCGTCTGTGGCCTGTGACGCATTTAGAAACTCTGCCAAACAACTTTGCGGTGTGAGCGCCTGATTGAGACGCATTGGCGGCGTCAGTGCCACTCGCTGCATCGTATGACTGAGGCGACTGAATGTCCTGCCTCGTCCAAGGCAATATATCAATTCTGTTGACACTACCATCAGGAGCCAGCAACAACAGCTTCGACGACGATAGAAAAGAAGCTGAACGCAGCAGCGTACACCCTTGAGCAACGTAGCGAGCGGCCACACGCTTTCCAAGTCGGAGAGAGTACACCTCAATGGCATGACGAAGAAGAAGGTGAACAACAAGAAGCAACATACGCTTGCCCCCGAGGGTCATCACGTGCCACTGAAATTCCGCTGAACGGCAGCCCTTGAGAACCTGGAACACTGTATCACTCATTAAATTGTATATATAAATACGTCCCGCGCTCTCGCTGTAACAAGCCGCCCATTGCAAGGAGGGATCCACTTGTACCACAGAAAATATGAGACCACCGTCCATGAATGCATTATTCAGATAACACGACGACACATGAGGAGGCTTAGCATTGGGAAGCGATTTTTTATCCGCGCTTGCCCAACGTCTAGGCAGTAGCAATTGCCCTATACCGCTAAACACTGATGTGACAGTGCTAATGGCCTGCTTAACGGAAAACCCCTCTTCCTCCTTGCAGGTGTAAGTGGCAAGGGCAGGTGAAGCACCGCACATAATAAGAGATTCTCGACCTTCTGTTCCTTCAGAAAACACATCTATCACATCACGCTTGCAACTGATATAAAATGCCGCGTCTTTAATGCAGCGATTGGTCGGTGCCACAACCCACTGACGTGACCGGATCTCCATGGAGGAATACATATCCACCCCCTTAAGCAGGTAAAAGCAGTTCACGTATGACGCAAAGAAAGCGCCTGGACCAGCAGTGGGAAAGGAACTAAAAGTCCTGTTATGAACCCACTCATGAGCTAAATATGGACGTTCCTCTTCCACACACGCCTCTGCCGCCTCCAAAAGCTCGTTCATCGCCTTCCTGCCAAGTAAAACAGTCTTCCCGCTGCTGTGCACAACATAAAGAGCGTGCACGGGGGCGTCATTGGAGACCCAAGTCGATTGTGGAATGTTGGGATTAAGGGACGCATCTGTTGAGCTCGCATGGGTAACAAAGCGAACAATGCTGTCGTTACATTGGCACTGACGCAACAATTCACCGCTGCCAGTAAAACTCTTTCCCACAGCACTGGATGCTGTAGTAGGAGGTAGTGGCTCAAACAATGCAACCGCCATGATTGTACCACGCAGTGCGTTGCACACCAAAACCGTACCGTGAGAGGTGCCAATAAAAAGATGCACGTATGGACGTCGCTTCGATCTTCTGCTGCCACCCTCCAGCCCGTCACCGGTGCCTACTGCCGCTTTCGTATAATCACGAACCAGTTCGATAGTTGTAATAATACCCTCATCCTCTCTCATCACCTTCATCACTTTCGGTGTGCGGAAACTTGTCTGCAATGCGGCGATTTCCCTTGTCACTTCTTCACCAGCTATAAATTGATCCGTTAGAAGTGTTTTATCGCTCACGACACCTTTGATGGTAGCATAAGAATCGCCCGATTCTGTACGACTGGGTGCATCGGGAGTGTCAATCACATTCGCATCAACAACAAGCTCGAGTACGCATCCATTGTCACGGGTGTTGGCTGAAGCAATGAGAAACACACCGGGGAACACGTCCACATACGTGGAGGATATTGCAAAAGAGGGTTGACGATGCGCATTGTGGCGAACAGACCCGACGTTTGTGAAGGATAGTGACGCCATCCATCACAAATTATAAAGAGGAAGGCAACCTGCTTTTTTTTTCAGCTCCTTTTAACACTTCCTAGCTGTTACACTTACAAAAGGCCACGTAAACGCAGAGGTCTGAACAGAGAAGGTTAAAACACCCCCATTGAGAGGGAAAACATAAATGATATCAACATTTGTAGAAGGCAGAATAGTTTAAAACATTAAAATAATAGTTTCCCTCATTCTTTTCTTTCAAGAGAAAAAAAAGGAAGTTATTTCCGAATGACTAACATATATAAACGACAAGGGGAGAACGATAAAAACACTTCGTGTGTCTACGATAGCCATCACGCCACCACCACGAGGAAAGAAAGTCACAGCAGTCGCTACAGTTGTTTAAAAAATCCATCCACTTAGCACAACCAAATTCGTTTTACTCCGGCCTCCATTACACGAAATATCGTCAAACACGCGGCGAATGAGATGGAAGAATGTGTAGAATGAAAGGGGGAAAAACCACAACACTTTTCATTTTTTTCCTCCTTCATTGCAAAGCAGGGTAAAGAGTTATGTCGTCATCCACCACTCCTAAAACTGTGACCTCGGCCAGTGCCTCATAACTTTCTTTTGACATCAACACAGCGGTTAGGTGCGGGACGAGTGCATTCGCGCACTAATCAAGCAAAACTGGCTCACCGGGGTATACTCAATATGCATCTAACTTTACCACATTTCTACAGAGAACTGCGCATAACTGATGTTAACGAAAGCAAGACGACCCTACAAAGGACTTCATGGCAGTCAACGGCAGTTCGCACAGCCAACCACGAGCAGGAAATCCCTTTTTAGCTGTCACGATTGAAGCACAAAACCACTCCATTAACCAACGCTAACAGCGACATGTAAACGGCCATAGCTTCTCAAATGGAAAAATACACTGCTCGTTTCCTGATAGATGTGCGATCGTACAAGTGACACAGCTCGGCGTCAGAGTTGGACTGACAACGAGCCGAGCTAGTTGGTGTAATGGAGCAGCAACAACCACAGAACAATGAACGATTTATTTTCGGGGTATCCCCTCCAGCAGTAGTTAGCCCTCAAAACTGCGTCAATTCCATGTCGTTAAGGTGTAGGCGCACACTGACATCAGTATTAAGACAACCTACAGAGAACGAAATGCTACAAAATATGACAAAACAAAGGGGAAAAACACATGGTGACAAGAAACGCACACGTTGCGAAGGAAAGAGAAAGGAAAAGAAAGAAAAAAGATGGAAAAGATAAAAACACCAGCGAAGTCACTGGGGAAAGCGTGTCTGAGCACTAAAGAAAAGCGAGTGAGATACATGTACATTCAACTCGTAAATACAAATTCGATCCAGAGCAAATGCGCATAACCTCCATTCCTCTATGCTCAAACTTAGCCTTCCTTCATGTTTTCCTCCCTCACATTAACGTCGCTCACTGGAGAGTGACGGGAATATATGCGTATTTCCCCTGATAGATTACTCGACTCTCCTTTATTTTACCACACATACACATACACACACAGGCGTCATAACTAAATGGTTCCAACTTCTCTGGTTTCATACAACCAGTCCATTTAAACGTTGCAGCAGCCACCACGTGTGCATTTACGAAACAAGTCGCTTGCTTTGAAACTTGTCCATTTCCGTTTTAAAGTCCGGTGCTAGCCGCTCCAGCGGGCTTTTTCGTCTGTTTATTGCCCGACAAACCCGTGGGAGCGCCCTTCACGTAATCCTCGCGGCGACGACCGTAGGAACGAAGGAATTGCTGATATTGTGGTGAGCTCACGTCATAAATCATTTTTGATTTTTTTCTCTGATATCCCAGCTATTTTCAATACCTAGAAATATGCTTTTTTGTGTGCTATGTACAGTTTTTCCTACCCGTTCCTTTAAAAAAAATCTTTCGTTAAATAGGCCACTTGCTACTTCGCGTTAGGAGCGAACCACTGAGGTGAACAAGTAACACAGAAAATCGGGCAATGAAAGGGCAGTAATTAAGATGGTAAGTACGGTGGTAACACACATTTTGCTTCCACTGAGACACAAATACAGTTAAATGTATTAGGGGGGAAAAATATGGTTTTACAGAGGTGTTGACCCTAAGAGCAGAAAGCTCACCACCTTTTTTTTTGTGTTCCTTTTTCTTTGATAAAAAGAAATCTCTTATTATATGATCACTGCTTTTCGCCTTGGTAACGGGCGTCACCACATGTGATAACAAACACAACGCATACAGCAACCACTCCCTTTCCGCCTATTACATCGGACACGGTGCGTGTTTGTGTGTGTGTGTGCATTTTTTCCCACGATAATCACTCGAGATTAGTCAGTAGCTCCGTTATGAATCCGAGCACATGTTGGACGTCGGCTCGCTCTCATCCACCTCTCGCGGGCGCTTGAGCGGCACAGGCTCTGGCGTTCCATCCGCCGCGGGCGCTGATTTGCGAACCGCGGCGCTTCCAGATCCATTAACAACCCTTTCGTTTACTTTAATTGCCGTCATTAGGTAACCGCTGGCAGTGCTCATTCGAACCGTCGGGTGGGTGCGATTGGGCAGAACCTGATGATGGCGACACCACGTCTCGGAAATACAAATGTTTACACATTCAGCTTTGATTTTCGTAAAAATTGCAGTCAGGTCCTCAAGGTAGGGACTGTAAATAACGATATGGCCATTCAGCGCCACGAATGGTAACAAATCATCAAGGGCTCCTGCCCCATCCTCTTCATCATCCACAATAATGAGTGAATCAGATGGCCGCTCCTGCAAGGCGCGGCGTGCGTCAATTCCGCGCATCCACTGCGACACTTCCGAAGTGACTTCGGTGTTTCTCCTGTTTAACTTCACTATTGATGTGTCGCCGCTCTCGGTATCCTCTTCGCCACGAAGAAAGGCCGAGTTGCGTGGAACAGCCTTCCAGCGCTCGCGTATGTTCTGCAAACCCATGGCCTGCGCGGGAAAGGTGTTTGGCTGTGCGGTCTTGTCCATAGCCTGGAACACCATTCCATCGGCGCCAATGCGCGTAAGCAGAGAAGCTGCAAGGTGGCCGTTGGTTTTGTCGTAGAGAAGAACATGACTACCGCTGTGCACATCACTATGATGCAAAATCAAAGCTAACGTGTCACTACGCAGTCGCAGGACCTTTGATTCCGGTTCAACGTCTGTTGGATTGATGGTGGGCAGATAAATCTCCGCTGTACCATCCGGTGTGACGCGCTCAATTTTATACAAAACACCATACCGCTTCTTCTTTTTTCGTAGATACTTCTCCTGTGAATAAGCAGTTTTTGACTGGAATGTCGCACTCTTCTCAATAAGCGTGTTGAGAAACACATCAACACCTTTTTCCCTCCGCATCTCGGCGATTTCATCATTAGACAACACCTGATTGTCATTCCGATCAACTAAGTTGCGATTATCGCGATCATCCTGTACGTGCCCTTCCAATGCGGTAATGTCAAGATCAGGATACTCGTTAGTAGGGACAAAAACACAGTTCTTCGGATCATAATACACAACCTCGCCAAAGCGCAAACCAACAAGCTTGTCAATATGCACTGTTCCAGAGCTCCCGAGGCGAAGTTTAGCCCCAAGCTGTACATGTGCAATGCGCTTTATACCTCCACCAGTAATGATAACATAATCACCCAGTGAAATGCATTCGCATGCGGTGGTACGGCACCTCTGTTCATTATTACAGTGTTTACCGTCATCGCAGTCGCCGGCGTTAGGCATCACTACTGCCTAAGCCTCCTGTAGCTGTACAGAACGGTTAAATTAAAGTTAAAATCAAGGAGAAAAAAAATAATAGGAACACGTCACTGCACATACTAAATAGAAGCCAAGGGTAAAGTGAGAAGCTTTAAAACACATAGGGGATATTAACAACATAAGAAAAACACAACATCATCTCATGCGGTGAATATTTTTCTCACTACTCGTCAGATGAAATTGCCATCTCATATTTGGCTTCCACACTCCCCCCACTATCGAAGCGATGCCATAATCATCACACCAATCAATAACAATGTACACAGATGATATAAACCACATTTCACATCTGGGCTAATGACTTCCGGCATGCTTCCGCACAATTTGCTAGTGCACACGCCAGCAGGCGCTCCTCGCGATCCACTTGGGGATCTTTCTCCATGTCTTTCTCCAGCGTATCAAGCAGCGAATAGGGTTTAAAAACTTCGGCAACCATGGCAGCAGGAGGTTGATCCACAATACATCGCCCGTCAACAATCACATTCGGTTTGAAACATCGGTTGATAATATCTAAATAGCCTTCCTTCTCACAGATAGGGTTATCCAACTCAAGTGTTTCGTCCGTGTTGTCAAGCGGCAGCTCTCGTCGCAACATCAACTGTCGGAGGCAGCGAAGCTTTGTCAGAGGCCTCAGTGCCGCCTCGCTACCTAACCTGTTGCCTTCGAGCAGCGCGACCTCCAATTCCTGGCACGATGAAAGGGCAGACACGTCAGAAAGATGATTCTCAGAGGCATTGAGATATTGTAGTGTTGGAGCAATCAGCTCGACGCCCGCGAGGTTCGTTAGATTATTCCGTGAAATATCTAACCGCACAACTGCACTAAAATTTGTGAAGGCTGTTCCTAACTTCCGCAGCTGCATTCCGCACAGTTTAACATATCGCACAGCTTGTGCATCGTATTGACGGGAGCAACGAAGAACAGTCTCTTCTGTCAACATCCCTTCGTTGGGCTTAGTCGACATCAGCCCCTATGGTGTATGTGAAGGTCAATTGCCATAAAACTGTAACAAGTATTGTAAAAGGAACCGCGGAAAGTATATCAAATAAATTTAAAAAATCTCCTTCGAATGTATGATAAAAATAATGAGATAAAATAAAAATTGGTGATGTTTGGGAAGCAAAAAGGGTAACGGCAAAAAAAACACAAGTAGTACGTGCCACAACAAAACAAAGGGAGAGAAAAGAAAAGTATATAATAGCGGTTCGGTTAATAAATTCAAGTGAGTCAATGAACATTAACATCCATAATACATTACTCAGTCGACGTAGTTACCGATTCCTTTTGTTTCTCAAAGTACACTAGAAGCCTCTCCGACTGGTAGCGTTTCCGAATAACGTGTGCCCGTTGGTGCCAGGGAATTTCTGCACTAAACTCGTGGCACAATAATTCCACTGCCTCACGAAACGAAGCGTTACTACGAATAGCCTCCCGCTGCTCTAACGCGCGTAGAGCCAACGTGTGCACAGGGGCCGTGTAACCCACTTCCACATCCACCGCCAGGCGCACAGCCTTCCCCAGCTGACTGATTGTCATATTGTCAATGTGGTGTTCTAACCAACTGAAGCAATTTGTGGCCAACCGCGGGGGAAGGGTGAAATCCAGGTCCACAGCCGCTTGCAGAACCGTTAATGCCTGATTGGTGTCAAGGCGCACATCGCGGCCACATTGCTCAGCGAGCGCTGTAACACAGCTGCCCACGAGGAAGTCATCCCTCACGCCAAAAACGGCATGACACTGCAGAAGTCTGATTAATGTGCTTCGCCTGCACCGGTCAACCATAGTAAGAAGGCGCGTTCCGATGGTGTCAATGAGGGATTCCAAGGGCTCACTAAACTGGAGGTTGATGATTGACGACAGCACCGTTTCAATATCTTCGTCTGACATTACGTCGACAACCTCCTGAAGAAGTGGTATCATAAAGGATTCGTACATCCGAAATGTCCCAGCATCAAAGGAAATAGCTTTAAAAATAACGCAACGACTGTGAGCGTCAGCTTGCACACATGATCGTATAAATGTTTCATCAAATCGAGTGTTAGTAATGTTCACTTTTGGCCAGCACCCGAGCCGACTAACGTACTGAAGAAGCTTGGAAAACTCATTGGAGGTCATACCTTCGCAGGTTTCAACGAGTTCCATGCAAACCTCTCTCGCAAGTGCCATACAACGCGCAGAACTCTTCTGCTCAGCTAGAGAAGCGGCTATGTGCAGCTTATCCTTCGGTGAAGTGTACAGCTTCCTAACGACCCGAAAAATGACATCAACATCGTCGGATTCTTTTCCATGCTGCACCGAAGCTTCTCCCCATGTGGTGGGGACAGACATTCCATCTTCACAGAGTAACAACGCAAGGGCGAGAACATTTGACAGCGGAAAAGTTGATTCAGTAACGGCCGCTGTGGAGGCACCCACAGTACCCTGCTCACGCAGGACACTGGAACTATTTTTTCTGGTGCTATTCGCTAGTGTGTGCATGAAGAATCCCCGTATAACTGCTTGCTTGATGCCTTCAGAAAGGAGTTTATGCTGCCGAACCAGGCGACAGAAAGTTAAAAGACCATCCAGGTCCTCAAACAACCCACCGAGAATTTTTTCAACGACATGCTCTTCAAAGACTTCGGAAACTGCACCAGAGAGCGCATCAGGAAACTCTGACAGGAATTCCTTCAACCCATCGAGAGACACAATGTCGTGCAATACCATCAACCTATCACAGCTTCTCTTCAATAAATCAAGCGTCTCCTCTCGCTCACTGCATTCATTGGACAACTTCACAAGCTGAAGGTGTTTCTGAACAACTGCAAGAGCCATGTGCCGGTCAGTTACTGTTGCCGTTTCTGCTACCTCATCAAGTCGATTCAAAATCATTCCGAGGAGTTTCAGCGGCACTATCTCTCGACACATAGCTAATGAAGAAAGCAGCCGCGTGCACCACTGAAAGTTAAGATTTGGTAAGTGCGCTTCAATAACCATCGCATTGATGGGCATCGGTAGTTTCTTCAAGACACGAACAAAGTCATTGAGGCCTACCGTTAATGCCAAATCACTTTTCTTCAACATCGATATGACCTCCTCCTGAGATCGCGGGTACTTCTGCACGAGATAAAACAACTCAACCTCCGTGAAGGAACTTAGCTGTGTTGTGACACGCAACATGATATACTCCGCGGTGGATGGTGCCACCAGCGACAAACGGTCCAGCAATGTCATCCCCAGATTCTTAAGGTACACATCCGAGAGGTATGCGGTGAGGCGTGTTAAGGACTCTTCAAAACACTTTCGTTCGGCAATAAGTGGAGTGTCACTCTCCAGGTTTCCCTCTTTTTTCATCTCGCCATATTGTACGCTGTTTAGATCCTGCAGAACTCGCTGGACTCGCTCTTGATGTGTTACATGATTAATCACAAATCGGATAGTGTTCGCCACGACGGAGGAGGCTGAAGCTGGATAAAACGCCTTGCTTGCCAACTCACCCATGTTCTCCATCCGCTCAAGGAGCAGCTCACAGACCTGTGAGGCCAACCGCAGGTTCCCTAGTAATAAAGAATGGGCGTCTCGATCTGCACAACGCATGCTGAGGAAGAAAGAATTGACAACACAATGAAAGATTCTACAGTCGCACTCAGTGAGGTAGTGCCGCAGTATCTCTACACCGGACGGCTGCTCCACGGGAATATCAAGCTTGCAGCAGAAAACAAAATGGCTAGGAGGTACAACACGAGTCTTGCTGCCGGTATTTATTGAGGACACACTTTCTTTCTGGGTTTGGTGGACTCTGGAATGGAGTTCCGTGGAGAATTTCTCGGGAAGTTTTATACCAGCACGCAGCATACATGTGAAGACCTGCTCGAGCTCCTCCTCCGTGGGACCAGATACTGCTGAAAGCCCTTCACTTTCGTGCGATGCGACGTTTCTAGGATGCTGATCTCCTAAACAATCCACATTTTCAACAACCGCGCCCACCTCTGTAGCCACTGGCTCGCCTCTCTTTTGCTTCCGCAGGGGATCCATAACATATGTCAAGTAATCCATGGTCCACGCAGTCATGACATCACGTAACTGCTGCGTCTCCGTACGCCACTCCAATGTGGTTAACAAAAAGTTAATCCCGCGGACAATAAGAAAAGTAAAGGCATCACCGCCATTGGTAACACTCTCCACAGAACCTTGTCGCAGCTTATACGGGTTCAGGGTATGCAATTTGACTACCTGCTGAACCAACTCACTACTACACGAGTGGTTGCAGTTGATAAGAGGAGACAATAATGCCAAAAATCTGATGATTGAGGAGGTTGTACGAGTACCACTAAATAGTACCATTTTTTCAATGACAAGAGACCGTTGGTTGTCATCTGGCAGGAGCGGCAGGGCCTCAATGACAGATTTCAGTGTGTTCGCCATGGTATTCGCCGAGCCTAACTGAAGGGACGTGAAGATCAACTTCATAATAGCCTCGGGGGCATTAACCACTACACCATTTTTATTGAGTTTTGTAAACAGTTGCAGTCTTTGTAACGCCTTCCTTGGAGATGATAACGGCACACCAGACCCCCAGTCGATCATGCCGCCCACTCGCAGTATGTATTCTGTACTTTCAACCCTTTCGCACTCGAACGCAACGCCTTCTCCCACTTCCATTCGTGTGAGAAGCGCCGAGAAGACACATTCCAAAGCATCACAAAGCGGAGTTTTGATGACCTGTGTCCCTGTCGCCGGCTGTGCGTTTGCCCGTGTTCCTTTCGCAAGTGCGTCCATGATAAAGTGTGGCCCAAGCGAACCAAGCGCACTGGCGATGTAAAGCTTCAGTGTCTCAAACGGAAGGTGAACCCCGGCGTACGATATTACCTGTACAGAGTCTCCAGGTGCTATGTTACTCACTGCTGCCTTATCCAAATAGGCTAAGTGACGTGGCAACAATTCAGGTGAGTGAGCCGACAGCTGGGCCACAAGGGCAGGACTGCGGTCTGGTAGTACTAGCTGTGAAATAATGTTGGTGCGCACGTCAGACGCCTCCCGCGTGCGTATATGCGCCAACGCGTTCAAGATCATCGGGACCATTTGGAGGTCTTCCAGTGAGTAGTTTGCAGGGCGTTTTCGCACAAGCAGTAAGTACTGAAGGAGCTGTAGTGTGTTGCTTGGGGAGCTGAAACTGATATTTTGCATAATAGTTGCACATTCCCGCATGGTTGGAGTTTCAAAGCACAGACCCTCCTTATTTTGCGCAACAGAGGCCTCGTTATCACCGCTGGTACTGCTGACGTTGCTGGACGCACCAGCGCCGCGCTTCAGTTCACGTGGCTCTTGCACTTTTCTTATTGAAGGTGCGACAGCCTTCACAAGTCGCCGCAGAACGTTGTTGACAAGCACCCCATCAGAGTTGGAGAATGCTAAGCGCTGCTCCTCATCAGCAATTAACAAGAAAGTAAGACAAACACCTATCGCTGTTTCTTCGTCATGTTGAAACAGTTTCCCTAAACTCTCTCCGCGTAGCTTGTGTACACAGGCAAATATAATTGAGTGCGGTAATTTTAGCAATGCGTGTTCAGTCTCATCAAGGATGGGGCTCTTGATAGATGCAAGACGTCTCACCCCATACGTGCAACTCATAAGAACGGAAAGAGGTTGTGATTCAAGTTTGCTGCTTTCATCCACCTGTTGGAGCAGCAGAGCAATTTTGTTCACAAAACAACGAATCCTTGCGCGAGTTGCGCTGTCGGCTACTAATAGCGTGCTCTGTGTTGGATCACTTAGTTGGCAGTAAAGTATCTCGCATATGTAGCTACACACTAGCAAAGACTGCCCACAGCTAAGCTGTTCCACCGACTCTTGAAGCCAGTTAAGTGCCGCTTCGTCCATTTCATCTAACAAAATTACACGTGTGTCATCAGTCATGTCGTCTGGTACTGGCTCCTTGTGTTGCAGCGTTAGCCGCTGATGTGCACCACACCAAGAGGCAATAGCATCAAACGCCTGCCTCTTGCGCACTTTCTGAGGATAATTGTTGTCACCAACTACCGATTTAGATGTGCACACCGGCGGCAATTCGGGAAACTTCTGCACGAGCTCAACGCCATCGGTGTCATGCTGCGAATGCAGTGCAGCAGGAGCAAAGCGTGAACCGCATAGAACGAAGGGAATTTTAGTTGAGTGCAGCCTTACATGGGCGAAGGAAAAATAGAGTTGTTGCGCCACGCTGCTGGCAAGTCCCCGGCGTATCCCCACAATGTTTCCTAGGACGTGCATGGTCACGATGAAAGGCCGCGGGGAGATCTCCTGCATAAAAAAAGGGGAAATGGAAGCATTAATATGTAGCAAATACAGAACTGATCGTGCAAGACCAAAAAAAAAAACATACAGGAGAAGTTGATAGGCACGGGCACAACAAGTGGGGAAAAGAGGCAAAAAAAAACCATCAGAAACGTACCAAAACATTGCGTTTTATGTTACGCGATAACGGCATGTCAAATAGCCAATGTAACGCCTCCCATCGGCATATACATCAGCTACAGAGTGAGCTCCTCCATAACTCACAGCAATAATGTATATATCATTTACTCGAAATTATATACTTCCAAAGCCCGACGCAGGTCCGTCCTGGAAGCAACGGATCGATCCAAATAAACCACTACCGATTCCAGCGTTCCTATCATAGGAATACAAGTGGCTTTAAATAGCTCCGTGGTGAACCGCGGGTTTTCTTCCACCAACTTCTTCGTTTTCTTTTTATTGTTGCCGGATTTCTGAGACTTCAACTGATCCCTCGTAAGATAAAATGTGATACCACTCTCCTTCATCCTTCCAAGGTGTAATACCTGTTGAATTACATTATCCATGGAGTCACCAAAGCGGTTTTGCTCGACTATTTGATGCACCAATTCCGCCATGTTACACACCGAGCGCCTAGCACCCAAAAGAACGCGCACTAAGTCGTACGTAAAGAGGACCCGCTCTTCCCGCTGTCGCCTGCTAATCAACTTCTCCTTCGTGTCCTTCCCGTTTAGTGCTTCTTTCCGCATCTCTGCAAGAACCTCATTAAGTTTCCTCTGTGTTAGGGAAGCACGAAGCTCTTCAGAAAGCTGCGACAAGAGTTTTTGGTCTGAAATATTATACCCAAAGAAAGAGGTAGTTGCATCCTCGTCCCCCTTTGACTCTTTCAAATAAGAGGACACAGCATCCCTTTTGGGAACGGTATTTCCAAAGCATGTCAACTCCGTACCCGACTCACAGGAACCGGCTAGCCAAGAACATGTGTCACCCCATCGCTCTCGCAAATATTCCTCAGCTTCTTCAGAAGTGGGTATTGTACGCCGAAGCAGCTTTATTTTTACACCTACAGGCGCGTCACACTCGCCGCTGGTGTCAACGGTGATATACGAGGCTTCCCTCCTAAGTACTGATATCCACTCGGGGAATGCGAGACTGCATTCTACAATATCACATAACGACACTCTCAACCTGCAGTAGTGAGCAATTGATTCCAGTAGCCTTCTATCAACCGAAGCGACAGTGCAGCACGTTGTGAGGGCAATCCCCAACTGTGCCTTACTAGTCATCGTAATGAGAAAGCATCCGTGCAAAATAGAGGCGAGCCGGGTCACAGGACTAGGATCGCGAACTACGCCCCCCAAATCGCCATCCACATGGTCGCTAATACAATCGTTAGAATTCAAAAGTGTCCCCTCAGAAGGCGATCCCGAAGCAAAACACGAACTAATTTTAGAAATTTTCATCGACACCTCTCTATGGCAATCTTTAGCCATCATCTTCGCTGCATCTTTCTTCGCCTTCCGTCCCACTTTACATTCCTTCTTGGGAGGCATAGCTGTCACTACTTTAAATATATATATATATACAGTTAAAAGGGAGATGGCAGACACCGTGGTGAACAGGCAACCGCCATGCAAAGGAAAGAGAATAAATAAACAACAAAAATGAACTGAATCAAATATTGCAAAACACAGCGACAACCATCCGTAACCTGGAAAGAAATGTAAAAAAAAAAAAAAGATAGCGCGCGACGGTAATATCAGTCTTTGTTATCGAGGAACTTCTCAGATGCTTCACAGACAGAAGCCTCGTCACACGCTGCCGTGGCGTGGCGCTACAAATTGTTGCCACAATAAACCCTGATTTCTGACACACATCAAATTATTGCGGGTAGAAGCAGGTCGTGGTGCAACGCCGGCATGGGGACCAGGAATAGTTCCACGAGCATACGCGGACATTCTATGAACACACGCTATCACGCCGTAAACAGTATTATCACAACTGTGTCTATTGAATCACACAAATCGGTGTTAAATGCAGTGCGGAGCTGATGGCAGTGGCCGCGGCCGTGGTGATGGAAAGGCGGCGGAGAGGAAGAAAACGGAGTGCGACAAACCCCTCCCTCTCTCACAGACACAACATCACCGTGGTACGCTGCACCACCATACCGTCACCAGCGCCCATGAAGGCGACACGGTTGACCAAGAGAGCCAAAACCACCCGCGCACCGCCACAGAGCCCCCATCTCCTCACACCACCTCTATCGGTCCAAATCCCTTCGCCAAAAGAACAAGTCACTGCACAGAACGCTACCTCTATAACACACTCAACTGGCCCCAAGATCTCCCCTGACCGATGTTTGAAGATATGAATCCTGCTCAGCAAATTCACACCACATCATAAAGGAAAACAGGGTGACAAACATGTGTCGCCTTATGCTAAATTTTTCCTGGATTTGCTGCTCTTGCTTTTCTGTACAACCTTCCGATGTATCTGCTTAATAGTTTTTTTGGACCTCGACGAGGCTGCAGGGGCATTGTCACGGCCCCTCCGGTTGGCGATTCTCTCGGCAGCCGTGAGGGACTCACCATCACCTTTGGTCGTCGGCGCGGCACGCTTTGACTTGCCAAGGCTCTTCGTACTTACATCCTTCGCGGGGGCGGAGGGGAAGCGCTGGTCGAGCTTGGAGGTGTCCTTCCCTTTCAGACTCATCGCTGTCTTCCCTTTGCCTAGCACCTCATCCTTCGGCGGCGCTATTCCCTTCACTTTGCTCTTCGGGGGCATCTGAACGCTCTCGGAGAAGGAAGCGGCAGAGGCACGCGATGGCCGCTTCAACCCACCAGGAAGCGGGACTTTACCCACTTTCTTGTTTACACCGGCCTTCACGGCCGCAGCAAGGAGGCGCGTAAATTGCATCATTATTTACTGAATCTTAACTTGTTCAAAATATCACCTGTCACAGATATTTGTGCTCCTTGGAGTTACGTTCAGCACTGACGTCCAAAACCGGCGGGATCTTTCCTACACACATACGTCACACACAAAAGAAAAGAATAGAGGAGTGAAGTGAAGTGAGAATATGGCAGTAACACGGAGCACGCTTTAAGCTGATCCCTTGTGTACGTACCGCGCGACCAGCTATGAAAGCATGCCGTTTGCACACATGAACGAGAAAATACTCATTTCCTTTCCCCGACAGCACACATCATTAGAACGGTTAGCAAACAGAAGAAGAAAAAAAGGAGTACAAAAAAATGAAAAAAAAAATCAATATCAATAAAAGAAGTAAAAAAACGACGTGAAACGGTAATATCAGTCTTTGTTATCGAAGAACTTCTCAGATGCTTCACAGACAGAAGCCTCGTCACACGCTGCCGTGGCGTGGCGCTACAAATTGTTGCCACAATAAACCCTGATTTCTGACACACATCAAATTATTGCGGGTAGAAGCAGGTCGTGGTGCAACGCCGGCATGGGGACCAGGAATAGTTCCACGAGCATACGCGGACATTCTATGAACACACGCTATCACGCCGTAAACAGTATTATCACAACTGTGTCTATTGAATCACACAAATCGGTGTTAAATGCAGTGCGGAGCTGATGGCAGTGGCCGCGGCCGTGGTGATGGAAAGGCGGCGGAGAGGAAGAAAACGGAGTGCGACAAACCCCTCCCTCTCTCACAGACACAACATCACCGTGGTACGCTGCACCACCATACCGTCACCAGCGCCCATGAAGGCGACACGGTTGACCAAGAGAGCCAAAACCACCCGCGCACCGCCACAGAGCCCCCATCTCCTCACACCACCTCTATCGGTCCAAATCCCTTCGCCAAAAGAACAAGTCACTGCACAGAACGCTACCTCTATAACACACTCAACTGGCCCCAAGATCTCCCCTGACCGATGTTTGAAGATATGAATCCTGCTCAGCAAATTCACACCACATCATAAAGGAAAACAGGGTGACAAACATGTGTCGCCTTATGCTAAATTTTTCCTGGATTTGCTGCTCTTGCTTTTCTGTACAACCTTCCGATGTATCTGCTTAATAGTTTTTTTGGACCTCGACGAGGCTGCAGGGGCATTGTCACGGCCCCTCCGGTTGGCGATTCTCTCGGCAGCCGTGAGGGACTCACCATCACCTTTGGTCGTCGGCGCGGCACGCTTTGACTTGCCAAGGCTCTTCGTACTTACATCCTTCGCGGGGGCGGAGGGGAAGCGCTGGTCGAGCTTGGAGGTGTCCTTCCCTTTCAGACTCATCGCTGTCTTCCCTTTGCCTAGCACCTCATCCTTCGGCGGCGCTATTCCCTTCACTTTGCTCTTCGGGGGCATCTGAACGCTCTCGGAGAAGGAAGCGGCAGAGGCACGCGATGGCCGCTTCAACCCACCAGGAAGCGGGACTTTACCCACTTTCTTGTTTACACCGGCCTTCACGGCCGCAGCAAGGAGGCGCGTAAATTGCATCATTATTTACTGAATCTTAACTTGTTCAAAATATCACCTGTCACAGATATTTGTGCTCCTTGGAGTTACGTTCAGCACTGACGTCCAAAACCGGCGGGATCTTTCCTACACACATACGTCACACACAAAAGAAAAGAATAGAGGAGTGAAGTGAAGTGAGAATATGGCAGTAACACGGAGCACGCTTTACGCTGATCCCTTGTGTACGTACCGCGCGACCAGCTATGAAAGCATGCCGTTTGCACACATGAACGAGAAAATACTCATTTCCTTTCCCCGACAACACACAACGGTGGCAACAAGAGGAGGGCACATACGAGGAGAAGTATGAAAGGTATGAAGGAAGGTGTAGCATGCAAGTAAGTTATTCGGGCTTTCGTATCTGTTGTACTTCGTTTTCCCCCTTCAGAGCAACTGTGCCTCATAAAGGGAAAATGAAGGTTCCCACCACCTTGTAAATGAGCTGGTTCGCTCCTCCCTTCACTTATATTATTTTCATCCAATATTTTTCTTTGTTTTTTTTCTCCCCCTAGTATGACGGGTATGTAACACAAAGAGAAGAGGAACAACAAATAAAACCAAACCAGAGCTCTCCATTTGCATTGCATATCATTGCAATATGCCGAAAATAATGTCTGCAAGATTCTTTGCGGATGTAGCTGCTTCTAAATGTCGTCGAGTTTAAGGTAGGCATTCATAATTCAAAGAATCTCCGCCTCTTATGGTCGCTGTCTGGCGCGCCGAGTATCTATAACGAGTGGGACGTAGCGTCCTATTTGGTGGCCTGCTTCTGCTGCTTCCACAGCTTTGCTATTGCAACAAGGCGGTCCCGATGGGGGAGCTGAGAATATTTTGACATGTTAGCTTTCACAAACTGAGTGTACTTCGACGGCGGACGCTTGTTGGCGTTGCGCGATGTATTTGATGGGCTCTTTGCCTTCACCTTCGCCTTCACACTGCCCTTCCGCGTCGCTGAGGGCATCGCCTTCGCACGCCGGTCGAGATCTGCACGGTCGGCGGGCGAAAGCTCGTGGTACAACTTTGCCGTCATTTGTCCACGTTTCCCTACGGGAAGCCCCTTCAGTGCAGGGTTGTCCTTCTGCTCCTTCATGAACAGGGCATAGGATCCAATAGCAAGGGCCAGTCGAGAGACACGAAGCATCGTTAGTGGTCCACTTGTGTTGCCTACCAGATGCATTAATATAAGACAAGGCAAGGTGCGAAGGAGAGTGGAAAGCATGGAAGGGCAATGGGCCGCAAGTACCCCAAAGGGTTACTGCAACGCGTTTATTCGTGTGGAGGAACCCACAACGTGCTTTCTTATTCTATAACATTAACTCTTCACTATGTTCGTGGGTAATGATGTATTTTATATGTAACTCCCCTGTCGCAGTAACATCGAAGAATGAAAATGGTGTCGATACACTTGTGCATGAGCCCTTCATACACATTTCTGCAACTTTGCACACTATGCTTAAGTGCGGATGTGTCGTTTTTCCTCGCTTGTTTATTTCACCTCTCTCATGTACAACTTAGATGTATCTATTACTGGATAATACTAATTGTAACAGATGAACAATTGTGAAGAATGTAAGTGTATGTGGGTTATCCCCGTACTTGCCCTCATTCCCACCCCCAGGGAAATGAAGGCCTGATCTCCTCTCGACATTCTCCGCGGAGAAAGCTAACGCGTAATGGATTTAGGGTGCACGAGTCTAAGTTTTGGCCTTGACACGACTCCCCGCCCCTGCAGATGGTGCAGGGCCCTTGGCATCCACTCCTTGTGCTTTATATGCCTTCCACTTGGTCGCAATGATCTTCATTCGCTCCTTCGGTGGAACATGCTGCACACGGGCCATTTGTTCTTTTACAAAGACGTTGTAGGGGGAAGGTTGTGCCTTCTTGGGTTTTTTGTTCGCTTGATTTTTATTTTTATTACTCTTTGGGGGTGCCGTTTTTATCGGCGCCTGCTTCTGGGCTGGGCTTTTAGCAATTATCCTCTTTGCCTGCTGTGGCGTCGACTTTTGAGAGAAAAAACCTTTCGAGTAACCACTCTGAGACATTTCCTCTGCTCTTCGCTCCAACTCTTTTTTTGTCTTTTCTGGAAGCGTGTTAAAAATGGCAAACAACTTCTTCTCCAGCAGCCGAGGGGATTTGATGGTAGCTATCGAAGGATTAGACAACTGCTCCTTAAAAAACAACTCGTACGCCGTCAGCTTGGAACGACTCTTCGTCACATCTTTCTTTTCATCAGCAGCCCGGTATGACTCATTTAATTTCCATGTGATGGCCCTTTGTCGGAGGGCCGCCATCTCATTTCGACTGAGTTTCTCAAATGTCTTTTCCACTACTATGCGTTTTTGAGCAGCTGAAAGTCCCTGCAGGTTAGGGTTCTTTGCTTGCTCCTCACGAAATAAGCGGAGTGCTAATTTCCTCACACTATGTGCTGGAGGAGTGAGACGGAACATGACAGACGAAGTTCCTCAGGTTCTCTGCGTGACAAACCCCCAGGCAAGAAAACTTTGCCGTTAAGAACCGCAACGCCTGGAGCCTCTATGGCTACAAAGTAAAAAATAATCGCCTGAAGAGAACACAACTTCCCTCGCAATAGCCCCTCCTTTATGTGCGGTCAAGGAGAAAACAAAAAGAGTGAAGCAACAAAGCACGAGAACCCACGCGCACGCGTCCCTTTCTCAGTATTAATATATATATATATATATGACTACCTCCTGGTTGCCACAAGTTTTTGTCCACTTCGACCGTGGGCCGCCGCGACTTTTATGTGTGCCTCTAGACTAATTCAGACCCGATCAATTATTCTCTTAATTATGGCGACAGGTCCTCCGATCGCTTTGCCCGCCTGCTGCAATGATGAAAAAGGACAAGAAATCCCAGATAATTTCCACACGCACACGCACACTCCTTGCAAGGCAGTCAGTTGGACGGCCCAATGTAATTCAGAAAATATATCTATCAGAAACTCGTCAGACAGAGAACCTAGTGGTAACCCTTCTGCCCTGCGCATTGTAAGAAACTCAACAGGAAATGCATAAATGTTGAGAGACATAGAGTGTGTGATAAGAAGAAAGAATTGAAAATAATGTAACACTCACCGAGCGTCGGAAAAGATGTTAATGGTAACAGATGTACAACAGCTCTCGTGTACAGCATGAAAAGTGTAAAAAAGACATTCATGTGTGTATATTCATCGTCTAACTGTATCTAGCAAGGTAAACCACACCATGAACAAAACAACAAAAGAACAGTAACACACGGCTGAGTTAATGTACTCACGTAGATAAAAAAAAAAAGAAGAGAAATAAAGAAATTCAACAGCCTGTTATGCAATTATATGTAAAGGCATTCGCGAATATATCTATAAACGTGTCTACATCTACTCAGTCTATAATATTCTTCTTATCGCCTGGTGACACACTGAAGCAAAGAATCAGTGTCAAAAGGCACACTTCAAAATCAAGAGGGTAATAATATAATTAATAATTAAGCTAAAACACCCTTTAACAACCTACGCTTCCTGTGGTCGCTGTCTGGCGCGCCGAGTATCTATAACGAGTGGGACGTAGCGTCCTATTTGGTGGCCTGCTTCTGCTGCTTCCACAGCTTTGCTATTGCAACAAGGCGGTCCCGGTGGGGGAGCTGAGAATATTTTGACATGTTCGCTTTCACAAACTGAATGTACTTCGACGGCGGACGCTTGTTGGCGTTGCGCGATGTATTTGATGGGCTCTTTGCCTTCACCTTCGCCTTCACACTGCCCTTCCGCGTCGCTGAGGGCATCGCCTTCGCACGCCGGTCGAGATCTGCACGGTCGGCGGGCGAAAGCTCGTGGTACAACTTTGCCGTCATTTGTCCACGTTTCCCTACGGGAAGCCCCTTCAGTGCAGGGTTGTCCTTCTGCTCCTTCATGAACAGGGCATAGGATCCAATAGCAAGGGCCAGTCGAGAGACACGAAGCATCGTTAGTGGTCCACTTGTGTTGCCTACCAGATGCATTAATATAAGACAAGGCAAGGTGCGAAGGAGAGTGGAAAGCATGGAAGGGCAATGGGCCGCAAGTACCCCAAAGGGTTACTGCAACGCGTTTATTCGTGTGGAGGAACCCACAACGTGCTTTCTTTTTTTTTTCAACAAAGCGTATTAATGAAGCGACAAAAATAAACACAGATGTAACTTATAGTCGAATGCGGTGAAATGATAAAAGTCAGAAAGGATGGAAAGTATGATAAGAAGAAAACGTTTTCATGACGGGGACGTACAACGAATGGAAAACCCACTGAAATTCGGATTTTGTGTACTTTACATCTCCAACACACCCCAAATGTATACACCAACAGGTGAACATTGCACACGATTACGAGTCGTTCCCTTCCCTTTGCCCTCCGTTCCATCTAATTTACCCCTTTGAAAATCCATATCATACTCTCCAGTTTCCTTCTCATTTCTTTCTTAAGAACTCTGTGCATTATTTTTCAAACCCCTTTTCATACATGCGGTACATGTAAGCACGGAATGTCCTATCATGTTACAGGAGCAACGATCAGTTCAATCCCACACCTTTTCTTCTTTCCACATGTCTTGTTGAAGTTAACATTTTGTAATTCCTTTCTTAGGTCCCATCTTTCCTATATTTTGCTCATCAGGAGGCCCCTCGTGCCCCATGATATTCCTCCAAACGTAGACATTTCACCCCCTTCTCTCTGTGCTACTTTCTACCGTTAAAGGGTATTTGGCTTCTATTTTTTGCTTTTGTTGATACTCATCCCCTATTCTTTCTTCTTTTTCCAACCTTTTTTCCTCTCATATTATTCATCATTTTCCTTCACACTACTCTTTTCCTTCTCAGAATGAGTTAGTCTCACTTTAAATAAAAAAGAAAAAGAAAAAAATTATCAATACAATTCGGAACATACCTCTTTTTTTTTGTTTTCTTTCTCATACAAGTCGTTACTCATCATAAAACAGACGAACAAACAAAATGCAGTTATTCAAGTGTCACATCCTCTCAATACAAACCTTCTTTTCTCTGTTTTACGCATATATGTCATCCTTGTTACGTGGATCCTGCCTGGCTTAAGAGCCTTCCTCTGCACCGCATCGACCGCGCACTGGGCAGTGGGGACGTAGGCACGTAGCGAGGCTCCTCATAATCTCGAAAACATTTCTCATACCACACGCGAATACAGCGGCAAAAACGTCATCACTAGCGATAATGAGTGTCCCACCACCGTGCAAGAATAAATACATGAGAAGTCCACTGTTGTTGTTGTTGTTTGCATTTCCTTTTTACCCTAACGATTGATGATTCTTTCTTTTTTTATTGCTCCTTTACTCCCTTGAACATTTAACACAACATCCCGTTACTGTATTTGCGTCCAGTCGATCGCTCTACCGCAGGCTCCCTCCACCTTTCCCATCGTAGGAGAAAGCAGTCACTCAGCCTGACTTCTCCACGGCTGTGAGGGGGGTGCGAGTAAGCAAAAGAAATAGTGAGGGATGTTAAATTCGTCAAGGCTTTTTCAATGATATTATTTTTCTCTTCTTCTTTGCTTACATTGTATAATTTTCTCTTTCCTTTTCCCTCCACTCTTCTCTTCTGGTACATACCCAACACCCGAGTTTAACTTCTCCCTTCCTGGATAACACATACACAAACGGTCACAATCGGTACAGGAAAAAGAAAAAAGAAAAAAACCGAAGGAATAAACAAAATGTAGACCGAAAGGACACACCGTGGCACGCTAATGCCTGTCCGGAGGAAGCATGCTTCATGAACTACAAATTTCCTCTCCATCAATTCCCTACCTGCACACCCACAACAATATCACCCGCTCCATTTCCGCCCACTTTGCCACATTTTTGAATTGGTTGGCCGAGGTGACAAGCGAAAAAAGAAAAAAAAATGTTACTGTCATGCAAGTGAAAAGCAGATTGTGACAGTTGTGCCGTTTCCAAGTGCTGCTGATAGAAGAGGACCGAACCTCATAAAATCCTTCCCTTACGGATTAAACACCCGCCATGCCATGTGGCTTCCAAATTACCCGTTTTTCCTTCTCTATGATTTTTTTTCTTTCTTGTAGCTGCTCCGTTCCCTCCTCCAGAATTCATTGGCTGCGTTCCCGCATGAAACGTTCCTTCTTCCATTTTTTTTCCTTTCAGCTGTGGGTGCCACAACCCTACACTGCCAGTACGCTGCAGCACACAGAGTAGAGCAAACAAAATAAGCTGGAACAGACAACACATGCAATCAGAAGGATTAGGAGGTGAGTAGCTCAGCAATATGAGCTCTGTTACCTCCTTTCCGCCCATCCTCTTTTTCATCTTAGTGCACAGAATTATTGTCCAGGGGCTGCTGCCACGCACCGATGTATACGGAACCATTAATACATTAAACATTCATGCAGAAGCAGAGACATACATACAAAAAATACAGCCTTTTATAAGCAAGATGGAACGGAAAGGCAATTCAGCCCACTTTAACACAGAGAAATAGCCGTAGGCTTCGGGGCGTAAATACCGCGTGCGCGACCGCCACGTGGGGTGATCTCCTGCGACTTGGAGTGGAACACCACTCCATTTTCTGTCTTCTTCGCTATCTTCTGAGGTGACATAACGGTGGTTACCGGGCAATACTTCTCAGGATTGCGGCGGGCCTCCCGGGCAGCCTGATTACGGAGCTCCTTCGCCGACACGCGCGGCTCGTCGTACACCAACAAGTCGCTGGGGCAATATGGCTTGGGTGGGTTCTGAGGTGCTGGTGTCGGATCAAAAATGTCGATTTCATTGGAACGCTTCGGGGCGCTCTCTCCACGTTTCTTGCAGTGGACGGGTTCCACATCTTCCACACCGTTTCCTGTGCCAAAAATATCGTGGGTTGCATTGGCGGGGGTGTGAACACGAGCGATAATGGGGCGTTGGCGCGGAGGAAGTGATTCGGGAACAAATTCACGTGGTCCAACAATGTACTTCCTCTCAACTTCGTTAAGTTGTTCACGTGTGTATTGGCCAAGGTTCAGCACATCAACAGACTCGTTTGAACGGTTACGGCTTGTGCGCACAGTGCCACGTTTCCTGTCGTCAAAAACAGTGCCCTTCGGAAGTGGCTCGGGGCAGATAATGTTGCCATTGTCTCTGCGGACTTGGCGGCGTTTGGGAGCCTCCTCCTGAACGACGGGGCCGTATTCCGGCACGCTGTAAGGCGGCATGGTAGTGCGGGGTGGTGGGTTTCCTGGAGCAAGCATTTTGCGTTGCTTGGGCTCCTCAGTTTTCACGCGGCAGCAGTTCCCCTCCAGGTTGTCCATGGGGCCACTTCTCCTGCAAACGTGCGCTGGTGGCTCCTCATCATCACCATACCCACGAATCCAGGTGTCGGTTAGTGCCAGGCCCACGGAACATTCGTCGTGCCCCTCGTAGCGGCGGACGCCGTGCTTAATCTGGGAGGGTTTGCTTGGGCCCAGGATGATCTCAGAGGTGTCGCGGTAGTTATTCTTCCGGGTAGCAGATGGCGACGTAAGCTCGTTGTCCATAGCAGACACGATCCCCCGTGGCTGTAAACCAAAAACAGCAGAGACGCCCACACCGTAGTTGTTGTAGGCAGCGCGCTGACGGTGAGATGGACCTGGCGGCGGGGGTGGTGGTGGAGGCGGAATGTTACTGGCAAGGATGCGCTCCTGCGCAGTGGAGGGTCGCGGTACAGAAGCTGCTGGAACAGTAGACATCCTGATGGCTTTTTATTCTTTTTTTTCCTGTTGATAGACTCTTTCTTAGGTATTTACTTTTTCTCGTATTACTTACAGATTTCTTCAAAGCGTAAGCAAAAGGGCGTTGAATGAATTGAGGAGGAGAAGAAGGAAAAGAAAAAAGAAGTAACGTATGCAAGAAATACGTGTCTGAACATGCGACGTAAAATAACAGTAAGTAGCGCAGCAAAAAGGCAAAGTGCTACCCCACCAGGCAATTTTGTAATTAGTTCCAAGTGCGTTATTAGGTTTCCCCGCAGGAAGCAGTGCCACATGTGTCTTCGGGAACAGATGAGGAAAAAAGCATCCACTAAAGCAAGGTTGCAGTTCCAGAGAGTTCCCGTCAAGAGAGCTGTGCGATTAAAAGGAATGTGCAAAACACATCAGCAGCAATGGCAACAACAGGTGGGCTCCTTCGGATGCACATACAAACATCCACAAGAGCTGAGAAACTTGTGCCAAGTAAGTGGAAATGGTAGAAAAAATAGGAACAACACACGAACGCGTAATGATACGATCCATCCAGTGCGGAGCAGGGAAGGAAAGGGGTCACACATTACCTGCGACTCACTTTACGCTTGAGATCTCGCAAACTTTTACAGTACCGTGCAGAAAAGTATTCCACCTGTACGATACAGACGTTGTAAGCTTCATGGTGCAAAACTGCCCATTTTAAAAGCTAAGTGACATGTGACTTCTACAAATGAGAGAAAAAGAAGGGGAAACATTAATATATGTGTACGTATGTGCGTATGAATGATGCATAAACTTTAGCTACTCTGCCAAGCAAACGGCGAGTGAACCCCCAACTGGCAGTAGTATTAGTAGTAGTGGCAGTAAAGTAGAACAGAGATAAATTGTGGTGAACATTGTCCACTGAGAAGATCACTAGACACCTTCGGTCCAGGATCCATTGACAAAAGTAAAAAAAAAATACATAATAGGGTGGCACGCTCAATGCACAACATTTGCATACTAAAAGTTATGGAACCCACTGCTGCTGCAGGCAACAACAAAAAAGAAAGATTGGTTCCCGTCATTCATCATTTTTTTCTGTCGTTCCTTTTCAGTGTGTTACTTCGATGAAGAGAAAAGGACTGAAAGCAAAACAACTTGGCATGGCGTGGTGCACCGCCAAAAGAAAAAACAAACAATAAACAGGGCAACGTTTGTTGGAAGAAAAGAAGAAAGGAATACGAGTATGGTAACAACACGATTCTCTTTCTGCTTCCACACACGCAACCTTTCTACATCCCTATTGACGCGCCAGCGCGAGCATCATAACAGAGAATTCTACGTAGTTCAAAGAGTCAGATGGTGGTGTTGGCGTTGGCGCCCTGAAGGTCATGCAATCGTGTTTGTTATACGTACGGTAAGGTCGCCGCTGAAAGCTCTTGACAAAGTTCGTCACAGCACGTTTGTCATACGGCACACCGCAGTAGTCCACCGCACAGATGGGGTGATCGTGTGGCCAGAGCATATGTGCACGTCCTTGAAACTTCCCTGTGTTGCCACTCATTGCCTCATCTTGCTTTTCCAAGATAAGGTCCACAACAACTTTGATGGGAACTGCATCTTTTCCACCAGAGAGGGCAAGAAAGATGGGATACAGTTCCCCGTCAGTAAGTCGCACACCGCACCGCATCGCCCGGCTCCGTATTTCCTCTGAAATCCTTGAAACAGCAACAAAAGGTTCTTGCTGAGAGTGCAATACGTGACCATCAGATATGGGCCGCTGGGGCACGGCTGCCGTCAAGTGTTGATTTGCTCGTACATGAAGCTCGCTTTCCTTCTCGTTCACGTCAACTTCCTCATCAAACGTGGAAACACCTCCCTCTGAATTGTTAGAGGGAATTTCCTCACAACAAGCTTCGCCAGCTGCGGCAACCTGCTGCACTTCCTCAATCTCCACACGTGTTTTTGCCATCTGCGTCACTTCTAGCACATCCTGACAAATGGCGGCAGATCTTGCAGAGTCCTCATCAGAAGTGACAATAATCACACGCCAAATTACACCACTGTGCTGCACGTAATCCTCCACAGTTTCTACAATTATTTTACATACATGAAATACAACTTCCCTGTGGCGTTCCTCCACGTCATCACCCCAAAGGAGGCCAACACATTCAGCTATTACCATGGCTGTGTCAAACTCTAGCATGAGGTTATGAACCTCATGCAATTCAGCCGTGAGTAACCCTTTTATAACCCACAACCGCAGCCGCTCTGCTGCAAGAGTGTTGTATACCTGAAATGGCTGACATTCACTGTCTTCTGGCACAAAGGCGGCTATTTCATCATCCTCCACATAGTTTCTCCCTGGTTTCCTGTTACAGAGCAGCATACGAAAACACGGCGCCAAGCGCTCCATTGGCTCAGAACCGACCGCCACCTCGCTGAAGTACCGAATGTCATAATGACCACTCCTCCACGTGTTTATCATGTCCGAGGAGCGCCTCATAACCTGAATGCGACGCTGCATCCGAGCGCTTGTCAGGTAGTAGGAACAACGGATGCGATTGTCTACGGGAAGCTGTGAATATATTTCTATTGCCTCCTTAACATTGTATTTGCCATCAGCGCGGTGGTAGGAAAGAAATAAGGTGACAATGTCGGGTCCAACGCCCTTATCCACCAACCACGAGGGTGCAATACCTTCCAGCACCAAAACCCACAGGTTGAACAGAGTACGCAACGGCTGCAGTCCCAGCTGCTCCTCCAAACTGTGATCGGGAAGAGCTGCACTTTGAGTAGATGCCTCGTTATACATTTGGAGTTTCTTCCGAAGGTTGTAGTACTTTTTGTGTGACACGTACACTGAACGGAGTCGGTAAAGGGGGAACTTTTGTACAAGATCCCTCCTCATGTTCTCGTTGAAGGACTCATTGCGGAACACCAAACGGAAGATCGGTGTCGGTATCACCGCCTCTCCCTCACCTTTGGCGGGCAGCTGGTACACCACAAAGCAGTGTTCGGGAACAATGGGGTGCTGCGCACACGGGGATGAATTGAAATCATCCTCACAAAGCACAGCGTATTCTTTTGACACCAGTTCCCCTGTATCACCACAGAGAGGCGGCACTTTTACAAGAACAAGTCGCTCAGCCTCATCCAGTACCATACCATGCTGCATGACATCAAATTGACGCTTGTGAAGGACTCGCGTATGCAGCTGATGGGTTTCCATCGCCTTGAACACCGGGTGAAAGGACGGGTCGATAGCCTTGGCAAGCAAATCAAAGCTAAGCGTAAGTTCAGCAATGTGGAGCATTGCTTCTGCCACCGTACCTGGTGTAAAACCGGGTGGAACCAGGTTAGCGGACGGAACATCCCACAAAAACGGCGAAAGAGGACCAATGGAATGGTAAACGCGGTCCATTTCTCCTTGTTCCCGTGGCCTTCTAAAGTGTAGAACCTTTTGTTCTTCTTTTTCTCCTCCCTTCTCGTGTTCCTTTCCTCCTTACGGCCCTCTATAGGTATTAACTTCTCGCCCACAATCTTACACAAGTAGCCTAATTTTCCTACAGGGCCCTGGCCGCTCTCTGTTGATGTATGTACCGTTCAAATCTCTATTTGGTAAAATACTTCAACGTCTTCTGAAAGCCACGTCAAGCGCTCCAATGTTTACGAGGAGCAGGACGGTTGCGATCCCTCTTAGACTGTCTGATTGTCTTGTGATCCGTGTCACCGAAAAAAAAAGAATATCTCCGCACACGGTAGAGAGAAAAGAGAAGCAAATCAAGGTAAAGGGAGGGTGTAGAAACAAGAATGGTTGAAAATAAATAAATAGTAAGCACAATTCGTACACATATATAATATACACGGTAATTCCTCTGTTGAAAAGAAAAAAACACATTCCCGTTTGTAAGCAGGCCGCTTCTACTAAATCACATGACCATCTCATAACACCACATGGCTGCCAATATAGCTTTCTTCAAACATTTCATCGAATAGCGGCACAAAGGCTCCAACTCAATCAGTACAGCGAGAGTGTAAAGATGCACTTGCGTACGTGCAATGAGAGAGTAACAGAGGAAGGAAAAGCGGAAAACGTTTCTTCTTATTGTTTCTTAAAAGAAAAAGAACAAAGTCGTACGGGAAACCAGAAAAAAGGTAAAGGATGAGTGAGTGGATGAATAAAGGAAAACGGAGCCACTAAAAATATCTGTCGCACACAACACTCTGAAATACTACTCGTAACAGATGCACAACAAATAACAATGCCGTCAGAACTACGCCGAGCGGACCCCATGCACACATGGAAAAGGACTCAGTTTTATTTTTATTTTCTTTAAAAGCATCAACAGCGGCGCACATTGAACAAGCGGTTGCTGCGCAACCACGGATTAGAAAGCACAAACGCCTCTAAAACACACACGAAACACAGCAGACCCTATGAAAAAATATTGTAAACCGCATTGTAAAACACTGCTATATTATGATCAATAAGTACTCTATTGCGAAAGGAATCATACTTCGCCATGGAAACAAGCGTGAGGGAATTTGGGAGCTCCTTAACGTATATGAGATCCTCACTACTAAGCCGAATCACTATGTTCGCCCCAGTGCTGACTTCTGCCTCACTGCCGCGGACACCATCGCCTCGCGTCTTCCGTTCCCTGCTACAACCGTATATTCGGCCCATCCCCATCATTACCTCCACCGCATCACTACAAAGTTCGTATGTGCGCGACTTCACTCGATTCCGCTCATCGACAGCTAGAAAAATCTTTGACTTGCTCAGGAATAGGTAGGATAGATCCAAGTTGCTATTACTGTTGAACATCTGAAGAAGCTCAGTAACATACGGAATCTGCAGCTTTATAAGCTTTTGCACCACCAGTGAGAAAGCCTGAAAGACAGAATGATCGTAAATCGACGTAAGATTGAAGTTCAACCGGAGTTGTGCAGTTGTATCCAGACGAACACGCGCCTCAGCCTCTACACAACGCTGAAGGCCAGTGAGAAGATCCGCCTGGTGATCTTCGCTAAGTTTGTCAGCCTTATGTATAAACACCTCCACACAAAGTTCAGGATTGTAGTTGTAAGCGGAGCAAACTGTGTCCACCAAACGTGCACGAGAATCCTCGATATACTCCCCACCATCCATCACAAAGACAATAGCTCCGCAATTTTCCATCATGTCGCTCATATCCAACCTACAGGGGTTATTGGGGTTAAGGGAGTCGGTTTGGCCAGGAAAGTCCCACACCTCAAAGTTGACAAAGTCGTTGGAGCAAACGGTGCTCTTCTCAGGCTGTACAGTCGTCGGAAGATCAACGCAGTGATGCGGCTGCATGCCCCCGAAGACAACCTTTTGTATGCTAGTTTTTCCTGATTTCCTCAGCCCCGTCAAGAGCACTTTTGGCAGTGTGAGAAAATCAGAGGTCATTGCGAAAGTGAATATACCCGAAACAGCTCCTCTTAAAAAAGAAGGAATGGGGTGTTCTATAAATGTGAAAGAGCATATGGATGGATAAACAGAGAATAAAGTTAATCGTAGCGGAAGGTGGCAATCAATAACTCACACACACAAATATACACAGTGCGCAAAAATCCAAGGAAACAGAGCAGAGAATAGGTATAAATTGTTAAATCGCAGCGAGTATGTCACACAGATGAGTAAATTAATGAAGAAGAACAAAAGGTGCCATTTTTCATGCGTCTCCAACAATGGGACCTGAGTAACTCTACAGCGTGTTCTTCCACCAAAACTCAATCATATGCCCCTCCACCATCAACGAGCACACTACGTATTTCTTCTTACAAAGGAAACAACCACAAGAAAAAAAAACAGTCAAAAAACGTGAGCCACAACCAAATGCTCATCGCTTAAAGAAAAACACGTTACTACACGCCGCTTCGAAGACTCTCGGAAAGCATACGCAACTCCTCCCTTATCGTTGCTGCTATCACGGCTAACTTAGCATTATCGATACGACGTGCAAAATGGGCCAACATTAAAAGCGCACAGTAAAGCTCGTTAACCCCTTCGAAAAGTTCGTACTGCTCTGATGGATCCAAGCACTCCCCGAAGGTATGATGACGTGCATTGCGCACAAAAAGAATAAGTGCTAATTGTATGTTGAGTACGTGCGGCACGGTCACAACCAAGCACCCTTCAGTCACATCAGCTTCAGAAAAGGCGTCCATGCTGCCATTCAGCGAGGCCAATCGTTGTGAAGGCGTGCAGTCAGGTGATGGCAAGGAGCCACCGCAACTACCGTCGTCACGGCAACTCTTCCTAAGAATATTAAGTTCTCGAAATATAAAATTTCGGAGCATATAAAATGAAAGCTGCTCCTCCCCATTTACACTCGTCACCTGTAGCGTTTGCGATCCCAACAGCGGAGACACGCTGCCTTGTGTGAGAGCGTAGCATCGTGGGACACTAACAACAACGGAGCCACCCTCCATATTCCCCGACGGCGAGGACTGTTGGATGAGAAAGGTAAGCTGATAGCGCACCGATGCAAGGAAGATGTCTTCCAGTGATTTTTCCAGTGAAGAATTCGTCGGAAGGCAGGAAAACTTCCGAATTCGAGAAAAGCAGCGTCTTACATAAGGAATGAAGGACGGTGTAGCAACGCCTAAGCTGGACAAAACGGTCACAATCCGTGTGCACATATGCATCTCACGCCACTCCCATGAGTAGGGTTCCACCGCTTTCAACTCTCCTGTGGAAAGAGAATGACACGTAAAGCCGGACAAGGCATCTCGAAATCTTGAACTCGTGGCAGCCCATGTTGAAATTTCTACCGGCCACCGCTTCACACTGCCATCACCCCCACTACAACACACCAGTACTGTATGCGCAAGACGAAGCAATGACATCCACACCCTGTGCCAAGCCTGAGGCTTATAACACTTGTCCACGGGATCGTAGGAGGAGGCACTGCTAAGTTGACCAACAGCAGTCAGCATCGGCATGATTCGAGTGTACGTCAAACAGCTCATTACACCGCTGCAACGCAGCAGGATGACGCATATAGTGTCTACAACAGCGTTAAACTTGTCTGTTAAGGTGGGAGACAAGTCTGTCAAAATAATGACATGCGAAATATTTACTGCACAAGTCCACAGACACTCCACTATACTCAGAGCACATCTTGTTGGACAAAATGCGCCCATGTTGACAAATATTGTGCTGGCCTCTGAAAGGAAATTAAACAGGGCTTTGCCAACGTTGCAGTCCGATTGCCTTTCAGCAGAACACAAAATAATGTCAAATAGCTGTCGCGCACACTGCTCGTCCTGTAAATTGAGTGGCCTAAATCGTGTAAGGATTCTGAGTCCCAATGTAACTACATCAATGTTTTCGCGATACGCAGCCAAATCCTTAACCAGCGTACACAACAGCGAATTGAGCTGGCATGACTGCAGATCTGAAGAGCCGATATCTGATCCCTGAGCAAAAGCCGATAGGGATGCGTGTCCCAGTTCTAGCAAACTACCCAGACACAAAGATCCCACCCGCTGTAGCTGTTGCTTTGGTGTTCCTAACACGTGCAGTGCGTTGAGGGTTACCTCAAATAGCTGCACTGAAATCGATGCCGACTCCTTCTCCCCGGACGTGAGCCACAAAAGCGCCTCCAGTGACGTTGCTAGGCGAGTTATTGCTACAAGGGCCGATGCCAAAGCATTGACTCCGATGTCATGCGTTCCTTCCCACAGGGGAACTCCATCTGCAGGCAAAAAGGATGAGTTTCTCAACGGTTGAGCAGGGTACATTTGTCTTGTATCGACAAGAGAATACCGTTCTACTGTGGCAGAGCCCATGGAACGCTCAACGGGATCTGTTTGTGCCAGAAACGAGTGGTGCTCACTCAACCGTGCATCACCTAGGGACGGCAGCAGACCATTGGAATCCCGATTATAATGGCGATCTTGTTTCTTTACCTCGAAAAATATGACACACTGCTTCATTGACTCAAGTCCACACCGTAGCATCACGGAGAGCTCCTCTTGATAGTTTATTATTGTAGTGTTATCTAGTGTTGTTTTCACAGAGTTGAAATCACAATTTTTTGTCTGTAGTGGAGGTTCCCCTGAGGAGTTACTGTGCTGCCTATTCTCGGCATCACGTTCGTGGATGTATGCTCCACAAACATAATGCACCGCAGCGGCGATGAAAAAGCTTCTGTCAAGAGGAGAATCAACCTGCAATCGGGACAGCAGACCCGTGACCTCCGTTGTTGGGATGCTCACATCCCTCAGACTCTTCAAACATGATAACGCCTCCGCTTTCTCGAGTGGTCCTCTGCCCGTCGATTTCACTATGTCACGCAGAACTGCAGTTAGCGGGAGTTCTGTGCAGTTACTCACAGTATCCTCGGGAACTACAATGTAGTAGAATGTTGCAGGGTCGTACTGGAGGAGGTGGCGAAGGGCTGCCAGGCGTACAACTAATGAGTTTGATGGGGTTTGAGAACTGCTGGTACTCAATCTCCCGTGCAGGTCTGTTTGTAGCCGCTTCTTCATCTCAATGGATGTGTGATGTCTCATAGTCGTGAACAAACTTTCCGTGGTGCCCTCCACAACGCATGCTATAAGCCTTGCGACAGCTTTTACCAGGCCAGGTGACACATTTGCCGAAAATAGCATACAGTAAAGCATGAAGCAAGCCGATATCCCACTTCCGCCATGAGGTGTAAAGACACAGGTGGCCAGAGCACCTGGACAGTCTCCACTAAAAACGAGAGTGAACATAAAGTTGACCACGCACTCGAGAGCCGCCACAACTGAATAACCATCGACAATAACATTTCCCGACTGGTGCTCTCGAATAAGGGTGAAGGCACCTTCGCAAAGATACTGAATCAATCTATTCCCCAATGTCTCATGAGAAGGCGGGCAGTTCACCAACCACGGAAACTTCAGCACAGCCCTCTCACCAGCAAAGACCCATCTAAGGAAAAATGAAGTCGCAAGAGGAGAATGAAATACGATTCCGTGACGGATGTTCATCGCGACATCCAGAAGCGCACCAGGCGCTGCTGTCGTATCCCCAAGAGATTCAAGTAACACGGCACAAAGCTGCATTTGCATCAGCACCTTTTCAGATGACACGCTGTCGACCCCCAAGCCGTTGATGGATGATGGCCGCAAAAGGTTCTTCATAATAACAGACACATCGAACATTTCATAAAAGCGAAACACGATGGCATATACCGTCTCCATTATCTGAGGGTCTTCAATGTCGCTCACTAGAAGCCCCATAACCGTGCTGCGAAACAACCAGCTCACCCTGTACCCGATCATTAGCTCAAGCTCCTCCATCTGATAAGTAAAATTCAACAAAAGCGCATGAAGGAGCACGAGGGAACTGCGCAAAAACACTCTATCGCCGGGCTGAAAGGATCCCCATTCCGTAACCAGTAGTTCAAATATATCCCTCAACTGCGGGCGTGCAGCGGACCATCTATCGTCCTCAGCGACATCGCGAGGAGGATTTTCGCTCATACATCCGCCTTGTTGATTATTTTCCTTTCCACCAGTAGAACCCATCTCTTGGTTGCCATGTGGTAGTTCTGGGGGGAAGCTCTTTATCACAGACAGATCGCCTTCACCATATTGTCCAACAAAGTATTTCAACCTGCCAATGTCGTGGTGATAAGCTGCGGCGGCCGTACAATAGCTAAAGACGGACAGCAAGAACTGTTTGCACGGGCTCGCACAGCTGAGTTTTCCCATGCAGCGCAATAGAACTAGTAAACCCGGTGGAAAAGAGTCCCACAGACGCGCGTAAACAGCAGCTGATTCCACAATGGACAAAAGCGACTCCCCCGTGAAGTGTTGCCAGAATTCCTCCGAGGCTAAGGTAAGCAGTTCCCGTACAACGGTGGCAAAAATACGCTGTACACAGGAAAGAGAATTGGACTGAGGGCCTTCACCACGAAAATATCTCACAGTGGGAATTGAATATGCAGTTGTTCCGAACACAATTCCTAAAAGCCGAGACAAATCCTCATCAGCGCACGTGGTCTCACCCCTAAACAGGGCAGGTACCTTCCCTGCGGCGACAAGCAGGTAGGGAGCATTACGCTTTCCGCCACAGATGGTACTGAGCACATCATAGGGCACCAGTGAAGCGTGGTGCGTCAAAAAGGCCGAGATGACAACGGCACAACGCTGTACTATGAACGGTGCATCCTCCACCCACATCTGCTCAGCAAGCGCGACAAACTCCGAGAGTAGCTCCACGCTAGGTGGAGTAGCTGCGGCGTGTTCACTGAAATGGAGAAGAACATCGCATGTAATTTGGAGAAGACGGAGTTCATTAAAAATCACTCCGCCGGAATATTCATCCTTAATTGTGTTCCATAGCGTTACTATATTTGTTTTTAGTAAACCATAGAAATCCAGTTCTCCAAGTCGCTGAATAAGGGCACACCAAAATGAGCATTTGCCGTAGTTTTTTGGATTACGGTGGAGAACCTGAAGAAATAGATTTAACTCAAATACATGAATTCGGTTACTCTCCATGTTTTCACCTGTGGTAAATTCAAGGACTGTTTCGAGTGGAAACATACCACACGCTGAACTCAAAGTTCCCTCACTTGCACATTTCACCACATTGCTTACGGCACCAGACGGGCTGGAATTGTTCTCCTGCCTTGTATTACCTGAAAATATGTAAGGAGTCCAAATTAAACCACGGCTAGAGCATCGGCGTAACGGCTCCGTCGAGAAAAGCTGGATACGACGCTGCAGGGCATCTGCGTCATCCATTCCCACTTCTGCAACTAAAGGGGCGAGCTCCCTTGCTATATGCCCGAGTAGCGAAAACGAGTTCATCTCCATCAGCTCTACAATCTTCTCCCCGCGCCACTCACCCACACAACGCTTTGCTTACTTTCTTTTTCTTTATTGTTCCTTTTCGTTCGTCCGCCTCCCAAGCTAACGCGTAACACCTCTGTAAAATGGCAAGATGCCGTCACACCGCCAGCGCACTTTCGTGAGAGGCTCTCTTTTTTTTTCCCGAGTGTTTTCTGCCCTTATTTCACAACGTCCTCCAGAATTATCCGATTACCAAATTGTTTGATATCGAAACTTATCTCGCCTTAATGGGCACCGCAGCCGCTTACCAAAAAGTGACAGCGTAATGACTTACGCTGCCGTAACGAAATACAAGTCTTTCAATGTTAATTACTGTCGTTACCACAGCCCTTAGAAGTAGATAATAAAAAAAAGAAGAGGAAAAAATGAGGAATAAGGAGAAGTCGAGTTTATCGACGATAATTTTCCCTACACAGCACGTTGACTTTAACTCCAACTAGCAGAGGTGGCACTCATGCATGGAGGCAGCACAGTGCTGTGGTTTTACATTCGTTCACTCGTCCGATTATCATCATTGTCACTCGGGTACAAATTTAAACCTGGTATGATAGGCCTTCTTCCTCTTCTTCCCTTAAAATAAAATGTTTTAACTTCCCATGTGCAGCAGCCTATATTATTATTTGCCGGATCAACAGAAGTAGCGTAGAGAGCATTGCTGAGTAAACAAAGAACCCCTTGCCAGCGCCATTAGTGACGCACAAAAAGATAACAAGAAATAAAATGTCAGGCAACAACTGTGCATAAAATAAGTGCACCCACATACACACGCGTTACTGTGGACACATATTCCACACAGTCCAAGGCAAGTGTTAGACAATCAGTGCATTTTTTAATGCAAACATTCATTTACACCCTTCTAATTTCCTAATCTCTTTTGCCGATTCTCATGAAAAAGAAAAAACAGACACACGCATTCACTTCTGTGCAGCGAGCTGCGGGCGTCTCCCAAGGTGCATGGCTGCCGGAGGAGAAACAATCCACTGGTCAAACTGGCATGTGGCCCATTCGGCTCAGCCGGTTGCGAACAACGAATGGTTCAACGCACACCACACAACAAAAGAAAGGAACAAATAAGAAAGTACCCCAGTTTTTCTTCCTTCACTAGCCATCCCCCCTCCCTCTGTACCACTTCTCCCTTTACTTGTCCCTTAATAGTGAAAACTCCCCTTGACATCATAATTCCTCCTTATATTAACTTCCACGTCACTCCATTCACCAATTTAGTGCATTCCGGTGTCCATCTTCTCCAAAATATTTGGGAACCGAAATTGTGTTAGCATCATTCAACAAATGCGCCACAGTTAACAAAGCCTCGCTGATCCACCTACTGTATTCAGCACAGGCATGTCCACGAGAAAAAAAGCTCCCCTCCCCTATCCTCCGCTGGATCTCCTGAGATCAACAAAAACTTTACTCGGCCATGCTGGCCCAACACTGTTATGCAGTCAAAACCTTTAAAACACACACAAGTGGAAAGTGGCTATTGATGTCGGCACACCAAAAGCTTAGGATTATTTAGTATTCTGAAAACCATAGGAAACTCTTTATCACTCAGGAGAAGTACCAATAAAAGAAGAAAACAAGATGATAGAGCATCAAATACAAAAAGGAAAAGGGAAAATCACAACACTAAGAAACCATACAAGGCCCCACCAAGCGTGGGGAAACAAGCCGCCCTCGGAAAAGATTCATGGTGCAGTAAGGAAAATAATTGGAAGGATCACAGATCTATCCCATAAAAAAAAAGCTTCTGCACGCGCAGCGGGCAAGGAGATGTGTGTGTGAGAGGGGAATGTAGCGCCTGTTAAAATGAGGGCAGAAAGAGTGACTGACTGGATGAGGAAAGAATATAAATAAGGAGTAACACTTCCCCAACAACAAGGTGCAAAGGCAATAGATATTGCCCAAAACTCATCCTCGCGCCACCATCATCAAAGCAGTAAATAAGTTCACCACTAAGGTCTCCCCCATCCCGCGTGCTTCCCTTGCCATTAATACACACACACAAACACGCATAATGAGTACCGATGCAAACGTTGCGTCATACCCACCATTCGTGTTGATGTATGTGTTTCATACTGCGTGAAGGTGCATCAGGAAGATAATTAACTAGCATTAGAAATAGAACGGACTATATCCGCATCGAAGGAACACAGGTAAACTAACAACAACCAGAGAAGTATAATGAGGCCAAGCAGTTATCACGCATGAAAGGCAAGCAACACACATACACTTCCGCCACCCTAACCCGCGTACCGCCCACGCCACCTTCGCCCATTTTCACCTCTGTACCCTGATACTTAGGACAAGAATTGCTCATTGCATTCCTTCTTCCCTTTTTTAAAGGGAGAAAAAAACTTTTTTTAATTATTTTCACTTGCTTCCATACCGTATAAACCCGCCATTACTCTTACTCCCACAAATGAGATGGTAACCGACCAGCACAAGCAAACCACAGGGATAAACGAAAATATCAAACCGGATCAATTTATAGGAAAGATGAACAAAGAAGATCAGTAACGAAAATAAATGGAGATGGGAAAACAAGGAGATAATAAGCGCGTATCAAAAAGAAGCCATCTGCCAACAAGGAAAGAAGTTAGAAGAAGGCCACACCATCAGTGAAGTGATCGGAATCAACCACACTCAGCGGCATCCTATCAAATCCAATCGCGCTGCTCACCGACCATGACGCAAATGCAATCGCCACAAGAGCAATCAACTGTCTGCAAGAAAAAATCCAGCATAGGCTGTGTAGGACGCGTCGGCCCAAACTCCCCTCCTCCTTCATTCTCTTTGCTCCCTCTCTCTCCTTCTCCAGAAATGTATGTCCTTAATCCACCCTTAGCCACCTGAGGTGCGATGTCCACACCACAGGGTAGAGGAGACACAATGGCACTGCTGAACTTGGTGCGAATCGCCTGGCGTGCATCAGTAGAACAAACTGGCTTGAATTCTAATCTCTTTTCGAGCTAACGTCATGATGCGGAGTGATTGAAAACACTGAAATGCGCAAAAAGTACGCCATCTGCGTGACAACTGAAAAGATCATGTGGAAATATTGCCACATCCCAAGAGCAGCGAGTGCCACGGTGGCACTACCGAGAGAAGAGAGTAAATATTTTTCCTCCTCAAATGGAAAGTACATCTTCATGGCAAGCGAACCAGCGGTGAAGATAAATGTGACGACGTAGAAGGCGTTGAACAGGCTGTACGGCATTGCGCACAACCTCGCGACAGTCATCCGTGTAACCGTGTAAGACACCAGGAAAGCGAAGCTCAGCTCAAGCGCGAATGGATACTTGACGTGAATTGGGAAGTACGCAGCATACAGCCACACATGGAGAGCCAACAGCACGGCTGTTGGAAGTGCAACAATAATGGACGCACCGCGTGACTGAACACTAGGCCGCATGATAACATGGCTAACACTGTTTAGTATTGTCACAACACCGGAGACGATGTACATCGCAAACAGCACACTACGAATGGTACATATCTGGTACGTCTCTTCGCCAACACCGGCACCACCACTACCACTTATAAGGGATGGTAATGTGACGTTGTAGGGGCCTACTATCGGCGTATCCCACACACTTGTTGACAGAAAAGACGTAACAATAAATATGCCGCACGCCAACAGAATTCCATCCGTTGGACCATTCATGTAACCAAGGTCCAACGTACCCGTCACAAACTGCTCCCAGATAGCAGCGAAAAGAACACACGAAGATATTACCATGTAAACAAATGTTACACGTGGTGAGGTATTCAAGGCGCAGCAAACTTTCAGCTGCACAAAAGGTGTCAGTATAGCGTCACAGCCGTGATCAAAGAGCTCTCCAACTGGGGACACCGAGTTCGTGCGGCGGGCCTGCTTTCCATCAATGGCATCAAGGGTCTGGTAACAGAAGAGACAGAAGGCAGCGTAGAGCCACACCCACGACGGATACTCCGCGTTCTGAAAGTAGTAGAAGAACATCACCACCAGTGAGGAGGATAAACACATCAAAAATCCAGTGATCGTTATGGCATTGGGTGCTATTGTCATGGGAACAAGGCTCACAATAAAGTTCCAATATGGTTGCATGATATATCGGGAAACAAGACCGCTGTCGCTGCCGCTGTATTTGTATTTGGCCAGGTTGGACAGATAGTGGGGTGGGATGTGCTCGTGAACGCGCGGGTCCAAACTAACGCATCGTGGCTCACGAAGACCAACACCAATGTTGAAGCTGTTGTGGCCACCGGAGGCCCTATGCGTGGTGCACATGATAACACAGACGACACACGTGCACTTTTCTCACTTTTCTCCTACTTGCAACCCACCAACTTTGGTTCCCTTAGGCGCCAGCACGATATATGCTTTCAAACGGCACTCTAGGAATCCGATCTCTGTCGCGCTTCCTTCTTCCGTGTTTCCTCCGCACGCCGATATCTACTTTCGACAGTTTTTCTGCTTCGTTTTATGATCACAACGCCTAAACCTTTCTACACTCCTTCTCTATTATTGTTTCCCCCTTGTTTCTTTTCTTCGGTACGGCACGTATGGTGCAAAGTATAAAGCGTGAAAATTAAAATTTAAGGCAATGCAGGGCACACACTACTACACGTAAGCACGCAACAACTATTCCATTTAATGTTTTCTCCTTGAAAAAAATCCACACACCGCAGGCTTGAGACGGAACATAAACATAATACAGATGCAGAAACACTATATTGCTAAACGAATTGAGGCAACCGTGTACACAATCCACTTCGACAGGGCGAACAGCCGCGGCTTGCATATCACACGAGTAGACAAGCATCTGTTGCAACATCTACAACACACAGGACAAGTGGGATAAAGATAACCTACGCCCAAGAGGAAAACAGCACGAGCAGCAGGACCAATAGTTACCGATACCCTACCTCACCTCCCCTGTGCGACGGTGTAGGAGGAAAAAGAGGATGAAGAATTCGTCGCTAGGTCCTCAGTAAAAGAAAAAGGTAAAACAGAGATTTTGAGTAACTTCTCTAAGCTCTGGCAGGAGCCAGCCTGTCACGAGTACATAAGTACATGAAGCAGAATACATCATCACTCGTGTGTCTATGCCTGCGTGCAGTAACAATAAGAGAGTCTGTATTGCCCTTCCCAGTTCTACACACTTTAAAATCCATGTATTCACATTCCCTTCTTTATATAAGTGTTCTACACACCGCACCTGGTTCTCTATCAAGGGGTCCATGCAACAACGCTAACTCAAAAACATGTGGCAAAACATGATGATAATGAGCGCTTCATGGGGTGCAGGGGGTACACGTACGCCTACATTTCACCCACCATTAAACTACTCATCAAAAGACATATATGCTACCCCAAGCTGGCAAATTCCTCCCCCCTCCTCCCGCCACCTCATCGGCCACGCTTACATTGGCGTGTCTAAAAACCCCAGCGACGATGAGAAATAAAAAATGCATCCCAACGACTGCAGCCCCGGTCTGAAACAAGCAGCACGGAAGCAAGGGTCGTGAAGTTAACAGTGACTCAAGAGGAGAATGATGAGAAGAGAAACGAGTAGGCCACGGTAGTAAACCGTTCGTGTTCACGTGGTAAGGGCATAAAAAAGTTGTAACAAAAAGGAAAATGAAGGAAGAAGCAGAAAACAACAGCGAATATGACTGGCTCATACAGCACGACGTGGCGTACGACACACAAAGAAAAGGAAAATGGAGATTCTAAAAGTAAAATCACACACAAATACAGCCACAGCGAAGCGTACAAAGAAGACTTATCGGGTAAGAAAGCAGCAAGCGAAGGAAACTGAGAGTCAATGATAAAAAAAGATGTGATCTGAAGAAGCCCGATTCAAAAGATTGAAGAACGATAGAACGCACAGATCGATTAAAGCTACTTGATACTATTTTGCCTTTCGCGCGCTTGGTTATACTGCTCCGCTGGGCGTTAGTCCTCCGTGACACTCCATCACCAAACCATAAAGGAATCTGACGCCACGTAAGCGGTAATCCACACCCAAAAGTTAGCAAAAGCCCCTCTGCAGCTTCTGAGAGGTGCTAAACAAAGGAAGAGGTAAGAGCCAATATTTGATCGCCTGCTCATCGATTCTTTCCCTTTACCCTACTGGTCTGCAATGTCCACAAAACACTGTCATAACGCAACAGACCACACTCACCCCGAGTGCCGCCTCTCCCAGTAACACTAATGATATGTACGCGGATGTGCGTTATTACACTGAAAAATAACCCCCGCCTTAACTGTCTGCTCGTTGTTACTTCCAACGTCACCCCTCCCATCATTCCCACCATGCAGAAAAAACACCCAAGACCACGACATGTGTTGGCCAGAACATGCACACACATGTACAAAAATACAAACACACTCCAGTTGTCCTAACAGCACTGAGAGAGATGGTAACGAAGGGAATATGAAATGAAAAACACAACACAGACGTACAAAAAGGGGGGTGATGTGCGCACTTCAGTTACAACTGCACTGTAAACACATTAGAGCTGCACCGACCAAAAATGCCGCACGAACACGGTGACCACTACAACCTGGTGCATCAACAAATGGGCGCGGGTAAGGCAAGCAGGGCAGCGTGTACTTGCATGCGTGCACGTCATGATCACCAAGAACAAAAAAAATATACAGTCAAAGTGCCACATATTCCACGATCATTGTATCTAAACAAACTCAAAGCCAACTGATTTAAGTTAACGACTGCTGATGCGCCAAAGTGGGCGTACAAACCGTGACAGGGAATCTATTACAAAGAAAAAGTGGTAGGGAAAACAACAGCAAGGGCTGACCAGAAGGAAAGAGACAGTCATGACAGCGCAGCTACGTCATCTTCTCCTTTCTCCCCTTTGTAACCTTTTCCTTGGGGGCTTTCTTCTCGTGTTCCTTCAACCCTTTCTTACCCTTGATCGCCACTTTTTCTCTCATATTCTCTCTATCCCTGTCCGCTGCCTCTTTAACCGCTTCTTCCATCGCCGTCTTCACTATCTTTGCAGTGTCCTTAATCTTTTTCCTGGCGGTAGTTGACTTTGCTGCATTATCCAACTTTCCAGAAACCTTCAGCTTCGGCACGGCCTTCGCCACTTCTTCCATTTCTATTGGCCTCATCACCTCGTACAACTTAGAAAGGGCTTCAAAGCGCTTCCGATAGTTTAGCTCGCGCACCTGTCCGTAGTTTTCCTGCACAAACTTGGCAAACCCCCCCTTGCGCTTGCGTCTATTAGCGCGGCTGGCCTCTGCACGCTGCTCCCGGGTTCGCTTTGGGAGTGTTGGGTGACGCGCGGCACGCCTGTTAAGCTCCTGTCGTTGATTCTGTGATAGTTCCTTGTACATCTTGGATAGAAGTCGCCCACGTTTGGAAATGGCACACCCCTTCAGCTCTGGGTTGTTTTTTTGATCCATCATGAATAAAGTAAAAGGGCTCACGCCCAAAAGTCTGACAGAGACACGAAGCATCTCTACTCTAAGTTTTAATACGTACAAAAACTATGTACACAATTCTTTGTGCAAATATATATGTGTTCCTTATCCCCTATCGCCACAGCTCACCCAAAACCCCACCGTGTCTTTATTATCTAGTCTTTCTTCTTTCACTCTCTCCTGTAAATTCTCTTGCGCGGAAGTTTATATGAAGGAATACAACTTGAGACCCCGCAAGTCACCAAATACACGATGGCCACCCAGGGATTAATTATGTGAGAGGCCTATTGAACTTCCCGTATGGACGGGTGGCGCAATTGTAAGAGTATTAGAGAGAAAGTATGGCGAAGAGACGTTAGCTCAGTCAAGGCAGAAGACTTGTACAAGCTGCTTCGGGACCGGCAGTAGTGATGTAACACCACTAATGAAGTGAACACGTGGTAATAAATATGCAAAAAGCCAAAAGACTCCAACATACCGCTGTTACTTATCGCAACGGCACAAGATAGAATCAAAGGAAGCACAGAGTGATTGTTGGCAATAGGCAGTTCAGTAATAATAATAATGATATAATAACTGCAACAACACTCAATATAATAATAATAATAATAATATAATAATAATAATAATAATAATAATAATAGCAACCATTTAGGACAACATTACCCATGCTTCTGTAGCGAGTGTTGCAGCCACATACACATACACGCACAATGGTGAAAAACTACATCCGCGCTATGTTAGCTTCGCTTCCATTAATCAGTTGCTTGTTGTTGTAGAGGTTTCAAATATTTCTCAATCTCGTTACGAAGGTTCATTGCATCTTTGAGGGCGCAGTGACATCCTTCATAGTCGACCAAAACGTTTTTTAGTTCCTTATGCATCTTGTCATGATACCAGCACGGCACCTCAAAATTTGTTTTGGTTTTATTTTCCCTTGTAGAGTTACCGCTCCCAACAAGAAGCTCCTTCACCGTCTCGATGTCAAAGCACGGGATGTCCTCTAGCGAAGGTATGTCCATTTCTGCATTGCCTACCTCGCACGCCGCCGCAAACACCCAACGAAGTCCTTGAGCATCCATCAAGGAATCCTTGTTCACAAACACCACACATTCGTACGAAAGGAATGATCGCAGATCATTCGCAATATTCGCGTAATCGCGACGAAGAAAACTCGCACCTTGAAATGGGATAAAGTGACTTCCAGGAACAAAACCACAGCTTAGTTTCAAAGCTGTCTCACTATCCACCACCTTCCCTGGATGTATGAAACAGTGGTATTGGGTCAGTGAATGATTACTCCCACACGGCACCAGTGCAATCTCAAGGGGCTGCGGCACACAATTTCTATGGACAATAGCCGCTTCGATATCGAAACAGACAAAAACAGCTTTTCCCAAACCCCCTCTCGCATCAATGTAAGAAGAAAGAGCATCGACGCTACGTCTCCGCCTACCATATGTTTGTTTTTTTTTCGATCCCTTCGAGGCAGAGGAGGCTGAATGGTGGGGATACTTCCCGCAGACCCGGGTCGCTTTTCCTTTGAAAACATGATGTAATCATCCCTCGTCGCAAAGCGATGATATGGATAGTATGATTGCATTGCGCGAATAACTTTTACATCAGTAGATTTTACCAGAGCCCATCCCATGGGTTTTTTATCAATATATCCAACAAAGAAGTCAATTCCAGGGAACTCGCCATGGTGTTTTTCTTTTAGCGCGCTGCGATTGGTTTCCAAACTTATCTTAAGCAGTAGAGAACAAGTGGGATTTTTGTCCATGAACTTTGTGGCAGGTGTTGGCTTCCACCTGCTGGTAGTAATACCCACCGTCTCAGCGTCACTCAATAGATTAAGCGGTTCTTCGCTCGCATTCGCCTCCTCCACATAACTCTCAGAGTGTTCCTCTCCCTCTAATTCAGTGTCCGAGTGCGTCTCCTCGCACACCCATCCACCGTCCTGGAGCAACTCACTGAAGTCCGGCAAACCCCACTTTCCGGGGCAAACTCCATGGGGAAGAGTGACCGAAACGGGCCATCCTCCGACTCAAAAAGGCACCAAAAGGCAGAACTTAACTTGTGCTCCACGGCCTCACGACTTTCTATGCACCCTTCAAGAAACCGATCCATTTCATCCGCGGAACTCTCTTCAGACGATGTGTCCTCTATCACATAATCACTGTCATTACTACTACTAGTAGTACTGTACATTTCAATGCTTCAGTGGACCTTCGTTTTGCCTGTGCCAAGTCTAATCGATGTGTAAAAGTCTTTATCTTCATGTTTACGGCAAGCACGGTCGATAGATAAAAGAAAAAAAAACAGAAGAAAAAAGCGTTGTGTACAGGAAGCATGAATAAAAAAGAAAGCAAAGTCAAAAACAGTAAATCAAAGAAGTAAAGAAGTTCAGAATTTTGCTAAACGGTACGCAGCCGACTAAAAACTGAAGTGGACATGAAACGTTGTCAATCAAGTACGTGAAGAAAGAGGTAACAACAAGTGAAAAAGCTGCAGAAATGTAAACCATCGGCCTCCACCACGGTGGTCACATGTCATGGTCCGCAAAAGATGCATCACAGTTAGGTTTCTTTCTCGTTGTCTGCCATTCCACCAGATTCAAAAAATCGAGTCATGGCTACAAGTTTTTCAATTTGCTTTCTGTACACACCAACTTTCTCTTCCAGTGCCACCGCTTTGGCCCGCTCCTTGTCACGCTCCTGCTTACTCCTCTCCATACGCGCCATCAGCGAGTCCCTTTCGGACTCCAGGGATCGAATCCGGCACAACTGTCGTTCCCTCTCTTTTTGAAACCCCTCGAAGAACTTTCTTGTATTCATCAACTTTTCCTCAATCTCAGTCATGCGGATCATCCAACTATCCGCGCGGCCTGTGCCTTTTGACACTCCTTACGCGTCTGGAGAAGACGTTCATCTTCCTCCTCCAACTCCTTTTCGAGCTGTGGCACCAGAGCCAAGTTAGCCTCCCTCTTGGCCTCAAGCTTTGCGTACTCCTCCTCCCTTGACTTCATAATCTCATTATATTTCTTCTGCCCTTCTGCGCAGTACTTTTCGTATATCTCGAGCTGCCGCTTCAACAACTGGTTCTCGCGCATGGCATCGTCCTCCATCTTCAGCGCCTCGCGCCCATACGCAATCGCCTCATCCTTGAGGGAATGCATTTCCGCCTCCATCTCCCACCGGCAAGCCTCGTCGGCGGTGCGCGCCTTGTAGAACTCCTCCACAGCAACGTGGTGCTGCTCTTCGAGCTCAACTTGGATCGAATGCACCTCTTCCACTTGCTCCTTCAGCTGCTTTAGCTGCTCTTCTAATGATGCCTTCTGCTGCTCCTTTTCTTGGAGTACCTTCTCCTCCCGCTCCAACTCAGCCTTACGTTGCTGAAATTTCAGCAACTGCTGCACAAGGCGCTCGGCAAGAGACGACATTATTACCGCCCGGTCAAAATGCCTTACAATGGTCACGATATGAGTTTCTGCAGCAATTCCTGTAGTGTACACGCTTAGACAATCAATGGAAAACGATTATTCACAGAAACATAAAAAGAAGAAGAAAAGAAAGGAGTGGGGAAAGGAGCTAAAAAAGATTGAGAGAAAGTATTACCGTGCGGGGAGAAGTTAGCAACAATCAGATAAACAAGTGTACGAAGGAGCAATAAACCAGAAGACTAGATAGCACACAACAGTGCCTGCGAAAAAAAAAAAAGCACCACCTGTGCGGGATGCATTCTCAAGAGGAAAATGGAGAAATAGAACTAAACATTTGGCTCACCTTTGATAACACAAGAGATCGGAAATATCATTTGAAAAGCAGAGAAAGCAAAATTCCCCTCATCCCATGAACCTCAAAGACCAAAAACGGGAGTCATGTAAATGCACCCGCGTAAAATCCGTCGTGCAGTGTAGGTCACCTTAACAAGTGAAAAATAAAAACGAACAACAGAAGGGAAAAGGATGATAGATACAACCACGAAACTCTATAAAAAGCATTTGGCTTTCGTACGGCGCAGAGAGCCCATCAAAATTATTAACATCCCTCGGACCACTAACAGAACGAGACGAAATGAATTTATGCCAATCTTCCCCTTGCTGTGCCTTGTACAGTGCTGTTCATCATTGCATTTATATGCTAATCATGCAACACCAAGACCAAAGAAACCGAATCCAAGACAGAAACAAAAAAAAAAAACGAAACAGCGCATTAAAACGATGATGTTGGGATATATAGAATCATGGTCAAAAAGTGGATAGGAACTAGTGAAAGGGAAATTGTAGCGAATATAATAATTATTCCTTCCACAGAGAGTTCTTAACATTTCCAGAAGGACGATTGAGGGGAATGCCACTCTGCATCCACCAGTAAGGAGAACTAAGCAAGGGGAATAACACTAATGAATAAACATATTTCAAGTAAGGTGACCACGAGCGTGGGCAATATGGGGTAGTGGTGGTTCACTCACCCGCATCATCCACATATCCCAAAGGTAGTTTAGCGCGTGGAGGACTTGTGCGCCACTTATTCCCCTCAAAATGGCGATGCAAATGAAGTGTGGAAGTTATTCCTAATCATTCTGGTAAATATATGCACATCTCATTGGAATAAAGCGCTTTGCACCGATTGCATACGCAAACATGGCCAATATGCAGCTCAACCCTAAAAGACCAAGGAACTGCTCCAGGTAAAAAATGCTATTCGTGGCCTTTTTACAGGAGGAAACTAAGGAGTAGGCTAAATTCATCAGCACAGGCTCACAACTGCCTAATTTGCTACCTACCGTCTCGTGCATACCGCGTACACGACCAATTGCATCGACTGCGTGAGTAACACTTTTGGCAACGTGACCAACGGTGCTCAGAACACCACCTGACATGCAGTCATACGCACAGCTTCGAACGTCACACTTGTCCTTCGAGACGCTCTGGCAGACATGCCCACTTTTCTTCGCCTCTTCAAACGCAGTTTCGTTGGACAAAACCTCAGGCGAGAAGTGATTCTTCGAACCCAGCCAATTTAACATGTCCATTTCGTTTATTTCATTGCATCCCGTAAGACCAGTGCAGTGAAAAACTTTTCCATTTTGGCATTTGCGGAAGCGTTTTGACTTGAATCGTAACAACGGTCGGAGAATTTCACACGCCCTCCTTGATTGCTCTTGAAGAAGATACTCGACAATATCTGACGCAGGGCTAAAACCCCTCTCTTCGCATTCTGCTAAAACACCAAGGATGTTGGAACGCCCCTCTGTGAACTCCTCCACCTCGAAGCAACTGTCTGTGACGTAAAGATTGATGGAGGCGAGAAATCCAGCGAACAACCACACACCGATAGCAAGATATCCAATAATAAAGAACCACAGCATAGACACGTACCGCCGGTAGTTGCAGAAGACTAACACTAGGCCAAGCACTGTGAACAAAGTGGGAAGTAGAAACAGACAGACGACTCCCATTCCTATTCTGTCCAGCACGTTAACAGCTTTCAGCGCTGTTCGTTGGAAAACTTCCCTGCCTGCTCTGAACCGACCGTCGACTGCTGCTTTTAAATCTGCGCCCCTTGGATCCACAGCTGAAAGTGGAATCTCGTATGTTGAGTGGTTACTGATATCGTACATGTTAAGCTTCAATCCTTCCACGTACTCATTATTAACAACTTCCATATCATTAAAACTAACAAGGACTCTGTGATGCACCTCACCGGCGCACTCCTTCAACATTTTCATAAAGTAGCAACCTCCAACGGTTGCAACAACACACGAAACAGCGGCAAGAACCGCATAAATGCGCGGACGAATGAGATCCATCTTGCTGTACACCGTACCTGAAGACCCCGCCGGCTGACAAAAGTTGGGGCTTTGATTCCGTCCACCACAGCAGTTCCAGAAGTACTTAAAAAAGAAGTACGATGGAATGAAGAAGAACAGAAACAGGGCCACTAAACCGTATGGAATTGCCTGAAGTAATAAAACAATGTTATACCCATCAGGATCACAATCAGCAATATTCTTCGTGAACTTATCGCAGTTTAGCGCACGTCTCGTGTTTGTCTTGTACTGCAGCGCTGGTATCCCCTCCACTTCGGTAGTTAATGTTAGAAAAACGATCAGAGATAGCGGTCCCAACATCAAAGAGTGGTCAACACTAGGCGTCGGGCTAATGAACAGCTGTTTCCAAATAATAATAATAATAATAGCGGGCTTAGTTGTATCTTTCTACCCGAAACCCTTCTCTCTGTTCCGTGCAAATATATAAATATTCGTACACCAACTTGCTCCCTAACTCAAAGAAAAACGGTTTTGAAAAAGACAGGAGAGACCTGGGAAACAATGAGAAGAAAGGAAAGAGAGACTATATTACATTGCTGCGTGTAACATCCTACAGCAAAACAGCAACAAACATGTTGCAATCACTTCGATACGACGGAGGAAAGAATATACATAAGCAGCCACATGTGAAGTTATGCAAATGTGCTAGAACCACAAGCTGCGTTGTGCGTTACAATGTCCCTACCTGACATTAAAAGACCCTTGCGGCGGCCGAAGGCAGCTTTTTACGCAATCGAATATGATAATGTGGAAAGTGTCGCTAGGCATCCTTCACAGTAACGTGAAAGCAAAAGCACACTTCGAAAAAGTAAAGTCCATGAAAGAAAAATTAAAAAATGATGTCTACAAGACCATGTCCGCAAAGCAAGAAAAAAGAAAGAAAGAAAGAGCACACTTTCAATTAACGGTAAATGTGACTCTCAATAAGAGGAACAAAAGACTTGCACAAAAATAAACAACATAGATGAGGAGAGGAGGGTGAAAAAAAAAAGAATTGCAGGAAGCAGAGATACAAGGGTGTATTATCATTCGTGAAGCTCGGAAACAAATTCTCTGAAACCTTTGTCGTCACGGTAAGAGATTTCAGTTATCGGGAGATAGACGAGCTGCTTTGGACACGTGGTAGAGTCGTACATGTACAACATAATATCGCCACCATGAGCCTCAAATACATCATGGGCCACCTTCCGCAGCATGTTTTCGCAAACACCGCACGGAAAGAGTGGGTTGGGATCCTTTTGTGACGCTTTGTTCTCGCCATGCACGAACACCTCCCTTACTACGTGCGTGGGAAGACCCTTGGAGGCCAACTTTCCCAGTGCATTTTGCTCAGAGCAGCGAGAACCGCTTGGCGTGCTAAGTTCGTAGTTCACAGCCACCACGTAAGATCGAGGGCAGGAGCACCAGGAACGCTGAGGAAACTTCAAGTCTTCCGCAACATCCGCATCCCTCACTGGCAACGGGGAAGTCTGCCAGACGTTTTCGCCATCGTTTACATGGCAGCGGCAGGTATTGGGGTCCACATACGTTATCAGCGACGTGACTACTGGACGGTTTGGATCTTTCTTGCGCCAACTACAATGAGCATTTGTCTTACGAAAATTCAAAATAATTGGTGTCACATGCGTGAAGAAGGAGTGCCGGCCCTCACGTCTAAGTTCGATAGTCCTGTACTCCCTGTTGGATATGAATCGGGCGCGTATCTTCTCACAAGCAGCTTGAACGTGGATATTAAGACTCAGAGCATAGAACTCCTTCGATGACATGCTGAGTAAAGAAAGCACGTTGGTAAGGCTCGGCGGTAGCGATACTGGTTTTCTAACTCCAGGAAACGTGATGAGCAAACTCTCCAGAGCTGCCTTTGGTTGGATGTCCCGGAAGATGGATATGTTTAGCCACAACCGCTTCCACTTGACAGGGCTTGAGTTAACAATGGCATCAAATGCTCTGGTGCTCAACCGCTGCACATCCCCAACGGTGTACAGTTCCAAATCTTCCAGATGGTTCAAAAAGACACCGAGGTCCTCCTGGGAGGTTAGCAAACTCCGTAACGGTGTAGCCGCGGTCATGGACCCGTGCTCGCTGTCACCAATGTCAGCATGTACAAAAAGACACCTGGAGCCGTACCGGCACCTGTCGTTATACCGGCAGAGAATGGGCTGTACAGCCTGAACAATATTCTCATGAAGCAGGCCACAAGCAAGAAGAAATCCAGCAGTGAGCCTTATCTGTTCCGTGTTAATGGAGTGCACCGAAAAATTCGAAGATACGTAAAGTTTTGATATACCAAAGGAACTTAGCTTGAGGCGCCAAGAGTCCTTGTCCAGAAGATGAGCTCGGCTGCAATTGCACTCCTTCCCCATCACACTCTGCCAGCACAGCAGGAAGCAATGACGAATTTTCCCCAGCATCCCCTTAAGGCACGGGGGCGATATATCTCTCTTTTTGAACAGGAAAAAATCTAGCTTGCGATCCCCATTGAGGGGAATACTATCATTCAATGGATTCAACTCAGTGCTGCGGACTGCAGCGGGCAAGGGGTCAAGGGGTACTCGATCATCAGTAACTTCGATAGTGTTGTCTACCCACGGCGAGGACGAAGGGGAGGGTGAAAGCGAGGAAGCCTTCGTGCCCAGTGCGTTGTCGCAAAGTGCTTCTCCATCTTCCTCCAGAGCTAGCACCACATAACCAGCCGCGTTCGTTGAGTCTGTCGGAGGAAGATACGCCTTGTAGAAGCACATCGAGCTCCACACATCATCGGCATTGACTGCCATTGCCACCGAGCACCAGCGGCGAGGATAATTGTAGCAGTAATGACGATGTGAGAAACAGTGAAAATCGCCGGCGGCTCCGCTCTGCTAAGTATTAACAACTGCTACATTTGTCCCAGGAAGAGCGAAAAGGGAAATAGACAAGGAAGAACGTAGTGGAATACGACAACGACACAATTGTCTTTAAAGGAAAAGGAAAAAAAATAAATATACATACAGACGAAGGGGTTAACGATATAACAAAGAACGGCAAAAACATAAGAAATTAATAGGCAGAGCCGAGCAAGAAAATTTCCTTTTGCCATTGCCAGCGGGTGGGAAATTTGAAGGGCTGAGTAAAAGGTGGCAGCGAGTCGGAAAACCACATAATTGCTTCACCTCCTCAGGAAGAAGGGAACAAAACCTCCAAAGATTGGGGGAATCATAATTATTTTAGGAAAACACGGTAGCGTTTCGTGAAAATACCCAAACTTGACGTAAATGGCCTACCACTCCACAAACAGCGGTGGACACAAAGTAGTGACGAATCAGCCGGAAAACAACTTAAGTTAGAATCTGCACAAAATCACTCAGGGAGGGCACTTGGCCGCAAAAGGTCACGCTATTCACACATAAGACTGCGCGGATCGATCCTAACCGACATCCCAACGTGGCGTCCTTCATAGTCAAAATATGGATCCAGGGCGAACGGACGTACATCATCATCAACGCGCAGTGCATCAACTTCTTCCGCATCCAAGACAGCGTGACAGCGAGACGAAGAAAAGCCATCTTCATGTCCACTTCTCAGGCCCACACCTGGCAGGTCAATGTCGCTTACACTAATTTCAGACTCTGTGTCCCTAGGAGAGTCGATAGGCGCCACAGCATGTAGCACCGGTTCTACCACAGTTGTAGGCTCATCAGCCTCTGCCCCACGGCCATCCACTGGCTTCCCAACGGCGGGGATTGTCGCACGCTCCGCTCCACCATTCACAATGAGCTCATCAGCCTTGCTATCCTCCAACTCCTCTTGAAAATTGTCAAAAAGGCCACCAACAGTCGGTATTACGTCTGTCATGCCATGGTCCAAGAACGCCGTCATTGAGCTCGTCCTGCAGGCAGCGGTTTCATCAATCACTATATCCTCCAGCTCTGCATGAAACTCGAAAGACACCCCTCGCGCAGCTGCTGATGCCTGAGAGCCCGGGGGGTCACCAAGAGAGGAATCGCCCCCCTTCCTCTCCATGAAGCGTCTCCATACATCTCCCACAATTTCATTATCCACTGGCTTCAGTGGCGTTCCGGAAGAAGCAAACTCCCCTGAAACACCTTCCTTCTGTTGTTGCTGCTCCTCGCTGAGCGCAAGCAAGGCGCACTCGGAGGGACACAATTCCGTGAACATTGAGAGAAAGGACACTAGCCCCTCCTGCGAAGAGCCAAGTAGGGCCTGCAAGACGTCCACAGTTTCCTTCATGTATAGAACTAAGAGCAGCAACAAGCATATAGGTTAAAAGAAGAACAAGATATATAAATTTCAAAATCTAACAAAAGAAAATCCTTAAGGAAATAGGGTGCCGGACGACTCTTCGCCGCAACGACACAGCGCACAGCACTAGCCGCTCCTTCAAACGTAGCTGGACATCCACGTTTGTGTATGCGAGATATGATTAGAGAAAGAACATGGCTCAAGTGCAGGGAATAATGGCAGTTACAGAAAGATCCGATAATAAATGACATAGTCACCACCAAAAAAAACGATGCTAAGCATGACTCTTGTATTATTCCGTTCACACTCGTGCGGTCAGGGGCTCTCAACTTCTACAAAACCTAAACTTACAGGGCCAATGCCGTGCCCCACTCAACCCTCCCCCTCCTCCATACTTCTGATCCCATTACTATCTAATCCGCACGCAGTAGTCAATTTTCCATTCCTCCTCGCCACTCTAATTCCTCTTCGCTGCTGTCTTGGGTCCTCAAAAGGCAAAACAACGGGAAATAAAGCGGACGACGCCGGAAAAGAAAAGTGAAGAAATAAAGAAAAAAAATTGCGGCAACATGGTCGTACATCGCCCGCGGACCGTTGTAGTGGCACCCAATTGAAAAAGAGGAGGAAATGGTAATGTCCCGCAGGAAGAACGCAAACCGCGATAATGACGCTTACCTCATACTTACATGCGCACACTTGCGGGCCGGGGCAGAAACCCTTTGTCTCCTGCAAAGCAAAAATACCCCAGCACGCACACCTACAAACAACAATAAATTAAGAAAAAAAGCAAATACCCAACAGTTATTCCGTTCAGCACTTCATCTCCACTTTCTTTCCTTCACGTACATTTGGTGTCGTGTCCATTCCGTTCCTATATTGGCTTGCGCAAAAAAAAAACAAAAACAAAAAAAATACTTCCAAAATATTTCTGATCATCAGAAATTGAACATGGCATGGGTATATTGAAGAGTTAAACAAGGCACACAACTCTCACAAGTGAAAGTTAAGCATAAGGGCACTCAAAAAGGAAATGTCAGTGGAAGGAAGTCAAGACAGGAATCGGGAAGGTAAGTAGCACAGGAGAGAACAAGTCGTCGTCCACACAGCAAGAAACTCGTGCAATGTATTTCAGATGAACATTATTCTAAACCCCTCTAGAGCTAAATCCCTACAATGACATACAGAACAGATTCCCCTTTCCCCATTCCTACTCACTTCGTCTCTTCACCATATATTGATTTTCCTCAGTAGCCTTACTCTGTCTCTATTAAGAAACTGCATATTTATTGAAATCGACCAATTATATATCTCTAGTCTCTAAAAGTGAATATCATGGTTTGCAAATAGCGTGAAAAAAACACCCACCAGGCAAAAGGAAAAATCAAATAACGAGCCAATACAAACACGAGGTGCCTCCCATATTAAAACGCAATGAAACGTATCTAAACTCTTCGGGAATGGTCGTTCGAACGCGGTTTCCTCCTCTTTACCACGCCACATCCTTGTAACCTTCCCTCCCCTCCTTTCCCCTCACCTCCCCCCTTTGCTTACCATTAAGCAGACGTAGGGAGGATGAGTAGGGGACAATTGAGAAGGAAAAAAAACTAACATACTGCAACAATTATTGCTCACTTTAATATTTGGGCATCATTCTACACCTCGTCCTGGCTCGCTTGCTCACTCGAGACATCTATCGACCAAAAACAAAAACGTTTGCATACACATACACACAACTATGTATATGCAGACAAAGGACTCTGGCACTCCAAGCACGTAACGAACGGCTAAGGCCTCCCTTGACGGCGATCACCCTATCTTATACTTGCCAACCCACGCGGCTTGGCTCAGGAACGATCTTTAGTTAACTCGTACCAACACGCATGCGTACAACTCGCTACCTCATGTTGCCGTCCTGGTTCAGCGTGCCCAACCCGTCCGACGTCTGGAACGTACTCGAAGTTACGGAAGAGGCACACTCTGACTCCAAGTTAGTATTCATCATTTCATATGCTTCGTTGTTGGTGTCGTATATGGTGTACTCGGTTGGAGTACGGTGGGTACCCAGTCCAGTCTCGGTTTTTGGCTCGTAAGGGTCACGATAAGTGTTACGCCCACGTGTCCCGCTCCTATTGGTTTCGTATGTTCCCAATGACTGGTCGACATCAAACCTCGGTTCGCTAGTTTGATAAGAATGAGGGTAGCTGCGGGGTGCCACGGGGGCAGTAGGCGGAGCTGAGGACGCGGATACCAATGACTCAGTCGGGAACAACGGGCGCTCCTCGGTTTCAGTTAACTCTTCATCCTCCCCATATTCGTCCTCCTCCCCGGATTCTTCTTCCTCTCCATATTCATCCTCTTCCTCATATCCCTCTTCTTCCTCATATTCGCCTTCCTCCTCATATCCCTCTTCCTCCCCATATTCATCCTCCTCCCCATATCCCTCACCCTTTGCATCCGCTTTACTGTCATAGCCACCATAGCCGTCAGTCCCAAGACTATCATCCTCGTAGCCGTTGGAATATTGTATGCTGCTCCCTCCATTAATGTCATCCCAAATAATGCGTTCCGATGTGTCAAAGTCACGTAACAATGTCGGTACAACTTTACTGTCAGCCTGAGGATCCACCGGGGACCACTTTAGGTTGTTCAGCCGTTCCTCGTGAGCGTTCTCTTTGGTGCGTTTGTGCAGATGAAGCAGTGTATATCCAACACTGAAAATAAGATACAACAGAGACAGATATACCGGAATGAGGGCAGCAAACGTTGAGACCTCCCTCCTTCCACGTGTAAAGCGAGCAGCAATAAAAAATACTGAAGTAAGCAGCATGCCATTGGAGAAGAGGGAGCATAAAGTATCGAACACCACACCTAGAACGGTCTTTGTGCCAATAGCCCGTCTTGACATGCTGGTCACATAGGCCTCAACAATACGCAATATCGCCCGAAGTACGATGGGAACACAGACAGCGTACCAGCTCGTCTCAATGACTTGGTCAACGCGCTGACCAATAACGATCCACTGGGCGATTGACAGGATTATGTGTAGCGAAGCAATGACAATGGGGGCGTACCACAACATGGGACTCGGCTCCTGCAAACCAACATTCAGCTCACTTCGCAGAGAACGGGGCCACCGCCACACAAAGGAAGATAAATAGTAAATCATATCACCCAACAGAGGCAGTACAAACAGTCCTGTGTAATTGTAATACCTCTCGGGTGCGTGGCTGTCAACAATGGAAACAGCAACAAATGCAAAAATACAATAGAAGAACGCAGCTAAGAAATTTCCGATCGCAGGAATTCGTTCCACAAGCCGCATTCCCTCCTCCTTCGGCTTCTTTAACATAAAGCTTGCTACCATAGCAGACAGCGTCGCGAGCAGAACCAAAAGAATAGCGACGAATCCCGGTGAGACAGTTTCCATCCATGTCCACATGACATACCTGTCCGCCCGAGCTGCTACATTTAAAGCAAGAAAAAGTGTAAGTAGAAGAATCACGCCCCACATACAACAGCATGCATACACTGTTCTTTTTGCGCCAAGAAACTGAATGAGCGGCCCCCAGCTCCCACTGTTGAGGTAGCCGACGAAGTCCTCGCCCAGGGAGTCATAAAGACTTTTCCGTTCCTCATCCTGTAATATAACATACGCCCGGTAGAAATGATGACGCAGCGTCACCTTGCGGAAGAGCCACTGCACCTGCTTTGCTGTAACTGGCGGTTCGAGATCCAAGAGATGATAAAGCCGCCAGTTATCAGGATTCCTCAATTCTCTATCAGAAATCATTGTTTTATTTTACAGGTGACCTCCTACTGTCTTCTTCCTCTTCTACCTGCCTTCCCCCCAAACCCAATGCAATCCCGTAATTCTAGGAAGCCTTCAGCAATGCACCTCCGTCGTCTCCCCTCTGATTTTGAAAGGGCTAGCAGGAGGCAAACGTGTCCTGCGACTGATAGGAAAAGGAATATATAATGATTGTGCTGCACAAATCTTCGTTCTCCAGCTCTGTAGCGCTTTCCTCTTACTCTCCTTCCCTCCTCTCGATCCTGTTTGTCCCTTGCTTTGGGACAGTTTTATTTTCGAAATTCTGATGATCAATTTTTCACCAATTTCCAAATAAAGTGACGCGTCCCTCTATTACTAAAAAACCTGCACACCAACAGTACACCTTATTCCTTCGACTAATATCTTTGTGCTGTGATGTTCGGAGAGCTAACAAAAAAAAAAAAAGAACGAGAAAAAATCTGCAGTATCATCTAACCCGAAAGTGGTGCTTTAAGGGTAATGAAAATAATAATAATGATAAAAGCAATAATAGCGAAAACACTAGTAAAAAGTCGAAGAAGCAAACAGAAGCAGCTTCGCCCAAGTCGTCGCCTTGCAGAAGGAGCAAAAGGGAAAACGTCTACACCGTCCAGATGGTAAAATAAAAAAAAAAGAACAAGCTAGACAAATGTAGGCAAGTTTAAGACACCGCGATAAACAATTGCACTCTCCTACTTGTAGGATGAAAAACACGGAAAAGCACATAGCCAGCGGTGATGTATCCTGGTAGCACCCACGGGCAAAAGGCACCGAGAAGAGATGATTATTTAAAATGTATCATATGTACATATATAACGACAACGGCCATGGTAATGATAGCGGTGGAGGTAAAAACGCATGCTGGCTAAACGAGGATAGAAGCACAACGGATAATATGCAACCGGCAGGATTTGGCATATGAACAAAACAACAAGAAGAGGACCACATTTTCCTCCGGACGGGTGGAACGAAGAGAAGCAATGAACAAACAGGGCAGGGACACGCTAAAGACAAGGTTGGGGGATATAAAAGCTAGAAGCGAAACAAAATTCCCATGAAGGTGGGAAGCAGGCAAATGTAAAAGAGACAACCGATTAAATCTATAGCATTTCCCCCAATCAAGCACACGTGACCAGCGCATCCGCGATTGGCAATGGGGGTAATCCAAATATACCTCTCCCCAAAAGGAAGTAAAAATATTTATAGGATAAAGTGGAGATAGAGAAGAGAAAGCCTAAATATCTTTCGTAACGATCAAAAAAATTCCTTCCACCTAATTGTCTTTATGTTTCTATTTATTTCTTTCACTTGCCCTTGCCTCCGTGATAGCTTCCTTCCCCTAACCCTCAACATCTATTTTTACACCACATATGTCCCCCTCGCAGAGACAAAGGAAAAAAACACCCACCTACTCCGCCACACCCAGCCTCAATGAATCAAACTTAGCGTAATTAACAAATTACACTTTTGGCTGTTGCCTGGTTGTTCTATGAATGTTCAAGGATCCATATGTGATATACCCACCTGCACAGCACCTGCACCCATTCTATCGTTGTGGGATAGGGGGCCTACCACCCGCTTCTGATCCACATGTGAACACTGGCGTAAATGGTCGCAAATCTGCGGCCTCAGAAAGTAGCCTTGTGGGTTTTGGACTCGCAGCATGGCTCCGAAGCTCTGCTGACCCGATGGAATCATCGCGGCAGTACGTATCGTTCTCAGAGCCGGAACGAGACGTGCGGGCGGACAGGCAAGTATGCCGCCACTCCATCCATTCTTCCATCAGCGTCGTGCTCATCCCAGGCCGGCAGTTCATACGTTGCAGCAGCGCATCCGCCATCCGCTCGCGCTCATCAGGCTCATTTGCGCCCCGCTTGCTGGCCGACGAAGCTAATGGCACGCGTAAACGATGTGAAACTTCTTCGTTACCCTGAAGACCCACGGGGCCGTTCAGCGGCCCATTTTCACCCGCAGCCCGTCGGTTGGCCGCATCTCCCTCCGAGCCATTTGAACCATGCAGTGGAGATGCAGACCGCTGAGTTTCAATGCTTCTCAAAATATTCTTATTCGACACCGGTGGTTCATTTCCCGGGTATTGCCGAATAGCAGTTGCAGATACAGTTTCTTCCGATGTCATGCGACGCAGCAATGAATGATGCTTTGCAGAGCTAATTAACCCGATGGGCGTGCTTTGCGCCCCGCTAACCAACGGTCTAGTGGCTTTGCTTAAGGTATTCGCCCCTTTGTGCGTTGGTGCTTGTCTAACCTCACTGCTTGGCGGCATCGTACTCAGTCCATTTTTAGCTCCCTTCTGTTTTTCCTGAGGATCGCTTTCTCGAGAAAGGCCCTCATAATTCCCCTTCATTCCAGAAGCCCGCGCCGGCGGTGCCACAGGATTCTTTGCGTCAGGTTGCTGCGTGACATGACGCTCCAAGTCCACCGTGTTGGGATTGCAGCGCGACAAGCTAGGCGCGGCGACCACACCAACAGCAGAATTCTCCAACTCGTTAGAGCCCGCGGCCCCTCGGCCCCCGGGCTTCCTCGGGTTAATCTGTTCGTCAAGGTATTTTAATCCACCGTATGGAGTTCCCTGTGCCCCCTGCAGTGAGTCCAGTAATCCCCCAAGATCATCAATGCCTTGCTCCCCGGTCCGCTGTACCGATAATTCTAATAACGCAGACTGGCGAGTTGGATAGTACCGGAATGGAATGGCATAATCCTTTTGCATCCCGACATCAACTCGAAACTTCGAAGGACGCAATGAGAACCCTGCAACCTGCTTTGAGTTCTCCCACAACGAAAAACGCAGTTTGTCGGTGCTGCAAACATCTTCTATGAACGTCATATGATCTTTATAAACCAGCTTGTTTGGGTCTCCACACTCCACATGGCGAGTCGTCGACACTCCCCCACCAAAGCGTACCTTTAAGTGATACGCCGCTCCAACAAGAAACGGAACTGGGTTGTCCTGCCCATCAACTTCCCCCTTAACAACGATTCTTTCAATCCATAAATCGAGCCGCACGTACTTGTGGGATGCGTGCTCATTAACCGCTGATGTGGAGTTCGGTGCCCTCAGGGAATTGAAAACATGGGCAGGCATCCCCTCCAAGACATCACTATTTGAAGCCTCTGTGATAATAGGCCAATCTTCTTGTCTTGGGTAAGGCTCTTTCCGAGAACGATAACCTCTATTTTTATCGTCGATCACACTGTTATTTCCCTGCGCTTTATAACAACCTGTGCCGCCCTCAACGGCAGTCAACGATCCAGATGCGATTTGAACGTTATTCAAGGACTCCACAGAAGCACCAGAAAGCTCCCTCATCCGCAGTGGGGTGCCCATGACGTGTTTCATGTCTTCCCTAACCTCAAGAGCAAAAAGTAGCTTTCCAATTGTCCTACCGCTAACATCACGAAGTTTAATTGCATAATTTTTACTCGGCTTCCCTGCGTATGGTCGTGGGTCAAGAGTTCCCTTGGCCACGACAGATATGGGTTCGTTAGAGTTACTGTATGGTCTCACATTGAAGGTGATGACATTTCCACTACCCTCAATATCAATATTGCCCGTGGCATTGTTTAGCGTGAGTACAATTTCATTTCCGTGCGACCTAAAGTATGATGCAGGTGTACAGCCACTCCATTCAGCCGCTCGTACCGTCGTAACAGCGCGCTGCCGTGGAACAATTGCCCAACAGCAATAAAAGGGAGAATTATCCGGAAAGCGCCGACTCTCTGCGTCAACCGCAAAAAGATCACTAAAGGTTACCTTATCGCACACGAAGCGGTAAAGGGTGAAGTTTAACGATATCAGCGTCATTTCCGCTTCCTATTTCTATACGTGCCTTTTTTTTCTTCCTTCAATTTTCCCCCCTTTATTTGTGTATATGTTCTATTCTATTCCCCTTTACTGCTGCTTGATAGCGACACCAAGTTACTTGTATTGCTCCCCCTTCCTCCTTGGGTCCCTTACTTCACTAACCACACGGCCTCTCTCTGCTTTTTCTCCCTTTTCCTGCGGGATATATATATATGTATATGTATATGTATATATATATATATGTATATTTGTATATATCCTGTTATCTCCTTTCGTTATTGAAGGAAAAGGGTACGATAACAGCGTTTAACCCCAATCTTCTGCGGCTTCAATCCAGTCTTGAAAATGAGCTATTAGTGGTTGATGCAAATCGATTTGTGAGCGCGAGGCCCCACTAACAACCCACACTATTCTTCGTGTTGGTGCAAGGCCTCCAAGGGCTAAAGTAAGGAAGAAAGGAGAATACGAAAAATAGTGTTAGGGCTCACAACCTTCCAAATAGAAGAACAATTAAACAATCCGCATAATATCGAAGTGGTGGGAGAGGAAGTAACACGTCAAAGCAAAGGGGAAAAATTGCATGTATAACATGTCAGGGACATAAAACATACACCGGCGTATAACTGCTGAAGCAGTACGACCCAAATTCATGCTGACGCACGAAATTAAGGAATCGTAAAACGGAGGAAAAAATAGGTAAAAAATATGGAAAACTGTGTATGAAGTTCTCTTGCCCTTTATGGAAAATAAATTGAATCTACCTGACTTGTCGTATTCTAATATAGTGTTGTGGTCTATGAGCATGTACGTGCAACTCCCTTCGGGGCACATATTTCACTGCCTGATGTAACACGTTCTCCACAACCCTCCTTTTCCGTGGAGCTAGTGAAAGGTAGAAGGTGTGGTGTAGCACGTCCCACTGGTTCCGTCACCGCTAGGACCGTCCGACGCTGCGCCTTTGGAACTACGGCATGGTTGACTTTGATCAGTGCTACAGTCATCAGTGCGTTCTTCGGAGTGCGAGGAAGTACCATCAAAACTCAGCAAAGTTACAAAGTCCAACACGCTTTCAGTTCTTAAGTTTTCATCTCGGCCTTCACTGCCGTCGAGTGAGCGGTGCAGCGCATCTCCCGCGCTTCGTTTATCTTTCGAGGGCGTACAGACGTTTTGTTTTCCTACGAGGTTTGTACGCCTCATATTATCCAAAAATAAGTTTACCAGCATAACGTCGTTCATAACCATCGATTTAGTCTTAGCATTGCCATCTTGTAAGCGGTGTTTAACTTTCCTCTCATACTTTTCTGAATTCCGCCGAAGTTTTTCACTAAGTTTCTGCGCCGCCTTAACTTTTTCGTCGAGCACTACCCTTTTCTGCGCTAAAAGATCTCTCGCTTTCTCGTAGTCATCCGCTCCCACTTCCAATGTTTTTCGCTTCGCCTCAGCCTCAACTGCTGTGAGGAACAGAGATTCGTATTGATCAAACACAGAGCGCAATACCCCATTTGATGTTGCACGATGCTGAACAAGTGAAGAAAACTGTTGTTTCATATCCACTTCAAAAACCTTGAATCTCCCACATCGCTGTTTCTGAGTGTCTAGCAGAGACTGTGCTCGGCCCAACATCACCTCCACCACACGGGTCAGACAGGTAAGGCCACTCTGCAACTCAGCGCAGTTTGATGAGGCACCACCAGTTATGAGGCAACGTGAAAGCTCTTGCCGTACGTCCTGGGTCCACTCCCGGTAAATACACTCAGTGTCGTACTGTTGTGCCGCAGCTCTTACACGAGCTTCCTCCAACTCGCGTGCCATACGATTTACACATTGATAAAGGGGCTCTACCGCTGCCTTGAAACGTTGCCACTGCATCCCAAATTGTCTGCTGAGCAAGCGTGTTTTTTCCTCTAGCTCCCCTAGCATCCGCTCCTTCCCCAGTAAAGCAAGCGACTCACAATTCGGCTGCGCAGAGGCCGCAGAAAAGTCCTGAATATCGAGCAATACAGAATGCCTAAGCTGTTCAACTCGCTCGCGTAGATAACGGGAGTCCTTCTCAACAACTTTGGTTATCGGAAGTGGGGAGATTTCAGGGGTCTTTTCCACACCTCTACCTCTGGGCTTCGAGATCGATTCTCTTTCTGCGGCCTGCAACCTGGCGTGGTGTGCAAGTTCAGCAGCGTGACGCATCTCTATGCTCTTCAATTCCTCCTTTAACTTTGCTTGTAACTTTTCCGTATCCTCGGCCCCTCGACAAGCAATGCTATTAAAAGATACTAGCGCATTTTTCTTCGCTTCCTCCATCATTGCTCTTTGAGTTTGCATAAATCTTTCCCGCGAGTCGGTAACGTGTCGCTCAAGTTCTGTCCTGGCCCTAAACACTTTGCCACCAAAAATAGCATCAGCCCTACCCTGGTGTTTGGCCCGTCTTTCCTCTCGTAGGTTTAAGAACTCATCGTCTATGCTTTTTCGAAAAGCAAGAAGCTGTTCTTGCCTCCTATTACGGTCATTGGAAAGCATGTCCGATCGCTCCTGGGCAAATTGAGCTAATGTATCTCTAATGGAATTAGTAAGCACCGGTTTTATACGCAAACAAGTGGTGGTTCCAATGTCGTTCAAAACTTCCTTCAACCTCTCCTGTAGTTGACTCACTGCTCGTTCGTGAAGTTCCACACTATTGAGAGATTTGTCCATCGCGTTATGTCTCTCTTCCACCGCGAGCAGCCTCAACTTCTGTTCCTCCCTCTGAGCAATAAGAGAATTCAACTCACCTTCAACTCGCGCCCTCACAAGATCGGAAGACTCGGTTAATTCATGTGCAAATGTTTCTTCGGATTTTTCCTTAAGTTTCTGCCTTCGCAATTCCAAGTCCCTCTGAAAATCCTCCTCCGCAGAAATCGCCTTGGCTTCCTCCTCCTGCTTTAACTGAAACTGCTCTTCAAGTGACTTCAGCTCTGCACATAATTCATCTTCACCATTTTCTAACCTCCTAATACTCTCCTCGCAGAGGCTACAATTAGTTTGTACACTCCGTAATTCCTCCTGCAGCTCACGCCAAGTAGGTTCCAATTGTAACGGTACCTGGGCAAAAGGCATAGAAGGTGCTGGCTGCTGCACAGGCACGTTGTCATCATCGTCAAAATCAAGAAAGGAAGGCGCCAACCTGGTAGGGGCACCAGAGGCACTCACATCTCTTGCAGCGGCGGGTGCAGCTGGGTGAGTGGGCGCGGATCGAAGCGCCGGCTTATCATCATCATCGAAGTCAAGAAACGAGGGTGCGGCCTGCGCTGGAGCATCGGGTGCGACAGCCTTCCCTGAGGCCCCTGTCACAGAAGGTACCTGCATCGGGACGTCGTCGTCAAAATCGAGGAACGAAAGCGCATCCTGAGCAGCAACGGAGCCGGTGAGGGTGCGATGGCGCCTCCAAGAAACGAGCTTGATCCATTATCTACCGGGCCCGTTGAGTTGGAGGTTGGCGCAAGGCCCCGCCTACGACCAGCAACGGGAATCATCCGTCACTCTCCAAGCCATGGGAATGAGGAGAAAGAAAACAAGGAGCAACAAAAGGGAAAATAGAGTTCGAGCTAAGACAAGGGAGAGAGCAATGCGATTAACGGCATGTGACAAAAAAAACGATGAACCTATGTACACGAACATGCCATAACGCTCTCGCAGTAGTGCGAACATGGCAACTAAGCACGCGTGTAATGTACATCCACATGCATGGCTGGAGATCGAAATATCATATTGTATATGATAAGTACTGTACAAGTAAAGGCACCCAAAAATAGAGTTCCCCAAATTGCTCCCAAACGGTGGTGTCATCAGCAGGCATCGCTCAACAATATTAACGCGGTAAACAAATGAGCACGAACACTGGAAGGACAACAACAACAATTTTCAAACATACAAATGTCATGCATTTAATAACCGCCACATAAAAAAAAAATCGTCAAGCGTTCATGAAGAGGACAAATCTCCTCGACACACAAAGATGAAGGAAGATGTAAATAAAAGAAAAATCATACGTATATTCCTCTACCTCACACCGCTTTTTCTTTTCTTTTCCAGCTTTCGCACTTGTTACACGACACATTGCAGTAATACTTAAGTGCAACAAAGAAATACGACAGAGCAAATCGACCGCTTTGCTCTCGTGCTAAATGTTTTGTTTTACAGCATTTCCAGAAAGAATAAAAGTGGATGAATTAATGGATAAGCAGGAGAAAAAAACAACAATTGGCGAAAAATATGAAAAATGCAATTGAAAGGAAAGGGGTGAATAAGAAACATTCGGTGACGTACAAAGAAAAAATGGGTTTACACAGAGAAAGAACAATAGAAACAATGCGGCGAAAAAGCTTGTGTGTAGAAGCAAAAAAGGGAAAAAAAGAAAACGATTTTTTTTGTCCTAATCACAATAGGTTACTCCGTGAGAAAAACACCCATTTCCGGAACCACCGATTCATTGTTCGAGAGGAAATTGGTGTCATCAGCCGAAACCTGCTTTGATTGCTTTCTCGCCATGGGCCCTCCTTTGAGGCGCTTAAACAACAACTGCAGCACACGCTCTTTATCTGACCAGCTTAGCTGTGAAATTTCCACTGGGCGCAGATCCTTCAATTCTGATGCAGTTAGCACATGCGAGAAGCCACTTTCGCCCAGAGTGCGGCAATCCGCAACGCCCGTCGTGCCCGCCACTTTCCGCTCGTGACTGGTGTCACGCCATTCAATGGGCGGTACAACGGCGTTCCTGTAGGGAGAATAGAAGGTGCTCGACATTGTAATCAGCGGTAGTGACGCACAAACTGATTTACTGCTGAGTGACACCATACCTTTTTCTGTCCCTGGTAAACCAGATTTAGCGCACGCCTTCGGTGTAAGATGAGAAGGCGATGCAAAAATACCGCGATCACTAATCAGCAGTGGCTGCCGAGGTTGTGACGAAAACTGCAACTCCAACCTAGCACCCTTTTTCGAGTAGTGGTGCCCTATACTTTGCATGTTTTTTCGCTGCTCCTCTAATGTCTCACGACGCACCTGTTCCAAGGCCTCATGGAAGAAGGTTTCCATCTCCGTACGCTCTCCAACCAACTTCTCCGATATTCTGCGCATTTTCAATAAATCAGCACGGAGAGCCTCCACAGTAGACCGCAATGTTTCGCACTCAGCCGTTAGCAATTTCATGGCAGCATTATGACTCTTCTCCTGCTTCTGCAAGCGTCTTTCGTACTCCACCGCCATTGTGTCCATGTTCTCATCCGTCGTTTTAACCTGTTCCTTAAGAAGTTCAATCTCTTTCTTTTGCTTCGCGTTGCGTGCGGTATGCTCCGCCTCTACCGTGGAAGCTATCTCAACATCTCGCTTCAGTTTACGATTTGCCTTTTGTAACTCTTCTGCGACGCCTTGTACCATCTTTTTATTCTCCAATAGGGTGTAAAGCTCCTGTTTAAGCTTTTTATTTTGATGTTCTGTTGCATGTGTTTTCGTTGTAAAATAACTACGAGCCAGACGCTCAATTTCCGCATCGCGCTGTATAAGATGCTCCCTCTCTTCAGCCTTAAGTCTCACACGTTCCTCCATGCAAGAAAGCCGGGCCTCACGCACCTCTTCCTTGCGCTGCTCACACTCCTCCAAATAGATCCTACGAAGTTCCCTCATTTGCTCCTGATATACATCACGAGCATCCCTAAAATCAATAACACTCTTTAGTTCCTCCTCCACTTCCGCGAGGCGCTTTTTGAGACTCGTTATATGCTCATCTCGCTCTTGCAACGAGCTTTGTACTTGTCTTACCGCCTCTTGCACGCGCTGCTCAATCGAGGCATGAGCCATCTCTAGCTTCCTCTTTAGTTCACCATTCTCCTTCGTCGCGATCGCTAGCTTCAGTTGGAAATATTTAGCAGAGGCAGCATCCTCTTCATCTCTCACGGATATTTCCCTTTCCAGTTCATCCCTAATCGACTGGAGCTCCACAACTTCCATTGCACGTTGAGCAGAAAACGCCTGGGAAGCCCTCAGCTGCGCATTAGCAAGTGTTGCCGAGACAAGCGCCACCTTCACTTCTTGGGAGTCCAGAGGCGCCTCATGCAACTGAAGCGATGATGTCATATCCTGTCGGGGAGATCTCTGACTTGATGTCGACATTCGGTTCTTCTGCTCCAAAGAAGGTATCATCTACACAAACCAAATAATACCTTTGGAAGAACCCAATCTTCGTCCCAGTTGTGGAGACAAACAAGCCGGGCAAAAGAGCTGGAAAAATGAACAAAAAGGGGGAAAGCGTGAAGCGGAGGCTAGGACTATCCAAACCACTTTATGTACCGGCACCAATTCGCCTGCCTGCAGACACAGAGGCCACTACTTCGCTGCCGTTGCTATTTCTACTTCACAGAGTGCTCGCAGAGTGTGTCACCTCACGTAACCCCTATGTATCTCGTATAAATATGGCCTTCTCCCTTTGCTGCAGGAATGCGGTATGTTAGTTTCAGCTACAGCAGCGCACAAGTTGGTGGTTACAAACAAAACGGAAAATAAGAGGTCCCGTGCCCCGTGCCGCCACCCTCTCACTCGCCTTCCCTTACCACTAAATAAGCCAAAAGATGACAAATATAAATATAATATATATATAAGCAAGAAAAGCGGAACAAGAGAGTTCAGATTAGAAGGATAGCAAAAACACTAACATTAAAAGTAAGTGAGCAAACGTGTCAATTCCTATGACAGTGTACAAAGATGCCTGAGCACACATCCGCTGAAAGGTGTTGGCATCGCAGGCCAGCATCGAAACCAACAAGGGCAGAGTGATCGCCAGAAAACCCATACGCCCTTACCATCGAACTGACAATGGGGTGGTGCATAAGAATGCCCCTTACACGAAAAAAAACCGTCGGTCAGAAAGCACCTTAAAACTACCAAAATATTTCCCTGCACTAGACGAAAATCGCTATTCCCGTCTCTCAGTTACTTTCTTCCCTTCCTCTACAACGAAACGTTTGGCACGGTTATACGCCTCAGTATCTCTTATGTTGAAGAGAACCTGATCCTCATCTTCTAGTGGGGAATTGTAGCTGGGATTCATGGCAATGGCATCATAATGCTGTCCATTGTATACAACAAACGCACGTACAGAGTAATCAGAATCTTCACCAAAGCGCAGAACAGTGGACGATGTCAGATCCAGCGCAACAATCTCCGTTTGTGTAAGAAAGCTGAGAACCGCAAGCTCAATCCCGCCGCCCCACGTGTTCGTGTTGCGTATGAATTGGACATATTCGCGATTTGGCCGGTCCAAAATGGTATTCTCGCTAAAGTAATTAGGGTGCGCCTCTACGACATCCGCACACTCTCGACGTAGTTTCGGTCCGTCTACTCGACTCTTATTACGTAGGACATACGCCGCTGCGTGAAAAAGGCAAGAGTTGTCCGCTGGACATATACGCCGTGTGAAGTGCCATTTATCATTTACAGGAGGCACGTAGCGACCCTTGATGGCTCCCTTCACCACGTGCCCCTCACCTTCCTGCACAAAAAGAGTGTCCCCGTTCCTGACAACGGTGTTGACAGGGGCGGTACTCTCCGCTGTGATGGGTTGCGGCGGGTACCCGCTGAGGATACGCAGTCTGTACTGTTCAACGCCTGAGAGGTCGCTGAGGGTTTGCAGGAACACATGCCATGCCGCACCCTCATCAACCTCAACGGGAACCGGATTACTTTTTTTTGGGAGCCGTAGTCGGAGACGCAACATTTCTCCCTTTACCTTCGTCACTGACAGTGCGCTACCTACCGCCAAGGTTATAAAAAACCCTACTGATTGAGCAATAGAAATAGAAGGAATCCAATAAAGGGCAGAGGATAAGGGAGAAAATTTCAAGAGGTGAGTGAGACACAAACGAGCATTTATTACAGTTTCTTTTGCAGAGGACAAAAATACGAGAGAAAGCAAAAAAACAATACTGACACCTAATTACTGTGTAGATCGTGTTCCTCAGCACCCAACGGTACTCCACTTGTTGTGTTCTTGTTAACTGGTAAAATGTGCGTCACTCCGTTTGTAGAGTAATGATAATAATGATAACATAGTGATATAACACATCAAAAGAACGAGAGCAGAGTATAGCAACTCGATAACACTCGCTACACGCACAATACCCCTTCTTATCTTCACTCTGGTTTACATGCATGTTCTGGTCTACCCGGCGTAAAAAAAAAAAAGAAGCGAAAGAAAAATACGGTAGTACAGGGGAGTAGCCATCCCCAATCAGCTGGGTTTAAGAACAACAACAACATTATACTGGCTTCGTCTCACAACGGTAGTATGAGCAAAGATCCTCCACGTTACAGTACCTGGCACTCTCCCACTCATCACAAAGCTTTGAGAACGTTTTACCACCGTTGATTTCGTTAGAGTGCGCCGGAATAGTGCGGTACAATGTGGACTGCCTTTGAAAGGACTCAAACTTCTTTTTGTATTGCTCCGCCTGTAAAGCGCTATTCATGGTGTTGAAGCACTTCATGTGGAGCGCGACAAACTTAAGCGCCGATTCCTCCAGGGAGAGTCCATAGAACTTAGGGCGAGCCTCTGCGACAGCAATCAGGGCATGTGCTACAGGGTCGTACAATGCACGGCGAATGAACTCTTCTTCGTCAATGGTTGACATCGTCCTCCCTTCAGCCAACGGCACTTTCCGTGATGGCGGCAACTTAGCCTCCGGAACATACTGCCAGGGCCGCATGAGAAAGCGACTCACTGCCTCCTCGTTCAATAGGGCGTAGTAGCAGCCGTTGTACTCCACGACGCAGGCGAGATCGCCTTTCCTTGCCTCAGGCTCAAGGACACCACGGAGGCCTTTCTTCTCGCGCGTATCGTACAAAAGAACAGGGCAGCACCCCTCCAACTCCAATGCGCACCCAATCCCGATTTGTACGCGAGTGGGAATAACGTCTGGCAGAGGTTTGAACCCTGGTAGAACCGTCACCTCTCCAGGCCAAAGAAGGAACCGTTGGAGATACTCTGCGGACGAAAAGAAATAGTACTGACCAAGATAAAGGGCCGCATGACGGCACTCCACGTCCTTCTGATCCACAAGGTTGCCGTGCAAAGACCAGCTGTAAGGGCAGAACCAGCGGTATGGTGAAAGATGTGTTTCAATATCTGCTACCGTATGATATGAGTTGTGTATATCTACAGGAAGCCCCATCAAGCGACACAACACTGCCCGCGCTTCATTTCTTGTGAAGACATCGATAGATTCACACATCTCTGTCATAACGGCAACGGACTCCCCAATTGCTGTCAGTGGCCCTTCAGCAGTGGCCATTGACTTGATTAGGCATGCAACGTCGCTGTAACAGTCACTGAGCTGGAAAACTTTGTCGACTTTCAGTCCACATTCCAAAAGCAGTTGGTATTGGTGAAAGCTCCGCGGTAGATTATGGAGTACAACACCCTTCTGCTTTGCATCCGCTGCGTTCAGCCGATGGACCAACAGGCGCGCAACCAACTCGTCATCGACAGAGCCTTTGATTGCGGCACTAATAGCCGCCTTTGACAAGGAAAGCATGGAGGTGCGGAGCGCGGCCCAAGTGAGGAGTTTCGGAAGGGAAATGAAAATGAAACCAAGGTTGAATGCTACTTGTTCTGCTGTACATCTCTTTCTCACGACCGTATCACCCTCTTGAGTAAATGAGATATTTTTATCATATACTGAAATGACCGGCTTGCTCATTATCGGTGGCAGGGGAGGGGACTGCTGGACAAAGAGTAATGGATTTTGCTTATACCGTAAAAGAGTTGCATCGCTATCGAAGAAGTACAATCGACCACGAAACAGCGCGGCTCGCTGTCCAAAAAGCACCTGCTCACGCCGACGATGAGCCTCCAGTTTATCCGCCAACTCCTCCATTAGCTCGGAATCCCGCTCGCTCATCTCTTCCCCAACCGAGTCATTACTATCTGACACCTCCGCACCCAAGTGGTTGAGCGGGGAATTAAGAGACCCACCCTCTACCGTTTCTTCGTACTCGTGTAACTCAAACTCTTCTTTGTCATCGGTCATGGCCCCGAGGACTGCAGGTGTGCATTCGGACGGCGTCAAATGCTCACACTCCAGCACAACTCCATCGGGCATCCACTTACAAACCCGTCGCCAACCGTGCCGAGCATCGTAAAGAGCTACTGGGTCCGTGTTTCTAAAGTATGAAAGAGTTGCCTCACCGGATTCAAGCATACGAGCAGCATCGTCAAGCCGTACAATTTCTACCGCATGCATGAGAGATTGTCGGTGTTCCAGCGCCCTTCCCAGTCGCCGAACGGCAATACGAAAAACGGCATTCTGGGAAAGGTCTCCGTTAAGCGCCACAACGGGCACCAAGCGCTCCGAGACAGCATCTACAAACTCTTCAACCGCCTCTTTCTCTAATAGTAAATTCTCCTCCAGCGAAGGGTTATGGTCATCGGTGTGAGAGTTATCCAATCCACGTGTTACCTCTTCCTCCTCTCTGACCGTCTCTCCCTCCACTGACTCCGGGTCATCCGCGCCAATATGACGGCGGCGCCATTTAGCCACCTCACGCTCTTTTTGGACGGCCTCAAGTTCCAATTTCTTCAAAACTTCAGCATCCTCGCTGGAATTACTCAGATTATCGGGACTCGATAGAAGCTCCGCTGAATTTACCAATGACCCCTGGTTATTCTTCACAGTTGTGTTGCGTGTGCGGTAGACATCATCTGATAGGTCAAACCTAATCGCTAACTCAGGAACGGCATCCATAGAAAAAAGGATATCCATGTCACCGTCAGAGAAGGGCGGGCACACCATGATATATCCCCTGGAGGCAAAAGGTTCGATATGTGTGACACAGCCTGCAACCTTCAGGTATGCCTCACTTAGTCGAAGCTGACGTTCGTGCTCGCTTTCTGGTTCGAAGTCGAGGAGTTCTTGCAGTCGTGCCTCAGCTTCTTCGTCTAACTCATCTTCTTCCTCTTCCCCATTCTCTGCAGCCTCCTGACGCCGCTGCAACTCCTTCTCAGCCTCCTCTCGAAGCTTCATACGACGTTCCTGTTCCGGATCAAATGCTCGTACAGCATCTAGAATCCCCACTGCGATTTCGATATAGGGATTGCTGCGATCCTGTTCAGGAATAAACAACTCGCCAACTGCAGCCCCACCAGGCTTTAGGGCGGCTTCGATGCACACATCAAATAATTTTCTGCTATACTGAAAGTGGGGCACACCATACTCCTTCCCAAGGGAACTGGCAAGAGTTTTCTTGCCACTTTTTGAGAGACCAACAATCCACATGCGGCACGGAGGAACTGGATATGAAGGGCGCACGTAATGCAATGGGTTAACCTCGAACCTTTCCTTTGCTTCCTCGGACGTAAACGTGTACAGCTTCCCCCTAAACTGCACACACTGATCATTGCGACCACGCACCAACAGCCGCTTTTCACACAGTGTCACGGGGCAGAACTCCAGAGTTGAACCGAACTGATTTAAAAACCCTTTTCCTGGTTTGAGTTCCGGATCAGTTACGCTATAAAGCTCCTCACTCTCGTCATCATCTTCGTCGATCTCCTGCAATGTTTCGTCTACAGTACCATTTTCAACAGGATCCATACCCGGACACACAGCTTGTATGATTTCATTCACTAACTCGCTCGCATCCTTACCGTTGACGACAATGCGGTGGATGGAATACTCACCCATCGGCGGGACATCCCCCGCGACTCTCACACCACCAGTACCCACAATAGCATCTGAAGCCTCCTCCAACTTATTCAAGACAACTTCTTGCGGTAAAAGTGGTGTGGCAGTGCCCTCGCCCCTGATTGTCCGCCGTACGGTTCTCGAATCTTCACCGCCTTCCTCCTCCGCAGCAGGTTGTGCATATTGCAACACAACGACAACCTGTGGAAGGACATTCTCAGAAAACAGTCGATCGAAACCTGCAAGCTGCTCACCGTCAACCGAGTGTACCAAGATGGGAACGAACGTATTTCGGCGCTCCAGTTTCTCCCCCACCACCTTGTCTACGGCCGTCACCCCGGACTCAGACTTCTCATTGGCTAACTCCCATCCCTTATACTCTTCTTCAGGGAGTTCCACTTCCATAGCGTTTGCTTTTTTCGATTTAGAGCCCTTCTGAGAATTCAATCGGGCCTCATCCTGCGTTCTTGAGCTAGTCGCTTCTTCAGCCTATCAGCCCGCAGCTTTCGCTCAACAGCTTCATATTTTGCTCTAGTTTGTAATGTCTCTGCACGTTTTTTCTTCAGGTCCCAATGGCTCTCCCACAATGAGGCGAAGGTACTGAACTCCATTAGAGTAAGATCCAATTTTTCGTGGAGTCTTTGAGTAACTTCTTGCACCACGGTGTGAGGGAGGTGCTCAGCATCCCGGGAGGCAACCGTAGAAAGCAAAAGAATCGGCTCTCTATTTAGTGGGATTGTACCGAGATACAAGGACGGATTTTTCTTGAAACGTAACAAGCATTCCTCCGATGCAAGATAAAACAGCTGTTGCCTAAACACACAACAATTATCCACCGAACCTTCCACTAGAACGCGGGTCTCAGCATAAGTCACAGGACAGAAGTGCTTCCATCTATGGGAAGTGGGAATCTCGTTGCTCCCAAGAAGTTCCTCAACAAGTCGCTCGGTTTCCGCTTTGCTCGGTTGTTTGTCATCATTTTTAGGCTCAATCTTGTCGGTGACGGCCCACGGTATCGTGCAGCGCTGCAACAGCAGTGTATCCACAACATACGTAGTAGCCTCCTCTGCCGTGGATACACAATCTATCGTTAAACAGCGACCCAACAAATGAGCACGCTTTAAACTCTCTTCAAAACAAGGCAAATCGTTTATTGATGATACTCCACTGTCGCCTCCACTGACTTCGCAAAGCGACTGGATAACAAGCCTTCGGAGTTTCAAGTCGTTAATTCTCCTAACACGCGCCTCCCGTAGGGGCGCCTCTTCCTTTTCTCTCTCTTCCATGGTGGCCTGATCCTCAAGCAGCTTTCCTAACTCTTGGTTAAGTGCTTCAGGGTCAGGTGCTCCATCAACTACATCCTCTGGAGCAGGCGGTGCGTCATCCCCACCAGTGGCATTTGGAGGGGCAGTGCTGACTCCGTCCTCCTCGGCATTTAGTCGCTCCAGGGTTTCCTTCAGCACGTTTATTTTCGTTAGTAGCTCATCTCGAGACGCTGCCTCCTTCATCTCTTCCTCCAAGAGTTTGGCCTCCTCTGCATATTCTGTCTCACGATCTTTCATTGAGGTTTCAAGCCGCTCCGCGTAAAAGTCATCTTCACAGTCTACACACACGAAGGTAGTAGGCACAAGCTCATCTACAATGCCACAGTCGGTGAGAAACGCGGTCAGCTTTGTGTCGTCTTCACACGAAAATGAGGGGATTTCGCTAAATACATAACCACGGTATCGTGTCTCGCTGCTACAAACCTTTCGCCTTACCACTGCTGAGATTAGTGAAGATGGAATGGCAGCATTCGAATCTACGCATTCGCGAAACCTCGAACCCAGAGGATCAGCAGTGCTAGCCACTGCTTCAAACACTAGCTCCATAACATCTAAGTGAACACAATTCAAGCGCTTCGCTAGGGAGGCTGCCACCGTGGTTTTCCCCACACCTCGCTTACCGTGCACAAAGATGCGGTTAGAATTGCACTCCACACAACCGAGTTTCTCCATCCAATTGCTTTCGTCAAGGTCCTCTGAGACGTAGTGCTCATGCACATCAGACAAGATGCGGCAACCTTGTGAGTCCTGCCGTTGTTGGAAAAACGCATCCCTGGGTGCATCCTCTAAATCTTTAACAGCAGCCTCACTTAGTGCGTACTGCTTATCAAAGTATTCTACATCCTCCTCACCGATCTTGTAGAACTTGCACATGTACCGACAAGCATCCACAAAATGTCTCTTGAGCATGACACCACGCGGGTTAAGATGTTGAACCCAAATTGTTTTGGCGGCCACGGCTACCGTTCCTCTGTGACCCTCTTAAACACGGAAAAGAAGAACCACTGAACAAACTTAGTGAAACACTCCAAACCGAGAGGAGTTTCCTCACCTATGTCACCTTCCCCATCACCTCTCTGAATTAGCAAAAGGAGCTCCCATAGCTTGTCGTACACCGCTGCGTACTCTGGAGGGTTTTCGAATGTGACGAAGGACTTGAATAATGTCTCTAGTTTCTTTGTACGAACTATTGTAGAACACATTGTGAGGACTTTATCACGCGGAAGCAGCGCAAAGGGTTCCACGTCCTGCGTCACAGAATTAAACAAATCTTTGAGAACCTGCGCGTGCTGCCTCTCTGTGACAGCAAGCCATTTTTTATCCTTATCAGCCCAAACCATCCAGTCCGTTTGAATGCGTTCAAGAAATTTCACAAAATCCTCCAAGCCCCACTGAACAACCGCACCGTCTTCCGCCTTTCCCAAAATGGTGTCCACAGCACTCTCTACATCAGCCTCAACAGGATTACTGTGGCAGGCCATGTAAAGGCATCCAGCCAGTTGCCGAACTTCTTCAAGAGGAACCATCGGCGCACTTAATACGGGCGGCGGATCGTCTGTACCCACCAGCTCCTCAGCATTGCCAACTGTAAAGGGAGACACAGGCAATTCATGTGTGCCAGTTCCCTCAGTGATTGTTTGCTCTGCTTTCCCGACATCAGCATGCAGTTTGGCAATGGAAGGCAGGAGTCGCCACAGTTGCTCCGTTACGCTCTCAACCGTCTCCTTCCGAGCTGCTGCACATGCCTGGACACCCCTCATCCTCACCAATAATACCTTTTCTTTATCTCCTTTCTGGTCCGTGCGCTAACACAAAGACGTTTATTATGTCCCTTTGATAGGGCCTCTACCCGTTTGACTGCTGAGAGATGAGGGAGGAGGGATGTAATCTCATGACTTCAATTTGAACGACAAAAAAATGCTTTATAGGCATGGCACATGCCAAGGAGTATATTGTGTTAATCTTTTATACACAAATAAATTGTATCTTTACAAAAAAGCAATTATATACATATGCAAGGAGACACCCCATTGTCTTGCATGTGCACCCACACACATTGAGGGCAATGTTTGAAAAAATAAAAATAAAGCAAACGAAAAACAGAGGAGCAACTGTCAAGTTATTAAGGAAATAACCATTACTTAAAGTTATTAAAAACTGGATATATGTGGTTCAATGAGCAATATTAAAGCACGGCTAAGATATGCAAGCCGCCGCAGCTAACCTCCACTGACCTGTGAGGAAGCAAACTCTCTTGCAAAGGCTTCAAGCTCTGCAGTTTTAAATCGAACATTGTGCGCTCGCTGGAGAAGCTCATCCGAGTCCTTTCCTTGGTGGAGTGTTTTCATGGCAGGGATTACCTCATCGAACGGCATTGATAACAGACGACGTTCTTCCCATTTCAACAGTGCGATGGCAATTCGGAAAATGATTTTCCACCCCTCACTCATAAAAACATCCCACACTCTCAGCACAGCACGGAACTCAAGGTCGCAAACAAACAGCGTCAAGAACCATTGTGATGCGTATAATGGGGGAGAAACGCCTAGAGTTTCGAAATGTTTGTAGAGTCGGGGCAGTAACTTTGCCATTAGCCGCCTCAGCTGGTAAAACTGTTGGTGAAGCATGGGAAACCCCGGTCGATACATTTCGCGCATCCGGTGCTTTTCATTCTTCATGAGAGTGTGGAGTGCCCAAAATGTCTCTACCTCGTTCATTTGCGTTGAGAGGGTGCAAACAACAAATCCCATCCCCTGCACATACCCCACCTCGGGGTCTGCGCAGGCGTAAGCGTGAAGTACATTGCGGAGGAGCGTTTGGCCGGCACCACCCGCTTCCCTGTACATTATATGTTTCGTGAACGTCCGCGAAACATCTCGTGAAATAATTTCCTTCAACTCTTTATTTGCGATATCTTTCTCTCGCAAGGCCTCATAAACGCCTTTATCTATGGGATCCAATATGTGGACGTACGAACCGAGCAATAACTGCCATGTTCCGCTGCGAAAAAGTCTCGGTATTCCTTTGCGGCAGAGCGACTTAAGTTTCTCGCGGTTCCTAGTGTTCGTCGCCTCCCAGTTCGCAACCATCCTCCACCTCTTCTCGCGTCGTGCAGTTAATTCGCTGTGGGCTCCCTTCACGTGCTTCAACTCCATGTTTAGTTCCTCTTCATCAATGAGAAAGCCAAACTCATCGATAAATTCTTTGTTTTCAGTCTCTGGGGACTGCACAGCACTCGATAGTGTGGCCCTATGATCGCTTGCTCTACCTTCACTACATGTGCCAGGTTCAGCGGTTGAGGTATCGGGAGCAACAACATCCTCCGTCGCGACAGAGTGGTCCGGACTGCATGTGCCCACCTCCGTGCTGATGTTATTTTCCTTATTGTATCCAAAAACACTACCCTCTTCCATCACGGGACGGCGCTACGGTAAAGGTAACGGTAAATATATATTTATATATTTAACCACCGATGTTGAGCAAACAAACGGAACGCTGCAAAGACTCTGCAGCAATACGCTTCAAAGCAACTCACTTACCGGCGGTTAAAACTCACACCTCTCCAACAGCGTCCTTTAAAGTTTAAAACAGAAGGTGCCTTTTCTCTCCTTTCTCAAGGAAACGAGAAGCGGTGGTATCCATCATATTGAATAGGCAGACAAAAAAGCGCAACATTGTGCAGGGCAAAGTGACAGAAGAATATTTGATTTGCCGCTTCCGCCGTGCAAGTACTTGAGAAGAAATTGGTGAAAAGCAAGGGAAGAAAACGTTCGGGCAGGTACACATCCATGTGAGACGAAAGAAAGGAAAAAAAGCACTCAAGCAACAAATGAAAGAAGAAAAATCGGTAACAACAACAAGGCGACGTAGCTTCGCTTGCAACAAAGCACATGAAGGCAATACCAACTAAAAGACACAAACCTTAACACGGCAACAAGGATAAACCGCCGGGCAATTGCTGAAAGTGGGTAAGAAAACACACATCAACATACATTTCCGATCGCAACCTGGTGAAATTGTCAGGATAAGCTCAGCGACTATGACTCGTGTTGGGACGATATACTCTCAAACCAAATTTACGTAATGTACTCCAAAGACAACCCACTCTTTTTTTCTCCATGTAAAGCACACCTCTTTGAGACCTGCGTTGTGTCAATAACATGTAAATGCACATAGCCACGCAGCAATAAAGCAACACTTAGGTGCAACGTATATCGCAATGCTACACAACATGAATCCTGTGCCACTTCAGCGAGATCAATCACAGAAGCCAGTATCAATACTGTGATAGAACCCACGACTGCTGTTTCTAATCCAACCCCCAATCCAACCACTGCCTTTATAATCTGCAGCGCATTCTGGCGTCTACACAACTCTCGAATGGCTCCTGACTTGGTGCCACTGTGAAGGGGTACAAGCTTCACCCACCGTGTTTTTTTGTGGACTGCCGGAACTCCTCATCTGAAGGAACGTACCGAGAGCTCTTGCTGCACAAGCACAGGCAGCAACAGCAGCAGTCTACTCATGAAAGCGTTGTATGAGGGCAATCCATCACGTTACTCTCAGGAGATAACAATGATGGAAAATCGCAGACTAATCGTCAACTCGCTAAAACTAACACTGTACAACCTCGTAAGAAAAAGGTCTTTTGCACCGTCGGAGCAACCATTTAAAAAAAAAAAAAATGTTGCCACAGCTTACATTACGACACCCGTGACGCTTCGTGTCTTGGAATGGAGATATGCCACGAAGTGGTCCCCGAAGAACGGCAGCGACTTCAACGCCATACAGAACGCCTTCACATTTTATGTTGATAGCATCTTCAGAAAACACAGCCACCTCAACCTCTTGTAAACACTAAGTTTATCCAATTTCTTCGTACTTATCGTGCGTCATTCTGCCCCCTGATGGGGCTGTGCGAAAACTCATCGTTTTCAAGTCCGTGTTACAACGCACTTATGGTGCTCAAATATTGTTGCGTCTCGCGCTAAAATCGCAGAAGGATATGTGAAACCCAATAATTACCACGGGTATGATTCCATCAAACGTGCGACCCATACTAAACAGCACAGTGCGCACCTTGCTCGCTTCCCCCTCCCAAAACGGCCGTTTTGTTTTCGCACGAAGAAGAGGCAACTGATGTTCAACCCCAAGAAAACACTCTCCAAAGGCACAAACCCCGTGGAACCGGTAACTGTCGGAAGGCGAACAAAGACGCTGGATAAAATAAATATAAAAAAATAGCCTCGACACACGCGCGCACCAACTAACAAAAGGGGGGCGCTGTAAAGAGCAAACATCCATACATCCACCTCCTCTTAAACGGGTAGATAAAATCATAGCAACATCACGGCCTGTTTGCAACACCGAGGGAAACATAAGGGAACAAGCGGCACGCAAGGGCTCCCCTCGTTCCGCCCCGAGTCACGCCCTCGATCTTCAACAAACGTCGTAAACACTGATTCAGATGAGTGCGGCAGGGAAAGCAGAAGAATAGTCGGAACTACAGGCACAGAAGCGCTGAGGCCCCGACTAGAAAGAGTGAATGCTAACACCGCCAAAATAAGTCAATCGCTACGGAAGAAAATCGCCTGACTTAAGAAATGCAGAGTTTGTGCCTTCAAGGCTCACGTTGTGTCCTATTACCTGTTAGACCGCAGTAAATTGAATTCTTTTTCCCAGCGAAGCAACCTCGCCGTCTTAACCTTGATACTTAGTGCCTTTTTGAGAATCTCTGCCTCATCCTTGCCTTCATGAGCTGACTGTAGGGCCATTATCAACTGCGACTCATCCCTCACCCCATCGATAGCGTCTCGGTGTAGCAATAGAAGGGCGACCGCCACACGGTGAATGATTTTCCATCCCTCGCAAAGAAACATATCCCAAATGCGAGAGAGCAGACGAAAATTGAGGTGATATGAAAACAAAGTCAAATACCAGTTGGAAGCGAATAATGATAACTCGATCTTATAGGTTACTAATTTGTTGAATAGAGCCGCGTAGTGGCGCTCCAAGAGCTTTTGTAATTGATATAACCTGGCAAACATGCATGGAAAACCCGGAGCATACAGCTTAGCTAAGTTGTATTTAGGATTCTCCATGACGGAGACGAGTGCCCTAAAAGTACTCTCCTCATCTCCAATCTGAAGGAGCAAAGTAGCGGCAATGAAACCCATTCCTTGCACGTAGCCTATGTCTGGATTGTGGTTGACGTATGTGCGGAGAATTCTACGCAGTTTCTTCTGACCCTCACCATTAGCCTTGAAAAACATCCGATGAGTCGGAAATGTCCGACCAAGGTCGCGCTCAATCACATCAAAGATAGATTTGTCCTGTGGCTGTTGCGCCATAAGCAGCTGGTAATCCTCACAATTTTCATCTTTCCACCCGTACGTCATTAAGAGCAGTGGCCAAATAGTCTGCCGCTGCGACTGGGGTATGCCCAGTCGGCACAGCTCCTTCCTCTTATCATGAGGACAATTATCCCACCGTGTAAGTGCCTTGGACCACATATTCTGCACACTTTTCTTCTCTGCATATACGCGAAGGCATTCATCGTCCATACGCTTTTCCTCAGCGGTAACGAAGAAGCCAAAGCGATCTGTGGCTCCATCAACGGGGGCGCGCGCATTACGTCCTACCGTGGAAGATGGTATGCCTTTGTGTCGAACCATCCACAAAGAAGACGTCCGTGTACAACTAAATGTGATAGAAAAGGTAAGGAAGAAATGTGGCAGGTGTAGGGGATTTGCATTTATCCAGATGCACCTATGTTGAGAAGTAAATGCAATGGTAGGAGAATGGAAAAGGCGGTGCATCCTCACGCGTTTGTAAACTATTTTCTTTCATCCTTCTTACTCTTGACCCTGTGATGCAGTGGCTAAGTAAGAGAGAGATGGACTTAGACACGCACAAGCACACAAGACATGTTTACTTTTCTATATTCAAGACAAAGTGAAAACACAAAAAATGTTTAGAAACCGACTACCGTAATCATACGAGAAATACGGTGGACATATCATGGGACATGCCGCCGTAAGACTTAAAGACGAGACATGCACGTCGCAAATAACGCCTCCGCACTAAAAGTCAATCTTCTCTTCCGCAATCAATTCGTAAGCCCCTCATCGTTTACCTTTAACAAGAAAGAAAAACTCAGGCACACTCCTCACTGTCGCACCAATATGTGACTTTAACACTCATCCCCTCTTCAAGACGTGTTCTTCCTGGTTACATGCAAATTAAGCTCACTGGAAAGATTGACGTAAAATTAATCGGATAAACGAGTTTAACAAATGAGCACTACAGCCTTTGCAACCCAGACATTAGTTGACAGTAACACCCACCCCACACACACACACCACCACTACCACCACCTTTGTGTTAAATAAAAAAAATATACAGTCACTAACATCGGTACAAGTCACATAAACCTACGCAGGGAAGCAATCGCGAAGACAAAAGCTCCCTTTTGCAAATGAGCATGGAAACAGCAGAGGAACGTTTACTATCACATTCAGTGGCATTAGCCTTCAAATATGAAAAGAAGCTAGTCGAAGAAACCATCAAACCAACAACTTCAGACGACGGCACTATTCATGGCAAACCCCATTCGCTTTGATTGAGTCTGCCTGTAGCGGTAAACCACACACAAAACCCAACTCTCAGTAACACTCACCCAACACATGCAACCACAATCTCTTTTAGTGCTCATCATTTCATTCGAAAACGCATCATGGGCATAAAAAGAAAAACTGACAAACAAAGTTAAGTAAGAGAAAGAAAAAATAAGCGAATATTCAAACAAGGGGTGGCACCTGCATCATTGAGCTGCGAGAGTTCTGATAACGGCAAAACGACTACCACGCACCGGTACCCACGTAAACACTGTCTTTTGCAACTAACTCCTTGTGTACACCATCCCTTAAACGTCCACGCAGCACTCCCAGCTCCTGCTTCATGAGGTCCAGGCTCGTCATCGCGATGTTTTTCACGAGACCACGCGTTAGGTGCCCATCAGATATAAGCCACGGCGCCGCGTGTCGTACCATGTTGAAGTCTGGATTAAGATTCATTATGAAAGACTCCAATACAAGAACAGCGAACAGTAACGATACGTACGGTGGGTCCATGTGCACCTCATTTTTCCGGATACATTCGAATACCGCCTGAAGAATGTTTGTCACAACAACATTTTTACTGTGAAGCGGCCGCCAGTGGTCGAAGAGCCACCTTATCTCACTCCTAAACGTTTCTTTGTTTGCGTACCGCTGGTGCGCTCCCATGTTCAGTAGGGCCTCTGAGCACAGGTCAGCCTTCCAGTGAACAAAAGACTCCATGAGGTTGTGGGTGGCGATGCTCTCCTCTTCGCTGATCTGTTGGCACAAGCCAGCATCAATGAGCGACACGCAGGGCTCATGGGGATCTGACACATCTACAAGAACATTGCCTGGATGCATATCACCGTGCAGGAAACGGTCGTGCAGAAGCATCTTGCACCAAGTATTCAAACCACAATGGGCTAGTTTATCACGCGCGTGTTCCTCTTGCGCAGCCAGGAACTCCACAGAAGCTGGCTCACCCTTGCAAAACGTCTCGACAAGCACGCGCTGGGTAGAAAACAGAGGTTTGGGGAAACTTACAAATGGTTCATTTTTGAAGTTTTCACGGAAAAGATCCAAGTTTCTTGCCTCTACTCTGAAATCTAGCTGCGCAGCAAGGTGCGTGGTCCACGCAAGCCCCAGAGCAGGCAAATCATACCGTTCGAGTGATGGTACATACTTATGGAGAAGTGATGCGAGACTGTTAATGATGAAAAAGTCCTTCACCACAGTCTCCACAACGTATGGATGCATCACCTTAACAACAACGCGCTCCCCCGTGCTGCGAAGCGTGGCTCCATGTACTTGACCAATTGAACCGGAGCCCACCGTCTCTTCCTCAATATCAGTGAATATCTCGTCGGGGTCCTGCTGAAGTTCTTCCTTAAGTATCTGGAGTGAGACCTTGTACGGGTGTGTGTCAACACCGTCGTACAACTTTTTGAAAACCGAACGGAACTCTGGTGAGAAAACATCTTGACGTGTGCAACTCCACTGACCAGCCTTCACGAACGCAGGCCCGGCAGACTCCACTGCGTATAAGAGGCGTTCTAACCAAAAGAGATACCACTCACGGCGTAGGCGCATCACTACGTACAGCACGGCAAGTGGAAAAAAAATGTATAAAAGCTGTACAACACGCCAGGCCACCGCCCAGAAGCTAGGCCTGGGTACCACTTTGCCATCCAACAGAAGCGACCCGTTTTCATTCACCACAGGGACGAATACTGGAAGTACTGGACGCGTTCGCCGGCGGTATTCAACATACGCCGCCAGGCCCCCTACTGAAACCACGGGCACAGTAATGGAAACACACAGAAACTTATGAGCCCTAATGCGTCTCAATATCATATTTGCCCAGAGCAAAGGAGAACCGGGGTCAGGTCTAATTACTCAGTGCACTGTGGCAAACAAGACGTTCCTTTAAAATCTCGCCCTTCACGGAAAGAACGCTACCAACACGCAACAATAATATATAAAAAAACTAGATATTTTCATTGTCAAAAGCAAATGTAAATAGCACTGAGGTAAAGTGTATTGAACGAATTTAAAAAAAGGAAGAGGCTTAGACGTATGCACCGACAAAACAACCCAATCTGATGACCATTTAAAGGCAAGCGGCACGGAGTAGCCCAGCATAGTGAGAACGGTAAGAAGAAGAAAAACAGCAGTGAAAGCGCGTAAGCAAAGAAAAAAAAATGGTAATGATAACTTCAGGGTTGTGTGACAATTTTTAATCATAAAGTCCATAAAAGTCACCCTACAAGACCATACAATGCGCTGCCTCCTTGAAAAGACTCAAGAAATGAATTGGGTCTCCGCTCCACTCACAACAAAAAGAGCGTGAGTGGCCCAACAAGTCACCTCTGTTCCATCGACCTCTGCTCCCCACAGTTGCCTAAAGTTCAAAGAAACAGGATTCGATGGAAAAGGAATCAAAAAATCTTTCGGTCGACCCTGCAATCAGACAAAGGGAAATGCGCGCCCAAAGTTGTCGCCGCTTCTGATGTGGAAGGAAGTTGAGACGCGCCTAACGGAACGCCTCAATGATTTTCTTCACAAACCACCTGTGCCTTCCAAATATTTATTATGCGCGGCGGCTTTCCGGTGCTAATGATGCACATGAACCACTTCATATGTGTCTGGTTCAAGAAACCGCCCTCACACTACGGTACCCATACTTACAGCTATATATCACCCCTATCCTCCCACCTTTTATATTTTTCTCTTTCTTTTTCAACTACTCTTGCCGCTACTACTGCCGCTCAAAAGTTGATTACGTAGTACCCATTCCCCTCCCCAACCCATGTTACTGTTTCTTTCTTTTTTTTCTCGTACAACGAAGTTATCCCCCAGCCGGTTCTCCTTATGTTGTTTTTGCTTCGTTTTTCTTCACCTGGATGAAGCAAGTCCAACGGGGGCATTCATCGAATGCCCCATGAGACCAATCCGCTGCTGTATTGGATCTTTACCTCAACAGGAATAAGTTTATTCTGAATACTTTCCAATTCCCTCTCGATTGCCCCGTATGTTCCTCCCCCCTGCTTCCTGCCGCCTCACCCCCTCCTCAACGTTCTCTCTCAAGCACCTCATACAACCCGCTGAAGGGCCTCCTGTGCCCTCTCTTGATTACCCTGCGCCAGCTCCAAAAATATAACTAATAAATGATAGGCTAACAATGCATCCTTGTTGGTGTTGCAAGGGCTATCGTCTTTTTCCTTAGCCGCGCGCGCCTCATATATCTTCGCCAGCAGCGACTCTACAATGGACGTCGCTTGGTTCCATGAACCGTTTGCAATATGTGTTATGGCAAGGTTGATGAATAGCACCTCCACACGTCCCTGCTGATGGATGTCCATCTGTTCAGACTGGGAGCCTGCCACAAGGCTGGAGAGCGAAGAACGGCGCAGCACCTTAAGAACCCGGTCTGGTTCGTTGAGATGAACTAAAGCCTCCACCATATACGACAGCAGGGCGGCATGAAGGCTCGGGGAAAGCGGCCGACGCTCGTGCAACTGAAGAAGGTCGGTTCCTACATTCACGACTACAACGTAGTTCTTCCGGACGATTTCCAGTGCACACCAATAAAAGAGCGCAAAGTGGATAAGTTGAGTGTTGTGTGGAAAAGCTTCCGTTGCACTAAGCATGGTGTGGCCCTGCGGCAGAAGAAGCGCCAATGCGTTCTGCACAGCACAGCAAGCCAACGTCTCTAAAGCTGTCCCGACAGAGCTATCTTTCACATCGATGAGAGGACCTTGAGTAGTAACTGCCCAGGGAAGAATGAGAAACTCATAATTAGGCAGTAACTTACCGCTCTGTAGTTGCTCCGAAAAGCAGTCTTGCATTCGCTCGTACTCCTCTAGCGCCCTGGCACGCCTCTGAGCCTGCAGTTTACCAACAGATGCCTCGGCAAAGCGAACCCAAAAAAGGGGTGAATTTCTCATTAGCTCCTGAACCGATAGAAAGCACGTAATGGCGCTGTCGTGTTCACCTCGAAGAAGTGCGCAGAGCCCAGCGTTGTATACTATGGGCTGGCGCACCAAAAGTGGGTTGCACTGCCCCGCAGCCTTCTCTGCCTTTGCGAAACAAAGGGATGCTACGTTGAGCTTGGAGTCACCCATCGTCAGAACCCCGAGGTTATTAAAATGGATAGCCCCTTCAGCGTCTGTATTATGTGGTAATTCGTGTATGTTGCTCATATCACTGAAAGCACCATTGACCATCTTCAACAGCGCAGGGTCTTCCGCAAAGGCGCTCATCTTTTCCGACAAGACCTTCTGAATTAAATCGTCGTCGGAGCGCTGGCGATGCCGCCCCCCGGGAGGCATTCGCGTGATCGCTTGGAAAAGTGACAGAACACGCGCAAGTACCACTACAGAAATGCTGTTGTACATCCCGAGCAACGCACGGAGAATAACAGCCCCCTCATGCGCCAAACCGGATCTGGCCAGGAGCAACGCACGGTTAAAGTGGGCCGTTTCATGTCCTTCGTAGAGCAGAGTCACAGAGAGCTTCGTATCTTTCTCGCCCGTTGGCGTGGTCACATCACCTGAGGTATTCTCGAGTGCTGCGATTGTTTGCTCTACATCCGCTTGGTTCAGTAGCAGGCGGACGATGGCTAGGTTGTGCTGAGCCTGTAGATCGTCTTTCGGCATCTTCTGGAGTACGGATTCGCAAGTCTGATAATCTTGTGCCTCAAACGCCTTGCGAACCTTCTCCAGTTGTTGCTTCAGTGCATCATCCGTCATCTTCACGCTACTTTCGATACTCCGAACTTTTTTTCTCTTTTGGTATTGCTTGATTGTTGTAATGTGTCTTCACTTCCCTTCTCCCTCCACTGTTGCAGCTGTGATCCTTATCGCTGCTCGATCCCCCTTCTTCCCTTTGCAGCTATACCCGTTGATCTCAGTGATGAAATCGATGAGAACAAAAACGCAAGCACAGAAGGAGGGGAAAAAATGGAGAACAGTAAAGAAAATGACGGTAACCTCTAGAAGAAAAAAACAATAACTCTACCGCATGGTCGAGAGCACAAAGAATAAAACACGGAGAAAAGCAACTGGCAAAAAAAAATCACACAAACATACTTTCTAGAAATCGGGAAGATATTTATGTATACTGAAAAAGCGGGCCGCGTCACCTTCTATCTCATTCCTCCCTCCACACAGTCCAAGTATACACATCGCAACTCGCCATCCTTCCTTACGACTACCACCCACAGCAGTCCTACACTCAACTAAAGGATTACAAAGAAGCAGCCGCTCATGGAGGTCTCTGCCGTTACCTCTTGGGGGACAAAAGCATGCGGGCAAACTCCTCCTTTGACACCCGCTTGTCGTGGTCCAGAACGTCCGCCTCTTCAATCATCCGCTTCAGGACATCCTCCGGCATATCTTCACCCAGCTCCTGCGCTACCCGCTTTAAATCCTCGAGGGTGATGTAGTCGGATTTCCCCTGCGTAAAATGAGGGAATGCAAGCATCACCTCCTCCTTGTCATCTGCGAACAACTTGGCCTGCAGAATTGCCTCAAACTCAGACAAAATGAGGTTGCTCGACATGCCACTTTTATCCATCTCTGCTACAAGTCTCTTGATGACGTCCTTCTGCGGCTCGTAGCCGAGGGCGCGGAGAGCCACTTTGAGGTCGTTTGGGGTGATCGTTTCAGTGCCATCAACGTCGAGGATAGAAAACGCTTCCCTGATATCAGCGCGTTGGCTGTCAGAAAGCTCCGGCGAAAGCCTTGGCACCACCGTTGGATTCGCTTCGTCCTTACTCATCCCACAAGATGCACCTCAAACCTACCGCGATGAACGTACGCACAGAGACAATGCCCCGTCACTCACTCCAGCCGAAGTGACTAGTACTCCCTTCAAATGAAACAGAAAGGGTTGGGGGGAAAGAGGAAAACGAAAATCATGTTGACGCTTATGAATTTGATCAACTGAGAAGGGTAACGCATCACACCGCCCGAGTATTGCTGGCCCATCGCCGTACACAGCCTCTACACCATTCCGACAAGCAAGCATAAACTGACTATAAAAAAAAAAGAAAAAAGAGGAGAAATGCCACACAAACATGCACGTCATCGTTGTTATGGGCTCACAGCAGTACGATCATCGTGCGGTGATTTTTCCTCATGGTAAAGTTGCACTGGAGCGGTAACAGATAACGAAATACAAACACGGAAACAAAAAGAGAGGAAACAATCACAAATTGAGAGAAACAGTACCAAACAGAATACAAAAAGAATTATGCAATTAAACGGAGCTAGAATGTAGCCACCGTACTCACAATGGGCCCTACAGCTTCCACCCAACAACTTATGTAGCACAGAGCCGAGCGATGAGCACCTCAGTCTGAAAAACCTCGCTGGAACACATCACCTCCAACGTATCTCAACCAATATCACCACGTACCACAGGCTTAACACCGAGTAAAAAGCTTTCCGCGCCAAAAATTCAACGCAACATTTACAAAGCTATATAAATTCATCCCTGGAGGACCTCAGAGGGTTTTCCCTCCAGAAAGTCATAATAAAATCATCGGTGAAAGCCCAGTGGCGCTAATAAAATGCGTGGCAGAGAGAAAATGAGACATAAAAAGTACCCGTTGCACTTGCCATCACTAACTGAACGTACTCACAAGTAGCAAAGCCATGAAGCGGGAGCTCATGTTCAGTACTACTTCCATAAGTCAGAGGTCGGCAGGCAAACATCCAACTCATGTCTCTCCTCCCTGTTGGCCCACGCTCCGTGTCTAACCTCATCCGGAGGCACATCCGCCAGTCAATGACTCCTTTGGCAGCGTGTGAATGTTGGAACGTGGGGGACCTCCTCCAACAGTGCGGCCACCGAGAACTTGACCCAGTCGACCACCTGTGGGAGGCCGCTGCACCTGCTGCTGTGGTGGTTCAGAGGAGAACAAGGTTGAAAAGAAGAGCCACATAGCATTAACGAGGGATATGATGAGGTTAGTGAAACTGAACGGCCGCTGGTCCACAATTCTGCCATTGACTATGTGGACCATATTAAAATACAAGCAAACACACACTCGCACACAGCGCTCGGTCTTTTCCTGATATACTTTTGCCTGACACGCGTGCACTCCGACTGACTGTAACTACAGTCTCCTACACGCCAGACACGTGGCAGTTACCAGATGAAGAAGTGCAATAAATAAGTATTCCTTCACTTTTTTCCACACTCTGTGAAAAGGCCAATAAGAAAAGGCCTTTTCGCTTCCTACTACGGGTTTCTTCGTAATGAGGTTACAGCGAAAGAAAGACAAGGGCACATCGGTAGCAACGTGAAAAGAGAAAAAAATAAACAGCAGTAAAATATTAAGGGTACTAATAATAAACAAGTGAAATATTGCAGAAACGCCAATTTGAGTGTTTAAAATATTATTTTTGCGAGCCCTCAAAACGCGTCAACTCCAACCAGTGCCGCTATATGAGACCCATTTATATCAAAAAGAAAAAAACGGGGTTCCGGAATGAACACAAAACAGTTCGTTGCGTACTCCGAATACTCAAACCTGCACATCTGCTCGAAACCGTACGTCGAGCTGTGCACAGACGGCCCAGAGAATTTTCGATGCCTAATTCGTCGATCTCATCGACACACGAAAGACAACAAACACCACATGCTACCGAATAGCACACCCTAAAGTGCCAGATGGCATTATCACATCAGAAATGCTGCCAGCAAACTTTGGCCAAAATGAGTGGGAAAACAGTCGTGCCCAGTGCGGCACTAAGGTCTTTGCATCATAGCCAGGGTATCATCGTACTTTTGCTGAAGCACGTCCCTTCTGCTATTGCTCCTGCTCCTCCACTTTCTGTATAGCCTGCGTGCTCAACTGTTGGAGGAGTACACACGCTCTACAGAAAGTCTGACTAGTCACATACCCACACTTCGCGCAAGTTCCCCGAGGGTTTTCTGTGGCGCAATTCTGCTCCTTTACCTTCAGACGCTCGCCAGTGCGGATGGTGTCAAGGATACACTGTGGCCGCAGCGCCTCAACACTCTTGAGGAGCATGCGCGCCTCGCTCCGGAATGCCTCTTTGCTGTAGGTGCACTCTGTAGTGAAGTAGTCCAATTGCTTGAAGTGTGCGTAGAGCACAATCTCCTTCTCGTAGGCGTATTTGAAAGGCTTCACACGGGGGAGAAGGCTCTCCCCTGCTGTTATCGCGCTTGTACACCGTGAAAGACGCGGGAGGTCGCCGCGTAAAATATTCATCAAAATTGTCTCTGCCAAGTCGTCAGCGTTGTGGCCCGTCGCGATTTTTGTCGCCCCAAGCATCGCAGCACCGCGATCGAGTGCTTGGCGACGGAAGACACCACAATATGTACAGCTGCTTCGCACACCAGTAACTTCACCACCTCATCCATAGTCCAGCCGTACAAGTCCTTATACGACAGCACACGCAGTGGGAGGCCATACACATCGGCGTTACGCTGCACTGTTTTGAGGCTATCATCGCGGTAACCAGCAATACCCTCATCAATGCTCAACAGCAGCAGCTGAATCCCGTATCCGTGTCGCCCATTCAGAAGCTTCATTAGGTGGATGAGAACAGTACTGTCCTTACCACCACTTGCACCACAGGCAACAACGTCTCCGGACACGAAGAGATTTTCATTCACAATTGTTTCGTGTACCTCAGCTTCAAACAAATCAAAGAAGCATTGCTTACACAATAACTTCCCATTACTGGGCCTCTTCAGCACTGCCCTCCCCTCGTTGCAATGATTGCATAGGCGGTGTGGCGGCATGCGTATAACCCACCAGTAATCCTGGTACCGAATGCAGCACTGGTACCACCTTTCACTGTCCTTCAGAAAGGGGAAATGACGCAAACATATTTGTCCATGTATCACATATCTGTAGAAGAAAGCAAAACAGCAAAGCGATAGCTAGTCAGCAGGGTTTAACTGTAATATACCGGCAACAACTAAACACACATACAGTTGACGTGGTAGCCGCTCCACCATAGCCACTTACAAGCCTATACACGAGAGCTTGTGTCACCAACACACCACATCCGGTGTGCCAAACACTGCAAACACATACACGTGCTCAACGGAGTATACTGAAGAGAAGAAAAAGAAGAAAAGGATGCCGATCCCAGCGGCTCCCAGTTACAACGAGGAGCAGAAATAGCTCCTTATTACAATACTCGCAAAGAAAGAAAGAAAGAAAGGGGGGGAAAAGAAAGCAGTAAGTAAACAAGGTAAAGAACCATTTGCAGGAAGGGAAGAATATAAAAACAAAAGATAAAATGTGCGAGTGGAGATCAATGGAAAAAGAGAACAAGGATGGGATACTTGTCCCACATGCCTGACCAGGGCTGCCATTACTTCAAACTCTAGCATGGCCACTATCAATCGTTTCTTGTCAAATTATAATCATCCAAGAAGCAAACTAACACTCCCACGAACTACTGTCAGGCACCGTGTTTTCCATAAGAAGGGAAAAAGAAAAAAAAAGAGTGGATCGAGAAGAAATTAAACACATCATAGTCCACTATTATATAAAAAGGTGCCTTCAACGATGTAAATGAGGAAACACGGACAAAAACAAAGGTTGTGGTATCCTGCAAAGAAAAACCGTTCAAAGGGTGACCTGTTAACGAGCCATCACAAAGAAAAACGGTGACAAGTATCAAAGACGTCCTGGAGAACGAAGGTGGCCAGGTTGTGGTGGGTGCTTAATGCAGACATGTACAGGCGCTAACTTCTTACGTTCTGTCGTGCATGGGGAATTTTCCAAGTTACCTCCCCTCTCACCGCACACCGCTTCAGTTAGCTTCGAAAGAAAGCTCTTCCTTGATGTGCTGTAATCGCAAGGGTGACAACTCTTGGATGTGGGGCCTTGCCTAGAGGAAACCGGTTTCTTTACGCAGAATGTGTTTCCGTTGTTGGTAGACGCCCCTTCAACTTCCGTTCTTCCCCGATATTCACCCAATTTCACATATGCGACCCCACGCTGACAACTAGACGTCCTCTGTTCGTCGTGCATGGAGAAGTTAATCTTCTCAACCGAGGTCAGTCGCCTCTGCTTCCCCTTAATGTGCACATCGTGCTGAGTGAAGCTACATCGGGAATCATCCGTGTGACCCAACAGCGTGTCACGCTGAGTCAACAATTTAGGCAGCTCACGAGGTGGAGTTCTGCCTTGAACCGCTATCAGAGTTGGCTGTTGCGCGGGGAGACTGTACTTGAACTGAGGCGACCCATACACGCCTCGTTCACCGCGCTGAGAGCGGTTCTGTGAGCATATTTCAGGATAGGCAAGCTTGCCCCGTCTTGCATTGGGAGTAATCCATCGTGCAAACGGCGTAGCATGCTGCACACCTGTCTCATTCTCTGCCCAACGAGACGAATGACTGCCATGATGCTCCGTGATCCACGGCACTGCAACCGCCTGCCAAAGAACATTGAACGCTGCATCTACAACCCGTTGAAGCGTTTCTTCATTGTGAGCCACGACGCAGCTATCACTTATTGTAAACTCTGTTTCCTCATCGCCATTATCCAATACTGGGGGACGGCATACTGCAGACGGCGCACTTGATTCAGTTCCCACTGCATTACCCGCCAAACCTTTGGTAAAATTAGCAACCGGTGCCGCGGGTGATTGTTGTGATGCCACATTGTCTTCACCCGGCGACAGCTGCGTTCTGATGGCCATCGAATTCCCCACCACGTGGAGTGAGTTCCCACTAACTTTCGTGCGCCACTCGAATATCTCACTATTCAATATGCCCTGCTTCAGGCGCTCTCCTCGGGCAGGTCTATACGGATTCCAACTAACACGAGGACCGCGTGCGGCCCGCAAAAGTGCTTCCTCACTACGCACACCATCCAGTAGGCTGTGGAGGAGCTCACGGATGTGACACTCCGCCTCCCCCGGCCCGTCTCCGAGAGGGTCCGGTGAGTAATTGCATCCGCTGATGCAGAACTCAGAAATCATGCATTAATAGGCGGATGCCAACCAATGCCACTCTGCTCTAAAACCCACGTCAACAAATATATGGAAAATGTCGAGTAGTGCCTGCTGTACCTACTTCTTAAGCTTTCGTATAAGCGCAGGTTTTTTTTTCTTTTTTACACGCCCCCGCTAAGAGAATACCACAGAGGCTATTATAAATGTTTTTTTTTTCTGATGGGGAAAATATGATAAGAAAGGTAATATAAAAAAGAAAGAAAGAATGTCAACTACAATTAAGCGAGAAAGCAGTGGCAAAGCAGCACGTCATGGTGTCGCCGTTTGGTCACATGTACAAGTTAGAGACAAGCACGTCTGCATATAAAAACTACAATGCCCGCGGTCTTAAAAAGGCACAACGTGCCCTTAAAAGAAAAGAATGTAGGCGAAATATGCGCAAATATGTATACGTATACGGAACAGAAAGAAGAAACTATATGTAAAGTTTTTCCAACACAAGCAGCCATTCAACTCTATGACGAGAAGTTCTAAATGGAAGGATAAATCAGAGGGAAGCGACACACAACTCATGGGCACTGAACCCACGAGTTAAGCGCCATCGTCAACAATCCAAGGCATTAGTAACAATGAACAAAACGTTCCGTAGCCACAAATCATCCGCATGCTGGGTAATATATATGTATGGATATGAGAAGAGGCAGCAAGAGCTGCAATAACAAGCCAAGTATATCCCTTAATACACGCAGCCCATCCGCTTTTTTCTTTAAAGAAAAGAAACAGAAAATTAAATTGGTCAGTAATAAACACAAGAAAGCGCCGGGACTCGAAGCAATATACGAGTTGACGGAATTTTGATGAAAGAAGCAATAGCTGTCGACGTACACTGATCGTCCTTCTGCTACCTTCTAGGAGACTTTGTCCTTTTCGATTTTACCTCGGGTGCATGCTTCGGCGTATGCCCTGTTCCAGAAGAAGGCTTTGTTACTCTCTTCTTACGTAGCCGCCACAATTTGGCAATTGCTGCCACACGTTTATTATATTTGATCTTCTGTTTGGTGTGCGCGTGTAATGGCGGTTTTCGTTTCTCAGTTGAAGACGAGGGTCGACTTGCCTTGCTACCCGTCCGGGACTCCAGTTGCCTTGCTTTTCCCCCGCCGGTGCTTATCACCTTGGGGGCGCGTTGGGCCGTGGGACTGCTAGTCGATGTTCTCTTGCCTGGTTTCACCACGGGAACATCTATTCGTTTAGGGGAGTGGTCAGTGGAACTGCTTAGCGATGAGCTGCTTTTCACCACTTTCCGGCTCATGGTTCGGGGGCTTTTCGTCCCCGCCCACCGCAGCCTACTAAACATTTGTAATGGCGACGCCAAGCCACCGGCCTGCCGCGCTGCAATGCGGCGAATCATCAAGTAACAATGAGTACCGCTGTGGATGCATAACAAAGTATTTGACCATCATGTGAAAAAACGTTATAAAAGAGAAGAGGGGAAATAATAATAATAATAAATGCGTAATTTTCTTACACTCATTGCCAGCAGGCAAAAGGCAATGGCACGCCATTCTTGGTACAACGCGCTAAACGCCTTTGCGCACAATGGCAGACCCCATTTGCATGACACAATGCAGGGAGAGTATGAAGAGGGAAGAAAAAGTAAGAACTGCGAAAAGGGGTGCCACCCTCGCTGCTCCGCGAGCTCATCGCACTAATATGGTGGGCTACGTTCCGCAAACTCCACCGCCCTCCCCCTCAGGGAGGTTATTTCACAAATAAGGAAAGAAAAAAAATAAGGATAAAGGGAAGAAAAGGAGGTTCTGCCACCCGAATCTCTCACCAACCCCCGCCAGCACACATAACAGTGCTACGGCTGCACGGGAGCAGTTACTTCAGCACTACGTAGCGAAACTAGAAAATATATTACAAAACCGTGCCAGGAAATATCAATTACCTGTGTGCACATATGTATACAGACGTGAACTTTAGGAAAACAAAACACAAGTTTTCCTCTTCAAAGGGAAAAATGAAACTTCAGCAAAATTTGCTATCTCTACCGGCAGCAACAACAATCACACAACACCAAGTATTTACCATGTAACCACACATTAGGTGTACAGAGCCCACGAGGTAAACCATCCCTCAACTCCAGCCATACCCTCCGCTACTTGAACTAAGATTTCCTCAGAAATGCGCCAATAACGGTAGACGCAACCACCGCAGCGGTGACGCAGGCCACACCCGCAAGCGTAAATGTCTGCAGCGAGGACGCCTCGATATACTGCTTCAGTGCTACTCCTTGACGGTGTCCTGGACAAATCTGCAGCATCCGATTCACACAAGACAAGGCCTCGTCATACCTCCGCAGCTTCAACCACCCTACGGTAAGGTAGTAGTAGTACACAGAAAAATCATCATCCGACGACTCCTTGGGAGACGCGTTAGACTTCTCGTTCCCTTCATTAGTGGCTGCGGTGGTGGTGGTCCCCCTTTCGACAGGGAGTTCTTCCTGTTGCTCATTCTGTGCTGATTCATAACTCGATGGGGCGGCAGTGTCCATGTCGCTCTGCCATACCTTTTTGTCACATGCCCCTTGAATTTGTGTATGCGTCCCGTGCCCCCATCGTTGCTGCCATGCGGTAAAGGCAAGCAACTCCATAAGCCGCAGACCCTCCTCAACGTAAGAATTGCGTGAGTGTGAAATTAAAACTGTGGCATACTCGAACGCAAGGTGCGTGTTGTTGGGATCCTGGCTATGCTCCTGAGCGAGACGGCGAATAGAATCCTCTAACCCACATAACTCATCCCAAGAGGGCGACAGGATACGCCGGACACAGGCATCTTTTTTGAAGAGCTCATCCAGGAGCTCTTTGTTGTTGCCTATTAACATGAAGTCCACTTGCTTTTTTTTTTAAAGCTTTTAAATATCACTTCTGATGTTACTTAAGCTGCCTAACGAACGTCTCTTACACCTAACCCCTAATCCCGCTTGCTAAACCCGCCACACTAAGATCCCCTCGGTTTTGCTTGCACACGGATAATCTGTCTGGCCACGAGTGGGCACAGCAGCTAAATAATTAAATCTATAGGGAGCTGGGGCCTGAAGGGAAGTGGAGCACAAGGCACAACTTTCTTCCAACAATCCCTGCTTGCCGCCCCTAGGGAGATGTAATCACGCCAACTCTTAATTGTCGTACAGTGAGGATTCGGCATTGTCACAGGAGGCCACAGTAGGAAAGGGGAGAAAAAGAAAAAAAAATAAAAAGAGAAAGAAAGAATGGATGGATGGAGTGGTAACCGTATAGGTGTGTCGAAGTGGTTGCACAAAAACAACATGTCCCGAGTGTAACGTGTCACATTAAGGGGGATGACCCTCCAACAGTTCCGCCAGTGATAGTGGTACAGCTGTAATGCCACGCAGAAGTATAAGAAAAAAAAACTGCTGGATATGAATCAACGACGCATATCGCGGAGAGCTTCGGTAGTTACGTATATCCTAAAATTAATGTTGTGAAAGATAAAGGCTTTTCATTTCTTCAAACGCACCAGTTTTTTTTAATTTATTTCATGATTCTCTTTCGTGCATAATTCCCCCACGTAACTCAACAATACGTGACCTACATTTCCCCGATGCAATGTTTCAAGATTTTCCCCCAGCTGCTTTTAAAGCTTCCTTAAGTTTTTCAGAAAAGGCCGGGCCATGTTCAGTAGCTTGTGGTCCCGCATATTTTAGCAAGTAGGTAGCTGGTTTTCCATCGATGAAAAATGAAACAATAGCATGCGAATCCTCTGTCTTAGTTAGCGTGAAGTTGTCACATATTAACGCATTCAAAGCATAACCGTCCCGAACAATAAGGCGATAGCAAAATTTGGACGACCCCTCCGTATCGCCTTCACTCACAGGCAACGCGTGTCGCTTAATTTTTGCATCGCCTGTGCCGCAGTCTGACCAGCTCTTTGTCTCAGGTTTAAACAGGTATAACTTGCAGGAAACCGAAGCGATCACATCGCCTGCAGGCGGCGAAACGGAGGCTGCGTTGGCGAGTACCTCACTTGGAGCAGGAACCACAGGGTTATTCATATCAGACCTACCAATCTGATCGTCCTCGGATACCCTGGAAATCCTTTCCTTCGCCGCAGCAAACGAGTTAACCGCATTAGAAAAATTAAACGACCCCCCAAAAAGGGTTTTTGTCGCTGGGCCTTCTCCATTCCCCTCCTGTTTCTTATCGCTGCTTGCGTTGTCAGCAGCAGGTGCTGGTGCCTCGGGGGCTGTGTGAGAGGTTCCCACGGCGAGTTTGCCTCCAAACAAAGATGAACTTAACAGTGAAGAGAAGTTTCCTGTTGATTTTGGCTCAAAGGAAAAAGGAGCATCATTCTTTGAGGAAGTGGCGGTTTCACCGTCCAGACCATTGCCATCTGTAAACCCGAACTTAGTCGATAACGCCGGGGCCCCCACCGGCCCAACGTTGGGGAGTGACTTAAACGCTCCGCCCAACGATGGCGGAGGTCCTGTTTGGGTGGGTCGCGCAACACGCACTATACGACGTTTGGCCATCGTTTCAGCATCAGCGTACAGGGATTCCCCCTGTTGAGCGTCTCCATCCTCGGCGGCTGACCTCTTCCTGCCTGTACCACTTTGATCCGACATTCCTCTAACGAGCACCGTTATTATATGCCGCGGCGTAAAACTCCACACCTACGCTTGGGGAATATAACCAAAAGCAACGCGATATAGCAAGAATAGCGTAAAGTTGGGGAAAGAAGGGTGAACAGAAATGAAAGGGTCGGCATTGCACATTGTGACTGGCACAGCTGCCAGATACGCTCTGATGGATTTACTAGTCAAACCAAGTACTGTAAAAGTTACACACGTAAAGGAGGCTACACGCATCCATAAATGGTCTTCGGTACATCTGTTCCCATTGTATTCCCTCTATCACTTGCCCTTTCCGATCGAATGGCACATTAGCCGCGCAGTGACAAAGACAACACACCTGATTGTTGGATTCGAACTAGAGTAGAGATGTCAACACAAACACAATGGATGCATATATATATATATATATATATATATATATATATATATATATATGCATGAGGAAAGTACACTCATGCCAGGGAGGGACGGGCATGCCAGTGCTCTCCCCAAGCTGTTTTGCTTTCAAACAGCTTTCTTCCGCGAACTTCCCCCATCAGGCTTTTCAAGTTCTAACTCTAACAAAGATGTGTTTAACTTTGGTGGAGCTCCGCCTCCAAAGATCACGATGCGCTTGCCCTTTTCGCTCACGCATCCCACAGCTCCGTTGCGGCCGGAAAGATCATCGTGTTCCAGCATCAGCTGCGACCACCTGAAGTCAGAAAGTGAAAGTTGCAGAACCTGCGGAAGCGAATGACGCTCGTCGCTTCCAAGACAAACAACAAAGTAACCACCCGAAACCGCGGCGATGCAACCGTGGCGACGCGACGGAACAGACAAGCACGTCTGGCAACTCCAGGTGTTTATGCCGCCACGGAGTGTCAAAATATGAAGGTCATTTTGCAGGAAAGATGCGAAGCCACCAAATACAATTAGACGTTCCCCAGCCGTGTCAAATGCAACGGCGGCAGCATCCCGTGCTGAAGGCGGTGTGCCAACTTTGGCCTCCACCACCTCCCACTCAGCCACGCCTCTTTCTACCAATGGTCCCAAATAGAGCCGCCAGACATCGTTCAGTCGTTTCTCACCGTCGAAGCCACCAAACAGGTACACCACAGGGCTGGGTGATGACTCATCCTCTTTGCTAAAAACGCCCAACACCATGCTGTGCGACACACGTGCTGAGGGCGACAACCCAGTAGGGCGTATCAGAGACCATGCAAAGCTACTCGGTTCCTTGGCACTCACAGGGGACACAGTTGCTGGGTCAAGAGTTTCGGGCGCGAGCAACCAAAGGTTATTGGTGTAGGTCTCGTCATTCAAACCACCAAAAACAAGGCAGTTTTCCCCAAATGCAACTGCCGATGCATCCCGCAACCTCACTGGCAACGGAACACTGCTCGACCATTGCTTTGTTGCCATATCCATTTCAACAACCTGCGATACACTGCGTGCAGTCCGGGGGTCGAAACCACCACAAAGGTATAATTTCTTCTCCGTACATGCGGCAGCAGAGCTCAAAAGCTCCTTGGTAATGCTGTTAGATTTGATACTCACATTCTTCACTGAAGAGGACTCCACCCATTCGTACTTGTTAAGTTTCCTATGAACGGCCTCCTGTGACATTCCCTTTTTCCCGCAACGCACCCTAACATTGAGGACCAGTGGGGGGAGAAACAGGAGGGAAAGTTAAAACCAACTGCGACGGAATGACAATCATCCCGGGGGATGAGAGATGAAACCAAGCCTTGCCTCTACACGTGGACCTCCTAGCACTCCAAATCAAAAGTAACCAACATCCATAAATATGTATATATATGTATATACTTACATACCGCACTTGATTAAATAAATAAATATTTATACACAAACTCACCGATAAAATCTTTTTCATACGTATAAGCAGGTAAGCGAGCATTCTTTAAAAAAAAAATTAGAATGCTCTTAAGGAACAGCAACACAACGAAAAGTAATTTCCTGCAACTCATATATCTACACCATTCACCAATGCATTGCCCAGCACGGACTACATTACGTGACAGTTAAGGGACTTTTGGACAAACCCTACCTTGCCACGCACTCGTGGTTCCAGTGACTTCGGGATCACGTAATCGTCCGACATTAGGAAGTCTACGAGGCACTCAACGTCGGATGGCCTCACACGGCCAAAGCAAAGCCCGCCCCTCGCCGTGTACACGAGAACATTACCGGCGTACATGTGCCCACCAACGTGGGAGCATGGGTAGACATAAATAGAGTGGTTGTCGCTGTTTCGCGCGTCGATTGCAGTTTTCAGAAGGTCCACCAAGACAGTGCCGCAGTACCCGCAGCGGCTATCGCGGAGGTGATGTGCGCAAACAAAAACAAACGTGTCACCAGTGCGGTCACAACACACTGAGCCATCGGATTCCCATGGAAATTCCCCGGGTGTAATGCAGCTGTACTGCGATATAGTGAGCGACTCCAGTGACTCGTCGTAAAGGAACCGCATAATGAGCTCATCGGGACCAGGTCGATGGAACACCGTTAATTGAATATCCCTCGACTTCCCCACCTTAGCACTGAGCTCGTTGTAACCAGTCACATTTCCAAGGTTCGACTCCCACTCCTTTGGGCTCAAATCAGATGCCAGAAAAAGGTGCTCAACCAGCCTTAAACTCCCAGGAAGGTTAGTCGGAATGGGTCCGCAGCACTCTCCCCTTTCAAAACCGTACTTGCTCGGATCGAGCCCCTCGATATCACAGAGGGTCTCCTTCGACACGCGACGAACGATTGCTTCGTGGGAATCTGTTGGATCAGACATTTTCCTTCTTTGTTGAGAAAGCAAGCGAGTGTGCAGGAAAAGGCATTTGGGGTAATACCTAAGATAATGACAAACTGACCCCTTCATCTGCGTACGGATTAAAGAAAAAACTGCCTAACGCTAGTAGCAGGACAAACAGAAAAGGAGTCACACAAGTGAAACAAAACCTGCATACCAACGAACCGTGTGAAAGATTAGGGGAAAAGGGAGACTGTAGGACAGACGCAACAGCATTTGCCTGCCGAATCAACCTCCACCGTTCTGTCGCGCTCCATGAGTAAACGATTTTGCGTTCAGTGGATCGACAATTTTCGACCTCCTCAGCATATTCTTCGGTACACAATAAGGAAAGGTGAGAGCATTGCAGACGGAGCCAGCGGAGTCTTCTCCCCTCTGTTTCGTCTCCCAGCTACGCTCCTTATGCAACTTTCCAATCTTGCTCAGCTCCAACTGGCGCTGACGATGAGCAGAGAGCCGATCCTGGAACAGCGTTACAATAGGTGGAACAGCAAACTCAAACTCCCTCTCACTAAGCGCACCGTCGGTTTGAATGGTAAACGTCGAGTGAAGACGCGGGAACCTCGAACGCTCGATGCTGAGCTCCTCTGAGAACATACCACGGTTTTCCAGGTGCTGCATGTCACTCGTGTGCCGATCCTTGATAAATGTGCGCAATACATACGGTATTTTGTAGTCAGCAGGACGGAGTCGAGGGTGTGTGGGAATCATTCGAGGAACGGGTCGAAGTCCCGGTGGCGGCGGGGCGCTGCGGCTCACAACCGCCCACTTGTGAAGCACCATCCTGTCAGGGTGATTGGATTAGTTAAACAACCCTTCGAACCTTCCTGGTTGAATAACCCACGCTAAATACAGTACATGGTGAGCAATAGTGAAGGGGTAAAATACATGGCGTTTGGTAAATAAACTGAAGAAAAAAGGAAACTAGAACGGCGATGACACCCTAACCCAACATACTGATCGTATGACACCTGACGGGATTCCTTGGAAAAAAGGACGAGAGCCCAACAATGTCACGATAAAGTCAGTACTGCCCGCCCCCGGTGAGATCACCGCTTTGCCTTACCAATATTCTACTGCTCGAAGGGGTTTAACCCTCAGCAGAAGAGAAGCACGTGGCGTACAAAAAGTCAACACATTCCTGCTACGCCACACCCAGACCAACAGCAACCCTCTCTAAGCACACAGCGCCCTGGCTTGTCGGATTGTGTCCACGCTGAGTGTACCAAATGTCTCCCTTGCGCCTTCCATGGCCAGCAAAAGCGGGGAGGGATTAAGTGAACTCTCTCCATACCTTTCAGAGAAATATTTTATCTCCCTAAGCAGAGTGGCAACACCCATGATGTCGTCTACACACGACAAGATACCTCCCGTGGAGGGACTCATGGCAAGAGCGAATAGAGACACAAGATTAACGTCATCCACGGTATCCACAACGCCATCCAACAATAGGGAGCAGCTCTCATTCACCATCGCGTACATGAGACGCACAAGAATCTCACCATCACTCAGCTCCCTAGAAAGCGTCATCCGCAACGCAGAGTCATTGGCATGACCTGCTGTGTCATAAAAACAAATGCCCTTTGTATTGCACATAGATGAGAGCAGCAAACACGCCGCCGAGGTCACTTGCTTCTGGTACGTCATCATATGGCTGTGACGCCTCATCGCTGCCGAAACACGCGACGTACCGTAGCGGTCGATCAACTCAAAGGGACCAATGCCGAACCCAAGGCGCTGCAGAGCCACTCTTTCTATACGGTCGATCCCCACCTCACTGGCCAGGCTGCACACCTCCAAAGCAAGGGCAGCTACGAACCGATCGGCCACAAACCCACCCTTGGTAACAATGTATGGAATTCCTCTTGACTGCAGACACGAAAGCGCGGTAGAACGAGCCACCCTCACCTCCCTTTCGGGTAACTGCGCTTTATGGGTGGCGTACACCTCTACCATATGTCTGCTCCCTGGAGCTGGTAACGCTGCTGTACCAACAGGTGTGGCAAACACAACGCAATCCAACAAAGCAGCAACGTCACTAGTGCGTTGCGGTTCACCAATTAGTAAGGCACAACAGGGGGAAGTTCCCCCGTTGACCGTTCGATATTCTGCAATTAACCTGGCCGCTTCATTGGGGTCTTCATCAGTAAATATCCAAAACGGGGCAGACAGCGGGGAAACGCCCGGCGCACTGCCACGCGGAACTGCAAGTGTATCAGTGCGCGGGGGTGGAATAAACACTCGGCGATGCATGCGATTCAGTGCTCCCATGACATGAACAACGTGGTGTAATTCACGCCTCTCCAGAAGTTCCGCATAAATGGTAAGACTGCTGCCAAGGAGATTGGTAACATCTCCGCCATTAATATCCCCAATGGCAAGCAGCGCGCAATACCTCTTCCAGAGCTGTGCCATAATATCGTGCCCTCCCTCTCCGCATGAAGGCCCCTTAGGCAAAAGCTTATTTTTAAGTACCCTCCAAAACAAAATCTTAAAATCATAAAGCTTCTGAACCACTTGTGAAAATTGCCACCGATTTTGACGTTGACACGGTACCGAAACGAGTTGCAAAATCTTTGGACATCGGTCAACCAAGTCCTTCCACGCCAAAAGATGCATCGTAGAAGCAAAAACAGCGGTGTCTTCAGCACACTCCATCAACCTACTTATCCGCCGAAGTACGCACAACGAAGGCCACACACCGAATTTAATGGAGGGAAACCCAACACGTAACTCCGACGCACCAGTGCCCAAAATATTGACATTGTTGCACATGAAGAGCAGCTCTGCGCCAAAGTCCAGCGCAGGCTCACTCAGCTCCGCAGTGAACACCGCGCCGCACTTTGAAGCCTCGTCCATGCGCTGAAAGAGTCGGTACTTCATCTGCATGAGCTCAAGGCGAGAAGATGGTGGCAGTTCCATTTCGGACTGTTCCGGGGCGTAGAAAGGAATCTCAGATGCTGCACGAAGCAACACAACAGGTTTGCACGACCACTCCATTGTGGACACAATGGCCGAGAGAGCCCTATTAAGTCCAGCAACAACACCCTGAAGAGATTGAGGCTTTTTGCGCAGAATCAATGCAACGGTCCGATCAGAAAGCCATTCCACATCCACCGGCGCAATATTATCGTCAATCCATCTTAAAGTAGTAAATCTCTCATCATCACGCCAGCAGCGAAGTGCCCCATCAGCAGTGTGCGTGTCAACAACATCCAAAGGATCTGCAACGGGCTTCACTGCCGAACCACTGTCAGCATCTGCTTCAGCGCTGGTACTAACAACACCAAAGTCAAGCACTTCGTTTTTAGTCGCACAGGTTCCCAACCCACCCACATCCTCCCTCGTCTCCGATGCTGACAACTGTATATTGGGCTCAACCTTATCACTTTCTGACAGTTGGAAAAGTGCATTCTCTAGTTCGTGCAATGTGCAAGCGATATCTGTAAACACCGGTGGGTCCCGCAGCACAAAAGGCATTGGCGTCGAAGGCACCTTTATTACCTCTGGATGGACTCGGTTTGACATCGAAAGTGGCTCTGTGGCTTTCCGGTCATTCGATCTCTCTGGCACTAATTTCTTGGTAGGCGGCGGCATGTTTGAGGCTGGTACGTTGAGCCGCCTTTCAGAGCGCCTTCGCCGTACCTGAAACTCATTGATTTCCTTAATTAGCCCATCAAACGACACTTCAGGACATCCGTTCGAGGCATTTCCAACACTCACGGACACCGGCACGGACGTCCCAGGAGAACCAGAGGCCGCTGTGATGGTGGTAGACAAATGTCTCCCAGCGCAGCCTACAGTGTCACGCCTAGGAACAAAGAAACAGCGCCACATCGCCCTCCTCACTGCCACTCGAACACACAAACGTCCGTGGGTTGTCTATTGAGATGGATAATGCTAATGCTGAACGCTCACATCGGCAGGGCCAAAGTGGAGAAAATAAGACGGCAGGATGCAAATCGTTCATCAAAGCAGTAATCAGCTTCTCCAAAGATCATCAATATATATATATATATATATCCTTAGATTTTAAAAAAATGACAACAATAATAATTATAATAGTAGTAGCAGTAGCAGTACTACGATCACCAATGGTCGCGATGCATCAATAAGATATTGTTGCAGACATCACAGCACGCAAACGGCAGAAAATGTTAGAATGGCGGCGAGTCAAGAAAGTTGGAGGGGTGGAAAATTGATATTCATAAGCAGCAAAGGATAAATATACAAAGCAACTCCAAACAAATGGTAGTGGTTTCCAGACATCAAGAAAAGGGAAAGAAAATAAGCAGTAACGGCTACGACCGCTTCCCCAACTACCGCAATCCCGTTACACATCACCGAAGAACCATTCAACGACAGCTTCGTCAGTTGCACAAGGTTCATGCAATTCGTTCATTGCATCCACCGGTGAAACATACAAAGCAACACAGCGCAAAACATCGAAACCAAACTTCTCTAGATTTGCTTTGAACACTAGCACATCAGAACGTATGGTTTCACGCTGCCCTTCATCGACATCCGGCGACATTGTCACTGCCCGAATCATGCGGGCAAACGTACCCAACAACGGCACAACAACACCACGGCAATCACTGGGAGGCAGTAATGGCTTCAGCGTGCGCATCAACCGGGCCGTCTCTCTGAGCATTGTCATTACCCACTCACTGCCATTAGCCTGCCACTGCGCCCCAGAAACCACACCAACTTCGTCTACCTTCTCCTTCACCAAAGATGCCATTTTGGCGAAGAACTCAAAACGGTACGTTTTGCAATCTTGACGAACACGGGCCATGTCTGCGGGAGTGGAAGGAGATATTTTTTCCACATCAACAACCTTTTCCCACCGCTTTTGTATTAGCGGGATGCCGTCGTAGAGAAGTGCAAGGTTCTGCGAAGCCACGGCCATGTGCTGCACCGTTATGGCGGCAAGTGTACCGTTTTCCACAGCCATGGCACCAAGAAGCAAGGCAGCACACTGCGATATGTACAACTTCAGAAGGTCGTAAACCTCACCCATAATGTCAAAGGCGAGGAATGGGAAGCGCCCTAAATAATCATCATAATCAGACAGTGACTCAAGTAACATTTGTAATGATATGCTTATCACGCGCCCGTCCAGCGGGCCATCCACATTGGGAAGTAAAAAAGGCTTTTTTGTATCGCCGTCCCCCACGACAGAAGGGTCAGAAGACGATGACTGACCTCCGTTTGGTTGTACCGCTGCCTCAGCTTCGGGGGAGGTGCATGGTGCGGTATGGGCGGAGCAGTTGGCACCCGAAAAGTCGGTAAAAACAGTTAGAGACTTCAGCTGAGTCACCGAATCGTTATCACTACGAAAAACAGCACAGACACGAGACTGAAAATCAGCATCTGAGTCATGAGGCCTCCAATCTTCTCCCTCAACAGTCAGACGTATTTTCTCAATATTCCTCGCATGGTGCGATCGAACGTGCTCCTTTCCCAATCGAGTCATGGCAGCCTTCAACGATTTCCCGCAGAGACAGCTCCAGGGGTCGCCCAAACCCCCAACAGTCTCCGCTACGCGCGAAAATTGTGCAACCATATCCTGCATGAAGTTTTGTGCCGCAGTCAGAAGTAGCTGCAGATCGCGTGCGTTGCTCGGAACACACACCGGTTGTGCTCGGGCTTCAATAAATAGTGCAGTCGTACCCTCTGCCGCAGAAAAAAGGGCAAACAAATGTTTCCTAATCATAGACCAGAGCGATTCCTCGCCTTCATCAGCGGGTTCGCTTTGCTCGCAGTGTACACCACTTGTTACCACAAGGAGAGCCCACCTCTGCGACGCACGCCCAACGAAATCCGAAATCTGAGCAGTGACACCGTTCAAAATTTGCATATATGCGGGTAGCCTGCATGAATCAGAAAGGCCAATCAGCGAAAGCTTCTCATCGCGCGAGCAACTTGCTGTCACGGCAGTCGTTGAAAGGGATTGAACTGCGCTGTCATTCAGTAAGCCACTGCTTTGGATGGCTGCAACAAATACGTCACGAACACCGGACCAAAGGAGCTCAATCAGTCGCTCACGATTCTGACGCAAGACTGCCGGCCACAGGTTCATCGCCGTCACCATTTCGCACACACCCGAAGCGTGGTCCTCCGATATTTCTGATTCCAAATGTGGCATTAGAACGGCCTCCATCTGTTTCATTACCATGGTGCGAAGGCTTTCCTTTGCTGCTGACATACGCTCAGGTACATTCTTCAGCATTTCCACACGCGCAAATAAACCTGAATGACCGAAACTATTTCTGTTCTGGTCAGGACTTACATCGTCAACTTCGAACAGCAAGTTATGTAAGACACAGTAGTTCTTGACTACGAGTGGTAGTTCGGCGCCATTTCTCTCCGGCAAAGAGATCCAGTTTTCAATTGCAACCATCTTGGTCAAAGTCTCCACAACTCCCGTAGCCAAATCCCTTGCAGCTGCGAGATTATTACGCAACCGATAACTTTGAGCAATCGTCATCATTTCCTTAACCAGGTTTGTGCTATACGCATTCACATCCCTCCTTGTTTGTTGTACATCATCCAAAGCCGCACGCGCCTCCCCTGCCCTGTCAGTAAATTCGTGAGACACGACAAAAAACTGCTCCGAGCGGTTCTGAACATGTTGCAACAAACAACTCTCCACTGCGGTCTCCCACTGACGCAGTTCCTTCATACGTTCCTCTATAACTTTGAAGTCTTCTTGAAATGTAGTGGCACTAAGAAATAAGGTCTCGTCCTTTCCCACGTTATTTTCACTCTCTTGAGCCACCTGTTCAAGAGCACGAACCTCACAAGCAGGATCGTAGGACGCGCCAAAGAATTCCTCCGGTATTCCTTCAGGCCACGGGAAGTCTTCTTGCAGCGAGGCAGTGGGAGTTGACCCACACTGCCCGCCTGTATATATTGAATTTGTTAGCACACTGCCTTTCTTACGGGTCTCATTGAAGGACGCAGACACAAGCTGCAAATAAGGCACGTAGTCCCAGTCCTGATTATACTGGGCAAAAAGCTCATCCGACGACGGCTGATTGATTGGTACCGTCGACAACCGCTTTGGGTACATCTTGCCGTCCAACGCATTTGAGACCAGACCTACAAACCACGATCCCCACTTAAAACTGCTCTTGTTCTGCCGCGGGTCGTTCAGAATGGAAATGAAGCTTTGCCCAATGCTAGAGCCAAGTTCCGCAAAGTAAGCTCTTGTAACGGGATCCAGCGCTGCGATTGGATCGCCATCCAACTGGCACTCTGTCGTGTCATTTTCCCTCGATGGATCTGAAGCTGCTTCCGTAACCGCCCTTACCAGAGTTTGTGGCAGCGAATCATCACCGGACTCTGCAATCCAGCGAGCTATACGTCCACACAACGCCTCAGACGACACCCCATTGCGAATACACTCCTCTACAACAAGTGGAGGAACCCCAAGCGCCTGAGAAATTTGCTGTCGACTCCAGTTGCGTTTCACCATAAGAAACGCGCAGAGTTTAGCAGCGGCATCACACGGGCTACTCCCTTGGTGGGCAGCACAATTACCCCCAGCACCGCCCGATATCATCCACCGCCTACCGTTGATCTCTTCCCCTTCCCTCACGTGAATCGCTTCGAGTGTTTCTATGTGCACGACAAAGAATAAGAATGTAGTTATTACAATCCAAGGGGCACGAGGATATAGCCGATGCACCCCCGTGGAAAGATAGAGAGGCCCAGCAAAACAAGGGCATTATGGCGCCTCTTACAAGCGTACCAAGAAACTCGTTATGTTTTCCATAGTTACCAATAGAACGAACAACTCAAACGAAAAACTTTCACCACCTAGGCAATGTGAAGGGCGGCAGACGTGCCGTTGCGACGGAAATCACACGTCAACCAGTGCTAGCAAAAGGACCCGCGGAGAAAAAGGCCGATGCATCCGTGGCAATAACAAAAATCCACTGCGACCCACCTCCGGAAAGTGATGCCACACCGCGCCACAGGCCCACAAAGCCGTTAGCGCACCATACTAGGACGCTAAGCGCAATGCAGCTCGTAAGTAGACAACACAGCGGGCAAAGCAGCCCACATATTGGGTTCCAGATGGACGTGCAGAGCAAATCAGTGTTTCACAATATGCTAAAACAGAAGGAAAATGTCCTGTGAGAAGTGCGGCAAAAAAAAAAAAACACTGAATCGTTAACACGTTGCAGGACTACTCCAACATCCACAACACGCCCCATTCTATGCTCAAGGCAAGTTCTAAACCGCACGTCAATCGCCGCACGCACCTCCGTCGACGAGAAGGTGCCCCCGTGCCAGCCATAAGAAATCAACTTCGTCGCCCGAAGCACTCCTTACCGACATGCACCTCTGGGAGCACACTTCGCACAGAGCCATCGACAACCTGACGTCAAGAAAAAAACGGGGGAAGGAGGGAAAGGGGACCCGGTCAGTGGTGGTGCACTCACGCAGGCGTGCATTAGCGTAAGAACCAACTTTCTTGTTTGTCAAGGAACCTACAACACAACAGGACCATTCACTTCCGTACCTTCCCAGTCGGAGCAAAAAGGAAACTCCGGAATGTCTAAAAGAAGAAGAAAAAATAGGTGAGAAACTCTGGTTGACAAATATGCATTCGACATGGTACAATTAATAGCAAGCATGTATTTATGTATGGAAATTATAGGTGATATTAACGTATTACTTGCTCGCATGCCTGAACGTTGCAAAACACTCTCCTACAATCACCCTCACGCATGCAAAGTGGAAATAATCCTTTTCGGGGCAAACAGTTTCTATGTATCTATCTAAGAGCCACGCGGCGCAACAAGCTCACTCATCACCGCTTTCAAGAGTTGCAGAGCACATGTGACAGGAGGCGGCTTGTGCATGAATTATCCCCCACTAACATTCCTAACACGACACAACCACACCGAAAGACGCAGAGCAACTCCAGTAGAAGCATCGAACTACCGGTTGCTGGCAACGCAAGCACGGGAGAGTGTCATAAGCGGCATAAGCGCACACGGAAGTGAATATATATATATATATATATATAACAGCAAATATTATAACACAGTAAAAAAGAAAAAGAAAAGCAAAGCTTCCCGGAGAAGCCAAAACACAACCCGCCCACAACAAGCAGGACTGACATCACACAGCAAAGCGTTACGAGAGACAGGCACACTACAACACTGATAAAACACGTGTATTAGGCGCGGTTGTCGAAGGAAAGAAAGTAATTGCATATCTACAAAAATACTCCAAAAGAATGAAAGTTAAATCAACGAAGCGAAGAAAAATGGCAATCCGATACAAATCCGTAGTTGTTCATTATTCCCCCGCAGATTGCATAAACAGGGCACTCGAGACCATTGGAAGTGAGCGCAGAGAAGCCGATGAAAAAAACAAGACATGCGAGCGAGTGGATCACATTGGATTATGAACTCTACTGGTTACAGATACCAACTCCACATATTGTGTACAGCTCGCCTACAAAACGTCAGACACATTCCGCGGTCACGGCGATACCTCCATTTCCGCAGATGCACTGCTTAAAAGGTTCGAGGGAGCAGACGGCTCCGGCGCCAAAGGCGGCACAAGAGCCTCGTCGGGGTCCTCAGAATTACAGCTACTGTCCACATTCCCTGCAGGCATGGAAGTAATGCACGTACCCTTTGCGTCGCTGGACGTCTCCGGTGCAGCTTCTGGTAGAAGCACCTGTAAGCTTTGAAGGCCATCACTGGTAACTCCGGTGTGCCCCATCGTAACATGGTCAGGTCCTGCAATTTCGTGTATCCTCGTTAATTGTGCTGGAGGAGGAGCATCAGAGAACTCAGAACCGCTGCTGAGTAACGGCCCCGTGTTGCCTGGTGGAACGGAGTCCCCCTCCATTATGTCTGATACATCTATAGGCGGCGCCGATGAGACGCCTAGGGGATTCCCAGGGTCCCCGCTTCCGGTAGGGGTACTAAAAGTTGCAGGCATCGTCGTAGTGCTCGGTACCGGAGGAGGTAGCGCTGCCGTTGGCAGCGTCGCCACAGGAGATTCATGTGGATCCACTTCAGAGCGCTTTGACGTCACTTCCTCCACAGGAACCACAGAAGCTGACTGTTTTTCGAGCAATCCTTGGTTCTCTATCAGCGCCTCAGAATCAGACACCAGCTTATGGGTACTCATTGTTGAAACTAAGTTGGGGACTTCATCGACTACATCCTCATCGCTGGGCGCATTGATCAAAAGACGGTTGACTCGTGGCTGGGACGGACTCCCCTCGGCAGACTCATCGACAACGATGTCTTCATGTGTGTCATCACACTTCAAAACCCGCTCAGCAGCGGACGTGGCGTTCGCGCTGTCACCGTTGCGACAGCTGTTGAGTTGGCTCTTGTTGGATTTTGGTGATGATAGAGCGCCTTGCACTTCACCATCCTGCAACCCCACACTGCCTCCATGATCATCCGAACGTTCTGTCCCTCCATCCGAGTTTCTACTCGGTGTACCTGGATCACTCGTACCTTGTGTGGTTTGAGTAGAAGAGAGTTCTGACAGAGGTGTTGAACTAGTTATCGCTGATGAGGAAGAAACCAGTGCACACGCTGGAGACGTTTTGCACACAGTGAGGCCCTCATCAATGTGCTTATTAATCAAGAGCTGCTTTTCGACATGCTTCAAGCACGGTGTTGGGACCTTTCTGGGTAATTGTCGTGCAACTGCTAGCCTCTCCACTTTACCCTGCTTCTCGTGCTGCTCCTTAGGAAACGGAGGCCGCACAGCGCGCTCACGCGTAGAGGTTCCCTCCAGCGAGGACATCCGGTCGTATTTCTCCTTCCACATGAGACACGTGTGCTTGAGCTGCATTTCTCTGTCCTGCGCAAAAACACGCTCCTGCTGAACGGCTTCCCTCAGGCAACGTTCCATATTCTCTTTTACTTCCCTTTCACGCTCGATGAATTCCCTCCGGCAATCCGCCTCCCGCGCGTTGAGCTCCTTTATTAAAGACAAAAGTGAATCCCGTTCCCTTATTAGAGCTTGAGCTCCTTCTACACCACCAACCATCTGTGCCACACGTTCGAACTGGCGCAAACGCTCGTTCGCTTCAGCAAGGTTATCCCGAGTACGTTTTAACTCCTCCTGCGTGTCGGCCAAAGTTAAAACCGTCTTCCTAAACATGCAGAGCTCCTTGGCAAGTAGCTCATTCTCCTCCTGCATCCGATCTGCAGCACTCTGAGCTCGCGTAGCATCATCCATATACCTCCGCAGTGTTGTGACTGTTTCAGAAAGCTCATCCTTCAGCCTGGTAATGATATCATCTTTTTCCTTCAAGACAGTCTCGTGCTCCTGTTGCACCTGTCTCCTTAAGGCCATAGCCACGTCCGAGTTGACCACACTGCTCGGTCGTGTCGAAGTGAGCCGGACCATCTCCGAGTGGCAAAGCGCCAACTCCACCTTTAATTCCTGTAGCTGAGAGACACGCACGTCCCGTTTCCATGACGTAATCTGTGAATTCGCCTGGTGCAACCGCCTCCACAGTTCATTATTTTCTTTGGCAAGACGTTCCACTTCCGACGACGTCTCAGGCAGAGCTTCCCCGCTCCCCGTGCCTTCGGTCACCACGCAGTGGGATCTTAGCATTCGCTCAGAGCGAGCCCGTAGTGCTACTTCCAGCTCCCTCAACCTCTCATCTTTAGCTTTTAGTTCTGCCTTGTATCGCTTGTTTTCATGTTTGAAGTGACGAGCCTCACGTCGCCCCAGGAGGCTTCCCGGGCGCCTGCCACTCGGTCACGGAAACGTTTGCTGTGTGAGTCCCTATACGGTCCTGCCACATCGAACGCAACCTTAGTCGCTGCAGACGAGCTTGAGCAGCGTGGCCTACGCCCTATAGAGCTGGAGGTTGCGCTGTGTTTTGATGATAAATCCTTCGTCTGTGCTTTGCTGCGCTCCCACATACACATCAAGTCTATACTAAACTCATCATTTTCATTCACGTTAGGTCGTGGGGAAAACGCCGGTGAGGCAGCCTGCCTAACCGAAAGAAAACCGCCTGGAGACGAAAAAAGGGCCCTGGGGTTCACGACTTCCCCTTCGGTCATGTCAGTCCTCAGGAATTTTTTTTCTTCCCACGCCTCCACCACTCCAGCACAAGCTCCCGCGGCGGGAGGCGTAGGTGATGTTGAAAGGATCACTCGTGTCCCATCAACACTGTCCATCGCCGCCTCCCAACGTTACTGGCTTTCACGAAGACTACCGAGCAAAAGAAAAGGACAAGACGCTGACGAATAAGCAGGTTAAAGTGTTCAGGATGTGATACAAGAAAAAGGTTCAGAATGACCCTACGTGGAAGCCGTTCAGTGCCAAATCCCACTAGATGCCAAAGGGTGGAGGTTAATATTGAGCACTGAGCAACTGTCTACTCAGCAAGAGACTATCAACAGGGAAGAGAAGCGTACGAACAAATCGGCACTCGTATTTTAAAGAATCTGCCGCAATGCTACTGGTCCTGGAGGATCATAAAGCAGGAGCTTATGCTGTATCAAAAAGAATAATTAGAGAAGCTTTGCTGATCAAGTGGCAGGCCACAGGCAAATACCAATATGGCCAAATTCCGCAAGAATGACAGCAGTGGATCACATACCCACAAACCACAGCACTACATATGGTTACTGAGCAACAACAAACACGCAGCATCAGAAAGTAAACAAAAACATCCTGCCTCCTACACCCACAGGTCAAACATGACAGTCTGCGAGACTCGATCATATTCGGTTACACACGCACTGTACAATACGTATACATAAACACACTCTGTAGCATTACGTAACGCACGCGCGTACACACACATGCCAAAATATACAAGTCCATTGGAGTGCCCCGGGAAGTTTTTCTCGCGCACCCCTAGCCCGAGCACACTGTCGCTTAATTAGTCCTTAGTGAGAACAAACACAACGCGCTCAGGTCAAGCCGCCTTTGATCAGCCTCGGAGGAAAGGTGTAAGGTGAAACGAAAAAATAATACACTAATGCTGTTAACAATAATAATGATAATGATAATAACAAATAAAATGAAGTTAAGAGAGGTGTTACGAGCTACGCCTTGAGTCGTACTACTGTGAGGACCGGCGCCTTAGCCGAAGAGTGTCCAGAATCCACGAGAGGCCCGAGCTGAGACTCTCGCCGGCTATAGCGGAGCAGGGCTCTACGTGCCACCTCCGATTAGTCACGTCATGCAACCTCAGCGCGGAGGCGACCCCGTCCGCTGACAGAGCCCCTGGGATGTCCTGCTTGTTAGCGAGCACAAGGACCGGCACACCAGACAGCTTATCCTCCTGTAGGATGTGCTGGAACTCCATACTAGCCTCTTCTATCCTCTCCATGTCCGCCGAATCAACAACAAACAGGAGTACATCCGTGTGGTCAAAATAGTGTCTCCAGTAGTACCGAACAGAGCGCTGACCACCAATGTCCCAAACGTTAATCTTGATATTTTCAGTCTTAAGAAGCTTTATGTTGAACCCCTGTGTAGGGAAAGTGTCAGTTACCTCCTCCTCACACATCCTCCTCAAAACACAGGTCTTACCCGCGTTATCCAGGCCAAGCATAAGAACCCTTCGCGTTCTGCGCGATAACGACCGAATATTAAGGAAAAAGTCCAACAAGCCCATGCCGCAGTGGGGGTGACAACGGCGAAGCCAGTTTCACCCACCGTTGCTGCGCCAAATAGCAAAAAAGGTCACAACAGCAACACTTGAGGCGGGAAAGGGAAGAAATTAGGTTCCTGAAAGCGAACCAAATCGTCAAGCAAAGCAAAAAGCACGCCAAAATCTAAAATAGCTCGGCACCGGTTAAGGCGGTGGTCGTTACACTGCATCTTTATGGAATTTTTAGTAAAATGTACAACAATTTTCGAGAGAACTTCTCAGAAAGACATAATCAAAGGTAAGGGAGGTAGGATGTGAGTTCTCCGGGGTTAGGATCACCCAACCGCTATTTTCCTCCTGAACCATTTTAGCTCACCCCACTCACACACGGCAGCCGTGACGATAGGGCATTCCCAACAGCTAGATGGGAAGGTATTTGAAGAACACGTAGAGCTGCAAATATTAAAAATAACTCACAGATTCAGGGAGGGGGTTCTTATAAAGCATGTGTACACAATGCTACGCACTGTTAAAACTATGAAATGTCACAAAGGCAGAATTCTACGACTTATCAATTCCTCAACACTTCAAGCGCTCCATCGCTAACACAACTACTATTCTGCGCCTTCGCACAATTTGTATGACCATCTCCGGCATGCTTCCTGCGATGCTTCGTATCATTATCCAGCTTGGAAGCGCTGTTTCCTCCCCCATATTTCCTATCATCGCTGTTCTTGCGCGACTCGCTGTCAGCTGCACTTGGTGCCTACAGAACTTTCTGCATCTCCAATGCGAGGTTATCAACATTTAACTGAAGGCCCTGGGCCCCCACCCCACACATCTCCTGAAGGAAGTAATGCTGGGACCAGCACACCCACCCGTCTGTCTGCCACGCCATTGAAACCCCTGCCACCATCAACACCGCACCCCACAGAATCCTCACAACCCTCCACAGACTGCTCCCCGGGAGTCCCCGTCATGAAAATTTCATCATCCAGCACTTTCGCTTCTTCCGCGTCCGGCACGTCATCGTGAGCGCCAAGAGGAGTTATCCCTTGGAGACCGGCCGGTAACCCCCTGATACCCCTATCGTGGTCACAGGACCCTCGGCCACGTGACAGATGGTCAGCAAATGTCAAATTACTCCGGCCAAGAGGTAGCGTCACCCCCGTGACTACGGTGTACAGCCCACCCATCCACCAGCGTCATCGGCCTTGCTCATGCAGCTGCCCCTTTTCTCTCTGGTCCCATAAATGCGTGGATTCCGCTGATGTAGCCACACATCCCCGCCATCACTTACCTCCCCACAAGTATCATCATCTTCAACATCGTCAAAAAAATTCTTGGCAATACCATTCTCATCCACTTCGTCCTCACCGCTAGGCCTGTCGGAGCGGCGCATTGTGGTATGCACGAGCGAAAGCGTCTCGTTTTGTGTCTCTAAAGAAAGATGGGCCACATCCATTGAATTATGTGCGGCCGGTTCGGTATCAACATCATTTCTTCCTGACGATGTACACTCTCCTTCTTTCCACAGCAAACGGTTTCTCTTCAATTCACTGTACAGAGCCGCATGGTGACGCTCCATATGCTGGAAGTGCCCATTAATCTCACCCTCCAGTGTCAAAACCTTCAGAAGGCGATATGGAGCTTCGAAGGCATCAAACAGCAAGTCCATACCGAACCCTGTCGTTGCGCTGATATTAGTATAAATTGCCTCCACGGAAAAGCCTTCTGGTGGTTCATGACCTGCACAGGCTGTTAAAATCATTGGGGTTGTCGCCCGCCTAAGCGTTTTGCACAGTTCTCTTACTTCCCGCTCACAGACGACATGCGTATCTTTGGGGGTATCCTGAAAGTTAAGTACAAGAACAATAAAAGTGGTTGGAGGAACATGATACACCTCCCGCATTACGTAGTCGAGTGTTTCCCTTCGTGTCCTATCGATTACAAAAAAGACGACATGACACCCACGGTAAACATCAACACAGCGCGCGTCCACTACCTTGTCATCACCTCCCCGGCTTATGCCAACGTCAACGACATCCCAGAGCTCTACCTTCGCTCCGTTACAATCTCGGAGGCTGTAAGCGACATTGCGACTTCTGTAGAAGAACGTTCCTGCACTCATCTCCGTGGATGGAACATAATGAGCAGAGGGTATGTAGCCACACAGCCTCGACACGATAGTGGACTTACCCACACGATTCATACCACGAACAACCGCCTTCATGTTCAAGTGTCTGCCCATCTGCACTGCCTGCTGCACGTCGGGATGCATAGGCCATATGTTGGACTTTCCACTAAAGGCGCAGCGTTCGATGAGACCTCGAGGGTAGCCGATGCTACTGCCTGCGACGCATCGCCCTTCAGTGTGCATAACAGAGAGATTTACTCCCTCGTGAGCGTGGAGTGTGGAAGATTTACAAAAAAAAAGCACGGAGCACCACAGCTACTGATATGGTGATTGCGCGTTCCTTCGACTTTTTAAACCCCCCTTCCCCTGGCTGCACGGAGACCGGAAAAAACTCCTGTCCCCTGAATCCACACGTCCTTTCTTCTTTCAGCATCCCACAAAGAGAGGCAAATAGAGAGTGAAGTGCTACGACGCGTATGATCGCCAAGAAACACACTCGTGTCGTTACGTAAATACGTGGAACCGCTCACCACATGCGCGAACAATGGCTTATCAACTACAATACAAAGAGCGGGAAACAAAGTGACGGGGGGAGCAAATGCTGCCACCCATATTCACCTTTCTAGTCCCGGTCACTTCGGTTAACAGCATCATCCCACTGGGAGTTAACACGGACATCACAATCATACCCCGGCTTGATGCAACACAGCCACTGTGAGGAACACAAGAATTGTACAAGCTGCATCGCTATGCAATATGCAAGAAACACGCCGTTATGCGTGGCTCTCACATAACAACACATTTCTTTTTGTTTTTCCCCTTTTTGCCTTTCCTCCGCCTCCTGAGCCAATCAGGATCTGACTCTTCCTCTGCCGCTACAGTCTTCGACGTACCGCCAACACCTGACCGACCCACCGACGCACTCTTCGGAGAAGTTTGGGCTGGCCGCTCACAATCTATGCACATGCTCGCCGCGAACTCAAAGAGTTGCAACACGTTGAAGTTATCCTTCGCAGAGACGCGAAACAAAGGCAACTGCAGCTTCGTGGCAAGTTTCTCTGCCTCTCCTGTCATTATCTCAGGCTTGCAAGCAAGGTCAAACTTAGACTGGCACAGGATCATCGATGTAACCCCGTTGATTTTCTCGACTCTTTTCACCAAGCCTTCCACCCTCAAAAAGCTCTCCTGATCGTCGGTACTAAACAAAACAATCGCCACCGCAGCACCACGGTAAAACGAGTCTGGGATCGAGTTGACCGACTCCTGGCCCGCAGTGTCCCACAGCACCAATTTCAATCTTGTGCCTAGCAAAGGGAGGCTGATGGTCTTCTCCACGTACTCAACTCCAGCCGTTGATTTGTACTGCTCAACAAACTCGCCATCGGCAAAGCGACGTAACAAGGCCGTCTTGCCGACAGCACCGTCACCAATCAAGATTATCTTAATTCCAGACGATGCGACTTCCATCTAAATGCTGCACCGACAACAACGTCCACGCCCCAAAGTTAAAGCAGAGCTAAGGGTAGCGTCTGTCGGTGCGTTGCGCTACTCAGTATTTGAAGGGACCCGGAAAGGCTTGTGTCAAGGTAAACATGGCAAAGCCAACAGGAACAGGAGTACAAAAAAACAATTGATTTAAAGGGCTTCAAAAAGGAATAGTGGAACTTCATCTCAAAAAGAAAGTTGATGCCGTGACAGTCACAAACTTGTCTTAGTAGAGCCTTTCACGCCCACCGCGCTGATGGCCATTCAACATATTGAATGGACACAGCGCGGACGGCCAGGCTAATATATAACAAAAGGAAACTCAAACGAACCAATAATAATAATAATAGTAATAATAGTGGTAATAATGAACCTTAAACCTTTTTCGCTTCCCCATTTTCAAAAATTCATATATATATATATATATTAAAACCAATACTACTGAAATGACTAGGAAGGGTAAGCTGGGGGGCACAGCTGCAGAAGAGGGGCCTTCCCATAAATTCATGCCACGATCCCCGTTCTCCCATCACACACCGAAGATGCAAAAGCAAATCAGATAATAATAAAAAGCAGGTGAACGGCCACGCATCGCAGATCGCAAGCAAAAAAAAAAAACGAAGCCTTGGTGCTAGAAGTTACATTTCTCTATTAGCCGCTTAGTTTCATCACTGAGTGACACCGGCATTGAAACTTCTACAGTAACGTACATGTTACCCCTTTCACCCGTCTTGCGGTTTGGGAAACCCTTCCCTTTGACACAAATTTTGCGACCGTTTCCGCTGACTCCACTCAGCGTTACGGTCTCAGACGTGCCATCCAGGCAGGTCACACTCACGGTGGTTCCAAGGAGGGCCTGCTTCAGATTTATGTGGACAGTAGTTTCAACATCAGAGCCATTACGTACGAAGCGTGGGTGAGGCTTTTCATCTAGAATGAACAGCAAATCGGCCAATACGTTCGGTGGGTACCCATGAACAACACCCCCCTCCCCAGGAAAACGAATCTTCGTGCCCTTCTTGTAGCCAGGGGAAACAACCACTTCGAATAATTTCGAACATTCACCCGACGGCATACGGCGTGACACATTAAACTTCTTTGTGCAACCGCAGTAAATTTCCTCCAAGGTGCAAAAGAACGTGTATTCCACAGGCGGAACCTCATGTGCAGGGGACATCTGCGGAGAACCGAAGTCAGACATAAATCCGTTGGGCCCACCAAAACCGGGAAACACACGGTGCAGCCCTGGCCCACCACCAAACAAATTGTCTCCCGCAAACGGATCCTTGCTACCAAAAAAAGAAGAGAACATCTCAAACGCATCAGCATTTGTGAAACGGTACGCTGTACCACCAGAACCCGAGCTACGGAATCCAGAAAAGCCGGAAGAGTCACCATCTGGTAAATTACCTTTAAGACCCTCTTCCCCATAAGTATCATAAATAGTTTTCTTCTTCTCGTCGCTCAACACATCATAGGCCTCAGATACCTCCTTAAAACGACGCTCAGCTTCCTCACGGTTGCCGGTTGCCTTATCAGGGTGATACTTTAGGGCCAATTGATGGTAGGCCTTCTTAATATCGGTAGGCGAGGCATTTCGAGGCACACCCAAAACCTTATAATAATCAATACCCATCAGAAAGCGCAATAACCTAATATCCAAAAAAGAAAAAGAAAGAAAAAATAAAACAATGACAATAATTTTAAAAAAAAAGAAACAAAAGAGTACAAAAATGTATACACATTACACAAACAACACAACATCATAAATATAAATGTATATTACGTTCATGCGCTACCAAAATAAATAATAAAAAGAATACGCACAGGAAAACATCACACAAGTAAGAGATAAGAAACAGAATCCGCGCATACGAGGACGTGTCCCTCATTGCACCGCTACGCACGCATCCATGGTGTGTGCATGCATACGTGCGCGCGTTTATGCCTGCGCGACAGTGAATACGAATGCGAAAGCCTCTCCATGCGCATATCCGTAAGCACCGCGATGCATAATAAAGCAACAATGCAACACACGTGCGCGCATGAATATGAATGGTTGCCGGTATGTACAAATAACGTGTGGCCAGCATGACAAACCATTAGAGGTGGGAAGGGTTAATGGTGGGTAAACAAACGAAAAGGTAAAAGGGGGAACACCATGCATTCGCTGGCAGTATTTCATAGCGAATGCACGCCAAAAATATCAACTCCACAAACGGATGGTTTAGAGGGAAAAAATAAGTGATCGAGGGTAAAGAAATATTTAAAAATAGTAATAGTCAATTAGTTAATTAAGGGACAAACCGCCCGATAAGAAGATAAAAGATATGAAAGAAAAACATGGAAAGGGAAATCTTCAACCACCGAACAAAAACAAAGAAACCGTCAAAAGTGATACGCTCAACATAACAACGTCTTGGGAAGGGGAAGTCGCTCAGCCACGGCAAGTCATTGCCTCTTGCCCACATACTTAGCCGCATGTGAGGCATACAGACATGATGGCCGAGGCCAAAGTAGAAATAACTCAAAACGACACAAACAAAGGTTTTAAAAAAAAATTGGAATCTTCATTATCACGAGACCACAAATGGGAAGATGGTAAAAAATAAAATACAGACGCTCACTGTAAACAACATCCGTTAAGTGCTAAAGTAAGATAAGCGGTGTGACCAGAGAGAAAAAATTGGAACGCGTGGCACTAACACCACATGTTTGTGCCTCCGCTCCTTCGTTCTGTAAGTCGCCAGGAGGGACGGGAGGTCATCCAGTTTGCTGGCAGTCATTACGCAGCGGCCAAGTCCTCCCTAATCCTCGTACCACCACCGTCCCGTTGGCGATCACCACCAGCACACACCGCTCAACCCACTCTTGCGAAGCCCCTGAGGGCAACACAGGCGGCGCGACCCTCTAAACCTCAGTTGTGCGGCGTGGCAACCTCAATGGGTGACGCCATGCGTTGCTGTGGATCGCTGGGAGAGCCCTCCACAGACTTCGCCTCGTATGGGTAGAGGTAGAAGTACTGCAGGACGAAGCACACCAGTCCAATGAGACCAAACAGAATGAAGGACACCGCCTGGCCTTTGTCCTGGTTGCCTAAAGCACCGCCGGAGATGGCTTCAGTCGTGATGGGGTAAAGCAGGTTGACCAGGATGTTGAAAACAAACTGCATCATGACAACAAAAGAAGCACCCTTGGGACGGAAGGACGGTGGAAAGAGGTCCTGAGCAAGCACGAAGAAGCACGAGCCCACACCGAACTCGAAAGCTGCGATAAACAGAGCAATGCCAGTCGTCGCAACGCCGTTCTTGACGCTCTCTTCCGCCACACCTGGAAACACTGGTATGCCACACAGGAAAAGGCAAGTGCACGAAGCGATGAACGAGCACGTGATGAACATCTGCCGCATCGTGAAGCGGGAGGCCAGGGGGATCGCAACGAGCGCGGTCACAAAGTTCCACATCATCACTAGGAAGTTGCCAAGTGGAGGATCCATGCCCAGGTTCTCCGTAATCTTCGGCGCGTAGTTCATCACAGCGTTGATACCAGTCAGCTGGAGCGTTCCGGCAGTCATCGTGCCCATGAACAGGGGCCACATCATCTCGCCCCAGCTATATTCATTGGGGTCCAACTCGCCCTCGACCTTACCACTGCCCTCATTAACAAACTTCGTCTTACTCTCGCGGAGGAAGATGCCCGCAATAAACATCACCACGGCAAGAATACTCGACACAGCACAGAACCCGTGAAGCCGATCAACCATGGCGACGTTAGTTTGATAATCCACAGTGTAGTAAAGGGCCAAGCCGAGCAGCGCCGCGAGCATGATGCCAAACGTAATAAAGACCTGGAACATCACACCATCGACCTTACGGTGCTTGCTGTGAGCATTCTCATTCACGTACATGGGGCAGAGAACACACACGATACCAAGCCCCAGACCCATGAGGAGCCGACCCGGGCAGAGCACCCAGAACTCATTCGTGCCCACTGCAATGTGGTTCATCGCTGACGCAACGACACCAATGATAGCAACAATCAGAAACGATTTCTTCAGCCCGAACATAGTGATGAACCGCTCCGTCACTATCGATCCGATCATCGACCCAACAATCATCGAAGAGGCAAAGATGCCGCTGTGGAGCGCGTCGTACCCAACCTTGTCGGGACATACATTAGGATCCCTGATGGAGTCGCAAGCATTCGCCCATGTGCAGCCGTCATCGTCTGACCATTCACACTTTACGTTCTTCATACCCCTGCACGACGCTGCCGCCCTCGCGAGCGAGCAGTTTGTTGAGACCTCGTAAAGCATCAGATACACAGCTACAAAGCCTATGGAAAACCCGTTCAGCGTTCCACCAATCACCTGCACCTGCACAACGCCAAGGTTCTCCGCAGAGAAGAAGGCTGGCGCATTATCCTCGTGCACCTCATCAGGGGACACCATAACGGTGTCAGGCGCACGTTCCCTTCCTTCCTGAGCATCAGACATCTTTATTGGTCACTTAATAGCTTATCGGCTTTTATCTTCGCGACAGCAAAGCCACGGGAATTCAGAGGATAGCAGGAAACAGAGAGCGGATTGAGTCGCGGCAGAGGGATTCTGCACACCGAAGAAGGGGACAAACTCAAAAGAGCGGGGAGGCTACTGGCCACGCGCAGAGTGGGCGGAGACTCCAACGCTGTGGCAACACTTATGGCACAACCCACAGGCTCAACAAAATCACTTCTGATACCGCATTAATAATGCAGGAAGGAATAAACAATCGTTTTGTTATATTTCTCAAAATGAGAATGGAAACATTAACAGTAGTAACATGCTCTTCATTGAATTGCGTGCAAGCACAATATAATATATTACGTTCATGCGCTACCAAAATGAAAAAAAGGGATTAAAGAGATAGTTTTCTCGTAAGACGTCATGTGCACATGAGCAACAGTACCCGTCTACTTCTTTATCTTTCTTCCAGGGAGGAAAAAAGGAAGGAACACTTACCTGTGAAAGTCACGCCGTGTAAAGCAACACAATTAAGACATGTACCCTGGTTTGTGGTAAATGCCCATCAAGGAAACTAGTTTCCCATATTTACATCTTCTGCTACTAAACGTCTCAATGGGGAAAAAGCGCCTTACATTGTGAAATTGTATCGGCGTTGGAAATTATAACACCGGAACTGCTAAGCCACAACAGTCTCGCGCAAAAAGATTATTAAGAAAATTAACAGACAGTCACCAAAGAAAGAGGTTGATTTACGATTCCGTCATCACACTGTATAACACAAATAATTCCCATTGTATAATATATATCCAATCCTGGGAATGCATAAACTATCGTTTTTTATTTTCAGGGAGAAAGTATAAGTGTCTCCGCTTCTCAATTATAAGGCCACACATATCTTTTTATGGCTAGCAGTATTTCCTTTCTCGATATACACAATACATAGTAAAAATAGCAACATCATAAAGGTGCATCCACACATGCCACACGTGCGTATATACGGTGCCAATGGCGATTGCAAAACAGAAAGAAATACACTACACCGGCAGTCAAGGAAAAGTGGCAGCGATCCTTCCACACTGCTAGCATTTATTTAAACATTAATTTGCCGGCTGGTTAGCAGGTTCCGACGGCTTGCTTTCAGAGCCTCCATTCTGCATTTCCGAAGAGTCCCCTGAGGATTTCGCCTCGTATGGGTAGAGGTAGAAGTACTGCAGGACGAAGCACACCAGCCCAATGAGACCAAACAGAATGAAAGACACCGCCTGGCCCTTGTCCTGGCTGCCTAAAGCACCGCCGGAGATGGCTTCAGTCGTGATGGGGTAAAGCAGGTTGACCAGGATGTTGAAAACAAACTGCATCATGACAACAAAAGAAGCGCCCTTGGGACGGAAGGACGGTGGAAAGAGGTCCTGAGCAAGCACGAAGAAGCACGAGCCCACACCGAACTCGAAAGCTGCGATAAACAGAGCAATGCCAGTCGTCGCAACGCCGTTCTTGACTCTCTCTTCCGCCACACCTGGAAACACTGGTATGCCACACAGGAAAAGGCAAGTGCACGAGGCGATGAACGAGCACGTGATGAACATCTGCCGCATCGTGAAGCGGGAGGCCAGGGGGATCGCAACGAGCGCGGTCACAAAGTTCCACATCATCACTAGGAAGTTGCCAAGTGGAGGATCCATGCCCAGGTTCTCCGTAATCTTCGGCGCGTAGTTCATCACAGCGTTGATACCAGTCAGCTGGAGCGTTCCGGCAGTCATCGTGCCCATGAACAGGGGCCACATCATCTCGCCCCAGCTATATTCATTGGGTTCCAGCCCACCGTCAGTTTTGCCAGCATTTTCACACACAACGACCGTCTTGCTCTCGCGGAGGAAGATGCCCATGATGAACATCACCACGGCAAGAACACTCGACACAGCACAGAACCCGTGAAGCCGATCAACCATGGCGACGTTAGTTTCATAATCCACAGTGTAGTAAAGGGCCAAGCCGAGCAGCGCCGCGAGCATGATGCCAAACGTAATAAAGACCTGGAACATCACACCATCGACCTTACGGTGCTTGCTGTGAGCATTCTCATTCACGTACATGGGGCACACTGAACAGAGAATACCAAGCCCCAGACCCATGAGGAGCCGACCCGGGCAGAGCACCCAGAACTCATTCGTGCCCACTGCAATGTGGTTCATCGCTGACGCAACGACACCAATGATAGCAACAATCAGAAACGATTTCTTCAGCCCGAACATAGTGATGAACCGCTCCGTCACTATCGATCCGATCATCGACCCAACAATCATCGAAGAGGCAAAGATGCCGCTGTGGAGCGCGTCGTACCCAACCTTGTCGGGACATACATTAGGATCCCTGATGGAGTCGCAAGCATTCGCCCGTGTGCAGTTGGTATCTGGTGACCATTCACACTTTACGTTCTTCATACCCCTGCACGACGCTTCCGCCCTCGCGAGCGAGCAGTCTGTTGAGACCTCGTAAAGCATCAGATACACAGCTACAAAGCCTATGGAAAACCCGTTCAGCGTTCCACCAATCACCTGCACCTGCACAACGCCAAGGTTCTCCGCAGAGAAGAAGGCTGGCGCATTATCCTCGTGCACCTCATCAGGGGACACCATAACGGTGTCAGGCGCACGTTCCCTTCCTTCCTGAGCATCAGACATCTTTATTGGTCACTTAATAGCTTATCGGCTTTTATCTTCGCGACAGCAAAGCCACGGGAATTCAGAGGATAGCAGGAAACAGAGAGCGGATTGAGTCGCGGCAGAGGGATTCTGCACACCGAAGAAGGGGACAAACTCAAAAGAGCGGGGAGGCTACTGGCCACGCGCAGAGTGGGCGGAGACTCCAACGCTGTGGCAACACTTATGGCACAACCCACAGGCTCAACAAAATCACTTCTGATACCGCATTAATAATGCAGGAAGGAATAAACAATCGTTTTGTTATATTTCTCAAAATGAGAATGGAAACATTAACAGTAGTAACATGCTCTTCATTGAATTGCGTGCAAGCACAATATAATATATTACGTTCATGCGCTACCAAAATAAATAATAAAAAGAATACGCACAGGAAAACATCACACAAGTAAGAGATAAGAAACAGAATCCGCGCATACGAGGACGTGTCCCTCATTGCACCGCTACGCACGCATCCATGGTGTGTGCATGCATACGTGCGCGCGTTTATGCCTGCGCGACAGTGAATACGAATGCGAAAGCCTCTCCATGCGCATATCCGTAAGCACCGCGATGCATAATAAAGCAACAATGCAACACACGTGCGCGCATGAATATGAATGGTTGCCGGTATGTACAAATAACGTGTGGCCAGCATGACAAACCATTAGAGGTGGGAAGGGTTAATGGTGGGTAAACAAACGAAAAGGTAAAAGGGGGAACACCATGCATTCGCTGGCAGTATTTCATAGCGAATGCACGCCAAAAATATCAACTCCACAAACGGATGGTTTAGAGGGAAAAAATAAGTGATCGAGGGTAAAGAAATATTTAAAAATAGTAATAGTCAATTAGTTAATTAAGGGACAAACCGCCCGATAAGAAGATAAAAGATATGAAAGAAAAACATGGAAAGGGAAATCTTCAACCACCGAACAAAAACAAAGAAACCGTCAAAAGTGATACGCTCAACATAACAACGTCTTGGGAAGGGGAAGTCGCTCAGCCACGGCAAGTCATTGCCTCTTGCCCACATACTTAGCCGCATGTGAGGCATACAGACATGATGGCCGAGGCCAAAGTAGAAATAACTCAAAACGACACAAACAAAGGTTTTAAAAAAAAATTGGAATCTTCATTATCACGAGACCACAAATGGGAAGATGGTAAAAAATAAAATACAGACGCTCACTGTAAACAACATCCGTTAAGTGCTAAAGTAAGATAAGCGGTGTGACCAGAGAGAAAAAATTGGAACGCGTGGCACTAACACCACATGTTTGTGCCTCCGCTCCTTCGTTCTGTAAGTCGCCAGGAGGGACGGGAGGTCATCCAGTTTGCTGGCAGTCATTACGCAGCGGCCAAGTCCTCCCTAATCCTCGTACCACCACCGTCCCGTTGGCGATCACCACCAGCACACACCGCTCAACCCACTCTTGCGAAGCCCCTGAGGGCAACACAGGCGGCGCGACCCTCTAAACCTCAGTTGTGCGGCGTGGCAACCTCAATGGGTGACGCCATGCGTTGCTGTGGATCGCTGGGAGAGCCCTCCACAGACTTCGCCTCGTATGGGTAGAGGTAGAAGTACTGCAGGACGAAGCACACCAGTCCAATGAGACCAAACAGAATGAAGGACACCGCCTGGCCCTTGTCCTGGTTGCCTAAAGCACCGCCGGAGATGGCTTCAGTCGTGATGGGGTAAAGCAGGTTGACCAGGATGTTGAAAACAAACTGCATCATGACAACAAAAGAAGCACCCTTGGGACGGAAGGACGGTGGAAAGAGGTCCTGAGCAAGCACGAAGAAGCACGAGCCCACACCGAACTCGAAAGCTGCGATAAACAGAGCAATGCCAGTCGTCGCAACGCCGTTCTTGACGCTCTCTTCCGCCACACCTGGAAACACTGGTATGCCACACAGGAAAAGGCAAGTGCACGAAGCGATGAACGAGCACGTGATGAACATCTGCCGCATCGTGAAGCGGGAGGCCAGGGGGATCGCAACGAGCGCGGTCACAAAGTTCCACATCATCACTAGGAAGTTGCCAAGTGGAGGATCCATGCCCAGGTTCTCCGTAATCTTCGGCGCGTAGTTCATCACAGCGTTGATACCAGTCAGCTGGAGCGTTCCGGCAGTCATCGTGCCCATGAACAGGGGCCACATCATCTCGCCCCAGCTATATTCATTGGGGTCCAACTCGCCCTCGACCTTACCACTGCCCTCATTAACAAACTTCGTCTTACTCTCGCGGAGGAAGATGCCCGCAATAAACATCACCACGGCAAGAATACTCGACACAGCACAGAACCCGTGAAGCCGATCAACCATGGCGACGTTAGTTTGATAATCCACAGTGTAGTAAAGGGCCAAGCCGAGCAGCGCCGCGAGCATGATGCCAAACGTAATAAAGACCTGGAACATCACACCATCGACCTTACGGTGCTTGCTGTGAGCATTCTCATTCACGTACATGGGGCAGAGAACACACACGATACCAAGCCCCAGACCCATGAGGAGCCGACCCGGGCAGAGCACCCAGAACTCATTCGTGCCCACTGCAATGTGGTTCATCGCTGACGCAACGACACCAATGATAGCAACAATCAGAAACGATTTCTTCAGCCCGAACATAGTGATGAACCGCTCCGTCACTATCGATCCGATCATCGACCCAACAATCATCGAAGAGGCAAAGATGCCGCTGTGGAGCGCGTCGTACCCAACCTTGTCGGGACATACATTAGGATCCCTGATGGAGTCGCAAGCATTCGCCCATGTGCAGCCGTCATCGTCTGACCATTCACACTTTACGTTCTTCATACCCCTGCACGACGCTGCCGCCCTCGCGAGCGAGCAGTTTGTTGAGACCTCGTAAAGCATCAGATACACAGCTACAAAGCCTATGGAAAACCCGTTCAGCGTTCCACCAATCACCTGCACCTGCACAACGCCAAGGTTCTCCGCAGAGAAGAAGGCTGGCGCATTATCCTCGTGCACCTCATCAGGGGACACCATAACGGTGTCAGGCGCACGTTCCCTTCCTTCCTGAGCATCAGACATCTTTATTGGTCACTTAATAGCTTATCGGCTTTTATCTTCGCGACAGCAAAGCCACGGGAATTCAGAGGATAGCAGGAAACAGAGAGCGGATTGAGTCGCGGCAGAGGGATTCTGCACACCGAAGAAGGGGACAAACTCAAAAGAGCGGGGAGGCTACTGGCCACGCGCAGAGTGGGCGGAGACTCCAACGCTGTGGCAACACTTATGGCACAACCCACAGGCTCAACAAAATCACTTCTGATACCGCATTAATAATGCAGGAAGGAATAAACAATCGTTTTGTTATATTTCTCAAAATGAGAATGGAAACATTAACAGTAGTAACATGCTCTTCATTGAATTGCGTGCAAGCACAATATAATATATTACGTTCATGCGCTACCAAAATGAAAAAAAGGATTAAAGAGATAGTCTCGTAAGAGTCAGTGCACAGAGCCTAGCACAGTACCCGTCTACTTCTTTATCTTTCTTCCAGGGAGGAAAAAAGGAAGGAACACTTACCTGTGAAAGTCACGCCGTGTAAAGCAACACAATTAAGACATGTACCCTGGTTTGTGGTAAATGCCCATCAAGGAAACTAGTTTCCCATATTTACATCTTCTGCTACTAAACGTCTCAATGGGGAAAAAGCGCCTTACATTGTGAAATTGTATCGGCGTTGGAAATTATAACACCGGAACTGCTAAGCCACAACAGTCTCGCGCAAAAAGATTATTAAGAAAATTAACAGACAGTCACCAAAGAAAGAGGTTGATTTACGATTCCGTCATCACACTGTATAACACAAATAATTCCCATTGTATAATATATATCCAATCCTGGGAATGCATAAACTATCGTTTTTTATTTTCAGGGAGAAAGTATAAGTGTCTCCGCTTCTCAATTATAAGGCCACACATATCTTTTTATGGCTAGCAGTATTTCCTTTCTCGATATACACAATACATAGTAAAAATAGCAACATCATAAAGGTGCATCCACACATGCCACACGTGCGTATATACGGTGCCAATGGCGATTGCAAAACAGAAAGAAATACACTACACCGGCAGTCAAGGAAAAGTGGCAGCGATCCTTCCACACTGCTAGCATTTATTTAAACATTAATTTGCCGGCTGGTTAGCAGGTTCCGACGGCTTGCTTTCAGAGCCTCCATTCTGCATTTCCGAAGAGTCCCCTGAGGATTTCGCCTCGTATGGGTAGAGGTAGAAGTACTGCAGGACGAAGCACACCAGCCCAATGAGACCAAACAGAATGAAAGACACCGCCTGGCCCTTGTCCTGGCTGCCTAAAGCACCGCCGGAGATGGCTTCAGTCGTGATGGGGTAAAGCAGGTTGACCAGGATGTTGAAAACAAACTGCATCATGACAACAAAAGAAGCGCCCTTGGGACGGAAGGACGGTGGAAAGAGGTCCTGAGCAAGCACGAAGAAGCACGAGCCCACACCGAACTCGAAAGCTGCGATAAACAGAGCAATGCCAGTCGTCGCAACGCCGTTCTTGACTCTCTCTTCCGCCACACCTGGAAACACTGGTATGCCACACAGGAAAAGGCAAGTGCACGAGGCGATGAACGAGCACGTGATGAACATCTGCCGCATCGTGAAGCGGGAGGCCAGGGGGATCGCAACGAGCGCGGTCACAAAGTTCCACATCATCACTAGGAAGTTGCCAAGTGGAGGATCCATGCCCAGGTTCTCCGTAATCTTCGGCGCGTAGTTCATCACAGCGTTGATACCAGTCAGCTGGAGCGTTCCGGCAGTCATCGTGCCCATGAACAGGGGCCACATCATCTCGCCCCAGCTATATTCATTGGGTTCCAGCCCACCGTCAGTTTTGCCAGCATTTCACACACAACGACCGTCTTGCTCTCGCGGAGGAAGATGCCCATGATGAACATCACCACGGCAAGAACACTCGACACAGCACAGAACCCGTGAAGCCGATCAACCATGGCGACGTTAGTTTCATAATCCACAGTGTAGTAAAGGGCCAAGCCGAGCAGCGCCGCGAGCATGATGCCAAACGTAATAAAGACCTGGAACATCACACCATCGACCTTACGGTGCTTGCTGTGAGCATTCTCATTCACGTACATGGGGCACACTGAACAGAGAATACCAAGCCCCAGACCCATGAGGAGCCGACCCGGGCAGAGCACCCAGAACTCATTCGTGCCCACTGCAATGTGGTTCATCGCTGACGCAACGACACCAATGATAGCAACAATCAGAAACGATTTCTTCAGCCCGAACATAGTGATGAACCGCTCCGTCACTATCGATCCGATCATCGACCCAACAATCATCGAAGAGGCAAAGATGCCGCTGTGGAGCGCGTCGTACCCAACCTTGTCGGGACATACATTAGGATCCCTGATGGAGTCGCAAGCATTCGCCCGTGTGCAGTTGGTATCTGGTGACCATTCACACTTTACGTTCTTCATACCCCTGCACGACGCTGCCGCCCTCGCGAGCGAGCAGTCTGTTGAGACCTCGTAAAGCATCAGATACACAGCTACAAAGCCTATGGAAAACCCGTTCAGCGTTCCACCAATCACCTGCACCTGCACAACGCCAAGGTTCTCCGCAGAGAAGAAGGCTGGCGCATTATCCTCGTGCACCTCATCAGGGGACACCATAACGGTGTCAGGCGCACGTTCCCTTCCTTCCTGAGCATCAGACATCTTTATTGGTCACTTAATAGCTTATCGGCTTTTATCTTCGCGACAGCAAAGCCACGGGAATTCAGAGGATAGCAGGAAACAGAGAGCGGATTGAGTCGCGGCAGAGGGATTCTGCACACCGAAGAAGGGGACAAACTCAAAAGAGCGGGGAGGCTACTGGCCACGCGCAGAGTGGGCGGAGACTCCAACGCTGTGGCAACACTTATGGCACAACCCACAGGCTCAACAAAATCACTTCTGATACCGCATTAATAATGCAGGAAGGAATAAACAATCGTTTTGTTATATTTCTCAAAATGAGAATGGAAACATTAACAGTAGTAACATGCTCTTCATTGAATTGCGTGCAAGCACAATATAATATATTACGTTCATGCGCTACCAAAATAAATAATAAAAAGAATACGCACAGGAAAACATCACACAAGTAAGAGATAAGAAACAGAATCCGCGCATACGAGGACGTGTCCCTCATTGCACCGCTACGCACGCATCCATGGTGTGTGCATGCATACGTGCGCGCGTTTATGCCTGCGCGACAGTGAATACGAATGCGAAAGCCTCTCCATGCGCATATCCGTAAGCACCGCGATGCATAATAAAGCAACAATGCAACACACGTGCGCGCATGAATATGAATGGTTGCCGGTATGTACAAATAACGTGTGGCCAGCATGACAAACCATTAGAGGTGGGAAGGGTTAATGGTGGGTAAACAAACGAAAAGGTAAAAGGGGGAACACCATGCATTCGCTGGCAGTATTTCATAGCGAATGCACGCCAAAAATATCAACTCCACAAACGGATGGTTTAGAGGGAAAAAATAAGTGATCGAGGGTAAAGAAATATTTAAAAATAGTAATAGTCAATTAGTTAATTAAGGGACAAACCGCCCGATAAGAAGATAAAAGATATGAAAGAAAAACATGGAAAGGGAAATCTTCAACCACCGAACAAAAACAAAGAAACCGTCAAAAGTGATACGCTCAACATAACAACGTCTTGGGAAGGGGAAGTCGCTCAGCCACGGCAAGTCATTGCCTCTTGCCCACATACTTAGCCGCATGTGAGGCATACAGACATGATGGCCGAGGCCAAAGTAGAAATAACTCAAAACGACACAAACAAAGGTTTTAAAAAAAAATTGGAATCTTCATTATCACGAGACCACAAATGGGAAGATGGTAAAAAATAAAATACAGACGCTCACTGTAAACAACATCCGTTAAGTGCTAAAGTAAGATAAGCGGTGTGACCAGAGAGAAAAAATTGGAACGCGTGGCACTAACACCACATGTTTGTGCCTCCGCTCCTTCGTTCTGTAAGTCGCCAGGAGGGACGGGAGGTCATCCAGTTTGCTGGCAGTCATTACGCAGCGGCCAAGTCCTCCCTAATCCTCGTACCACCACCGTCCCGTTGGCGATCACCACCAGCACACACCGCTCAACCCACTCTTGCGAAGCCCCTGAGGGCAACACAGGCGGCGCGACCCTCTAAACCTCAGTTGTGCGGCGTGGCAACCTCAATGGGTGACGCCATGCGTTGCTGTGGATCGCTGGGAGAGCCCTCCACAGACTTCGCCTCGTATGGGTAGAGGTAGAAGTACTGCAGGACGAAGCACACCAGTCCAATGAGACCAAACAGAATGAAGGACACCGCCTGGCCTTGTCCTGGTTGCCTAAAGCACCGCCGGAGATGGCTTCAGTCGTGATGGGGTAAAGCAGGTTGACCAGGATGTTGAAAACAAACTGCATCATGACAACAAAAGAAGCACCCTTGGGACGGAAGGACGGTGGAAAGAGGTCCTGAGCAAGCACGAAGAAGCACGAGCCCACACCGAACTCGAAAGCTGCGATAAACAGAGCAATGCCAGTCGTCGCAACGCCGTTCTTGACGCTCTCTTCCGCCACACCTGGAAACACTGGTATGCCACACAGGAAAAGGCAAGTGCACGAAGCGATGAACGAGCACGTGATGAACATCTGCCGCATCGTGAAGCGGGAGGCCAGGGGGATCGCAACGAGCGCGGTCACAAAGTTCCACATCATCACTAGGAAGTTGCCAAGTGGAGGATCCATGCCCAGGTTCTCCGTAATCTTCGGCGCGTAGTTCATCACAGCGTTGATACCAGTCAGCTGGAGCGTTCCGGCAGTCATCGTGCCCATGAACAGGGGCCACATCATCTCGCCCCAGCTATATTCATTGGGGTCCAACTCGCCCTCGACCTTACCACTGCCCTCATTAACAAACTTCGTCTTACTCTCGCGGAGGAAGATGCCCGCAATAAACATCACCACGGCAAGAATACTCGACACAGCACAGAACCCGTGAAGCCGATCAACCATGGCGACGTTAGTTTGATAATCCACAGTGTAGTAAAGGGCCAAGCCGAGCAGCGCCGCGAGCATGATGCCAAACGTAATAAAGACCTGGAACATCACACCATCGACCTTACGGTGCTTGCTGTGAGCATTCTCATTCACGTACATGGGGCAGAGAACACACACGATACCAAGCCCCAGACCCATGAGGAGCCGACCCGGGCAGAGCACCCAGAACTCATTCGTGCCCACTGCAATGTGGTTCATCGCTGACGCAACGACACCAATGATAGCAACAATCAGAAACGATTTCTTCAGCCCGAACATAGTGATGAACCGCTCCGTCACTATCGATCCGATCATCGACCCAACAATCATCGAAGAGGCAAAGATGCCGCTGTGGAGCGCGTCGTACCCAACCTTGTCGGGACATACATTAGGATCCCTGATGGAGTCGCAAGCATTCGCCCATGTGCAGCCGTCATCGTCTGACCATTCACACTTTACGTTCTTCATACCCCTGCACGACGCTGCCGCCCTCGCGAGCGAGCAGTTTGTTGAGACCTCGTAAAGCATCAGATACACAGCTACAAAGCCTATGGAAAACCCGTTCAGCGTTCCACCAATCACCTGCACCTGCACAACGCCAAGGTTCTCCGCAGAGAAGAAGGCTGGCGCATTATCCTCGTGCACCTCATCAGGGGACACCATAACGGTGTCAGGCGCACGTTCCCTTCCTTCCTGAGCATCAGACATCTTTATTGGTCACTTAATAGCTTATCGGCTTTTATCTTCGCGACAGCAAAGCCACGGGAATTCAGAGGATAGCAGGAAACAGAGAGCGGATTGAGTCGCGGCAGAGGGATTCTGCACACCGAAGAAGGGGACAAACTCAAAAGAGCGGGGAGGCTACTGGCCACGCGCAGAGTGGGCATTTGTTCTTTTAATTTTTTTCCTGTGGTAAATAAAGTAAAATCAATGAAACTAGTTTAATATAACAAATCAGTATACTTTTTTTTTGTGGTCTCGGCGATCAGCCAGTTAGGCTGTTTAGTACCATGTCGAGAGCTTTTGTTCTTGTTCCGAAGTCGCGGATGGCAACGCAAGAGCACTTAAATGTTTTTATTGTGCCGTCGCTCTTCTGTCTTTGAAGTCCCGCCCACTCAGCCAACTCTTCCCGTGATTCCACCTCAATAATGTCAATGCCGCCTTGGAGCGACAGCGCCTTGATGAGTTTCTTGTACTCTTCATCCTCGCAGTCCTGCGCGAGGATGCACATATGCGCGGTGCGGCGGTCCAGGGCACGTGCAACCTCAGAGAGTCCACGAACGAGTCCGTTCACTTCCCGTGACTTACGAATAACGGTCTTGATGGCGCTCTGCAGGCTTTCGGGTTGAACGTCGACGGGAGTCTCCTCAACAGGGGTTTCTGGTCGGTTTTCGTCGGACATGGTGTACGCTCGCTTTTTATACCACTATGTGATGAAGAGACGTTCGAAAAGAGACGTATAAGAGAAGGCTGAAATGAAGAGTCCACCTTGGAAGGCGAGAAGGGAACAATTATGTTAGGCGATACCAAAGGCAGATGAGACATGGAGTGATGAGGGTCTTCTGTTAACGACGCGACGGTTGTGGCCGTGGAAATATCTTGAGACCCCACAACGACTGATGTTTTCCACAGATAACTACGAATTTTTTTCGTCTCTTTTTGTGACTGGTCACCAGCATCTTGCCAATAAGCACAAACCAGAATACATCCCCCGGAAAAGATCTGTTGAAGTGTAAGTTATATTACAAGGCCATCGAACGAATAGATCGAGAGAAAGGACAGAAGAGATGCATGGTTGTTAAGCGAGCGGCAACTCACGTCATCTGCCCAGACCACTGTAGACCCCATGAAACAGAATTTTAAAAATGGGAAAAAAGGCTCTCGATGTGGCCAAGAGGGAGGCGTTAAAGTTTCTTCGCAGTGCACACACATAGGGTTCCTTATTAGCCAAAACACAGTCACCTCGCTTTCATCCCCATTTCCACCGTTACTCGCAGACGTGCTTATTCAGGGTTGGGAAAGCCACTGGTTACTAGGACACAGCATTATGGTACGCAGGGCGAGGCACAGAGGCAGCCTCCAGCAACTGCAACTATTTCCCCTCACAACAAGAAACCTCCAGACAGACTACCAAAATGGGCACCACCCGAGGAAATGAACACATAAATTTTCATTCAACATCGCCTCTTCAATCAATCTTGCAACCTGCTCCTCCACCGTGAAGCCATCACTACCCCGGGCCTTCTGGGACTGGGGGTACTCTAGCCCCCTTAACTTCCTCTTAATACGCCTTACCACACTTCTCGCCTTCCGGGTTTGCCAAAAATCAGTGTCGGTATCGCCATCTCCACGCTGTAAACCCACCCGGCGCTGCATGGACCGTGGGGAGGCCTGTGCACTTCCCACGTCACACTCGTCAGGAACAAATCGAAGTGATTCAATCATCGAAGTTGTCTGTATGGAAGCAAGACCTTGACCGCTGAGAGTAAAATCCCCCACATCATCGCGCCACCAAGAAACCAAAGGATCATGAACAAAGGCTTCAAGCAAAGCTAGAAGACTGCTGCCCTCTTCACGAAGGGCGTTCATCACCGTGATACATCCATGTCGAAAGAGCCCCTCAATTCCCCCCATTTCCATGGCCTTGACCAACATACGGGTGAGGCGGAACGGTACCTTCTCCGGGTGAATACTACGGTTTTGCGCAACTTCAAAGCAATCACCGAAGTCGATGTGCACAACACGGCCACTAAATGCGTGTATCATAAGGTTTGACGGATGGCGATCACCTAGGCCCAGTATGTGTCCCACCATCGACATAGTAGCAAGTGAGCAAACATACGTTGTCCTCCTCTCAAGCCAGGTCTCTGCACTTGGAGCCTTGACCCAGAAAGAACGCACAAGATCAACTCCTTCAGTTTGTCCCAAGGCAAACTCAAAGGGCTCTACACGTTGAATGGCGCTAAGGTAATACAAGTTGTCACACATGCTCCTCATAAGATCTAGCTCCATCCTAATACACTTGGGGTCTACTCTATACTCCTCAATGATCTGATTAAGCGTGTCACAATGATCAACCCAGCCCACCAGTCCCGCATTATCGCTAAGAGGTGTAACGGAGTAAGTCTGGATCAAGCAGTCATGCCGCTTTGCCACAGAGTGCTTTTCCAAGATAGTATTGACAAAGCCAAGCAACTGCATGACGCGCTCGTCTAGACGGAGATCCTCGTGACCCTTTAACAGAAACTTGTAAACTTCTCCGTTTGACCCGTTAATATAAATACGCCGCGGGCGTTGCTTTGAATTGAGTACCTTCAGGACGTTCTGGAATGAGGCAATCTGAGGATAGTTTCCGTTTTCTTTGTACTGACCAGGCACAACCAACGACAAGTTCCTTCCGTTTTGCTGAAGCTCTGGACTCACTAATTGCAAGGCCAGTGATGACATGCCACTGACCTGCTCACGCAGCCGCCTCTCAACAGAAACTAAATGTCGCCGTGCGTCCTCCATGAGGCTCTCACAATCCAACGCGGCAGATCTTTGAACGAAGGAGCGAGCATCCTCGAGCGACTTACCAAATTCCGCGGCAAACTGTGTCTCAGCCATTGTCTCTGGCTTCTTAAGCTGATTTAGTAACGGTTCCATCACCTGCATGAGCCCGTGTACGCTCCTATGCCTCTCCCATTGACAAAGCGCCCTCCCCAGCTCATCAATCCACAGCTCTGGCCAGAGCACTGCACACCGCACTAGCTCACGGCAGGCAAGAGCTGCATGCGCAACCATCGACTTCCCGTTCTGGTGCAGTTCAGCAATTCGTGACAGTACACGTTGTGAGCCCTTTAGTGGTTCAACGCCCTCCCTCCGACTCTTTCCGTGACAACTCGTGTGGGCAACATTCAAACTGTACAATATCGCCTGCGGATGCCTCTTTGCGATGAGCACAAGAATATTGTAAACGGAATCTGCCACAACAGCGTCGGGTGAAGATATCCGTGCAATGATCTGTGGAATCACCTTGAGCCACACAGTTGGGTTGACCTCCTCGATCTCCGCCTTCAGAGTTGAGTTCGCTTGGACAGAGGGCAAGGATCCACACATGAACCAAAGAGAAAGAAAACCAAGAGCATCCTCCAACTCCTCTGATAGGGACACACTCCGCAGATAAGCATCGAGGGCCTTCACAATCTGAATACTGGCACCCGCAGAGTCTCCTGCAACTGAAGCTTTGGTGGCGGTTTCACGGTGCGCACGAGCCAACATGCGCCAAATCGCACCATTTTTTTTGTCCAAATCTGTCGCACGAAGCAGGTGAGAGAAGATAAGCTGAACTTCCTCTGCTGTGCGATGTGTCTTCTTCTGTTCTGCCAGCCACTCCGCCAATTTTGCGTGACACACAGCCATGTCCTCCCGCTCCCTATTGGCATACCGTATTCCAGAATTTTCCACCTTAGTCACGTACAGGTGAAGTGTTGCAATTGCTGCATCCTTATTGTTTGTTTCATAGAGGTGCTGGAAAGCCCCCATCGCAATGGCAGGAGGAGGGATTCCCGTGTCTATCGCACGTTCTATGGATTGGTTTCCTAGTAACTCGTACAAAACTTCATTAGATACACTTTCCTGACCATGCGCGCGGCTAAGACTGACAAAACGCAACCACATATCGATTTCACTGGACGGCGGTATCAAGAGGGTGTGGTTTGTCAGCGACCCAGACCATCCCTCGTACGCCATCACCGATAGTCGACGCTCCCACAACTGTTGCCAGTGGCCTGCTCTCCGCAAGTTCTGTGCCGCCATGGTCAGCTCCTCTAACTCACTCAACTGTTGGATCCCTACGAAAAGATCATATGCACGATCATAACTCTCAGCCACAAGGGCCGATAGCTTAGAGTCGACGCGCCTGCGGCAAAGACTAATCAGCCGCTTTGCTTCACAAAACTGTTTTTTCCGTGCCAAGAGTGTACACTTATAGAACATTGCGGTTATACCCACGTAGTCGTCGTCCGACATTAGACTGGTAATGTGTTCCATGTCCTCCCAACGCCTAAGAAGCCACGCTGCCCGCGCGCCCATTGTGGCCAAATTGGCCACCTCCTTTTTACTTACACGCTTAGAGAACTGTCTCCACATATCTAACTCTCGAGGATACTCACCGAGTGCGTCCAGTGCCTTCAGTACTCCAATCATGTTAGAAACTTTGTTCGGCTCCTGCTGCAACCGCTGCCCGTATGCATGCAACTCTGTGACCACCACTGTAACTTATCAAAGAGATGTGCATCCATCATTTGCGATAATTCAGTAACTTTTTTACCTGTTAGTAGTGAAAAGTTCTGCTGGATAAACTTCAACATCCCATTCGCACTTTCCCGTTGCCCAAGTAAGTTACAGAAATAAATACCTTTCTCACATAATTGCAAAAGATTTTGCCAAGCCTCTACAGGAAGGGGTTTCGGACAACCGCGGAGTACACTTCGTTCGTATTCTCGGATCGTCTCAAAGAACTCGATTTCAACGTAGTGTAGCGCCTTGGAGTACAAGTTGCACCTTGCACTGCTTTCCATAAGAACCTTACGATCAAAGGGACAGAATTTAGACGAATATTGGATACTTTCCTTTCGACCCACACTCAAACGGATCCCCTGACGCTCCATATGCTCTGCAAGATTAAGTAATTCTTGCATCACCTCACCAGGCGCTCGCGGCCCGCGCAGTACCTCGGTCAGTAAGTCAATCACCTCACGCTGTGTGTGCTCGTCCATGTCTGCATAGCACGCGGCAAACGCGGAGTACAACATCTGCCGTGCAAAGGGTCCATGCAGCTCCGCTAACCGGAGGGCACACGCGTGCGAAGGTGAGGGGCTCGAGCGCAAAAGGTTTACCGCAAGTTGTGGCAACCACTGGTTCCAATCCTCATCACACATTTGAACCCGCTTGCGCAAATGAAACCGAAGCGAGGCATATGCATTAGACTGTGGCTTAAGCCCAGGCGCAAGCTCCCCTCTGCTGGCAGAAGAGGGTGCATCAGCACAGGCACCGCTCGAATATTCATCACCACTCCGCACCATTGTAAACTTTTCCCCACTTCTGGCTGCCACGCACACGGCATGGCAGAAATCTGAGTACTCCTTACTGGTCCTGCCATAGAAGTCTGCAACCACGGGGAAAACAACCGGGGAAAAATTGTCAAACCTTCTCCCTAGGCTCACGGCGATGGTACAGAAGGCATCTAGCACAGCTTTCACAAGTTGTGCATCAAGCGTTAAACTCACTCCATCAGATTCCCCTAGCACACGACATAGACAGTGCACACAGCGAGAGGCGTGGAAACAGAGATCGGGGAGTTCCCTGGCGAAGCAAATAAGCGTGTTGACTGCAGCTATCCGATACCTACATAGAACAGAACTATTTACAATAACATTGCATACTACAGGCAGGACGGTGTGAAGGTGACCCTCCAGCAACGGGCCCATTGCAGAAAAGAAATCTAGCACAATCTCACTTGTTTCGTCGACATTCTCCTCCACGAGTCTTATTATCGGGCCGAGAAGGGACGACATGTACGGACGGAACTCTTCACGAAGAGAGCGACATAGCTGCTTCAGCAGTGCCAAAACCTGTTTAAGCACAGAAAGCTCTGACGCTAATATAAAGGAACTAACCGTAGAAGTAATCTCCCTCAGATGAGGACGAAGATGCCCCTTGAGAATGTGAACAAGGGAGATAAAATGCGTTATAATTTCCTCCCGCTTACGTACCTGCGTACGCGCCTGCTTCTGAATGGAAGAAATGATTTCTCCATAGTACTGAACAAGCGATCCAGAAGAGAGTTTTTCCATGGAAAGGATGTCTACAATGACCCGCACAGCAGCCGCACTCTGATCCTCAGTCAGTGATGGTAAAGAGAGGATGTGTAACACACTGCGCACAACTGTTTGAGCGATAGAAACCTCACCCTCAAACACCAGATGGGGTATCACTTCAGTGCTGCTATTCTTCACACGAGATCCCCTGAGGATTTCCTTCACACGGACAGGATCTACAGCGCCAATGATTCCCATGAGCTGTAGCACATCCTCCCTAACAGGCCACAACTCTTTGAATCCACCATGCAAGGCTTGAAGGAGGACAGGAAGAAGCTCTGGATGATTCTCGTAAACGTTCACATCCTTTGTTGTGCGAACAATATCACCAAGTGCCCGAAGAGCCTCCTTCTTCTTAGGTAAATGCGATGAATCCAAAATGTGCTGCACCACAACAGGGCGTATTCGGGCGCAGACATGTACATCATCTCCTTCAGCATAGCGAACGAGCTTCCCTACGCAGGATAACAAAGCAGCACAGACCGCTGCATCCTGTGTCTCGTTGCTTAACCTAGCAACGCATATATTGAGTAACGACGATACATATGGCTTCCCCAAACCAGGGGCAGATTCCACGATAGCACCCAAAATGGAAAGGGCCTGCTCCTGCTTTTTAGCGTGCTCAAAGTACTGCATCTCGGTAACACATTGTACCATAATCTTTCTCAACATAGGGTAGACGTGCACGGGATTTCTACGAGAAACACGGCCGAGGAGCTGGACGACTGCCAACCTATTTTGGTGCTTATCATGCAATGCAGGGAACAGAGATCTCACAACATCACGCAGAGCGAGCGTCAGATCAAACTCTTCCGTAAAACTTTTCAAAGTGGCGAGCCGAATGTCACTCTCCGGGTCCGCTACAGCTGCGTTAACGAGCTTTTCCACCACCTGGTTAAAAAGACGAATGTGCTCACGACCACTGTGAACAACAACACCATCCGACGTGTGCTTACAAGGAGATTGAGAACCGGTACAACCAGAGAAAATGAGTTTGAAACATAGACCTATGGCGGCACGTCGAACGTCTTCGTTAGGAACAGAGACGTAAGCAATTGCCGTCTCGCAGAGAAACGGTAACGTGGGATATCCAGAGAACTCCAAACTGCCCAACGCACTTAGAATCTGCAGCGTAGGACCTATTTCAACGTTGTACATGCAGCCCTTGGAAACGTGTTTGCAGTTGACCGACAACTGCTGCTTAGCCACTTCCAATACCTTACAAAGGCAGGTTGATCGCAGTTCAGGGAAGGCACTACAGACTCGTGCGATATTCTTGGCAAAATCGACACTAAGGGCGACGGAAAGCAGAGGCGCTAAAATCCTACGCAGTCGTGGCCGGACGGCCCTCGGATTCACCTCCGCAAATGATGCAAAGCACGAGACCGCCTCCAAGCAGCGTGCGCTATCCGTCTTCTGAGTTAGTGCCTCTTCGATGTGAAGTATCGTGCAAGCGAGAAAGCGACCAATCTGATCTGGCACAATGCCCGCTAGCTTCCCCATTGTTTGAAATGCCAACAGCTGGAGACCCTGGTTGCTGCTCGAGAGGAAAATGTCAGAAGAAGCCTTTAAAACTATCTCAAATGATTTACACCTGAACGTTTCTGTGTCGTACAGTGCCAATATAGTTAACGAATTCAGTAGCTCCTTCTGCAGTTCAGGGTCGTTATCGCGTTTTATAACCTTCTCATTGACATAATCCCATATTTCATGGACACGCCCCACTGAAGAGGGTGAAAAAGCCACTGCAGGGTCGTAGGAAGAATTACTATTTGTAGCGGACGATATGAGTGCATTAAAACACTGAAGAGCTCCAATGTGTCGTTTGGAATCTCTAGTTGCTAACTCATCCAGCGAAACAGCCAAGAACTTGTCCTGCCATGTATTAACAGCGCTCGTGTCCATTGAAGTGTACATCAGAAGCAGCACATAATGTAATGTGGCCGCTGCACACTCCTGCACGAGAGGAGAAGGTCCACGGAGAGCTGAAAGAAGCCCCTTTGCAACAAAATCGAGGGAAGGCACGACAGAGGTAGGCGCTCGTTTGAGTAGTTCCTGCAGAAACAGGCATGCAGCAACCTTATTCACTGCACTGTCCGACTGCTGAAGGTCCCTGACACATATGTCGAGTCTCGATTGAGCAATACCTTTAGTGGGCTTCCCACTGCTGGTCAGCCACATGCCCCACACCTGAGCGGCCCTCTTTGAGACCCCCATGTCAGCAGATGTTACACAGTTCTCTAGCGGATTGAGTAAAGACTGCACCAAGTTGTTGGTGTCTTCATACTCCACTTCCAAAAGCGTCTCGACACAAAGTATACCCGCAAGTTGCGTTTCAGGCCTCCCAAACAGCAGCATTATTTGAGAACCGATCCATCGTGACAGTCTCATGCTAGACTCTCGTGATTGACACACCGAGCTACCCTGTAGCAGGCCGTCACACTGATCTTTCAGTATGCACTCCAGTTTCGAAATCGCGGACGATAATGCGGCCGCCTTACCCGAGTATAGCTCACTGAAGATAGGCTGCAACTGGCCTGCCAGAGGATGAGCGCAGACCTCCATCGCACTCATCGTCTCCTGAGAAACCCTGATCCGCCACGAGCACCTACGTATGCGACGTTAAAGGATAGTTTTAAGCGGGAGAAGAAGACAAAAGCAAGCAAAACAATTGAAAATTGCGTTATATATATATATATATATATAAAGACTAACGCTAAATGAGTCAGAGCGCCGATAAACAGCAGTACCCTGTTTACTATCGGATGGTTACCACGGAAACATAACCAGCGTGCACAGCCACATTAGGTGAAACACGGCCGAAGCAACGTGAGGACATGCACAGAAGAGAAACGGACTGACCGAGTAGTGTGTGTGCACTGCAGGCGTAACAGGAAATTGCAATATATGTACATAGATAAGCATATACATATATGAGAGGCTAGAAGAACAGATCAGTTCAACTTAAAGCGCATGTGCATGGAAGCCACGCTTACACGAGTTGCCCTCATACCGCAACATTCCCGTCCCACACACAAGAGATAATTATGCATATAGGTTTCCTCTTCCTCATCTCCTCCGGAGGTATTTGGATTTCCCTTCACTTAGCACATAAGGAGTACGAAACAATAAGGATTTGAACCGTTTGTACAAGGACAGGAGGAACAACGTTATCCACAGGACGCTCCTCGCTGTCTTCGATAGTAAGAGAGAAAGAAAGAGAAGAAAAGAAAAAAGCATACACGCGCGCCATGGAAGGATCACGAAAGACAGCGTCACCTGCCGAACAATATCATTTTTAAGAAACGCAAAAATAACACATGAGAAATAACACTTCCATGTCTCACAACAGCCATACATCCAAGTGAACAAAAAGCCTCCACGTCCATCGAAAATTATGCGAGAAACCACCCTTCAGGGGAATGTACACAGGGCCTCCGAGGTCGGTGACACATGAAGTGGATAATTTTTAACGTTTTATTACATCGCTCTTTTACTCGAGATTTCGATGCCTCAGCTTTTCAACACTTGCGTTTTCTTTCCTTTTTTTCATTTTTGTTAATTTTTCCATCCTTCTCTGTCACTTCCCGCTCACCTTATTTCTCCCTGTGTTAAGCCACAAACAAGCACTTCCACACACACACAAACACTATTATCCCTCAGTGTCCACCCCGGCTGACAGGTGCAGCCACTTTTTGCCACCTCATCAGCCACCAGCTTATTCACAATTACGCCGCGCTTTAACAACCCAGTGGCCCGTACCTCCAACAAACAAAAAGAAAATTTATAAGGTGAAAGTATTTTTAACAAGAAAATAATACATGCATATATATATATATATATATAAAGGAATGAAGCGAATGAAATGGGAGTTAAGAGAAAAGGTGAATATCTCTCAATTTTATTCTTTTCCTTAGTTACTCCTCAACCTCGTACAAACCTTCCAGGCGCAGAGGTGCGATACAGCACATCCTCCTTCAAAACTTCTTGGCATCCTCGATTTGGAGTGCTTCCAGCGCGTCAGCTGCTGAGCATACATCACCCCAGCCGACGAACACACCAAGCAAGCCACTAATGGTCATAGAACAGTATTGAAGCGTTTTATAAGGATTGTACCACGACACCCACCGATAGTACACGGACATATCGAGTAAGCAGCGTATGACAGAAATAGCCTTCCTCTTAATGTGTAAAGACCGCTCCTCTGGGCTCTTCTTCTTCCACTCAGGGGATCGCACTGTCGTCACCAACTGCAGTACCTCATCTAACAGTAAGCAGGTCAACGAAAGCGATTTAAAAAACCAATACTTGTGCGAAAGACGCGAGCGGCTCCAATGCCTCATGATGGTCATCTGATAATAGTTGAGGTCCCCGGTCATCTGCTCGAACGTACGAAGAAGAAAACATGCGCTTATCAGCAACCAGTGGAAGGTTGGACCTTCTCTCGCTCTAACTGTGCTCAGTGCCACACTAAAGGAAGCTGGATAGCGAAAATGGTTGGCAAGCATACGACAGTTAATGAGGGACATCGCCAAGTTTAAGAATATCTCCCTCGTTGCTTTTTCAGTGGAGTACAAGGCCGCCAAGCGAGTTATCCCGAGGGTTGTCTTGAGAATCATGTCGATCCCGACGCCCTTCTTGAGAAATGTTTCAAGGCGCTTGAGGAAGTGAATAACTGACCCGCATTCACCCATTATTAACCTACCTATATACGGCTTACGCTATCCAACCTTGCAAAGCTCCTTCAGCATGAGCACCGCAAACATGAAGGAGAAAAAGTATTGTAAAACGATAGGCAATTTGGGCAACCGCAGTTGAGTAAAAAAAAAAAAGAAGCATCACGTACACATCGAAAGAAAATAAAAATTTACAGGAAAAAAAAGAGGAGTGCATTGGCGCGCTCATAAGCTATCGCACAACGTCCCCGAACATATTAATATCACAATAAACGAGGCGTCAACCTCGTAAATGTACAGAGAGAAGGAAATCAACAACAAATGGAGGGGAGATGCACTCACGAGCACGCGTGGCGTGTCGTGAAAATTGTATGAGAACGTGAGAGATACACGCCTCCAGATTGCGGTTATCAGTACGCAACGTTACTAACGACTATGCTGATTTTTGTAAGCCTAATCACTCATATCCTCCAAGTTCTTTTCATCCTCCCTAAAGAGCCGAGGTTGAGCCGCCATGTTTTCTTCCTCGGCATGACGTTCCAAGTCGACGAGTGGAGTCATAACGACGCTCTGCACCTGATGGGTAACTCGGCTTCGTTCTAAATTCGTTGCGGTAACGCCAAAGTAACACTTTTTGTCCAACGGCAGTGTGGGTCCCGTAACGCAGGGGACGACTGGGGCAGAAGAGCGCAGGAAACTGTCCTTTGTCCCACCCTTCACAGGGTGCAGAGCATATAGTACACGGAGGCTAGAGTTCGTATACCGCAGTATTAAAGTCAGGAGTTTATTACCAGACAATCGCACGCGGCAGAAGCCATAACGCTTCTCCTTCAAAAGGTTGGCGGTCATGGAAGTGTTACCATCGTTGACCACCAAAGATATCTCACCAACGTTCGTTATCACAATGCCAACACCGCTAAACGTCGGCTGAAAGCCAAAAAAACGTGTTTCATTGCGATTAAATCGATCACTAGTAGTGTACCAGACGCCAATACCACTGACCCCAGCGTCAAGTGAACCAACACGATTTCCGTGTTGAAGCAGCAATGTGACATTCAGCTCAAAGGCCTCCATCTGGTTGGCATGTCTATTCCAAAGGTAACCGCTGGTATTCGGTCTATCGTCGGTAAGCCTAATGTAGTTATCTGTTACGATGGTATTGAGTCCAAAGGACCAGAATCGCATACCATTGTTCCAAAAGTTCTTTAAAATGGGTGGAAAGACCGAATGTACCTGGATGTAGTCAGTGCCGGGCCCGCCATGCACCCACTCTGCCGCACAAGAACCAAGTAACAACAAAAGAAGTGTCGTGCCCAAGCTAGGTGGTGGCATCTCTAAAGCTACATGCAAAGAATTTTAAAAAGCGGGGAGGAGGAAAGTGACCTAAATGTATCACAGAAATAATGACAGTAATGGAAAGCCAAGAAAAGCAAAACATATATACCTTTGAAGACACAATTTTTCGTATACGACACACGAATACATAAGAAGAACATGCTTCACATGGTAAAAAAAAAATCTACGCTGGTGAAGACAAGTAGGTTCTCATGAAAAGCTTTCAAGAAAACAGTTGTTTATAGGAAACCCCATGCGTCCACAATCACTTCGAGGAGGAAAACAACATGGAAATTTTCCCCATCACCCCCATTGCTGTGCTTCCTCCTTTTCTTAATGTCCAGGCGGAAAGAAACTCCGACCAGTGCTGGCTCTCCTCGAAATCAGGCTAGTCACTCAACGTCGTGGACTCGATCTCATCCTGTCGTGTTTCTTCAGCGCCTACCATAAGTTGCGGCGCCTCCCCTTCGTCTACCTCGGGGGGATTAAAATCGGCATCAATGTCGACGCAGTTCTCAATACTGTAAAAGAGCTTTGCCTTCAATACGTCCAGCGAGGAGTAATCAGGAAGCTCAAGAGCAAAGAAACATGTGGCAGCGCGGGGTAACGCGCTGTCTGCGTCGTCCGAGGTCAGAAGCGGCAGAATACGCAACTTGACAGGAAGTCGGTCACGCCCCGACACGAAACGCAGAAATAACCGTCGTTGTTGCGTTGTTGCCTCTTCAAGTGCCTGCCAAAGGAATTGCACTCGGCGGTCGTCACTTGCTAAGCCCTCGTAGACAGCATCTCCACGCAACTCATCAACAGTATAGTCTGCCTTTCCGCAGACGCGCTGTTCCAACTCAGCGGGTGTAAGGAGGCACAGTACAGTCTCCGGCACAACACTAAGCAGCCCCTCACGCATTTTCTCCAACTGTCTGTTGAACTCGGACATGCGTGCTTCGGAAAGCGCATCAGCATACTCTCCGCAGCGATCAAACGTCACCTTCAATCCACTACCACCAGGAATTAGCTCCTTCATACTACCATCACTAAGCCGTGTTGTGAATGTTTCCGAGTCGAACACCTCGTCGTATACATCGCTTGACCCCAAGTGGGCATTTAACCCGCGAAATTCGCGAATGCACTGCAAACATATCCGATCAACATCATCAATGTCTGATTCAACAATTGGATAGAAGCAAAGGTACTTCCAAACCAGAGGAGGAAAGAAAAGCCCTAGAGGTTCGCCACTTCTCAGTGCCCCGCCCATCAGCTGACCAACGAAAACAAACGCTGCAAGCTCTGTTTCACCTACTGCAGACGCGGCAGGAACAAATGCATCACGGTAATTGCCCGTGTTGTGCAGGTTATTCGCCGTGGGAACGAAGAGAGGCAGCTCTGCGCTCATCAACTCACGAGACATCTCACCGATATGTTCCCGAAAGGGGCCTCCCACATCTTCGGCTCCCTCACCAAGAAACACAACGCTCCAAAACCTTCTGCTTGTACAAAAAATACGTGGGTTCTGACCCGCAACGAGAGAGAAAGTCTGCCCAAAAACGGAAGACATCCACGAGGTTTTGTTCACACGTGCATTCATCCGGTTTATAGATATTCGAAAATGCTCACACCTAACATTAGTCTCGCGCACGATTTCGTCCGCCATTTCGTTGCGAACTGAAGTGAATATGAGGTTGCGGCACATCAAAAATAGCTTGGTTGAAATATTTGGGTGAAGTGTGTCCAGATTTAGAAGAGGGACAACTGCCCGTACAACGCGAGAAAGGGCGAGAAGTACTAAATATATTTCCAAAGCCTTCTGAATGGAGACTGATGAATCACGGAAACACTCACCAAATACCTCCTCTGTGATCTGAACAAAACTCTTGCCGTTCTCGCGACAGTGCTGCTCCAGAGCTACAACAACGTCTTCGTATGGCTTCAGAACGCCATTCTTTAGAATCGCATCAGATGAGAGCCATATATTCCGCAATGTTTGGATGCGCAACAGAGTCGTAGAGGGTCGCAGCGTTGAATAAAAAGCATCTATTCTCTCATTCCAAGAATCTGGCACACCCAATGCACAAAATCCTTCAGGTTTGTACCTGAAGGCAGATGAACCAAAGTTGAAAGTAACCTCATTCCCAGCTCGAAGTGAAACAGCAGGCTCAAAGGAGACACCCTCAGGGAGGTTGGCGAAGGTGCTGTCAAAAGTCACAGCGTCGCAGAGAAGACGACCATTGCAGAAAAAGGTCATTTTCCTCTCGACGAGGTCAAGAGCACAACCGATAACGTCGTCAATAACCCATCGTCGAGAAGTATTGAGAGGCTCAGACCTTCCATTGTGCCATTTTACCCGCCTGAAGAGATCCACAGACCATGAACCAGGAGTATCGCCAACGCTCCCACCGTGCAGCTCACTGGACGACGACCACCCCACCTGCATGAGACCCTGCGAGAGTAGTGTCACTTCATAGTACCACTTACCACCCGAAACAGAGCAATTGGCCCTAATGGTTGCAAAGTTCAATCCTACATTTCGCGCATGAAGAAGGCTCACCTGCACACCTGATGTGGGGTGTAGGGAAACATGGGGTGGTCCAAAGCGCTCTGTTGAGTTCTCGAAAGGGTTCGCCTCCTCGTGGAAAAAAGGAGGCAGCGTTGTCTGACCACCTGATGCGAAGTATGTGACAAGGTCGTGAAAAGCCCGTATCTGATTGTATGGAATTAGCGTTCCTAGAGTGAGGTTCGCAGGGTCAAGCGGAAAGCAGTTTCGGGGTAACTCATATTCAAAGTGCGCCCCACCAAAATTTATAGTTATTCCCTCCGCCTCGTCTAGGACGAAAAAAGGATGGTAGACTGTCTCCATCTCGCTTACAACACCAGCACCAGCCGCTGTAACGGCTTCGGACTCATTGTCACCGAACGGAAAGTACAGCCCCGTGTCCTGGCCATTCACAAAAAAATGACATATTTTTTGGAGACCATCCATCACCACGCCTACATAGTCCTTTGCCTTCCAAATACGACGGGGCGCGGTTGCAACGTTCTTCACACCATGATATTTGCCGGTTTTGCCATTAAATGCTACAAAAGAGTCCAGAGTTGGTCCATCTGCCCAATTAGGTACTCGGGAGGGGAGGACACCAATGAAAACATCGCCTGATGCCATCATGCGAACCTCAAAATACCACCTGCCGCGACCAAGGGGCACATCTGCAATGAGGGAGCTTCCAGAGAGTTCACTGCACGCCAAGATGGTCTTGTTCTGATTCACACCGATTCGCAAACTTTCGGTATGTAAAACTTTTTCAACATTAACACGAAACCCTTCACGGCGCTTATAAAGGTCACGTTGCTCAAGTCTTTTCTGCTGGAAGCGGTCAACATCCGCAGCCGCACTGTACACCTGACCACACACCTTCTCCTTTTCCTCCGCTACGAGGCTGAGCCCATGCTCAGCGTCATTAATGGCCACGTAGAACTCTGAAACAACCTGCACAAAACGGCTTTGAAGGTGTTGCGAGCCTACAGCTTGACGGAAAAAACGCTCCGACATCCGACGAAGCTCGTGAACGCAAGTCATCAAAGGCAGTGGCTCCGCATACTCCGACAGGTGGAGGAACAGATCTGTCATGCACGAAAGCAACTGACGCCTCGTGATGCCAACATTCACCCTGACTGCGTTCTCTATGCCCAACAAGCACTCCTTCGTCCTAAGGAAAGAAGCCCCCGCTGCACCCTTTGTCATCACTGCAGAAAGAGTAGATCGAATGAGTCGGGCAGCAAGGCGCGACGCGGAAAAGTCGTAGAGGACAACCACCTTATATCCCCATTGCGCAGTTGAGATATCAACACGCACATCCATGAAAAACCGCGGTGCTCGTATACAAAGGGAGCTGAGTGCATACCCAGGAGCGTGGGCAATGACATTTGAAAGCGTGTGGTCTGAGTAAAATGTTACGAGGATGTTGCTTGAAGAGCAGCGTGGATCAAAATGTAACTCGTATTCCCGTCTCCCCGGGGCATGCACCTCGTGGGCGGTCTCCAGAGCAGACTTAAAAGGGTGTGGTGATTCCAACACAAGCATCTTTTGCTCTTGCTGAACTATTTCCACAAGTTCTTCCAATACATAATTAACAACACTAAAATTTCCATTAGAAGCCATCTTGTGGAGTGCACCGGCAAAAGATGCAAAAAGGTCGTTGTCGCTCGAGTTTACTACAAACCGCGTCATCCGACACACTTGGTCGCGTGCAAAGTGAAACTCTTCTTCAGGTTTTGATTCATCAAATGCGTTACAGTGGCAATAGCATAGTAGCAAAGAAGCTGTTTGTCAAGTTTCTGGATGGCTGTAAGGATTTGCTCTTTACGCTGGTCCTTGCGCCTCAGCCAAATATTAGTGAAGCTAAATTCTTCGTTAACGGTATCAATGACGAAAACGTTTTCCTTGTTGTTACGAGTCGTGAGGTCAACCTCCTGATTGCAGACGTCGCTGGCTCGTCCTTCCCCAACCAGCTGTTCAAGCCACGTTACTGCTCCAATCACAGTAGCGGCCGCACTCACCGTAGGGTCCGATGACACAGCCTTGATCGTATCATTAGTAAATTCCAACTTAACAGTGCACTGAGGAAGTGTATCATAAAACCGCGGGGATGCCAAGCTAGCCACCTCGTCTCCATTCATTGCAAAGTTATAGAATCTGATGTCCTTCATACCACCATTTAGACGGTTCTCTTCATCATCCACAGATCCACCAAGGCACACCACATTTTCCAACAAGTTACCCTTGTATGGTAACTCTACATCCGCCTGGAGAATACCGCCCTTATAGAGGTAAAATCTAAAGTCATCCTGCACCATCGTAAGCTGAACCCAGCGTAGCGTACTTGAATACTCGATGCATGTTCTGCACAGTGACGAGGCCTCACCACCCTGTTTCATCCAGCCGCAAGAGAAAGAAGAATGTTGGACGCGTGCCACAAGTTGCCAGCCTCCATTAGAAACCATTTGATAAAGAACATCCTGTGATACGCTACCATCAAAAAGGTACAACTGCAGGTCAATAGTGAACAGGCTGCCAAGCGACCGCTCCGAGGTAATGCATAAATATCCACCAAGAAATCGAATACCGTCATTCAAGGGATCACACTGATCTGTAGACGCGTTTTCATTTGTTCCGTCATCACTCTCGGGGTTAAATATGTCGTGAATATCGTATTCAGTCGCTTCCTCCGGTTCATCACTGCTAATGTCTTCATCACTGGACGAAGACGATGTGCGACGCCGCGCAGACATAAAATCCTCGTGGTGATCAACCAGCAACTGGAGAGCGGCATGCAAATCATTCCCTGCTTCATCAAGCGCCATAAAACACAGATCCAAATTGTAACCACGCATCGACAGCTCCTGCGCCAGACGCGTCCGTGTCTCTCTTCTGCCTCCACCGGAAGGCGCACATATATCATTGGGTGTAGGCGATGTACCATCGTCACTACTACCGCTGAAGTTAGTGTCGCTCGTGCAAAAGGCCCCGCCCAGCAAACAGTTCTCAATTATCAATCTTTCCTGAAGTAATGCGTGCCGCCCATCCAGAATGTTCTCCGCGTTGTCAAGAAGCTTGGCTAAAAGGGGGGCAAACTCAATGGGGATGACGGAGAGCCCATAACTTGCACACTGCCAGAGAATCGAAAGCACCTTACAATGCAACGAAATTCTCATTGGTGTACCTTCAGTTTCCCCTCCACCGTTCAGTAGGCGGGCTAGTTGAAGCACGCAGTCAAACTGTATCCTGTGGAAGGCGTCACCCGACTGAGGGAAAGATGGCTTATCATCCTCAATAACAACCTTTGCTCGCCGCAAGGATACAGTCTGGCGGCTCTCGTCACCTTCAATCACCTCGCAGATTTCGTCCTCGAGAGAATAATCCACCACAGTAGCAACTACCTTGGTGTGCTTCGATTTCTGTACCATAATACGGTCCCCAGGGACAGCTAGCCGCGAGCCGCCATGCACAATACGGAGCGCCAAAGAAGTATCAATACTGTCTACCGCATCCCCAAGGTTTTGGGTAATCCAATAGTGAAGCTTCTCCCTCCAGCAATGTGTTGAGTTATGGGAATTCATGCGCTGCAGTAGCGCCAAGGACGTCCATACCTCCATGGGCGCGCAGGACTCAGCTGTCCTCCGCGGCTTCTGGTACAGTGTCCATTCCAGGTCGCGCCCCAACGAAAGCAGTGTGTCGAGAAAACCAGGGCACTGAGCATCTTCCTCAATAGTATGCGGCAGGGTCAAACTCAGGAATGTGTACCACGCAGTGATAAGAGAGCAACGAAGCCTTGAGCCGCACCTAATGCTAGTGAGTGCATAGTGAGTTCCTTTTTGAAGAACCACAGCTACACGTTGGATGCAGGACAGAAGAATTTCACCGCTTGCACATGTAAGTAACTTGGCAAGCACGGTCAAATGAGCACACAGAGACATGACAAAAGGCTCCGCTGATGGAAATGAAATTGTGCGATCGAGTTCCACACAGATACACTCCAGACAATGTCCAAAACACATCCGAATATCTTCAAGTGCACCGCCAGATTCCGAGGATGGAGTTCTACAAAGTTCAGCTACACAAATTGCTGCTCGGAGTGAGAGAGCGCGGAAAACATCCCATGCTCGTTCCCCAACTCCTCGCCTTACCAACTTGGACGTTTTCAACTTATCAAACATAAAGCGTTCTCGGCCAAAATTGACCTTAATAAGGCCCCTTCCTGACATACCTATCAGCGGATGCAACTTCTGTTGGAACATGTGTACTGTAGCAACAACGTACCTCCCATTTCTGGTCCAAAAAAGTTCTCTTGCCTCGGTATTCCAACCGCAACCTATAACATCGCCGATGCCAAATGTACATCCTACCGGGCGGCCAAGCGTATTCCCTTCATAAAGCACACCTTCCTCACTGTGCAGCGCAAAGGACTCACTATCCCAGCCAGGGAGCCGGGACAAGCTGTAGTCAGGGGGCCCCACACCAACGCAGCAACTCGCACCAGGGTATAAGTCCACAATATGCACTTCAAAGAAGTATGAAATCCCTTTGCGACTGAACAACCACTCACAAGGCGCCACGCACGTCCCACGGCACCCCAAACCCTTTAATGTACACCCAGACCTCCCGATGACCAGAGATGGTGCGACGCCGCTAGGAGAAAGCACTGTTGTTCGGAGGCTCTCCGGTATGCTTCCGTTCAAGTTTTGAAACTCGATTGTCTTACGGCTCTCGAAGCGCCACAAAGCGCACAGCTTTGTTATCACATCCCCTCGCATCCTCTGAAAATCAGTCAATCGAAGCTCCGAGGTAAGCAAAGCCAGTAGGGCATCGGCCCATATACCGCGCTCTTCAGTCCCTACATTACTCATGACGAGCTCTAATAACTGGAAGAAAGCACCATGAAGTCGAAGAAAGTCCTCCTTCGAACAACACTGCACGTTGTCTGCATAATGCCACCCAGTGAAAGCTTTGGCCAAAACCGGAAGAACTATTTTTCCCAGCGGCTCACTCGTTTTTGCCTCTTCCATAAGCTGCTTCAACAAAAGCATGCCGGTGAGGCGGTACTGTGCCCGTTCGACCTGCTGAGCAACCATGCTGTCAAGCCGATCCCGGCTTATTTCCTTGTCCTGAAGAAACTGTACAATTATAGCACCTATGACTCCGGCGTCATCCTCTCGCTGATGCGGTAATCTTGTTTTCAACGTGCGCAATGCCTTCCAGAAGTGAAACAGACGTCTCCACTTTCTCTGTGGATTTGAATCCCTCCCTTGACGCTTGGCACGTGGACGCACCTCACCCTCTGATCCGCATACAGGTTCAAAACGCGCTAAAAATAGCGCCCGCTGTTCTAGAATATTGAGATATTCGGGATCCTCCTGACGTAAGGAAAGAACTAACGATCTCATATTGTGAGCGTGCCTAAACATCGGAAAGAGGCTTTGCTTAGTTGCCTGCTTCAGAGACTCTGTGGGCAGAAGCAGGGAACAAAATGCCGCCATAATAAGACACTCAAGTTTTGTCAGTCGCTCGTCGCGAATGATGAGAAGCGCCCCTGGGTCATCACGGCGCATCTCCTCAACAACTTTTGATATTGCGCCTACACCCTGCTGCAGGTTTCTGATGAGTGCATCTCGCTCAGAGCCTGTCTTGCGCATGCCGCACGACATGAGTCGGAGGTATATAGGATCGATTTTCACCGTCACAATATCTGGACAAATAAGCAACGAGCACCCAATGCGACACAAGGCTGAAGTAAGTGCTACCCCAAGGTCATGTGGAAACCGCTCATTCCCCGGGAGTCCTTCAGTAAGAGAAAATAATGTTTCACGACACCCCTTCAAATAAGGCACACAACTAGCTTGCACACTTGTTGGCAACAGTGAAAAGGCAATGCTAAAGGACGGCAGTAGTGCACCAACAATACTCTGCTCCATGCAAACAACTATTCCACTCCAATAATAATCAGGTTTGCTGCGAAGGGCCCTAAGGAAAGATTCCATTATTTTTTCACTCGTTCTCAAGAGTAGTTTTGCGTAAGATGCCACACACTCACCACACTCTCCTTGTGGCACCTCCACAGCCTTGGCAAGAAGTATCTCCTGGAAAACTTCAAGACAGCGGCTCGCACTCTTCACAGCGTCCAGAGCCCTGTCACGGCCAGAGATCCATTGCTCCACCTGAAATATTTCCTCGTCCATTAGAGAAATGCAAAAATGCTGCGCATTCTCAGCGGAGGCCATCAGTAAACTCGAAGCGTGCAAGGACTCATAATGCTCGAGCAAGGAACGGAAAAGGGCGTCCTCTTTTTCTGTAATTCTTGTGCGTCCCGCTTGTCCTTTGATAAATGCAAATCTAGACGTATCTGAAAGCAAGCAGCGGCACGCCGTGGAGAGAAGGCCAGTGTCAAAGAAAGGTTGCCGGAAAGAAAGACGCAGCAACGCAGTTCGCGCATCAGGTGGATCACCACACCCCCGAGCAGCAGCAATAAGAGATTGTGCATCAGGGAACGGGCCCCCGATCTCTCCCTCTAGACTTTCAGGGTTGCTCTCGATTCTGAAAACCAAGTTCGCATGAAGCAAGGAGCACAGTCGTCTGACATGCTCGTCATCTTCCTGATCCTCCAGCACCATCTGAATAAATTTGAGCAAGTTTCCCAAAAGACCATCCGATGCATCCAGGACGAGTTTAGGAACTCGCGCAAACCATGGCAACTGATCCACTAGGCACCGCTCCACACCCACAAACTGCTCCGCGTAAGCCGAGCATTGCGTGAGCAGGTCTCTCTCGCAATCCCAAATCCCCCGATACGCCACCTTCAAAAACAAATGGGGTTGTTTATGCAACTCCCACACAAGCAGTCGTCTTGGATGCTCTGTCGAGGAGGCATAGCATGTCAACGAGTGTCGCGAAGAACAATACGCGAGACCCTTTAGCGCAACCCGGCCCGATAAATCGATTCTTACCTGGAACACCAAAGTTAGATTATGCAGTGCATACTCGCAAACTATGATACAAGGACCGTCAGCCGCTACCGCCAGAGCAACACATCCAGGTGATGTCGAAAAATACACATTGCTGGATGACTCACGCCAAGCAATAGGAGCAAAGTCATCAATATACCTCATGGATTGCGGGGTAGCGATGGGTAAACCATCAACATTCGACCAGCCCGCCTGCCCATGGTGCAAAATTGCATGACAGCCACTTGGAGAGTGGTCTGCAATTACGTCGCCCTCGCCTTCGTCGAGAGGATAATACCCTATAAGTGCGGGCTCCTCGCTCTTCACACAACGCCTGCTATCTCGGTAGAGCTGCGGGGAAGTTCGGTAGCAGTTCCAAATGCGCACTTCCGCCAAAAAGCCTATAAAGGATTTCCCAAGGGCGCACTCTGCGTCGGATATAGCCTTCGGCCACACAAGCGCAGGGGCGGAAGCAACAATAGCATCATTCACCCACAATTCCCAAGAATTCCCCTTAAATAAAAGACCCACATGCCACCACCGGTAACAAAAGGCCACTTTATCCGGAACATGATATGATACAAAGGACACTCCAAGGTGTGGTGTCCTCGAGCCACCTCGCCATGTCACACCACCAGAAGTTGGCTCAATCTCAATTAGTATCTCATCGGTGTTCTTATCACCAATTGATAATATTGTTTGGCTATCAGAGCAGCTGCACGGATAAACCCACATCTCGATGGTAAAGGGATGAAATTTCTCCTTCAACGTAACTCTCCCGACCGTTATTAAATTCGTCTTTGTAAAGTAATAACACTTCCTTCTTAAAGGCCATGAGTAAGGACCTCTCTTCAGTGTATGCTGTGAACTCAAGTGAATCTTGTTATGATCTTTCGATAAGATAGCGTTAACGTCGCTGCTAAATACGTAACACTTGCTATTAGACAACCTCGTAGCCTTGCTGCACACAAGACACGTAAGGGCGCCACCACAAATACGAAACAAAACGTCACGTACCGCAGCTATGTTGTTATCGAAACTGAACACCACCTCTGATACTTCCGAAGGTTTACCCTTCCCATGATCCCACCTTTCAATAGTGTAATGGAGAACCCCGGCGGCGGAGTGTATCCGATGAACTGCGAAGAGCTTCGTGCCGTCACAATAAATAATTTGACCACCTTTCTTAACCGAAACATCAAACCGCTGACGAAGCCTAAATCGCGTACCCATCAGCCCGAGTTGGTCAAATACCCACGCACTAGACTTGCTACAAACAAAGAGCCTCTCCCTGCTGGGAAAACAATACACAGGCACATCATATACGGGACAAGAAAAATCACACATACGTGGAAGGAACCCGTCAGCTTCAACTCTCATATAGGTGACGGAGTGCTGCAATGGTGGAGGACGGTAGTCGACCTCTGCGCTCTCATTTGCCGACATACACAAAAGACACTTTACGACAGCACTAAGTTTTTCGCAGCGTAGGGCCAGAGAAAATTCAGCGTAACTAAGGCGACGATATTGCTCCTTTTCTAGGGCAGTTAAGTCAACACTGGCTTTGAACGACTGAATAACATCAACGCAAACAGAAATATCATCCTGGGTATAGTCCATCATAAAAGCCATAGACTCCATGCTTTCAATGAGGGAATCGAAAAACAGTCCAATGTTAGGACAGGCAATGGGCCCCAACGATACAATTGACTGGAGGAACCTTGGATTATGAATTTCACGCCGTGCAGTCAAAGCAAAAGACTCAATCGCTCCTAACATCTTTCCCCGAATGAGTGCCGACGCAGCAAGAGAGCGTCTAAGCCTCATGCACCGGGCTGCATCAAGCTCTTCGAGAGTACTAGTGTGTTGGTCAGTTATGTTCTTCGAATTTTTTATAAGTGTTTGCACATAGCTGATGGCGTAAGGGGGTTCACAGGAAAGCAACGGTACTTCAAGTTCAGTTAACAATGTGACGGGACTAGCTGGAACATCACTTTTGCGGTGAACGCATGTGTCTAACATGTCCGCAATGCTAAGAAGTCCCCAATCGCCTGAATCTTCCTCCATACCTAACCTAAGAAGTCCAAAACGTACAGGAAATATGATATATGAAACAATAATTCAGTCAAGAAAATGAGGGATCTTCTATATGTCTTTAAAATATATGAAGCACATCTATTTAAAGTACAAACTAACAAGTTACAATTTGTTGGCAAAAGGTAATCTGCTCACCAAAGGGGTCACTGGGAAAAACGGACACGGAGGTATTGAACAATATCTATGACCATCGGCTGTTTGAAGGTACTAGGAAAATCATTCACATCAACATTACATTTCTCTAGTGCAAGTAGTAGGATTCCTCTAGCAGATGTCTCGGGAAGGAGACACCATCTTGTCTTGTACAGTTCACTACTCAAGTGGAGACACATTTGAATCACTCGTTCGCGATCGCTTCTGAAAATTGTGCCCAACTGTGATATTTCAAACAGCACAGAACGCAAACACGCCTCAATAAGCAAAACATTTTGTCTTACCACTTCGTGTAACAGCATCTCACACGCGGTGATATCATTAATATCCACTTCATGAGAATATTTAGCCAAAAGACCTTCACCATCAGCATAAACACGCCACTTCAACGAATACGACAGGCAACTATAAAAAAGGACATTTGGGTGAAACTTCACCTTACAAACGGTCCTGAAGCAATGTAATACTATTATCGCGTGCCGGGACAACGATCGCGGAAGCTTAGAAACGAGTAGCCTGTCAATTATTTCCTTATCATCATCATCCACCAAAAGCATATCCATAACCCCTACCCACTAGTTTGTGCAGAGCAATAATTTAAAAGCGAACAAAAAAATTGGGACAGAATATGAAAAAAAGAGAAAAGAATAAGATTTTGTAATAAATGAAGAAGACCATGGGCAAAAATATCTAAACTGTGTGGTACGATATTTTACACCACCATCATTTAGCCACTAAACTCAGCAGTAACAAGAAATTGGTAACAAGCCAATTTGTTTATATATCCTTCAAAAAAAAATCTCTCGTGAAAAAAAAAGAAAAATCCACCATCGCTCGGCTGGACATTCATCCACAGCAGCAGCAACTATATAGTCAGTAACAGCAAAACATGATCCATATACCTCATCGCTCCGTCTGTCCCAACATATCAGATGATTGGATATTCACCATCATACGTACAGCAAATAAAAGTATGCCGATGACAAACGATCCCATAATAAGGCCTCCAGCGGTATCGCCAGACAACGAAATCGTGTTATCCGAAATATTACCTCTATTATGAGCACGTGCAGTGTGGATAACAAAAGCAACCAAAATGAAATAAAAGACGAACTTCATCGCACCTTCTTGTCACTAATACTGGGATTCCTTTTCTGATATAAGTGAACTTCGAGAGGAGAGGAACACGAATTACTGTCACATAAAAACAGGATGCAGGCGCAATAACACAAATACGCGTACCTGTGCGAATATGAAAAATAAGTCAATCACAAAAAGCGAAGCACACGGTAAGAGTTTAAAAAAAAAAAAAAGTGATGAACGCAAACATGTTTGTGCTTTTAAACATCAAGCATGTGAAGATTAATAAATAAATAAATGGTGTGTTTAAACAAGTCACTACCCCATTACTAGGGTTTTTTACAGGAACGAACATTTCGAAGGTACCACGCGGACCACCTGTTGCGCTCTCCCGCCGGTATAGAACCATAATTCTGATAATCCGACATACTTCTCCGCAAATTAGACCAATTAAGCAACCGTTTGCTGTCGGAGGGATCATCACCGTTCAAGAACTCTTCCCTTAATAGAGATACATCTGATGGAGACAAGTATGCCATACTCTCGGTATCTATTTCACCTTCTATCATTTCTAACAGTGAATTGTAATCCACATCACCAAATTCGTCATCCTCAATATTATCACTTCTGGTGAAAAGGGTAGGCATGCTAACCCCATGTATGGCTTTTTTGTTAATATCAGCCTTTAACCGAATAGCATCGTGAATACTCACTCTTTTATTTACGTTCCCAAGAAACTCAAGTGCGACTGACCTTTTTTCCGCAAGTGCCCTTGCCTTCCAATCGTAGCCTTCAGTGCCATCATCCCAGGACGAAAAACATGCGCCCCACACAGGGGTTAGGGTAAATATTCTTCTCATTAGCTGCTCATGCTCCTAAACATAAAAAAAAATAAAAAATAAAAAGCAACGATAATAATAAAAAAAAAAATGAAACGATAAACCAAGAATACAGTAATCATGTTGTAAATAGCATTGCCAGACAAAAAAAAAAGACCTGAAGCAAAGGAAAAAAAAATGTTATTCTACTGCCAAATTCTTTAAAAAAACATGAAGCTAAACGGAACGTGTTCCTCGACGTCACTGGACACGCAATGTAGGAAAACACAGCGCAATATAAAATCAAAGCAACGATAAGTGACAAAAAAAACAATGCACCAAAAGATATTACACGATCATGGAAAAGTGAATATATGCACTGGTAAAGGTAAACCTAACAGTTCTCAGCTCCACACTTCAGAAAGAGTTAACTGGAAACACCCACAAAATGAGAGATTCCAAAATCCTTTCATCTGTCAGGCACCCAGCGTGGACGTTTTCTTTTTTCTCTTCTCCTCTCCCTCGTTGATAAGACGGTAAGCGAGGAAAAACAGATCCTAGCCAGCTCGCTCAGCCTGCAAGTCATAATTATCAAGCCGTTATTGGGAAGCAGTGGGTTTGAGTTAAATGGATCCAAGGTAAAATCTGTTTGCAAAGGCTATTAACGGTTACGCACTTTGAGGGGGGCAGGAGCGAGAAATAAACTCTATAATAATAATGGCAATCATGTGCCGAGTCGATATATGTTCAAAACGTTGGGAAACACTCCCTCTTCTACATTTATCGGTGCAACTAAGTTTTTGCCCCGCTCCATACACAACCCGATTAGATTACGAACACCCTTCTCATCTATGTCTGAATCAAATGCCACTACCATCATTTTACTGTTCCCTTTACAATAATCACAAAATAAGGAACGAACGCCTGACTCTGTTGAGTCGCCCACGCCTTCTACTCCGTCAACCCCATTCCCTAAGAGAAGTTCACCCAATGGTGCCTCAACTTCCTTATCAAATTCAATAGCAAATGTTGAAGGCGCTATCAAGTTGTCTTCACCAATGACATTCATATAGAAATGACTACCAAAAACGGAAATTATATTTTTCCACCTCTCTACTTCAATGCTTCCCCCGCTACCGCAGCAATGTCTGATTATGCAAAAGGTTATTCCGGTGATGTAAGAATCAAATCCCGCCTCGTGTACTTTGCAACTGCCCTCATCGACCTCTGTATTGTATAAATTAAACTCCGGTGGGCTTGTGAATTCAAGTGGTTTTGGCGACGATTTGTTTAAAGCAATGGCTCTATCATACAAATCCTTTAGGCAAAAGGATTCAAGTGGGCTTCTTTTAACTAACTGACGCCCGAGGGTTTTAGTATCATATATCACAGGAAAATGGTAGTTGACAAGTTTTTTATAAGCATCATAATCATCAGGAAGTGGTCCCGCATGCATTTGCACCAAAAACATTATATCAAGCCAGAAATTGTGACCAACGAGGGGTTTTTTGTACTTAATCAAACATTTCCAAAAAGGTTGGAACCCCTCAGCCATCCCCGTCTCCGAAGCCGTTGGGTCCTCTAACCTTGTTGTCTCTTCCTTTAAGGCACACGGTTCCATTCGGCGAACTGTCACCAAAACTGATGTTCCCATCGATAAAGGTTTGTCGTACTCCATCGCAATGTAGATTCGCTCATTCCGTAACTTGGACAGAGTCAATTGTTCGACTTCTTCATATATAATAGCACGAAGGGTCAAACAATCATCGTTACACACTGGTGAGTCGTTATACCATTTCCTGATATGGTTAACAAGAGAATTGGAAAGGATATCCACTAAACTCAGAGCACACGGTGTTTTACCTCTATGTGACGCTCCTCCGTTGGTATCGCCGTATGGCATTCCAGTTGTCAACCACTTCTGAAAATTCATGCCGTTATTTAGCAGAAACTTTAGTGCACTCGTATCTACCGCAAAATCGCCATTATCCTTGAGCAGAAAGAAGTTATACGCCCTAACCTCGTATTTATCACCCACACGTTTGAAAATGGACACACCAAGTTGAAACGCCACATAGCGGCTAACAACCTCTCGTGATATCGCATAGAGATCCTTCAAGCACATCGTCTTCAACTGTGGCCTTTCAAGGTGATTTACACCTGTCATTTCCTGGTCGAGTGCAAAGAAATCACATTTTTCCATTGAGTCTCTGAAGTCATTAAAAATTTCGGAGCAGTTAAACTTGCTCACATCCATTATAACCACAACTGTAAGCTTTATGCTCCCTTAATATGAGAAATTTCGAAGATGAAACGTACGACAAATGAACAAGAACCAAAAGCAAAAGAAACAGCTTTATAGGAGGCAAAGCCATTAGATAAAGTTGTTTCTGCTTCTAAAGCACAATTTTACCTAAAAAGAGCGCGTTAAAAGAAAAGTATTGCTGCAAAAAGCAATGGAGCTACTTTTAATCCAAACTGATACGCGAAAATAAAAACAAGTCTAGGGCAAAACATACTAAAGTTGCACTTAACAAAGCAAATGATGAAGCAAACACCTCTGCTGCGTTGTCTTCATGGCAGCCTACGCCACAACGGTGGGGCAGCGGTTAAAATGAAAGACGCCTCCAGCCAGTCATACTGCGAAACGCAGCTGGATCTCCATCGGCAGCTCTACAATTTCGGGGAAAAACAAGTCAAAGTGCACTGGCATCAACCAAACGATAATATCTATATTCATGAGCCCCGCGAGGCGTCACTCCCGCCGGGTAACCCATCAAACCCACCAAACCCCAAATAATGCAAAATTCTTAGCAATAAATAAGGGAAGGTGCACATGCACCCGGGAGGCACTTCAATCACCAGAAGCACCCGAGGATAAGGAAAGACCTTTGGGAAGAACAAAAGCACTTCAAGCCGGCGTAGAGGTGCCGGGTGGAACATCAGGCAGGAGCGCCAGAAGCACTTGCAACGGCAGCCGACACAAAGTCATACTATGTAGTGCCGTGAACAGTGAACCAACACAGATGAACACGTCGACGACGAGAGTTCCGAGCACACAAGGGCCAACTCACTCTCTGACGTAGCGCACCCCGGTAGTAACCACCCCGGACCCGGGATTAAGCGCTGCAGCCACGCCAGGCCCCCAAGCAAGGTACTGGCCTCTCCCGCATAACGCAAACTGGATGAGTAGAAACAGAATTGAAACATTCTACCGACTGCGACCAAGATATCACGACAGAGCACTTGATTCTACTACTGAGAGACTGCAGCCCAAAAATAACACGATACGGATCAGACAACGGCGGTGATACCCAAGCCCGAGAAGTGGGCAAACTTTTCTGAGAGCCTACACCGTATTTACCTGGTCCAGAAAGGCTTATAGCTTCGATAGACGCCACCACCGTCCATCGACCGGGGTAGCTCACTTTCGAACAAAAGAAAATACTCAAAAAGATGGTAATAGTGGGCCCTGCAATCTCTTGCCAGCCAACAAGATGAAGGTCGCAGCTGGGACTTCGACACAACTTCTCTTCTGTGATGCTAGAGGTGGTCTAGTTGATCAATGTTTTGTGCCTTTCTCAGCGTAAAGTCACAAGATCATAAGTGACATGGGCCAAGTCGATGCTCCACCCTTTATTCTTTTTTATTATGCACTGATTAAACGTGTTCCACTCTCCACACTTCTACCCTAACCCTGAATCCTCACAGAAGATGTTGAGCTCCGCATTCTCACAACCCTCGTTTCACTCAATGAAACCTCCAGTGGGTTTGTGGGCCTGTCGGAAGTACTTTCGCGAGGTCGCTTTCTCCTGCATCCTAAGATCCGTACCCGCTTATGCAGCTGCTGCGCGGAGAGATGGAATACTCTGGCATTCGGATGACCTCTCCCTCTCCACAGTTCTTTGAGGACTCAATTCCTTTTTAGGGGACGTGGACGCCACGACACTCTCCATATCGAATAACGCCTTCAGAAAGGTTCCCAACTGCATGCCAAAGCGTTTCTATCCCTCTTTCAGCTGATCCACTTTACACTTTTCAGCCTCAGTTCAGTTTCAAGCCCAGTCATTGTGATCGATAGGAATTCGTTTGGCACCGTACGCAGCAATTGCATTGGCTGGGTCACCGCTTCTTCCACGTCAGCAGATGGTAATCCACAACCAGCACCGGCGTCGTCAACCGACGCGGAGCACAAATGAACTTCACCAGGCTCCAACACTGCTGGGTATGTGGCTGTTAACATCGAAGCATTTTCTCTCCATCTTTCCATTGAATTTTCTTCGAGCATCTTCCTTCTCCACTACGTTAGCGTGTTCACGTTTCCCTTTCGCCCACACATTCCTGAATCATTTTGTCCAGCTCCATGAGCTCCGGCGTCCACTTTAGGGTGCGCCCCACCCGTTAGCATCGCTTTTTTTGCAGCCATTGAGACACTCCTCGATAATGCTTCATTGAGGGCACCCGCAGACTTCGTGGGCCCTCTTGACCTCCGTCGGTTGTGCATGCTGCTTGGATTCTGAAACACATGCTAGTTGACCACGTCCCACGCATACAAGGCTCTGGTGGAGCTGGCAGGAGCAATCGTTTCCACGCCCAAGCCCACGCATACTTCAAACGTGATCCCATAGTGGCAACAGTCAGGACTCACCGTGGATGTCCGATGCAAGACATCGGTTTCTGTGCAGCGTGATATCCGACGACGACCGTATTGCCGTGGTGGGCTGTCTTCGCGTTGGCCATCCAGTGCTCACGGTTTGCATCTTCTTTTCGAAATATCACTCGGCAATGTAATTACCCGCGACGCCTCTCGGACGCAGTGGTTCCCACAATGCGTGATGAAAATTTGTGCCTATCCCCACAGCCAATGGTCACGCAGCCCCCGCCAGGTAGTTCAACACACAGCTACAAGCACAGGCGTTTATGGGGAAGTATGCCAATATGATTGTTAACGTCATGCCGTTGCGGACACCCATCACGTACGATTCTGCAATCACTCCTACACCTTCCTTCACCGGAGTCGATGCCCCTCCTTAGTGTGAAGAGTTCTTGCCAGCTCAGTGTGCCGACATCCACTTATCTTAAGCGAAATGCATTCCTTTGGCGCCAAATGCGCCTCCTTTATGAGACGGAGCGCAGCCCTATCATCATGTAGTCATCTCCCGAGAGCAGCCTCTTTGGTTGGGAGATTCCGATGGGCTCCATATATCATGAGGTACAGGGTTTTGTTCATCCCACCCAAGAAGTAGAGGAGCATTTTCACAACTTCATCCACCCTAGAGTGCCGGTGATGCCGCCTGCTCCTCTGTTGGCTGGGTGTCTCTTGCCTGCCTCATTTTTTTTCTGACCGGGAACAATACAGGTGCTTGGGTTCCTCTTAGAGAAAGTATCAGACCCTGGCATCACGATGAGGTGGACGGCGCACCCTAAGATGTTACATGTTGAAGAGTATTAGGCTACATTTTTATCACGGTGAGAGATATCGTTTACTATGAGGTGGAAATCCACATGGACTTTGAATTGTCGAAAAGGCGTGAAAAAAAAAGGAAAATTGTTGTGTGATGCTACAATCGCTCTTCCTTCTTCGACCATTGCATTGGCACAGCACCGCGTACACCGCATGTGGGCGATTCAAAAAATATTACCAAAGGAAACCTTAAAAGTCCTTTGAGGGTGGACAGAGTAACCTCAATACATTTAAAACGAGAGGCAGTTTTCAATACACATGTGAACGTGAATTATTTTAAGTTTTTTCTAGGCTGACGTAAGTTTTCTTTATTGGAATATGCGAAAGGAATGATCCAGCACCACCGAATTTTAATCATACTAATGATCGGTTATGAAACAAATATTTTTTTAATCCGAGTTATGGGATTTTTAATGTCACAAAGCCTGGCTGAGTAAGTTCTGGAAAAACACACCCAAGCTTCTCCGCCTCGCGTGGAAAACAAGTTGAGGGCATTTGGGGCACCTGACCTTTGGCCAGTTTATAAAGTGACCTCTTATCCCTTTCAATCCTCGTCTTCCCTCCCACAAATGATGTGAACGCGCACTCTAATGATATCGCATTTTTTTCTTGGCTTGGGGAAAGGTAAGGCGCAGATAATTCCTTTAGAAAGTAGCTAATGGAGAAAAAACCGACATTGCAGCGTCAGCACGAAGTGATGAGGGTCAAGCGCGTGAAAGTAGTCGGCTCAAATAGACGTGCCAAATATAAAAAGTGAAGGACATTGGCATTCCAGAGAATTTGGTCGCCCAGAAAATCGAAAAAAAAATCTCAAACGTACGCATGATAACGGATGACGGGATAGAAACAATACATCAAACGCTGAGACGGAGCCCAGGAAGCCTGGTATTAAGTGAGTGTTGTAATCTCTACCCAACTTAAGGGAGGCAGTAGGAGCAGCTCATAAGTCCCGAAATGGAGCGCAAACGAATTTGTACAATGAAAAATGGTGGGATAAGGGGAAGGAGTTGGCAGTGGAGGGATCAGAAAGCGAAGTAGGTAAAAAATGCGAATAGGCTGTCGATCAAAGCATATTGCGACACTTCTAATCGTTTGATAAGGACATGACCAATATCAAAGACCTGCGCAACGATCGGTACACTGCTGTGTGACTTTCGAAGACAATTACACCCTGCACGGACAAGGCAGACACAGTCGACGTGGAAATAAAGTATGATTTTTCCTGGGAAATTCCGCAACTGAGCAGAAAGAAATTTTAGAGATATTGAAGAAAATGCCCAAACTACACTGGTGATCTTTTTCAGTCTGACCTAAATCAGCGCAATATTCAGGAACTTTTCCATTTTCCATGGTTGCAAGAAATCCAGCTCGGATATTAGTAGGGGAGTTGCAAAGGAAAACAGCAGTTAGCCAAATAGAACAAGTTAGGCACATAAAGGTGCAGGACCCCGGACTCTTTGTAGTTAATACAAGGAGTAGTAAAAGGGATTGAGTTGCCCTGCATTTCCAGTGCAAGGTGCGGCCCGTCGTTGGGAAGGGATCATGTTGATGTTGAAGGAAGTTTCATCTATTTCCATGGAAGGGAAACATCTACCGTTTACTGGGCTCTCATGCCATAAGCATTCAACAATGACCCACACAAGGCACCGTCACGCATGGCTATCACACGCAAGGACACCACGAAAAGCACCGTGAGGACGACATCTGAAGTGGACATGACAAGTGCCCTCAGCGCCTGCTGTCAAGTATTCCAATTTTACAAAATGACGGGGTGTCCCTTAAAAAGATTGCGCGTTGAGTTGCGTGACGGCGTAAGTGAACACGGGCGACTCCAACTTCCCCCAAAGCTGAATACTCGTACATCTGTGGAGTTAACATGGAGCAACGTTGGGAACCTGGGACCTCTAAGTGTTGTGTGCTGAGTGAATCACCGCAACTTGCGTCGCGTATGTGGAGGAATTGGGCGAGTGAACCGGTTCACCGCTGGAGGCCCCTCAACGTAGGAAGGGGTCACCGGCAGGAACGCGTTATTTCTTTTTCACAATTAACGAGGGTGTGTCTACCGCATTAAGGGGACTCCATAGGATAAATAAGGGAAGCTACATTTAAGATATGAAAATGCTTGTCCTTATCGTTGCAGTGGATCGGCGGCTATCTCGATTTCATATCAATGAAACAGTCCACCGAACTATGGGAACCATGTGCACGAGCATACGAAACAGGAGATCACGGAAACGGGCACCAACCGTGTGAGGCGAACGGGCGTGGCAAAAATACAAAAGCAGCACTTGGAACCACCATAAGATGGGCAGTCCCTCACACCTCTGATGGTAGTTAGTGCAAGAGGGTAATTTATCTCGTGGCTGAGGCCGAAGGGAGTGATCAGCGGAATTGCTGGACCACGGTCTTACTGTGGCATATCGGACTGCCGATGGGTGGCGCAAGGTGGGGCGGTGCCCACTTTGGATTTGAATGCGTCCCCCTCTCAAAAGGTTCCATAAGGATATCTCTATACAAGTTTCCAGTATTGTACAAAAGTGGGGGAGTCAGTGAGACTCGTTCGTCTCCCAATGTATCACGACTGTCGTTCTGGGAGACGGCTGCAGATAATGGAAGTCGTGGCGGGTGACCTTCGCGCAGCGTGGCAAAATGCGCCGCACAAGCATTACTGACGCAACATGTTTGAACTTAAGGCGTTCGCACCAACGTGGCGGTGGGGGTTGTGATTTGCAGGAGTAAGACTTTAGTACAGAATATGGTACAGAGTTGCGCTAGATGAGTGAAATAACTTCTTGCAACAGAAGAGTTCTCTGACACGATGTGGTACCATCTCACTCTGGCATCAAGGTTCAGGGCTCCATGTCGAGTACCTGTCAAAGAAGCACTACAAACACGACTCAAACGCTGGTGTGCCGTGCCCATGAGGGAAAACATTGAGCAACGTGACCACAAGGTGCCCCGCGTATGGTGACTATCGAAATGGGGACCGCTGCTATCGTTCGCTAGCGACGGCATGAGGCTCAGTGGACCCAAGCGGAATATCACAACCTGAATGGACGCTCAATTTTTACTGGAGAGCCACAGCCCAATCGCGGGCCATGCTCCGCGATCAGTCGTCCCCGGTAGCCGTCGACAATCCTTCGACACAACAAGGGTTGGTGGGGTTGGCGAATGCTTTTCTCGAGGCTGAGTCCCGTGGGGCTTACGCACGACTGCTGTACTGTGTGCGAACGCGATTCTTCCCCACTGATGACGTGTTGGAAGCCACCACGTCGTAAACGTGGGTAGCTATGAAGAAGGACAAAAAGGATGTTTTGATTCGTTCGCTGACTTGGAAGATGGTGGTTATGGTTATCATTGCTCGTCCTCAGGAGCAACTTGTGGCGGAACGTGCCACTTTTTGATCGCGCTCGCTGCAGCTCATTTCTACCGGCTGCGTACCCTAGTGCGCATGCTTTTCTCCTTGGCCAGTTTCTGAACAGAAAGCGAGGAAAGGTTGGGTTCTCCTGAAAGACTCTTTGAGTGAGGTTGTGAGACTGATGAGTACCCTTCTTCGAGTATCTCCATTGTGTTTAGCTGCTGATTTTTTTGTGTAGCACAAGTCGACAACGGACTTTTTGAACACCCATCTCTTCAGAGTGCTCGCGTCTGAGTAGCGTTAACTCTCCCCCTATCGTTTTTGTTTTGGTAGATTGTGAGTTCGCTGAGGTGCTTTGTTGAACTTGTCTCTCTGGCGGGATCTGACTCATGACCAATAACGGCCCATTGTCTCCGGGCGCGTTGTTGGTACAGATCAGTGATAATGGCAACCTGCACGGAGGATTTTGTGCTGGAGTGGAGTGGTGTGCATAGCATGCTGGTCATCTTTAACCCTGCTGCATCTCTTTGTTTTCATTGGGAAAGCGGTGGCTTAGGTGTGGGATTGCGTAAGAAAGGCCACCCAACCCTCTTCCCCCGTACGAATTGGGGGTGGTAAATCAGGGTGCCTTCGGCGCTCGCTTTTCTGCTCCCTATGAATGTTGTATATAAAAGCTAGGCTCTGCCATTCGTGGCATTTTCTCAGGTTCGGTGGGGGTGCTGGTGATGGAATACCTCGGAAGTTTTCTTCTACGTTAAATGTTCTTATCTAGTGGAGTACGAAAAACAGACTTAGGGGATTTTTTCCTATGGAGAGGGGCAGGCATTTTCAGCGACCAGCGCCGCGTGATTCGCAGCTTCGCTACATCCTCGCAAGACTTGAACTGTTATTACCAATTTTTAACTCTGTAAATATCGGGCTAACTCCTGCTTTGGACTGCAGTAAGGGGTCAACCGTCCTGAGTGGCGAGCGTAACATGTACAACATTATCATTATTATAAATCAAATGGTGGGGAAATATGTTCTTTTCACCGGTTGTAACGCTGCCCAATCTTTTAATTTAAATTTTAAAGGCACCAATGATCTTTTCAGCACTGTTACCGCGAACTGCACATTTGGGCTATACATTCCCTTCTACGCTGTCTCTAGCCTTATGAAAAAAGCCATTTCCACACCTTAGCGGTGTTGTTGCTGATTGCTCTTATTGGGTGTTCGATGGTGCTACTGGACTGGCAACTTTGAGGAGCTACATTTCTCATTAATACATTTCTGTTCGTAGATACTGGAGTTTGGGTATGATATTGGACGACTGACTGATGAGTTTTACATTTTACTGGCGTGTAGTTCACGGGATAGTTTTATACCTTCGCTGGGTAAAGGTGTCTGCCTTTTTTTTTTGCGGGTTGTTTGTTCGTGCATATGTGAGGGTTATATTGTAGTGGAAGCTGCTGGCTGTCCTCTACCACTTTGCTTTATTAAGCAACATATTTTGTCTTTTACTCTATCACCCAGTAACATTGATGCATTTCCCATTTTTCCTAGAAGTATATAAGGTGTGTATGGGCTAGATGTAACTACCTAGGTCTCATGAGCTGACGGTGTTTTATGTAACTTGAAGATTTGTTTACTCTTATTTCTCTCCAGGACAAGCATAAAAAAGTATCACCGGAACAAGGACTTTGTAATTGTTTGTTGTTTTTATGTGTTAAGATGGATTCTGGGCTGAAGACCTGTCCATCAGTCTCTGTGGTTGATTATGTAGCTTGTGTGTGGCTAATTTGCTTTCTTGCTTACACTTGTAGGAAGCATGATATTAGAAAGGTGAATCTTTTTGATACAGTAGTTAAAGCCGAGACGATTGGTGCCAATGTTATTTCCAGCCTTCCAATTCTAGTTTTGTAAGTGAACCTGGATCGACGTTGATTTGAGTAGGATAACTTTTTTTTTTGGCTACCACCTCCCTTGTTTAGGTAAATAACCAAGGTATATATTCTTTTTCTCTTTTTTAATATTATTGCCTAAGTTCCGTTTTTGTATTTCGTGGTGAGAACATTGATATAGGTGAAGAGTGGGAAGAGTTGAGAAGAATACCTATTTTGCTTTGTAGGGAGTAATGCTGTGTACATTTGGTAACGCATTCGCCCTAAGTTGATTTTACAGTGCCCTTGATTAATGGTGGTTGGCTTACGCAGCGCTTTACCCGTGTTGATCATGGTGACTACCCCTCAGAGCACGGTGGCATAATCTTGTTTATTACCGGTCAGCTTATTATTTTTTAATTCTCAACGAGCCGATGGCTCCTTCCTGACATTTGCTTTAGTTACAAAATTAGTTTTGTGCATTTTATTGGTGATACTATTTTTGTATTCTGCCTCTATATCGACTTTTTCATTTTTTCTTTTTTGAGTGGTAACTTATTGTATTTTTTCCTCGTCCACTTTACAGTTCCATCTTTCGTTGTAGCTGCTCTTTGTGTGTGTGTGTGTGTGTGTGTGTGCGTCGAATTCGCACTTTCAAGCCTCCTTATGCACTTCTTTTACATTTCCTTTGCATTTCATTCTTTCAAAGGTGTTGCACATTGAACTTCTACGCTTTCGATCAGTCTCTTTCTCCGAAGGATGCCCGGACTACTTGCAGATGTTACAAATGTTCAGCCTCCCCACAGTGGAAAGGATAAGCCTAACACAGCACTCCTAACAAGGAAGACATCGGTGGTGCGGCATGACCCCTACGGATGGAAGTGTCTCGACCAGGCGGCTTTACCCTTGAACGCTTTCATTTTCCCTGACATGCTGGCATTGTCGAAAAGTACTATGGAGCAAGAACCTTTTCATGATACGGAGGAACCTACATCGACGACGACCAACTCCTCGCCCACTTGCAGTGCCTTAGTACAGTTCAAGTGTCACCAGAAAGAGTTTTCCTCTTCATTCCTTGTCGCCAAAGGGCAGTATGTTGTTGTGGAAGGGGACCGGGGGATTGATGTTGGTGTTGTCATCCGTGTCAACACCGAATCGTGCAAGACTTATGTGGAGCGTTCAGGACCAACAGGTAACATTTTGCGCTATGCGACACAGCAGGAAGTGGACTACTGGGCGATTGACCTAAAGGAGGAAGAAGCTGTTGCTGTTACGTATTGTCAGCGGCGGGTAAATCGTCACAGATTCGATATGGAGATACGGCACGCCGAATACCAGTTTGACAAGAAAAAACTGACATTTTACTATACAGCTAAAGCGCGTATAGATTTCGTCCAGCTTCTGAAAGAGCTTTACCGAGAGTTTGGTTGCCGCATTTGGATGGAGAAGGTAAGGACATACAATTAAGTTTGAAGGAGAACAGTAGTAAAAGGGAGTCTTACCACTTATTGTAGAAGGTAGAGAGTATATATTTTTATTCTTCCCCCCTTTTGTACAGTGTGACTGTCACGGAATGTTGTAAAAAAGAAGAGTGGTAGCGTATATATTGGTTAGAGTGACCAGCTATCCAACATGAAGTAGGTTGCCTGCGCAGCTATGATGGTATTAAAATTACATTACTAGTTTGGATACCTGCTGCACATAGATTATTTTTCTGCATTAGATATATTGATATTTGCCTTTCCCCTTGGTACTAAACGTCCTTTGGATATAGATAGCCTTATTTAGCTCGCATAAAATTGACTAAATATGTGTCTTTGTAACCAGATTATTTTATTCTGATCCTACATAACGTCGCCTGTTCCATGAAACTCGTAGTAAGGACTACATTTTGTTTGCCCCCGTGATCTTGCTTTTCTTTCTAGAGTAGGAAATATAATAAAAGCGAACGCACAATCATTAGTTATCATAAGTTGTAGTGAAGTAGTAAGGAGAAAAGAGAGATATACAGATGAGCTCAATGTTCTCATCTGCATTAGTAACGGGTAGGCGCACATATATAAATGCGTTCAACGCAAAGGCAAAGGCCAGACCGAACTTTGGTCTTCGTGGGGTTGGATATTGGACCAGTGAAGTTTACCACAGGCCTGGCCAAAATTACTGGACATTGATCTGTGCCCTGGGACCCTTTTTGGTAGTTGGCTCGATAATGTACGATGGTTTTTGGGCGAAACTCGATGCAATTGCTGGTGGTGGTCCAAGTCATCTTGATTATGGATGGCGTAAGCAGGATCGCAAGCCGTGGGATTTTGCATTTGATATCGGTGAGGGATATGCAGCTGGTCCGGCAACCTTAAGACCTGCGCCGGGCGCTGTGGATTTGGAGCATCATTGATGTTTCCCCAAATAAGGAAGATATATGGGTAAGGAAAAGCTAGGAAGAACATACCTTTTGAAACCTATCTAAAGGTATATATATTTACACACAATTTACCTTTGATTACACCGGAACCGGGACTATATATATATATATATATATATGCAGTAAACTAGTAGTTTTTTTTCATTGAGCTGGCTTAGGGTTTGTGATCCGAATTAGAGAAAGTTCATTCTGTCGGGTTTTTAAGGGGATATTAGTGGATGGCAAGACGTAAAGCGATTTGTGTTTTTACACGCTTTCCGTTTTCAATGCTTTTTAGCGATAGGTATCATTTCCAGTTTTTCCGTCTTACGCTGTAAATTTTATACCTTCTGTTCATTACTTCGTGATAGTTGTTTTTGTGTTCCCGATATACCATTTTATCTCGCTTCCTTTTTCTTGCTGCAGCAGGTGCGCCATGGAGAGTCAACGAGGGGATACTGTTAGTATTAATACGATGTTTCGGCAGTACGAAGCACAATCCCTAACCCCGCTAGTGGAAGTGGTTTCCAGAGGAAAACGCGAGATATTTTTATGTGAGTCGTGTCTTTCATTTTTTTCTGTTCATTCAGACTTGGAGATGCACATTGAAACATGCCCCCATGTATTCTGGATTCCAGGAGATGAGATCTACCGTTGTCCTACCAGAAGATTTGTTGTGATTGAGATAGATGGACGGAAACCTGTATGCGGTGCGTATACTAAAAGAATTGCCCAACTTGCTAAAATGTTTCTCGACGAAAAAACCACTTTAGGTGACTTACACTTCTTTGCATTTGTCACAATATTTGAATTGGACGAATATGGGTATCATTTTGCAGGCTACTTTAGCAAAGAATGGAGAAAAACGGTATCCTGTGGAAACACACTTTCATGTCTAATGGTCCTGCCGCCTTACCGTTCCAAGGGCTACGGCTCTTTCCTAGTTGAAATGTCATATGAAATGAGCAGGATTGAAGGTGTTCCTGGAACCCCAGAAAGGCCTCTGAGTTCTGAAGGAAAGCGTATGTTTGACAGAATTTGGCGTGAAGAGCTTTTACGCGCAGTTTCTTCTGTTGACTCAAAAAAGGGTTCAGTTACACTGAAATCTCTTTCTACTGAAACTGGAATGAGTGTTGAGGATGTTGCCGTCGCTCTCCATCGACTTGGAGTCGTCTTTTATTTAGCTGGCCATAACCCACTAATACTTATGCCTGGTGAAATCACTGATGCGGCAAGAAGAGCTAAGAGGCTGGATGCAAACTCTCTGGTGTGGGTGTCTCTTTTTTAGCGACCGTTTTCTATATATTAAATATCGTTGGTGATATTATCTGATACTATGTATTTGCTTTCTATATATATGTGTATGTGCATATATTTACTATTCTTCTTATATACACGATTATTCACGTAGTTCAGTCTGTTTGTGGAACCTATATGTTAGCATCTTAAGGTACTATTTATTTTAGACGAATGGAGGCTTTACGTGTCCAGGGGTTGAAATTTACGTTCGGGATGGAGTTTTGCAGATTAACTCTCCTGCGATGTTTTGGAGAGCTTGGTTCGTTGTATGACATCCTTTTGGACGTTAATAAAGGTGAAGCTCTGATAACATATGCTGAGTCTGCATCGGCACAGGAAGCTTACATAAGACTGAATGGCTTTTTATTATTTGGCCAATCGATTCAGGTTAGCATAACTACGCCTCCCATTTCTGAGATACCAGGGTGCACTGTTACTCATAGACCTTCTCGGTCCGTCATTATCCGTGGTGTCTCCTCCCTGTGGACTGAATTAAATTTAAGACATATTAAAGGCATAGAACAAATGGAAGTTGTCGGACCAGACAAAGTCGTTGTATCTTTTTCTAACAGCCGAGTTTCCGCGGAGATAAAAAATTTGCTTGATGGTCAGATTGACTATAATGGTAATCCAGTAACAGTTCTATTTTTGAGGCGTCTATAGTCTTTTTCTTTTCTTTCCTTCACTCAGCTGCTAAAATGCATATTAATGACTTGTTGAAGGATGTGCGAGAAGTACAATATCGAAACTGGATTATAGTTGAGAGGACAGACTGCATGTTAAGGAGAGTATGCGACTTTCTTAACGAACTGGCACGTTTATTGCGAATCCAGGCTTCATCATAATACCCAGAAACGCTAGCAAATGACCATCGTACAGACCCCTCCTAAAGGAAGGCGTAAGCGTCTCAAGTATGAGAAATAACTTCGTGATTAGTGGAGGATGCCCTATCACAGTTTTCTGTTCACATGGACGCAGTATTGGTGGATAAACTTTCCGCGGGAAACATTTTTTTTTCACATTGTTTACTGACGGTACGTGGTGCAGCTACCACGAACTTGACCTTGATATAATTTCATCTAGCAAAGTGCTGGCATGGAATAGGTTAGTTCGTTTGGCTTTAGTAATGGGGTGTTGAGTATGTGCATATTTTTAAAGCGGTTAGTACGAAGTGATGCATGATATTTGGTTTACGATATCAAGGTTGTTTTTCTTTGTTTTACTAATAATTGCATATCCTTTCTTTCCCACTGGAAAATTCGATATATACAAGAATCTAACTCTCACCCTTCAAGTACAAAAATGGCCTCGTTCTTCGACCAGAGTGACAGTGACGAGAGCATTGATGAAGTTCTTCATGATGATCAGGTAGAAAAGAATGTGGCCCAAATTGATCCAAAATGGTTTGAAGTAACTGATGATGAAGATATAGAGGAACGCCAAGTGGTTCTTTCCCGCCACGAAAAGTCGTTGAACGAAATTCAAACCGCATGTGACCTTTTTGACTACAATGTTGGTCATGGTTTTTGGCATGAAGCAGAGGAGGTATTTAAGGATATTCTGAAAAAGTCAGCCGCGCATAAGAAAAAGTATGACACTGCCCCCTGGCCGCTTTTGGAGTGTCTCCAAAATATTCCTGATCTCAGTAAGGATTCCGAGGTACTCGGAAGTGATGCTGAGACCACTGAAAATGTAAGTGAAGAGGTTAATTCCGATAAGACTGAAAAACTCAATCGTAAGAGCCTTAAGAGGCTGATCGAAGCTGTTAAGGAGGCGACGGATAGATACAAGCAAGACATCGAAAGGTTGCATGACGAGGAAGGCGAGGATGAGGAAACTGAAGAGGAGTTGACTGAGGAGAAGATCGTAGAGAAGCTGAAGAACTCCGTATTGTTGAAGGGCAAGAAAGTTCCTACGTACACCAGACTGGCTGATAAATGCAAAAAAGGGGGTTATACTGCTCTACGGATCACTTCACTGGGAATTGTGGCTGATGCCCACCTCGAAGACTACGGCCTACTTCCCCACACTACCACAGCGGCGTGGATGAAATCTTTTGATACATTGAATAAGTGTTATGATTTGTTGGTTGAAAATCCTGCGATATCAGTGAATAAGGATTTCTCCGATTCTCTTGGGAAGAAGCATGCAGTCATTCGAGGTGGGTTGTGTGGACTATTGAGGAGGCTCAGTGTCCATTTGCGGCAGATAGCACAATTTAAGAATGTTGTCACGCCAGAGTACATTGAAATCGTTTATTTGGAGAACCGACTGGTAGATTTGGCGGATGCAATCTTTGGCTACCCCAAGCAAACTAAACGTGACAGGGCAGTTTGTTGTGACATTCTCATCAGTATTCTCGGATCAAGACGTCAGGAAGCCCATAATATCCTGTACCCGATGATGCCTTCTGTATCTCACAATGTTGTTACTGCTTCCGTGATGAAAACCGTGCAGCTCCTTTACGATGAAACCAAATCTATCGGGAGTGAAGAATCTATACCTCATGCCCTTTTTAATTTGGTGTACCAAATGGGGCTGGAAGGAAGCTACCGTGAGGGAAGAGACTTAATTTTTCGCTCTGGCGTGGTGGAGAAGCTTGGAAAGTCTATTGAACTTTCCATTCTTTTCAACAGGGCTATTGCGCAGCTGGGATTGGCTTCGTTTATGAAAGGTGATGTCGTACAAACGTACAATTTATTAAGCTTCTTGTGGTCTAATCGAGCCCGTGACGTATTAATAGGTCAAAAACTGCCAGATGGTGCAAAAGAAAGCGAAGAGAATGAATTAAAATATCGCGATTTGCTCTTGCCTCCACATACCCACATTCCTCACGGTCAATTGGAGCTTGCAACAATGCTTTCGACGCTTGTGGTGGACACTGTGAAAGAGGCTAAGAAGCCTTACGAGGGAAGCCGTCATCAAAGTTACTTCTATCGTGTAATAAATCAAATGTCTTATCAACCACTTCATGGGGAGCCGATTGAATTTAGAGAGCAGATAACGGCAGCATATGATGCCTTGAAGCTTGGTGATTACGCGTACTCGAGCACCATTATTGCGAACATGAGTGCTTGGCAAATAATGCAAAACGGTTCTGAGGCTCTTAAGGCATTTCTAAAGCACCTGAAAGAGGCGGCATTGCGTATTTTTTGTTATAACAACAGATGCAATTTTGCAACGATATCCGTTGAGATGATGGCAAAGCGGTATGAAATGTCAGAGAGTGAAGTGAAGTGCATTATCAACGATATTATTTCTGAAAATAACAGCCCTCTTATCGCCTTTTGGGACAGGGAAGATAAATACCTACATGTAGACAGGAGCAACACTTCCCGCTTGCAGTACCTCGTTGAAGGTACTGCAAGTAGCGTGGTTGAGGTTGCCCAGTACACCGAGAAGCGTGTGCGTGATAACGATTTCCGTGGAGGACGCGGGCGGGGGCACGGACGTGGCAGAGGGGGCCGATAAGTAATACTACTACTACTAATAATAATGTTTCTTTTTTTCTTTTTTCTTAAATGTTACGACAGCACGAGTGAAACTGCTACTTGATAAATATATCCATTTTGGACGCTTGCTACGTATAACCCTTTGCATCCTTCACTTTGCTTCTGGAGGGTTGTACGTGGGTTTGAGAGCCTGTGGAGAAGAATATTTAGTGCGTCTTTTCTCTTGCTAATTACTTTCCTGCACGCCTTCTTTATGTTCCCAAGGAAGGTTATCAAGTTTAAAATGTAGCTTTAAAAGATGTCCTAAACTAACGGGATGCCGTTGAGTCTTCGTTTAGCACTTACGGAATCCAAATAAACGTGCTTATGAAAGTGTTCTTAATTTGGGCGCGCAAGAAAGTGACGCTGACATCACCGTATCCTGGTTCTCACTCGACAAGCAGTCGAAGCCCAGATTGACGTGCATATATGCCATATCGCACCGATAAAGGAGGAAGACCACTGCGCGTGCCCTGGTTGAGGGGACTCGAGTGACAATGAATAAAATGTACTATTCTATTATTTATTTTAGGATGCCGCAACATGCAGCAACTCAAGTGATCGTTTAAGAGTAAATTTTGGCTGTGCCAGGAAGACAGGAATAAGTCGTTCGGGGGGACCCAATGAAAAAGAGAAAGCGACAATGCGTAATTGGAGAATGGTAAGTTTCCCCTAAAACAATACGTAAAGCGGCAGACACAGAAACTACAGCAGCAACTGGTACAAGTGCAGAAATCCATTAGGAGAGCAACCAAATAAACGATATACCTGTGGAGACACAACAAGATTATCACCTAGTGTTGAAGGCTAACACAATGGACAAACAAGGGGAATAGACATAGTTCCAACTCCACTGGGAACAACGTTAGAAACAACATGATGGGAAGTTAATATATATACATATATATATATATATATTGGTAATGCAACACAGCACGAAGAAGGCGCTGGATCACGACATTAATAGATTTTTGGAGGCATCCAGAATATGGAAAAGAATTCTGGAAACTTTAGATGAGGCTGAAGGGGTTCACCCGAGCATCTGGAGGCTCAATCAAATAAATGCTGCCTGCTTCCGCCAGATCAGATTTTGGATGCCTATCCGGTTTTTTTGGTGTCGGCAGACCCCGGGCCTGGCGCGATGCTACACGAGGGAGCATTATGCTATGGGCTCATATCGTCCGTTGGGATGACTGCTGAGGTCCGCGTTTGTTCGGTTGGGAACCATGTGAACACAGGTGCGTTCCTCACGGGCACTGGAGGGTTATCCGGGAGTGCGAATGTGGGGTGGTCGTGATGCTTAGCAACTCCCGTGTAACAGGAATGGCCTCTTTTTCATGCTGGCTCGAGAATCGGGAAAAAGCAGCGGATCTCAACCGAAGGAGACAATATGCCACTAATGTGGATGGGATGCGGTAGCAATACACGATATGTGGAATGCGTTAAGTAAGACTGCTCACAACCCAAAGCGAGCAACGGTTGTCGATTTCAGAAGCAGCGGCTCCAGGGGTCTGAGGAGCTTTAGAATTCACACAGCATAGGAAGTGCAGTTGAGGCTTACACCGCTGGGGGCTGATAGTCTATTGTAGAAAATCCTAGCTTTCCCCTCACGAAGGAGTAACAAAACGTGATAGCAAAGGAATGGAGGTATTATTGTGAATAAGGTGGCGTTCCCAAGGCACTCGGACGCACCGTGTGTGCATACACATGGTTATATAGAGAATTATTTGTAGTGTTGGAAGGAAGGAGTGGTCCATGCTAACCAGGAGGGATATGGAGGGCTTGCAACACACCCACGGACCGACTGCGTGTGACATGGAGCTGGGTGCACCACACACGACAATGGCGGCGATCACATGGGCTCAACGGAATACCACCGGCGATGTTTTGGGGAACACGTGGCTCCCATAGATATTAGCCGCTGCACATTGTGCTTTCTGGAGTCTTTGACACTATCGCAAGCATCCCGGAGAAGTTATAACTGAGGCAGGACATGATGCAGTATTAGCCAACGTGCATGGGGCTTATTCGACCCGACATCGATGTGTGTGTGTATGGGCAATGGACCATTATAATCACAACCCCTGAGAAACTCAGGATTCCCGTCACGTTGTTACAGTGTGCCCCCGTGTACGTGTGATGGAGGCATTGCTATTGAAAATATCCAGAGAAGCTCCGACCGCCGAGAATACCTAAAACCCGAGCACTGGTACGGGCTCTCATGCAAGCTCCCGTCACTTGTTTAAACCGACCCAACCTGTGCGGTAGGCTGTGGTACTCCGCACTGCATTTTCTTAAGCAGCGTCACAGCTCCAGGCGTGAGGAAAGTGGCCATGTTCCTTCAGGCTGTTTGGCGGGAGGGCCATGAGCCATCGGTGGGATGTTACGCCATGGGAGCATATCAGCAACGCGATGGTTATGCTGCTGTGAAGGCAACCCGCTGGATGGCATTTTGAGTGAGAAGTCAATGGAAGGCATAATGAGTTGATAGGACTGGCAGCAGAGTACACGGAGGAGCATCAAACCTCACTGAGCAGCTTCCCTTCCGGTGGATTACAAAGCAATTTATCAAGTGGAGGTTTATTGCCTCCGTTACTGCTTCTATTTCTGATGCCTGGATGTAAGCAGGGAGAGGAAGGTTCGGATTGTTCTCCTTACTTTTCTCTAGCTGCTATCATTTTTCAATTGGTTTCCGAGTTTACACTTAAGAACAGTAATGTGGAATGGATTTAGTGCCCTTGTATGAGGGGTACGGTTGTTCGTATGTGCTTTGGAGAGCAAAGGCAGAGGGGCACATTTCCTCAGCACCGGCGACTCTGCTTCCATCTGCCACCCAATTGTTGGTACGCTTACCGGGACTGGAACGCATTTTGCTGCTCCTGTTGGGCTTGCGTGAGCCCCTTGGATAGAATATAGTATGCGGTATTTCCTGTACAAATTTGGCGCTTTGTTGGGTTCTCGACAAGTAGCTAAGTTGCTGTGTGCAATTAAGTAGTGCAACATATACTTACAGCCTACATATGACATTCAATCCGGGGACAAGTAGTTGGGAAGATGTGTAAAGGTGGGCTGATTGATCAAATTGGCGGCGTACACTGGCTTCCCCTCCAATGAAAGGTCTTTGAAGCTTGTGGCACATCACGGGATTCACAGGTACCTACTTATGTTTTTTTCTTTCTCCTTTTCGTGAGCAACGGCAATGCTCAATGCAAACGCAAGCATTGTGGTTCGCTAAACCACGGTTAGACTCATTGACTGTACGGTATTAAAGGCTTGTATTGCCTTTGTAAAGATGGAAGCAATAATTACATCGCGACACAGTGAGTTCTGGGCCACACTGACCTTCTGCACACGTGTCATTATGGACGAAGTTGCGGGCAATGTCGGTTCCTTGTCCTCATGTGCGATTAGATGTGGTGCATGCAAGTATCGCATGCTATGATACACCACATGTTTGTGTTGTGGTGCTCATATTGGAAGGTCGCTGGTTTCTTGGTTCTATCGCCTCTTCTTGGGTAGCATGCAAGGAAGGTTTCTCATTCCCCAGGATAGAGAGGCTCACGGGTATGAGCAGGTTCAAATACCAAAGGATAAGTACTTGAAGATTGTACACGGACGTAATATATTCATAGCGACCTTTGTTACTGGTCTGGGAATGGCTTGGGGTATGAGCTTGGTTCCGCAATGCCTGATGTATCGTTCGACATCTTGGATATACAGAAAATATTGCCGCGGGCGCGTGCTTGATCTAACACCAAAAATTGCAGACAGACGAGATGTCAGGTATTATGAGATGTCTAGCGCAGTTCGCGTGGAGTTCATCGTGGGAGCAAATGTCGTTAGCGACGATTACTACAAGCTCGACGAGTCCCTATCGGAAGAGGAGCAGTCTGAAAGGAGGAAAGCCATGACGTTGGGGTTCATGGTGAAAAATGATCACAATTGGGTTGGCAGTCCAGTAACCTTCGCTGTCGTCGAAAAGAAGGAGACTGAAATGCCAGGTTTCGGAAAGTATGATACCGTTGTAATTCGGCACGAGTTGCTGAATATGAATGAGGGGGACGCGCGGAGCATGCTAAACTCTGCTTCCGCTTACGTTAGTAAAGAGGGGCTTGTTATCCTCGTAGATTTTGGAAAGCCTACTTGGCCCTTGCTGGCCTCGTTTGCTCGTTGGTTCAGCAGCGCGACAGGAAGTTCAACGCGCCTTACGCACGACTACAAGGCGTGGATTGTCAAGGACGCTCGGTACTCTGTTGTGGCTGAGCGGAGATGTTTGTTTGGATTCCACTACGCAATGACATTGCGTCAGGGGTCGTAAAAGTGTTGTAGTTTGCTGCTAGGGTTCGTTCGTCGTAGCGTTACTTTTCTACGTCTTTGGTCGGTGTCTTTTACTTTTTTTTTTTTTACCCTCCTCTTCGAATGCGCATCTTCTTTCCGTTGTATAGCCCTGTCCCGCTTGTACTCTTCTTCCCAGCACAGCGTGAGGAGCAATCATTTACAGAACTTAAGGAAGGAAAATTTATAGACCGTAGGCTGGAAGCTATTGTGGGCGCGAATAAACAATTTATTTTTGGGGCGAAATATGGATGACAATCAAAGACGTCCATCAAGCAACTGAAGCAGCAGCTCATGGAGCTGGAGCAGGCCCTGCTAGCTCAAGAAAGGCTTATACAGGAGCGCACCCAAAAGATGCAATCGCTATCCACATCCATAGTGGAGACCGAAAATTCTGTCGAGGAGGGCAAGGAGGGGCTGAGGACTGCGGAGAAGGTTCTTAAAGAGGCAATTCAAAATAATGTGATCGTGCGCAACGAGCGGGCAAGGCTTGAAGAAGAAGCAGGTAGGTATATGGAGCGTGACGAGTACATGAAAAGGTTATCTGAGACAGATGCAGATCTGAACGAGGTGGAAACACACATTGAAGGCCTCGTTATGCAGATAAACAATTTGAGTAGAACCCCAAATTCTGGGAAGGCGTTACAGCGTGTCACTTTGGTGAGACTTATAGCGATGCTCAATGATTTACATTCCTCGCTGCAACGTAGTATTCAGTCTGTTCCCCATGAAGAAGACAATCGGGCGCGTGAAGTACTGAAAGCTATCCGAGAACTGTCGCGGGAGCGAGAACGGACATATGGACACTGTTTGAGGAAAAAGCGCGAAGTCATGGGCGTAATGGAACTGAAGAAACAAAAGGCAGAGGAGCTTCTCCTTGAGTCTAAAAGGAATATAGCTCTACTGCGGGATATTCATGAGGAAACAACCCTGAATACCGTGGAAAAGATACAAAAGGAGAGGCGCATGCTCACAGAGGAGCTCGAAAATATGAAGAAAACGAACATGTTACTTAGAGATGCTCTTAGTAATGCAGAGTTTTCACGCAATGCGGACAGGGGTGATACCGACAAGGCCCAACCTAGCGTTTGGGCAGACGCTGCTCCACGTTGCTCTGCTGATACGCAGAAGGAGCACCTCCGTGAACATTTAAAGCACCTCGAGGATAAAGTAAGTCAACTTAAATGCACGACGGATGAGCTACGCGAAAGCATGAAGTCTCAGATGGAGAAAAACACTCTTAAGCTTAAAGATCTTAGGCACCAGGTTCGTTCGAGACAGAACGAAACACATCGATTAGAAAATGAGAATAGAAAGCTCAAGTCTTTGTGTGATTCTCTTGCATCGACGCTAGAGTCAAAGTAGGAGTGACGTACAACCGCGCTTGTGCGTGATGGACAAGATTTTTCTCTTGCTTCCTTCCTCCTTTCTTGCATATGAACATATATTTTTCTTTTTTCAAAGTATCAATTTTTTTGTGAATGGACTGCCGACTTTAGGCAGGGCAAACTATTAGTGCACAATGGAGTAAGAGCGGGGACGGTACAACTATTTCTGCATTGGCTATGTCTGCCCTTTTATCGTCTCTCTTTGCATTGTCTTCCCCATTTTTTTTTCGGTTATTTGTCGCTTTAAAGACGTTCCCTTCCTTTGGCTCTTGTACTCTGTCTTTCCCTTACGAAAAATTGCACGATACTAATATGGGACTTACAGGGAGGTTAGGGTTAGGGTGGTTGGCGCTGCGGTGGTGGAGTTGGAGAGCTTTTTTTTTTTTGGTTGTCGTTGGTGATGAACGCTTGTCACAACAGCGTGCGAATGGGTTGGATTGCCTTTGTCGGTTTACTGCAGCACCAGAATGTAAGGGAGAGGTTAAGGGTGGCTTTCTGCCATTCCCGTCATTCTGTTTTGTGTGGGGATTACCTCGTGTGTACAGACACTCAACCCTGGTTTTAAGCCCTGGAAGTGAATAGAGTTGCACCATACCAAAAATTTCTCTCCTGGCATCTTCCACAAATTCTCTTCTTGGACTTTATTTCCTTTTAGTTTACTTTTTTTTTGGGCACATTCAGCTGCTACAAAAGTGCACATTCAGTTTGTTTTGTTCCCTTCGTCTTACTTATCGCATGGGTGCCTTAACTGTATTTTATTTTTACTTGCTTTTTTTTTGAGCAACAATCTCATAAAGTTAAGGTAGTCAATTATGATGCGTAATTTCTTTCTTGCTATTCTCCTGGTCGCCTTCATCCGCGGATCGAGTGCGGCGTCCACGAAGCTAACCAAGGATAACTTCAATGCCACCATAGCGAGCAGCGAGATCTTCCTTGTGAAGTTTTACATCGATTCATGCGGATACTGTCAAATGCTCGCCCCGGAGTGGGAAAAAGCAGCTAACGAGACTATTGAGAACGCTAAGATGGGCGAGGTTGACTGCCATGACCAGAAGGAACTAGCGGAAAGTTTTAACATTGAGGGATTTCCAACTATCATTCTCTTCCGCAATGGTAAGGTGGCAGACCGCTACAACGGAGCCCGCGAGAAGGATGCACTTATCAAATACCTCAAAGCGAATGTTGGCCCAGCCATCATTCCAGCGTCGAATAAAGAGCACATCGATGAGGTGAAGGAGAAGAACGAGATTGTGTGTGTTGGCCTGACCGCAGATGCCAAGTCTTCGCTGTCGACGACGCTGACCGAGGCTGCCCAATCACTGAGGACCAGCATTAAATTCTTGTTGGTTACTGATCCCACATATTTGCCCGATGAGAAGCAGGAGACCATAATCGTGTACAGGAAAGGTGGTGAGAAGGAGGTATATGACGGGCCTATGGAGTTAGAGAAGCTGACGCTCTTCCTGCGCGTGGCTCGCGTTGGGTATGGAGACGAGGTTACCCCAGTGAATTATCAGTACTACGCCAACATCTCCTCACCGATTGGGTGGACTATGATCCGACCTAATGAGACGGTCTCCACCGATTTGAAGGATAAGCTTGCGGAAATCGGCAAAAAGGTGCGTTCCCAGGTGGTGATTCTGTGGGTTGATGCGGTGAAGCACCAGGTGTGGAAAGGTTTCGATGTTCCTGATGATGCAAAGTTTCCTGTCTTCATGATTATGAAGCAGGATGTTAAGTATTTCCATACAATGACGGAAGTCGTCACCCCCGGGTCTCTGGAGAAGTTCATCACGGACTTCGTTGAAGGTCGTGTGGAACCCACTATCAAATCTCTTCCCATTCCCGAGAAGGAGACTGTCGATGGAAAGACCACCATCGTCGCGAAAACAATGGACAAGCATCTTACCTCCGGTAAAGACATGCTCATCCTGTTTTTCGCACCCTGGTGTGGACATTGTAAGAATTTCGCACCAACATACGAAAAAATAGCTGCGGAGTTTAACGAATCTAACATTATTGTTGCAGAATTGGATGCCACCGCCAACTATGTTAACTCATCTATTTTCAAGATTACTGGATTTCCTACGGTATTCTTTGTTCCAAGCGGGGGGAAGCCCATTCTTTTTGAAGGTGACCGGTCGTTGGGTAACGTTTCCGAATTCGTTCGCAAACACGCAACAACGTTGAAGGAGAAAAATAAGACCAGCGAAAAGGGTGAGGTACCCCCAACGCCAACCGGGTCGTCTGCACCTGAAGAGAAAAAAGGTAGCGGTGATGACGTGGGCAAGCAGGATTTGTAGACGGAAGGGGATTGTTTGACAATATTCTTGTTACAAGCTTTCACCAGACTGCTACAATATATCTTCTTTGTCGTTATGCCTGATACGTGCCGGCAGGCTAGGTAATAAACTGTCGGTGATGGGTGTGTGTAAACGAAGTCACTATAAAGCATTAACTGAGCATGCGTGGTCAAAAAGAGGCTGATAAACAGCTGGATGGCTTGGAAACGTGAGATCAATAGTATGTTTTTTTTCCCTTTGTGTGTGAGAGAAAAAATAGGAATAAAGCGTAGTAGTAAGCAACGAGCCCTCTGAAGCCGCATCGCTGAGAGAAACCCCTTGTTACCGGTGCTGTGTCACTGGATTTCTGGCTCTCAGAGGAAATAATTAAAGGGAAAGCGGATGGGGATCTGGAAAGTAAGGTTATCCAGGATTAATAAGTATTTTTACTTACCACTAAGTCTTTATACTGTTCTCTTTGTTATCTTAACTAAACTCTTCCTTTCTTATCTTCTGAGCGAAAATTTATTGAAAAGTGGTATGTTTTCGTTTTTAACGAGATGAAAATGTGCACCATATAAAAGATAGCAGGACCCTTGGCGCATTGAGTTGGACGGCAACTGATGTTGTGGTATGATGAGTTTACTTTCGCGATGTTGCGCTCCCTGCAGTTCAAAACTCCTGTTAATTTTCGGGGGGGGTTTCCCATTACCTGGTGGGGTTTGCGACACCTTACGGAAATAGGGTTGCGTGGAGTCCACCCCTGCGTTCTTCCAGCTGTCTGGGCTTGTTCCTCCGCAGGAGTTGTGGATGTATGTTATGAGTTGAAAATAGTGGTATACTTTAGCTTTTGCCTTTCTCGTTCAACCTCTCTGTGGAGTGGTAACCTGTTTTGAGAGCAAATATTTTCAGTCGACGGTGTACAATGCCTGAGGTTTCCTTCCAAAGTATCACGCAAGGCTGTATGGATTTGTTTACTGTGTGAAGGGGTAAAGTAGCATTGAATGGCGTCGACGTGATGCTGCTTTGAATATGTGCTCACATAAATGCAGTACGCAGTGAATGCCCACTCAATCATTCGAGCGATGATAAGCAGGACTGCGTATTGGTCCAATTCGTTGCGTGGTCTTCATCTGCTACACGCTAAGTATCCCGTACTCTTTCTCTTTCTTTCTAACCTTCCGTAGCTCAATTGCATCGTGCTTGCTATTTTACGCGTATTTATTGAGAGAATTGACATGCGGAATGTGTGGTGAGGTGCTGTTTATTAGCGTTTCACATGCACCATCGGCCTTAGGTAGCGCGGCCTGTAATTGCTACATGTTAACTCTTACATCGTGCGATTACTTTTCTGCTCTTGACTTCCTTGACGGGTCATCATTCTTTCCCTTCCTCAATTGTTGTCTGTTCCCTTATTTCAGTATTGTTTTCTCCCCGTGGTGCGGTGAAGATAAATGTTGGCATCATGTCGGCACGCGGGCTTTGCGACCCATTGCTGCGTTGGTGTTGTCCGTTCGCCTTGCAGGGGGCAGATGTGGCGAGAGCCGTTCTGGAGCTGCCGTTTGCTTCTGACGGAGTGTGGTGTGGCTGCTGCGAGCCCTTCGCGGAAGACAGCCCTGTGTAGCCAGGAAATGTTATCCTTGAAAGTTAGGGGGGCTCCTTTTGTTGAGTATAGCGTTGACAATCTGCGAGAGGGTTCGCTCGTGCATGTTGTAGCCAAGATCTACAAGAAGCCCAGGTTTGTTCCTATCCATAGCACGTATGTAGAGGATACAGAACTCTTGGTTTCAGAGCAGTTTGGCTCCCTTGTACTTTTGGCACAACTGTGATGTGTTTTATAGGTGCCTTCTTTCTGATTATCGTTGGCGGCTCTTTGTACAATTCGAGACCACAGGGGTATGTAGAGTTGACCCTAGTGTATATATATATATATATAATGTCATGATGTCGCGCGCTTGCCATTGGAATCTTTTCATTTCTTATGCACAGTTTATTCCTTGTAGGGCGTCCTATCGGTTGCATCCCTTTTCTTCATTCCATTCTTCTTCCCCCCCGTTCTGTGGAGCAATTATTCCAAGTGGATGTATCGCCGGTTCTTTCGCAATGTAGCGAGGGAATGCTTCGGTCGTGCCAGTAAGCCGTGCCTGGTGTGGTCGTTCAAGCTGTCCTGCATTACAGTTTCCAGAAGTGTGTCCAGCTGCTTTCCAACTTCTCTGGGATTCCAACGGAGACTGCAGTCAACAACAGACAAAAAGTTTCACTGCAGCGTGTGTAATAAGGCGTTCCGCTTGGAAATGGCGGCGAAATTACATCTTCAACAGGCACATGGCGGAGAGGGCTCTGTGGAGGCCGGGCCGGGCCCCGGTACCGACTGTTTACCCGTTAGTGCTGTCAGTGCCCCAGTAGCATCTCCTGTTGTCCCCATTGAGAGAAGTTTTACGGATGACGAAGAACGCCGTCCTCGTCGAATGAGGCCAACACCAAAACCACTCCACCAGCCTGATCGCGATGTACCAGACGCTGCCATGGAGGAAATGTTAGGCTTGTGGGATAAGATTGGTTTAAGCAGATTAGAAGGAAATTTTGTGCACAGCACAATGGTAATGAAGGTTTTTGCTGCTCCACCTGATGTGCCCGAACTCCCTCTTTATGAACCTGTTACTCCTGAGGGTGAAAATCCATTTGAAAACTTGGAACGTGTAGCTGTAACTTCGCTTCCTGCAACCTACGTGGGTGATCTTGCGTGTGCAGAGATCGACTTGACGGAGCCATTTGTTCTCGCGCCCGACGAAACATTAAATCCGTTTCGTGCCGGTAAGGTTTGTAACCCTTTCACAAAGACAACCCCAACTCAGCGTGAAGTGGTCAAGCATGTGCAGCCTCCACAGCCGAAGGAAGAACTCCACACTGCCCCTATTACGCCGTTTGGTCAGTTGCCAATTTTTGGCAAGGCTTCAGAAGTAAGTGCGGCACACGCAGCACCAGGCACACAGCTTGTGTGTCTGCCAACGTGGATGAGGTTTCCTCCCCGTTCGCGGCAACTGTGGCCGCCTCCCCCTTCGTGGGACGAGTGGTCTCAGCCTCCAACTCAGGTCAGGTTGGGGCGGAGAGCCCATTTGAGGTGTCCCCATTTTCGGCGAGTTCACCTTTCGCCACGCCTGGTCAGCAGGTATCGTCTCCCTTTGCAGCTCCGGGTTCATCCAGTGCCTTCGGTCAGGCGGGTTCTTTTGCCCCGATGGGAGTGGGACCCACCGGCTTTTGTGCACCAACTCAGCACGAACCGGTGCCTCTGGAGCCGGAGCACGAATGTCCGACATGTGGAAAGAAATTCAGCACCTTCGAGGGATCTGCTATGCATAGTAAAGCCAAGCATGGCGTTGTACTGCGGCCTAAGGATGGCGATGATAAGAAACGAAAGCGAGGCTTACCTGATCTACCTGCTTATGTACCGAGCCCTGTGGATTTATCTTCGACTTCCCCGTTCGGAACCAAGTCTGCCGGTGGTGCCTCGTGGGCTGAGACTGAGCTTATTCCTCATGCTCAGTGTGTGAGTAACATCACAATTGTCGGTCGTGTGTTAGATGTTACCCGGATAGCGGATAACGTCTCCCATGTTACTGTTTTCGTGGAAGGTGAGCAGGCAGGGGAGGAGGAGACGTTTACGCTTCACTGCTCTGGTGATATCGCATTAACAGTCGGAGAGATGTTAAAACGCAACGTAACGGTGTTCGCGAGCGGAAGTCTTCGGCTCCACCCTGTTTATGAGGCTTCGAACAACAAGTATTACGTGAGCCCTGTGGTGCACGTGGCCATGCCCACGGGGACCTTAGCCGTTATCACGTAGGTTCAATAGCGGGGGTATGCCTTCCCTTTTCTTACATTTCGTTACTAAGATACTAACTTCTTTAACTGCAGTGAACCTTGTTCTATGACAATTAATTGGGTACTGCAACCCCTATCATGTTTTGCGCTTTCTGCCTTCTTTTATTATTATTATTATCGTTGTTGTTGTTGTTACTCATCTACTTTCAATTATTTCTTTCTACCTGCACACAATTACAAGGTAGGTGAAATGGAGGTCCCAAGAAGCAACGAGGCACTAAAGAAGCTGTGTGATTTTTTGTTGCAGGAAGATCACGATGAGGCCAGTGATTCTCTGGCTGGTTTATTCAGTGCGGTTCCTCATAAGGTTTTCCGTAGGGTGGACGTGGAGGTGCTCTTTTTACGATCTCCTGTGGCGCATCGTGTTCCCCTTTATTTCATACTCCCCCATGAGGTGCATCAGGGAAGCATATGCATAGTTACTCCTCCACCGCAACGTAAGTACAAGGACAAGGTACTCAGATTGAGTGAAGACGGTGACGCCGTTTTTCAGCGTGTCAAGAAGGTTATTGACACCGAGAAGTTGAACGCCAAGTTCACTGATCCCGTTGCCGTGAGGGCCCTTTCCAAGAGTTTTGTAAACTTTGTGGTGTACGGAGCTCGAAAATACCCACCACAATTGACTGGAGAATTCCTTGGACACCAAAAGCATCCTCTTTGGGTTGCAAAGCGTGGAGCATTTTCTAAGGGAATACATAATGCAATGAGAATGACAGTTGTCCCGCGCAGAGGATGCGCCAACGTGACTTGTCCTATAGGTCATGCGGGGCTTTCCGTGGAGCAGCTTAACGGCAACCTTCGAAGCTTTATCAAACACTTAACCACTCACTCGCAGGCTGTTACCCCTGGAGATATTCTCCTCCTGCGTGTCGCTGGAACAGACTGCAAGGGAAGACGTGCGGGGCTGCCAATTTTCTGCCACACATTTAAGATACCTCGCCGGTTGCCGGAGCGCGAAAACGGTGAGCGGAAGGTGAAGAAGGTCAGGAGCGAGTGAAGTGGTGACTCGGGAGCATGGGAAAGATCGGCAGGGCACGTTGGGTGTGGAGTAATTAGCTTAGGGTAACGAGTCGGCGTTTAAGACAATATAAGGTTTGATTGTGCGAAAGTAAGTTTTCGACTTCTCTATTTTCCTCTCTCCCCAAGGAGTGAAAACTTGTAACGCATTCATGTTCATATATTTTTGCTCACCAAATTCTTATTATTCCTTTACTCTTGTGCGCACGTACGTATATGTATAAATACACGCATAACTTTTCAAGGTATTTATTGTATTAGCTTGATAACAAACACACTCGATATTTTTTTTTTTTTGAAAGGATACCTACCTTACTGTGACCTTTAATTCAAAAGAAGATGTCGTTCATGCAAACTGGCCCGGCATCCATGCTCAAAGACGGATCAACCTTCGTTGATGACCCCGTCATTAAGAATATTGAAGCGTGCCGTGAGCTCGCTAAGATCACCCGCAGCTCCATGGGACCATACGGGCTGTGTAAGATGGTTATCAACCACCTCAACAAACTATTTGTTACCCACGATGCGGCAACAATCCTTCGTGAGCTGGAGGTGGAGCACCCCGCAGCAAAGCTGTTGGTCCAAGCGTCCAATGCCATGCAGGAGGAGGTTGGCGATGGGACGAATTTTGTTGTGTCGTTCGCTGGCGAACTTCTTTCCCAGGCGGAATCGCTTGTGCGTATGGGCCTTCATCCAAGCGAGATTGTTGAGGGCTACAAGAAGGCTGGTAACAAGAGCCTGGAGATCCTTGAGGGCCTGACGGTGGGGACGGTGGATGATGTATTACTCAAGGAGCAGATAATGGCGCCCCTCCGCACGGCCATCGCGTCGAAGCAATACGGTCACGATATGTTCCTGGCCAATTTGGTGGCTGACGCCTGCATTAATGCATGCCCCACCAACACTCGGTCTTTCGACGTTGACAATGTGCGCGTAGCAAAGCTAGACGGCGACTCGGTGCTGGGCTCCCGACATGTGCGGGGTTTTGTGATTGCACGAAATCCGGAGGGTGTTGTGCGCCATCAGAAAAACGCCAAAATCGCTGTTTACGCTTGTGCAGTAGATGTCCCATCAACAGAGACGAAGGGAACTGCCTTAATCGAGACAGCGGATGAGCTTCTGCAGTTCTCGCGCAAAGAAGAAGAGACAATGGACGGCATTATCACCAACATCCACAAGACGGGTGTCAATGTTGTTGTCTCGAATTCGACATTTGGGGACCTTGCACTACACTTTCTTAACCGTTATGGTATTATGGCCGTGAAAGTCCCATCAAAGTTCGAACTCCGTCGCCTGTGTGCGGCTGTGGGGGCACGAACCCTTTCTCGTCTTGATACACCGACAGTGGAGGACATTGGTTCGTGCGATAACGTTGGTGTGAGCGATGCTGGTGGCAAAAACATTATATCGTTTGTGCAAGATAAGGATGACTCTAAGCTATCTACCATTGTCGTCCGCGGTGCAACGAATAATGTCCTTGACGACGTTGAGCGGGCTATCGATGATGGCGTTAACGTCTTTAAGGCTCTTACCAAGGATAAGCGACTTGTAGCTGGTGCCGGTGCTGTTGAGATGGAGCTCCAGAAGCAGCTCAAGGTGTTCGCCGAGACCAGCCCAGGTCTTGACCAGTATGCGATTCACAAATTCGCTTCTAGCTTTGAGGTGGTTGCCCGCACTCTGGCTGAGGTTAGCGGCTTCAATGGAACGGATGTCGTGACTCAGCTTGAGATTGACCACAACAGCGGTAAGGTGCACCATGGTGTTGGCATAGAGGACGGCACAACGATCAACGCTCTCGAAGCCGGTATTGTTGAACCATATCTAACGAAATACTGGGGGATTAATTTGGCAACAGAGGCCGTGGTAACGGTACTCCAGGTAAGCCAAATTATCGTTGCCAAACAAGCAGGTGGGCCGAAGAACCGACCGGATCAGGCAAGGGACGAGGAGTAGGAGGTGCTCTATGGGTGTGGTGAGTGCAAGCGGGAGGCAACCTTCACGCAGCATCCACAGCTGCTTCGTAGGGTTAGGGAAGCACCTTGACCCTTTACCTTTCCACTATATATATATACGTATATATTTCGTAAAGAGAATGTTAAATCCTTAACAAGGAGAAGATACGTGAGGAAGCAATTTTTAAATTTATTATTACTAAGGTGTGGGAAAAAGAAAACCATATTAAGGGCATATATGTTTGTCTGAGGTCACTAATTCAGTGTGAGGATGGGATGAGCCTTCGTGTTGACTAGGTCCACGCCACTATCTCTGGTGCAGATTTTATTTCTCCCATATACCTCGCTGCCGTGTGTTCTGTAATATCCTGGTTATGTCATGCTTTTGTTTCCTACTACTTGTTTTTTTTTCCGTTACACCAGTAGTAGCAAAGCTAATACTTCTTGAGGAAGTCAGTAGGTATGTCTGATGCTCCTGCCACGCCTGCCGAATAAATGGTCGCAGTAGAGCCACTGCTGGCTGATTTCCGCCTTTTTGAAAGAGCGTAATTGTCGGCTTCAACTACTTCCCTCGACAGACTATCATACGGACCATCGCAACTTTGTTCACGTTTTCATCTCCTTTGAGCCCCGGTAGAGAGGAGCTGGTTATCAGGATTGTGGTTAACATCATTTTGACTATACATTTGGGTAGTGCAACCCAAACGTATACAGATGCGCATTCTTGTTGATGTTGTCTCACGTTAAATGTAACATATTTCTTTTTCCTCTGCAATTTGGCGAACGCTTCCCAAGGTTTCTGCGGGTGTTTGCTTTTTACACTTTACCAAGCAAGGTGACGCTCGAAGCAAGCCTCAAGGAGTGCTCGGTTTGGTTGATTTTTGGACATTGCCATGAGACAGACGCGCCTAGATGCCCGCAATGAGGGAATAACAACCTTCTGGGGAATTAAGGACAACAAATGTGACTATGTGTCTATAGATCTTCGTGACAACCATCTTAGGAATTTCCAGCACTTCGGAACACATCCAAAATTAATCGAACTTCGACTCGAAAGAAATAGTTTGGAGAGCTTTTTGGGGTTGACGCGGCAACCATCACTTCTCGTGGTGGATCTTGAGGGTAACCCGATTGCTTCCCACCCGCTGTATCGCGTGATGGTGCTCTTGGCCGTTGGCTTTTCGGTTACTACCATTGATGGTGTCCCTGTAACAGCGGAGGAGTACGACACGGCGAGGGCGATGGGTTACCATGCGGCTTTAGCTGTGAGCCATGGCTGGAAGTTGCAGCTTGGTACCCGTTCTACAGAGGAGTATCTCCAAATCATTGAGTCGTGTAAAAATGCTGAAGTCAGCTTACTGGGCGCCCGCAGACCCTTTAAAACCATCGAACATGTTCTGGAGGAGCGTGAAAATTCGTTAACGTTTAGGTTCGTTGATAACCAATCCAACGTTACATCGTCGTATGGCTGTAGCGCTGCCGAGTACGAACGTATGATGGAGCGTGTAAGGCATCTTGAGGAGGTGCTTTATGAAGCCAAGAAGGAGTTGAGGATACAACAGCTGCAGAAGGGAAAGGACGATGCGCTGGCCGACTTTAAGGGTCTCTCAGGCGCTGATCTTTGTTTTGTGCATAGTATTTTATTCACACAAAACATACGCGTGAAGACTAACGGTGCTGTTTCTCCCGAGGCAAAGGAAGGTTGTGTTGAGGCCGCCCTGATGTTTGAAAGGGATCTGTTGGTTTTTCTTACATTCATGTCGCGCTCACGTTTAGCCGAATTCTCTCTGCATGACCTCCAAGTGGAAATCCAACAAATGTCCTTTGTATCCGGGAAAACCACGGCGCGGCGGCCGAAATCTATTTTGGTGATATTGGTGTGCTCAATTGCGTGTACAAGTTAATCACCTGCGGCGCCACTCTGAACCGGCACATTTGTTCAGTAGTAGTGATGCCTCAGGAGGGATCAAGCTGCTGATGGAAGCGAGCGGGAATGCAGAGGTGAGCCCCATCGATAAGAAAAATGGTGATCACGAGCCTTTTCCCACCACCAATAATAAACAATACCCATTAGCGCACGATGGAAGGGTTACAGTACCTCAGGTTGACTTTCCTCAGCGCAACGATATTGCGATCAACCGCGGGGATAAAAGGACTCTGGAGGGCTCTCCAAACACATTAGTATCCGTGCCTCATGATTCCCACGCCACCATTTCCTCTCCTCCAGAAAGCTGTGTTGATTTCTGCACGGAATATATGTCTGCGAAGGAACTGACGGATGTGAGTGAACTACGCTATCGAGTTGGTGAGTCGTGCAGGACACAGACACGAATGCCCGACGCGTTACACAAAAAATCTATAGATTTGCATCAAGAAATCACTGGCGATAGTATTATCTCAACATTTAGGGCGCCGTCGATCACCGCCGACGACCCCGAGGCGGCTGGTTCTACAGTCTCTGAGAGGAAGGTCTCCCCAGCGGTTCGCGTGTTGCGTCGGTCTTCGTCTGCTTTTTCTGATGGGTCACTAACATCTGCACGCGCGGTCACATCCATGGGCAAGCGACCAGAGAAGCGTCCGTCGATGTCCAGGGCTAAGCCTCCTGCTGCGAGGGCAGAGAGAGAGCATCTTTTTACCGATCCCTCCACGGGGATTCTACTGCATTGTGGACCTACAAATTTGAGCGCCAGGATTAGTCCATCGGCTTCGCCAATTTCGACTCCTATGAATTCAGCCGCTGTAAGGGATGCAATATTGTTAGATGAAGCTGAACACTCTGGAGCCACAGCAGTCACATCCGATGGTCCGCTCCTCCACGTCACACATACACCCCCAAGCGACCATCGCTCAACACCAAAGATCCCAGCCTCTTTGGCCTCCTCGCACAGTGGGAGAAAACCATTAGTGGTACGCGAATTGCGTCAGCGACTGACGACTGCCTTTTCTCGTTCCCCAACTCCTGCTCGTTCGGTTTCGGAGGGTACTCATTCCCCAAGAAGGAGAACCCCCGCTCCGAAGGGTTCTGTTTCCAGTGACGGAGGCAAAGTGTCGGTAGTAGAAGTACCTCACGGAGCACACCAGACCACCGCTCACCTGTCTGTGTCCAGCATGCCATCAGTAGGTGCTCGTGACCTTGGTGCATCGCGGGCTTCTACTGTAAATAATTCGCTGCCTAGCGGTAAGGGAACTCCGCCGCCGCGGTTATCGGGCCGGCGGCCGCCGGTTGGTGTTGAACAGCCCCCTGTTGCCAACAGGCTGACATCGAAGGCTTCGGGAAGAAGAGGGTCACAATACACAGCTACCGCAGCCGCAGCTCCACGGGAGAGAAGCTCTCCACCAGCACGTGCTTTGAATATGCGTTCGTAAACTCAAGCCTCTCAGCTAACACCTGGACGAGTGCCAACCGCAACCATGTGCCTCCCTGGATCACTGGTCTCCATTGTCATGGGCTCGCCTTCTACTCTGTGAGCGGCACCGTCAGCAGCCGAATCGCTTGAAAAAAAGTTCTGGATTGGAGTGTTTTTGACTGCCTTCAGTGTACCATCGCTTCAAATCTAAAGTTTGTCGTCACTACCGGTTCCCATAGACGCTGGTTTAGGCTTCGGTATAGAAGTGTCACCGTACTCTCCACGCGGTAACCCCACCACCGGTAACTTGTCGCGCCGCGAGTGACCACCGATGGACGATTTTGTTAGTGTTTTTGCTTCGTATGCCTCAAAATTAACCCACTTTAACTCCTGACAGAGAGTTTCTTTATTGAGATGGGCGGTGCGTCGGCGAGTGGCGGCGGGTGGGCCTGATGAACAGTTGACAAATCTTGACGAGTTTTCGGTGACCAATCGCAGGATTTCGACGTTACATACCTCCGAAACTATTAACTCAATGGAATGAAGTACAAAATAATCTTCGATCATGAACCGAAGGCGACTGCACTCGTGTGTGGGCCCCTCTACGGACGTGCTAGCGCTTTCCGAGCTTTCCATAAGCTAGCGAGGAAAGCAGTTCTTTAAGTCCGTGTGTTGTGAGGTGTTTGAGTTTTGCAGATGTCCTGAGACCAATGTCGAAAGTCGGTCAGGGGAAACTTTCAGCAGTTGATGCACCTGATGCCGATTCTTTGCTTGACGAAATACTATAGAGTCGCCGTTTGCTTTCATATTATGAAATAGAAGATTAAAAAGGGTGTTTGAAAACTACCGCTGCGGATGCAAACGCATCGATTTTCCTTCCTTCTGTCCATCCCTTTTTCTGTATGCTTGCAATATATTGCCTTGATTCACTACTTGTGCTGCATTTTTCACTGATTAAAGGGATTTATAAGTTTTGTTTTTGTATCGGCAAGCTGGAGCAGTGATGGAGGTGCGAGAGGACAACCTGAGTAGGATTGAGGACGCCTCGAGGAGGGCTGTGAAGGACATCGTGAACGCGGAGGTCCGCTTTGCTGCAATCGACCAGGACAAAAACATTTCCCCAGGTGGCCATGTAACATCGCATCCATTTACTCTGACTACATTTGACACATCCTTCACGCTACCGGCGTTTCTACCTCTGGTAGGGGTATCATGGCCAGAGCCTGTCAAAGCAGTGTGGAAGACATTCAAGGCTAATTCTACCGTTGGTTTGTTTCCAGAGCTGACGAGGGCGTGGATAACGATTGACAACAAGCTGCTATTGTGGAATTATGGTACGGGAAGAGACTTCTTTGTCTTTGATGAAATACCTGAGCTAATCATTGCTGTTGGAAATCCTGTTTTGCCATTCAAAGGTGTTTTTCAACCACATATCACCCACGTGTTTCCAGTGGCTACCCCTAAAACGGTCTACCTCCTGGGTCTATGCGTCGTTGGGGATGATCCTTCAAAGAAGTCCGATATTTATGTGGTGAACCTCGGCTTTTCTGTCGCGGCTCCTACCCTTTTCACGAGACTCGTTGGTGCCAGAGAGACGGGCAGGATTTTTGCCGCCGGTGCAGATGGTTGTCTTTACGAGCTTAAGTATGCGAAGGAGGACACAGCATTGTTTCCTAGGGTTAGATTTATCAATTACTCGCTGTTGTTTGGCTATGTTCCGGTCCTGGGAGCAGTGAGCTCTTTATTCAGCTCAATAAAACAGACCTGGGCTGGGGAGAGGCCCGCATTGCGCGATGTAGCCATCGAAACGAAGCGGATGCTTTTGTTTACATTGGATGCTGAAGGTGCGATCACATTGTGGCGAGTAACGCATGATGGCCTCAGTAGGCAGGCAACAGTGAGGCGAGGCAGTTCTATGGGAGGTACTTGCCGGGGTTCAGCGTACTCAGGAGACGCGGGTGCTGAACTCGTTAGGATATTCTGTGTGTCGCGATGCGACGATGCCTGTTCGCTTGTTGCTATTGCAGCCAACGGAGAGCAGTACCGCTATGCCTGCCACGATGGCTTATGGGGTGGTGCTGACGCTGGTCTTTCATTGTGTGAGTGTTTGCCCTCACACGTCCCCTCTGGCCGGGAAGTTACCGTCTGTTTTGCCTCTGATGGAGTCTCACTCCTGTGTCACGCTGAGAATTCGGAACAGGGTTTCTCGTCTGACCATGTGGCCGTGGTTACCACTCAGAAAGGGGTCTTGCAGCCACACAATAATTGCCGTGATATCGTTGCAAACTTTGAACCAGAGGCAACACATATGATCCGTGTGGATGCGATTGCTGAGGTTCCTTCAAAGAAACATCTGAGCCTTAATGAGTTGTGCGCACAAGTTGTTTGTCCACCGAAGCAGTTTATTCTTCTTCATCGCCACGGTGTTTCAACCTTCATGAAGCTACGACCCGTGGACACCCTCCATATGATAATTGCATCTTCGGGCCAGCACGTGCGCGACGACCTTCTTCAGCGGTTTTCCTCTTGTCATGGGGCCTCAGACTACTGTTGTATGCTTGTGCAGATTGCTGTTGGTTGTACAAATGTCTCAGCTGTCGTTGATGGCCCATACATCGAAGGGGGTAGCACCAGTTCTTTGTTTGCCCAAACGGCGAGGGGCAACAGCAGGTCGCAGAGCTCCCCCTCTTTGGATCAGTTGGGCTACCAGCTAAATGAAATACCCTCTCAAGAGACCCAGCGCATAGCACGTGAGATACTCCGCAGCGCAATGGTGCCGAGTTGGCACGAGGCCCCTGACTCTGACGGAAGCGTTCGACACATTGTCGTGCAGATGTCTCCTTTTGCCTCGGGTGTACTGTCGTACATCGCAAGGGCGCTTCACGGGGTGTGGAACATGGCACTGGGACATATTCCTCTGCGTGAGCTAGCTGTTGTTGAAGTGACACTGTCTTCCGTGGTACGGTTGCTGAATAGTCTGAAGAAGGACGTCTGGTCTGATAAGTTTGTTCAACCTGCCGTCCCCTTCCAATGGGACAAGGGGAGAGTGACTTTAAGGCTCCCCCCCCATCGGTCCTCCATAACTTTGTACGACATTAAAATGCTGCAGTCTGCTCTCCTGTGTTCATCTCACACGCTGTGTGAGCACGTCCTGCAGGTAATTAAGTTTTTGAAGCATACTGCCTCGATTCCGTTGACACAAGAAGATGGGAAAGTGACTTTTGAACAGATTGTGAGCGACCAAACCATAGCGCACCGTCTGGCACGATACGTGGGAGAGGTAGTTCTGACATCCGATAGAGCTATGCGGTGTTTGCAACACGATGGTGCTGGCTCTATGACACAGCTGCAGTTGGAGTGCCCCTACTTTTTCAACTCGATTGATGTTCGAGAGTACAACGTGCGTGTTGAACTTGATCAAATATTGTCCACCAACATGGAGTACGTAGGTGGATCTAGTGAAAGTAAGTTATTGGAATGGGAGTCTTCTGTATCCGTTATGGCTGCATCGCTGTGGCACTCGGGGGCACTGATTGACATCTGTCAGCAGCTTAAGGCCCTCAAGAAGGAAGGCCTCGTTGTCAAGCTTCTTCTCCATGCTGCGCGTCAGCTGGATCCCAATAACACTACATTCAAGACCTACCTAGAAGAGCGGAGTGGCAACCTTCGGCAGGGAGTAAACCTCGCAGTTGACCCCGTTTACCAGCAAAAAATGAAGGTGCTGGGAGAGGTTGTTGGTACCCTAGAAAGCGCCTGGAACACACATCGTAGCGTCGTGGACAGTCTCCTCGGGAGCCCTCTAACTTCTGGCACCATTTGGCAGATTGAACCCTCGGATGAGTTGGCGCATTGCTTCCTGTTTGACTGGCTATGCGTGCCGCGTGAAGATGAGACAATCACGACCACGCTTCGGGGAACCTTAGTGGGCGTGCACTCTCCTTTCGTCGAGGCTCACCTCCAACGCAACCTAGCGACCCTTGGAGAGCAGTACGTTCGCTATTTAAGGAAGAATAAGAAGGATTATGCTGCTGCCATTGAGGTTTGCACTTCCATCATTCACGCACCGCTGAAAGCCATTCCAAGGGAGCAGCGGATTTCCTACAGGTTACGTTGTCTGTCTGAGGCAAAGGAGTGTGCTGAGGAATGCAAATCGGATCAGCTTACCGTCTTGGAGCAACAGATGGGCTTATTGGAAGCGCAACTCCAGCTTTCCAAGATCATTTGCGAGTTCATTAACAGTGGCTATTCTTGTTTGGACAAACGTGTCATGGTAGATGGTCGTGGTTTCGTGACCGAACGTGAGGTTGCGCAGGAGCAATTGGATCTTGTGGAAAACCATGTGCTTTCCACAGCCGAGCTACTGCAAATAGCGGGTATGTTCTGTGCCTATGGGGGTGCGGAGGTTCAGCTCGATGTTCTGAATGCTGTGAATGTGACAGATCCATCGCTTTATGCGGAGTGCATTGAGCGGTGTTTTGAGCGGAAAAATAATACTGTGGAAGAGGTAGCACGAAGAATAATCAGCAGGTGCATGCGTGTGATTGCTTCTCCCCTGTGCCGTGTAGTGAAGATATTGGAGGCTCACGCATTTCAGCAGTCGCCAGAGGGCTCTGCACTAACCGTAGATCTTCTTACGAGTGTGGTGTTGATCATAGTGTTATCTTTTCTACGATAGCAACTGTGTTCGAGAGGAAAGATTTTCTTAGTGTTCCCTGCGGGGCCTTTGATCAAGCTGGTGTCACCGACGCTTTTTTGGTGCATTCCTTAGCCGTTGCACTTCATCGTGCGGTGTTTGCTTCATACATTAGCACCGTACAAATGTACTTTCTGGGTAATGCCCTGAACACGGTCAGGGAAGGGATCAGTAAAGTAGCGCTCTGTGTGAGTGACGAGACCAGTAGCCGTGCTCTGACTGCTGCTGAGGGAATGTTCGAGAGGTGCAGCATCGCTTTAAGTCGTGCGAATTCCAGGTTTACGTTTTAAAGTATGTATGGTGATAGATTATTTTTGTTTTCTTAACTTATTCGCACCAGTAACGAAGTAAAAAAGGAGGGTATAATTTGTGATAGAGAGAGGGGGGTAAGGAAGCACTTATTACTGTTATTATTTTCTCCCTCCCTTTCTGTATTGCATTTGTCTACCTCGCCCCACCTCCTTTTTTCTTCTTCCTTCGAATGCATTGTATGCATGTGTCCATGGATGCATATATTCACTTGTTTTATTCCCACCATCAGGAGCCCTTTATTTATCTTGATTACTTGTAGGCGTTTTCCCCCGTTTACGGAGCATAAAGGTGTTTGTGCTACGCGCACAAGTATGTACACACGGGTATTAGAGAGCACGCGCAGTAGAGGTTCATGGCGGCTGCGACTTTCTGCCTCTTTGGAGAAGATGCGATGCTTCATTGGAGAGCTTTTAGGTTACTGTGATGTGACCTGTGATAGGGGGCACGAAGTGGATGGAAATGTATGGTACGCCGACAGGTACCTTTACCCGAACCACTGGCAGCCCGGGTTGGGTCTGCATGCCAGGCTGGTGGATGACGGAGATTCGTACACTTGGTTAAATGCGTTTGTGGCATCTGCTCTGTTGCCGGTGTTTATGTTGATGGTTATGTTTTTGGTGTATGTGAACTTGTAAATGTGCCAGTTTTCACAGCTGTCGCATTGATGGACACCTACGCGCACAGGCGTGCAGGAGTTCTAGTTGCCTGTCACGCTCTTCCTTTTCCTTCCTCCCCCTTGGAAAGCCACCACCGATACGAAATAGGAGTCAGCTCCTTGTCTGCGTTTTTTTGGGTTAGGAAAGAAAGAAACATCTAGAGACTTGCATTCTGCTGAATTTATAAATTGGTTTCCAATTTTCCTTCCCCATCACTATCGGTGCTCTGAGTTTCTTTATGTCGCTATACAGTTAGTTGCATGAGCCGAAATGTCGAATGTTATAGGGAGGGTAGAGCGGTTGAAGGCTCGCGTTAAGCGTAAATGTGACGAAATATATCGTTATCTCGACACCTCCTTCTATGGTCAGTGTCGCAGCATATTGCAGACAGTGAGGAAATTGGACGCGGGAGACGTGTTTTCCAATAACCCAACAAGACTTCCGGACTATTCATTGCGCGTCTCCTGTCCCATGTGGTGGAAGCGTATCGAGGCCCGACTTGCTAAGTATGAGTACACCGCTGTGTCTGAATTTGTGGACGATATGCGCCTTGTTGTGCAGAACTGTTACGACTACAACGGCGAGACGTCTCCCATTTCTGCGCTGGGAAGGCGTATCGAAGTGAATATGGAAGATTTGTTCGTTACAGAATTGGCCATTGAGCCTCCTGATCCGCGCGAAATAATTAGACTGGGAAAACATGTGGAGCGTGCACAAGCACGTCAGCTTTGGGAGGTGATATGTCTCTATGAAGATTATGGGAAAGAAAAAAACTCTGTTCGGCAACACGTTGTCCCGTCGCAGCTCAAGTGTGCAACGCAGCGTCGTGCCATTTTTTTTCTCCGTCGGCTTGCCGCGACGGGCGGGCAGAAGAGTCGCACCGAAAAAATAGCACCCACCACACCTGCAGCAGCCCCAGTTCCGTCGTCTCGGCGCGTTGATAAACCGAGGTTCCCAACGCGGGATATTCTTGACGCAGACGATGACGTTAGTTTTGTGGAGGAGCAAGGGCTTGTTCAAGGTTCGTCACACAATCCGCCGCAACTTGAGCGTGTGCCGCAAAACCAGCGCACTGGATTTTCTTCTTTCAGTTTAGTCAGCCCCGTTGTCTTCAATGAGGGTTTTGAAGATGTGCAGTTTAACGAGGAGAAACTTCCATCTGGTGGTGAGGTCTGTTGAGGTGTAGGATGTACCCGTTTGTGATGCATGGGTCTTGTCATACTTCTGTAGAAATCAAGGTGAGTGAGACGTTTCGCCTCGTGAACGTGTGCTGTCGAGCTTCGATGCTGGCGCTTTTATTCCTACGTTTGCTGTCGCACGGCTTCCCTCCTATTTTTTTTCTTCTCCTTTGTTTCTCCTGTGCTCAATGAAAAAAATATATGGTATGAAGGTGTTGCGACGTGGAGGTGAGATATTTATGGATATATGGAGCTTGAGTGTGAGTCCATATCCACTGGGCGGTGAGTTTTCCCAATCCAAAACTATCACGTCTCGAGTAAGTACGCGGATGTGAGCGGAGGAAGTGTTGCCAGTGGTGCAGAATGGGCTTTGTGGGAGGGGCATTCCTCGGTTTGATGTTGTGTCTGCTGGAGTGGCGAAGAGTGTTGAGAGCGATCTCTAGCTTTACTCTTCCTCTTCCTTCTTGGGAGGTGGAGCCGCATGTCGCATAAAGCCTTCGACTCCTTTCCTGTTCACACGGGATAATTTAATACTTTCCATTGTTCAGTGTTTTGTTATCGGTTTTCATTCTTTTTTTTTTGTGGTGTGCTGCGCTATTGTTTTTGACATGACTTGTTGCATTGTTAGTGCTGCTGTTGTTGGCTTTTTTCGCAGGTAGCCACGGTAGTCTCGGAATGAATCGCAAGCGGCCCAGGTCACCTGTCAGCACACGATACTGGCTTATGAAGTCGAGCCGAATAAATTTTCCATCGATGACCTGAAGAAATGTGGTCGGTCTCCATGGGATGGTGTGCGAAACTACGCGGCTCGCAACAATATGAGAGCGATGAACGTGGGAGACTTTGTGTTGTTTTATCACAGCAACGCCAAACCATCCGGTGTGGTGGGCCTTGCCACTGTGGTGAAGACTGCATACCCCGATCATACAGCGTTGGATCCAAAATCTGACTACTACGATCCGAAGGCATGCAAAAATAACCCATGGGAGATGGTGGACGTACAATTTGAGGAGAAGTTTCCCTCGATTGTTTCGCTGGAGGAGTTGAAGAAAGAGAAGGCTCTGATGGCGATGCAGCTTTTTACTCACTCAAGGTTAAGTGTCCAGTGTGTTGAGAGGCGCGAGTACGAGCACATAGTTTTTCTTGGACGAAAGAAATAAAGCCACAAAAATGCTCTCGACGATGTTCTTCTTCACCGACGATGTGTGTTTACATATAAGCTTCTGTGCGTTTGTGAATTTTCGCATGTGTGCTGGTGGCCATGTTCATGCGTGGATATGTCCACTTGCTATCTTTCTGCTATAAAGTTTTCTCCTTAATATTTCCTTGTTTAGGCGTAGGGGAAAAGCCACCTATGAGCTTGTTTAGTTTGGGCAGCGGACCGCTGCCTATTCAGGTTTGCAACCCCACTGGAAGAATTGTTTCTCCCAAAACGCTGTCGGTACCAATGCCACCGACACTTCCCTTCCCTGCTCCGATCAGCGTGCCAGTGCCACCGATGCTGAATGACGTGACTGAGTCCCCGGCTCCGATCAGCGTGCCAGTGCCACCGATGCTGAATGACGTGACTGAGTCCCCGGCTCCGATCAGCGTGCCAGTGCCACCGATGCAGAATGACGTGACTGATCCCCGGCTCCGATCAGCGTGCCAGTGCCACCGATGCAGAATGACGTGACTGAGTCCCCGGCTCCGATCAGCGTGCCATTGCCACCGATGCTGAATAACGCATCCGGACCCTTCGTTACAGCTGACTTACCGTCACCATCCGTCCCGCTTGCTATGCCTGTGTCCTCTGTTCCTGTTGACACGCTAACACCCCACACTTTGAGTGCTGGAGTGAATGTGGAAGCTTCGCAGGCTGCTGGAGCCCCGCTTTCGATATCGGTAACAGGGGTGTCTGAGGCACTTGAAAGTGGGCGTCCGGCGGGAGAGTCCACAGGCACTTGTACGATGGGTCGGCACCAGGCGACGAGGCTAGCGGTGTGTCGGGCACTGACCAGCTGGCTCCAGCCGACAATCTGCTGCCGTCATTCATTGTTTTTGGCGGGGCGCGGTACGAGCGTGCGACTAAAAGGTCCAAACCCATCCGCAATGCAGACACACAGACCGACGGTAAGGCAGCTCACACCTTAGCCCGAGACACAGTGGGCTACATGACACATCAACTCAAACTAGCTAGCGTGTTCTTGCACCTGGAACCGAACATTCCTTCGTCTTGTTCGCCCAAGCAAGCTGCGCAGAACGGTGAGCTCATGCTTCTAAACACTTCAGCCCAGACGTGTGACTCATTTTCCTTGAGAAACATCTGGACCACCGCCTATGCAGCAGGTGTAAAGGAATTACAGGCACTTTTAGAAAATGACTGCAGCGCCATTAATGCTAAAGGATTTGTGGTGTACAATCGTCGGCAGCTAGGCGTGAAAAAGCTATCTGAGAAGTTTGTCCTCGGGCTTGGCCAAAAGGGAAGCCCTCTTCAATACGCCGCGATGGCAGGTCACATTGACAGTGTCCTCCTGCTTCTCACCGTGGGGCCGAAGATGACTCCTACCCATATTTGAAGGATATTCTCGGCGATGAGATGGATACAACGGTGAAAAGCATGAGCGCATCGTTTCGTGCGGAGCAAAAGGAAAAACGCATGCGGGGAAAGGAGAAGCCCCGATCGAAGGCCGTTGTTATTCCACCGTCGCTGGCGTGGAATGAACTGTCCCGAGCATTACACCATAGAGAGCCCACTGCCCGCGTATCAAACCAGCAAAAGAACATATTGGGCGCATGAGAAGGTACCATCACTGGCCACTGCAGTGGTGGGACTGCTTTTCTCATATAAACCTGTTGCTTATGCAGATATACATTCTTTACACATAACCAAGTCTGGGACACCTTTACAAATTATTTCAATTCTCTCTGACTTTACTGTCGCAGGCATGTTTGTATGATATCCAAAAAGATAAAAATCAGATTTTGCTTTCTTTTTCTTCTTCTTCCTTTTAGTGGATGGATAACCTTCTCGAAAAGTGTTTATTCAAGAGGGAATGGGCTGGGGCCTGTGTAAATGATGTGATTGATCTTGTTGGAAGCGGGAAGGCACATTTCACCTCGTCTGGCCCTTTCGCCTCGCTCGTGGTTAAGGAATCACATCAGGGAGATGTGGAGGGTCTCCCAATTGCCGCTCGTACACTTTTGCTTAACACGCACATCAACGAGATCATTGTGCGTGGTGTGAATAAATTTTTTGACATTGAAGAGGTTGAGCAAGAACTGTCACTGCGTGATGTTTATCTTGGAAAGTTGGCTAACGTATGGTTGCAAAGAAAGATGGCTGGATTTGTCGTGACACTGTTTTCGCTTGATGGTAGTTCTATTGGGATTGCCTCGAAGCACGTTGTTGAGGGCCCACACGTTGACATTGCGCGGTGTGTCCTGGAGAAACTACTAAGCGTCAATCAGCGTGAGAGCTTTGCGCGTGATTTATTTAACATGAAAGCTGCGGTTAGCTGTGAGTGTATATCGCTTGCGGATGATGCGGGTCATCCTGTGTGTGAACAAGGAAACTTCGATGAGAAGTTGTTCATTTTTTCTATTCATAAACGTGACAGCGTGCAGGAAGTGTGCCTGCCGTTGGACGCGATGCGCGCAATAGCTGTCAAATGGGGCATTCCCCTAGTTCCTTGCTGGCGGTGCAACAACCATAAGGAATTGGAAGCGTGGCTTGACGATCGACATCGCTGGGAGGGAAGAGATCCCGATGGTGAGCCGCTGGCGGAGGGCTACGTTGTGGTCTTCGAAGTGCCTATCCGACATGTTAATTCGAGTGTTCATATTACTTTGCCGTTTACGGCAGTTCTAGTTCGCTTGAAGGCGAAAACACTGAGGTACCGTGCGCTGCGGTCGTTACGCTCCATTGCGTTGGGTGAGTCGTTAGCGCGCCCACTGCTTTTCCACGAAATTCTGGTTTTGTGGATGGAAAGGGTTACCCACTGCGGCTGCTTTCGGCAAGCCATAAAAGATCAGGGTGTGCATCGCATCTGCACTCAGTTTGAGGCATATATAAGGGAGCATGGCAACAAGCGGCAACGTGGAGGTAAGTTGAGCGTCAAGCAGGCCTTCGATGACCTCCTGAAGTACACGGAGAGAGAAGTTCGAGCAAAGTGGTGTGCGCCACTGGACGTTATTTGTTTGTGCGGCCTACCGGGAGTGGGAAAGTCTACGCTTTCACGGACTATTGCAGACGAAGGTGCTCAGGGTCATTCCGCCTTCCGCTACGTTATGCATCTATGTCGGGACGAAATTGCAAGAGATGTGGCGAAAACGTGTGGTATCGATCACTGTTCCAGTAAACACAAGCAACGAAGGCTGCGAACACTGGTGCATCAGTCCATGCAGTATGCTTTAGATAGGTTGATATCACTTTCACATCTCCTTGAGGGACCAGGTCTTTTAATTCTGGACGCATGTAACGCCAGGCCGGACACGCGGCGGCGTTGGCGGCAGCTACTGCCCAATGAGTTGAAGAGCTTTCGTCTTGTGCATTTAACGTGTGCTGACAAGTCAGTGCTGGTGTCACGGGTCGTGGAGCGCCAAGACCATCCCCTTCTTAAGGACGTGTCAGAGGCGCAGGCTGCCCTCTACACTGTTGGAAAGACATTTGTTGCCCCTCTGCCAAGTGAGCCCTGCATCCGTCTGGACACCACGGAATCCTCCGCGGAAGAGCTTGCCCGGTCTCTTCTATCGCTATACGCGAAGGAAGCGATGGGCGGGGCGGCTCATCACCGCCGTGCATCGATTTACGGCCATCGTGAAGCGGAAGAGGGGTTGAGGAAGCTACACGAGTCGCTTGCAGCATCAATAGTTGGATGCTGTGATGATGGTGTGACGGCGCTTGGAAGAGAACAGATTGTGAAACGTAATGAAGCTTCTGGGAAGTTGATAATAGTTCGATTATCACTGAGTTATAACGAGCTGTATGAAATTGTGGTGGTTAGGATAAGGAGCGCACTTGATCAGTGTGCCTTACCTGTGGTGACGTGGTGGGGAAAGTTGAAGAAGGTTTTTGGATTTGACACTGAGAAACGTCCATGTGTGGTGGAGAAAGGTCACACGAACTGGCTTCGTGGCTGGCTTTTCAGTGGGCGTGATACCACGGAAACACTGTCCGATGGTGAGTGGTATCATGCTATTGAGGAGCGTTACGACTGCAGACCTTCTTCGCCCCACGTTACACTATTTTATGGTTCGGAGAGATCTTCTCCAGTGGTGGATGTACCGCACCCGGGATCTGCCGTCGATGTCATTCTGGACTCTGTGTTGCTTGATCCATTTGCAATGTGTCTTGCCGTTACTGTGGTCCGTGGCGGGTGCCGTTACGAGGTACAGCTGCCTCCAGGTGACCCCATACCGTTGCATGTAACTGTAGGACACGCACGTCGCGTGAAGCCCTCCTATGCTGGACAGATGTTTAACCTCTTTGAGCAGCGAGAAATTCACAACAGTGAGCTAAAGGAGATGCAGCTGAACTCATCAATAAAAAAAAGTCGATCAAAGTTCTTTAACTTTGTCAAGGTTCGCTTCGATACGCCGGTTGTTGTTGGAGGCGAGGTCAATTTTCTTCAATAGGTATACATCGTCGTGGGGCCGCGCTCGCATGCGTGTTGAGATGATGAAATACTCTTCACACTTTTGATGTGGGCCTACTTGCCAGTGCAGTACGTATGTGCTTGCCGCCTAGCTCTTGTATATTCTAAATCACCGTTAATACCAGTAGATGCTTGTATTCATGCATTGGGGGAAGGCGGACTCTGCTGGTGTAAGTGCCGCATTCTCTGCTGATGAATTATTGTTCTTTTTACTACTTTTCCATTGTTCTTGACCTGCTCGATGTGATTGTCAACCTTCTTTCCATATCCTTTACTCTTCGTCCACGCGAGAACCCCTCGCCAAGAGTCTTTCAAGGAAAACGTGGATCATGTCCGAGGCTACCGACAGTGCAGTCGTGCAAAAAGCTAGGGATGACTATATGCAGCACTTTTCTGACATTTTCTCGGAGGAATTGCTGAAAATGTACGAATCCGATGGGAGTGCAGCAGCGGTCGAGCAGTTAACTGCCTGTATTGAAGTTGGGGTTGCAGTATGGGGCATCCAGTATCGGTTAAGCACCCCCTGGCGTGAGGGAGGATGGTAGCGCGTCTGTTGCGCTTTCATTTCCTGCTGAGGTAGCGAGGGATGGCTGCGCCTGGGCGAAGTTTTCTTTTTTTGTGCGCCTTGTCGCAACATTTGGCCTGTTTTGTTGGTTTTAGCGTGCACATTGCATGTGTCAGCATCTGCTTTTTTAGGCCGTATGCGTATATACGTGCCGTGCGAACCTGTTGCAAGTGAAGGTTTTTTTTTTTTGAAACTCTGAAGTGGCAGTACCTTATATTACTTTCATTTCTTGTCATTCTTGGTTGAGTCAAAACGGCGACTTCTGTTGCTGTGGTCTATTAGGTTGTAGAGGGTGCCTCCACTAATGATGAGACGATTACACTGTTACGCGTTGTTGGGGGCACCTGAGAAAGTGTGCTGCTGGAGGCGATGCCTTTCGGGAGAGGGGCTTCCACGCATGAAGCAACAGGAGTTGCGCAGATTGACAGACATTTTGGAGAACGACCCTAAAATTCTCCGTGACGTCATAGGCAGATTAGACGCTGCGAGTAGGCGACGTCTTATTGTGACTGGTGGAGCCATAGAATGGTTTGGTGAAGACAATGCATTGAAGGAAATGAAAAGAGCTGGCGTTGACAAGGATAGACTTTTGTCGGCAAATGACCTGGATCATTGGTTGGAGGAAGCGCTGCGACGGCGGTTGGAGGACGGCAACGAACAACCACGAAAGCGGGTCGAAAGTGGGGAAGGCGAGGTGGTGCCGTGCAGCACGCTGCTGTGGGTGGCATTTGTGGCTGGACTGCCTTTTGTAGGATTTGGGTTCCTTGATAATGCTGTAATGATTCTGGCAGGGGATGCTATTGACAACTCTGTTGGCTTCTATCTTAACTGCTCAGTGCTCGCCTGTGCCGCGATGGGCAACATATTCTCCGGGGTTCTTGGCATGCAACTGCATGGTGTTATTGAGAAGGCTGTGCAGAAGCTTAACTTCAAGGCCCCGCCGCTCACCGAGAGCCAGATAAGGGGCAAGCGCGTCTTTTTCGCTAGGCATATTGGCGGGACGATTGGTATAATGACCGGTTTGCTTCTTGGAATGACCCCGTTAATGCTGCTGGACGCTGATGACAGCAAGAATGAGCACACTCCTGCGGCGAGTTGGTAAGTGAAACGAGGGCTCATTGAGTGATTGTAGGATGCTTGTATGGATCATCGCTGTGGGTCCGGTTATCACTATCCATCAGAATAGTCGTTTAATAAGCGATAGAATTAAGCTAGCGGTTATGTGAATAATTTTTTTTAAAAAAAGCTGTAAAAGACTGGAAAGATTTGAGTGCACGCTAGGGAAGTTGCCATAGAATTTTCTTTGGTGTTGAAAGCGCAGTAATTCCCCTTTTTTTGACCTCTTACTTCCTATTTGTGTGGTGCCAATGAAGGGAAGTCTCACTAGAAGCAGGGGATATGTGATGAATGCGCAGCAATATCATCGGCGGTGAAGAAGTGCGGTTGATTGTTTCCCGCTGCTGATTATCATTGTTGCTTCATTGTGCCTTTGCTTCAACGTCGCTCTGCGAAAAACTTTAGTGTTCTTGCATGGGTAAGCGTGTATGTCACCGCTCCCCCACGCCGCTGCATGTTTTTTTCTTTTTCAAGGCTGTTCAACTTTTTTTTTTCTCGCATTCCGTGCTTCTTTTTTTCCTCAACGCACACGGCACCACATTTACTGGGTACTTGCGCTGCCGTCAATGGCGTCTCTCTTTTTTTTTTAAAAAAAAAAGTTGCAGATGCTTAGGGGTCTCCTTTTACGCTTTTTCTTTTGTTAGTACTATTTCCACACGGTAATAGAGCGCCTTGCATTTGTGCACCCCAGGGGGTCTTGGTAAATACCTGATCGTGGTGGCGGATCTCTGATGTGTTGCAATAACTGCAGCTACCGTGAGTTGCGGCGAGGTGCGGTTGTACTCGCATTTCGCCAATTTCTTGAAGTATACGTACGCGTGTATGTTACAGCTGGTGACACGACAAGACATATAACAGCTTAAGCAGTGATATAATAACATTGCACCACCAGTCATGAGGGTTTCCCCTTTCCCCTGCAACATCTCCCGCCTTTGGATGTTAAGACCTCTCGCAAAGGCAATGAGCCACCCATACGGCTTGCTGGACCCAATGGCTGCAGCGCCTTGAAGAGGCGCTTGCGTGACGTGGAGTTAAAGGCGTGTATGTGTATTGTGCTTGAGGTATGAGCTTCTCCTTTCTGGTGTTTTCCAATTTTTACCTTCCTTATTTGACGCTTTTCCACACCTGTTGCAAAGTGATAGAGACAACTACGTCGGGAATAATAGTCGTGGAGGTGAGGGCTCCACCTTTATTGATTTCCCCGGTGCATGATATGCGAGGTATTAGAGCGCATCGTCACGGAAATACTTGAGCGGGCATGCATGCCAATGTCTGCTAAGCGGCTTGCGGGTGTGATGTGTGATGTGGTAACAGTGGACAACATGACTGCAATGTGTCTTCGCATGTTAGACAGCGGCGTTTTGGAGCGCTGGGGGGATGACGCGTTTGCCCTCCGGTGTAAGAACAAGGTGGTGTTGCGGAATCTTCTCATTACCTCGGAGTACCAGACCCTCGGCATGACGATGCTTCCCATTGGTGAGGGGAAGTTCCTGAAGTATATTCCGCGCGACTCGGAACACCGTTTCTTTGAGGTGCGCCAGTCCGTGTTGGGTACAGGCGCCGGCCTCGGCCTATTTATGCGCCCCACACGGGCCTTAAGACAGGGAACTGTAATGTGCGAGTACGTTGGCCGCATCTTGCGGCGCCTACCAAGAAGTCGTGAGTTGGGTACTTATGTGGTGCGACTGCGCACAGCTTCGTTTTTTGTTGATGGCGTAAATGAGCGTGGTGAGCACTTGTCTTTGGCTACTTTCATTAACGACAGTGGACCGAATGCCGCCAACGCCGTGATGCGGGAATATGATACGCTTCCGGGTCGCGTGTTTGTGGTGGCAACCCGTGACATACGCCCAGGAGAAGAGATCTTTTGTACGTACGGTTCTACGTACTGGGGCTATTCAACCTATGATGAGCTGCAGCACAGTATTAGGACCGAACAGCGCAAGCGACAGCGCGACGAGGTTCGTGACGACTTTTGCTGTGACCTATTCTTCCGCTGCAGGCGTTGTGGTGAGGAGGTAACGAAGCGCTTGCTAAGTCTTCATAACATCACATGTGGGGATGAACTCGTCAAGAAGAAAATGACTCATTTGAATTGTCTTCCGTTCAATGAATTTACTTCAATGGAAAATATCAATAAAGTTCTTCCTTCAAATAGGTATCGTACATTAAAAAGAGCAAAACACTTTGTAAATTTAACAGATCCACAAACCTTTGGACTTTCACATGAGGATGTGGTTGGCGACCTCACGTTCACGTGGTCTACGCCATAGCGGTGACGGGAGGGGGATGTGTGACGGCCTTATGCCGCTGCGATGGGTTTTTGTTAAAGAAACCGGGGTCTCTTTAACTTACTTTTGTAGAGGAGCAGTCGCGGGAGATTGGGAGAGGATAACCTTTCAGTGAATTCAATGCTATTGAAGAGTGAACACTGCCCCTTTCAGCTCGCCATTGCACTCGGTGTCGTAGAGTACGCACCGACTTCCTCATTTTGTTTGTCACCTTTCTCGCGTTTTCAAAAAAAAAAGTGTTTATTTATCTATATATGAACATGCGTACACATATACACGCCTTCCCCTTATTATTTCTATGCACCACCCCAGTTACCATCCCTACGGTCTGGCGCTTACTTTCATCCTTTTCACTCCATGGCCTTGCGTTGGGTGAGCATATCACCCCTTTTCCGTACGATTTCTCTCTGGCTGCTTATTCTTTGTCTTTCTTTTGTCTTTCCTTATTTGGTTGCAGTGCACAGCGGTGGAGCTTTACATTTTCTACTAACGTGGGTTGAACTCATTTACTCCGGAGTAAGAGAGGACACACATAAGCAGGTTAAAGGATTAACATTTTGAAGTGTACCATGCGACGGGGTCTCCTTCAACTTGCTCCCGTCTCTGTCTCCCAAGTGCAAAAGGCTGCGGCAAAGGCGGTCACTGGCATGGAGGGTTTTTGCAGCAACGTTATGCGCACCGTTGATTTTCAACCAACAAATGTCAATGCACGGGATAACGGCGCTATGGGGTTTCCTTGGAAGGCGAATCGGGGTGCATTGAATGGCTTCAACTCTGCGCATGGCGGTGCCTTGGCGATTCTTGCCGATGCCTTCACACGCATCCACATGGATGCAGTCAACCCCGGCGCTGAGGTGTCCTCCGTCAGTTTTGAGATTAGTTACCTGAATGCCGTCCAGGAGGGTGAGGAATGCACATGTGTCACTCGTCTCGTTAGCGATAGCAAGACTGGTCTGCACCATATGGAATATTCCTTTGAGGATAAAAAAGGAAAAAAGGTTTTCTCCCGTGGAATCCACGTACTTTCCTGCTCCCAGTAGTTGCTCTACAGAACTAATGGCTTGATTACCTGCGTGAAACGAAGGGCGTACAAATGGCCCACTTTGCGTATATAACTGTGTCGGTGACTCCGTCCCAAACTCTTGTTCTTTTTTTGCCCCCTTCCCCCCTGCCTGCTAGAAGCAAAAAAAAAAAGTTTCTGCAAATTTTGTTTTCACAACAACCCATGGATTTTGCCCTTTTTTTTGCTTTGTGTCGCTGAGCCATCCCAAGATAATAACCCCCTTTTTACACTGTTGCCCCTCTTTTTATACCGTGTTTTGACCTTAAATTTTTGAATAATTTTCCTTGTTTGCCATTTGAGGAAGGAATGGGCGACCTGGAGTTGAGTGAACTTATAAGTAAATTTCAAGCGATTCAACGGGAAGATGTTCCAAACCAGATAACGGAACGTAATGTTGTAGAGATCATCAATGTGCTCCGAGAAAAAAGGCTTGTTGAACTTCTCTACACGTTTGACGGTAAGGAGTACTTGACGTGGGAGCAACTACGACGCGAGGTCATTGATGAGATTTACGTTAACGGAGGTCGCATAAACGTAGTAGACATCCACGGTGCTCTAAATGTGGATATGATACATGTTGAGCGCGTGCTTCCGAAGGTGCTGGAAGAGCCTAACATACGTGTCGAGTCAAGCGAACTCATAACTGATGAATATCTCGAATCCGTTGTGCAATCAGCGCGCGACGCCCTTAAGGAGCATGGATTTATCTCCATTTTGAGTTTCGCCAAGACATACCGGTTTACCTCCTTGTTCACTCAAGAACTTCTAACAGGGGCGATTAACACGGGTAGGCTCCATGCTGTGGTTCAGGATAGTACATTGTACACGAAGCAGTTTGTGGGAGCGCAGGCGATTGTGCTTCGAGCTGGCTTGTTGGCAGCGACACAACCTGTCAACTTGACGGCGTTTTTTAATCGGCATGACCTCTTCGCTCCGCTCATGGACACTCTTATTGAAGTAATGCGAGGGGATTTGCCGGGGAAGGTGGAGGGGTGTGTGTACACCCCAACTTATTATGAACAAAATCGCATAAAAGATGTGGAGAATGTATACCTTTCGAATGGCTTCATTGACTATGATTTGCTTCGCCAAAAAGGTATTGGCCAGGCGAAGGAATTTCTCTTGTCAAAATTTAACCCTGTGGCGGATGCCGCTGTCACGCAGGGAGGTGGGAAGAGGCGCGCCCGCCGCGGGCAGGTGCCTCCTATGGCGGCCGCGGGAGCACCTCTGGTTGCCCGAAGTGATAGCTACCCTAACGCTGGACATGCGCTTTCTGCGTGCTTCCTATCCGACCGATCCCTGGCAAACCTGGCCGTCTTCGAGGATTTAGCACAGGGGGACGCTGTGGCAGTGGACTTATCGCAGCACTTGCCCGTTTCTGTAGACTTCGTCGAGGATGCTGATATTCTTCTGGGCAGACTCCGCGAATTGCATCCCATCGTGGGCTCGTGCACTCTGCTGGAAAGTGGTGTGCTGTTGCATGAGTCGGTTCTGGCCTCTGTGAAGAAGCAATTGGAAGTGTCATATGGCGCTCGTATGGCAGAGGGGGGTGCGGAGGCTCGAAGGAAGTTGAAGGGTAATCATGATTTTGGTAAGGAGGAAGAAGATATCTTAATGAATGTTATCGCTGAAGTGACGGGGCTTTCACAGGAGGAGTATGGCGACATGATTGCAGGGTTGTCGTCTGAATGGATGGATGTAGCGAAGAACATATACACTGAATTGGCTTCTGCAGCCGAACAAAATGTTTCCTTGGACTGGAAAAGAATGCGAAATAGTTCTCAATCGTCGCTTTGTGCAGCTTGGTCCAGGATGGTCATTGCTGAAAAGGGAGTTGTGTGGGCGGCATCAAAGCTTGACGACGCAGCCTGTGTGGCTCTCAATCGCCACCTGCTCACAACTGTCGCACAGCCACTATTGAGCGACATTTTTTTGAATGAGAGCCTCGGTCACGCAAAGATATACGAGAAGATGTCTGAGTTGCTCCAGGAGCAAGGAAACCAACGACAGAATTATACTGCGCTGCTTCAAAAAGCTTTGAAGATTATTCCAGAGGAGCAGCGACAAGGTTTTTCGACACTCGTTGATGCGGCAGCAGGCAAGTCGGTGGATGCCTTCATGAATATCCTTCGAGACATGAACGCTACAGCTCAAATTTCAGTTTCCAGCTTCCATAAGCTGAGCAAAGGGGTTGAGCGAGAAACACTTGCGTTGATGAGGAATACTGTTAAGGAAAGGGTTGCGCGTGACACGTTCAGTACCGATGTGTCCCACAGCGGGGCGCTATTTGCCTCACTCTGCAGCCTCCTTATTCACTTACACTTCCACGTGCACGTGGACCTCCCAGGAAGAGTGGTAGGTAGCGTTGTGACATACCTCTTAGCTGAAGTGGGCGAGAGTGTAGGCAGGCTGAAGGAATGCAACCAGATCATAACCAACGCGATAAGTGGAAAACAGTCGCTAAGTGATGAGGATCTGGCGGAGCTTGAAGCCCTGCGCCAAAGCGTATGTGACAGCACGTAAGGGCGTTTTACACTTCGACTTAGAGGCCTTTGTCTTCATGCAGGCGGTCGAAAGGAGGCTGGTAAACAGATGCTGAGAAAATGCGGTCGGAAAAATACTGTAATCTCACAAATTTTGACAGTGACTCCAGCCTGGCGAATCGTTAGCGATTACCGGATCCCCGTTTTATTATTACTCTGATTCCAGCTGCTTTCCCTCCTCTCGTCTTTCTTTATTATTATTATTATTTTTTTTTTTTTGGTGGTGCACAAGCTCTGGTAACTATTAGTCATGAGGATCTCCTTGGTTAGCTGTAACGCGTGGCGGGCGCATGTTTCAGATAAGCGAAATGTGTGTGACATGTACAACTGTTTAGTTCACAAGGGGGTTCTGAAGGATGAGCCTGGGCAAAGGCTGATGGTGCAGGCGTGCACCAGACTGGCCGACTCGGTCAAAAAGCACAAGGCTCAGTGCGTGGAAGGCGGGTGGTATTCCTCGTGGGTGCAAAGAGAGCGCAGTGGACGATGGAGCACCACTCTTTATAATTGCTTTAATCGCTATGGTGACACTGCATGGATGGGGTCTCTTAAACGTATGGGCACGGGGGTTATTCGCTACGCGTTTCATGATGCCACGACGAGGGATGTGGGAATCTGTTGGCCGGAAAATATTGGAGTTGAGAAGAAGACAGGCCTCTACCTTTGGGGCGATGTAGGCATAGGCAAAACACTTGTCATGGACCTCTTTGAGCTCTCCGAGGACTTGCCACTCAATAAAAGACGAGATCATCTCCACTCATTTATGTGTGATTTGGTTCTCCGCCTGCAGAGGGCAGAAGCAGTCGGAGCAAAAGGGCCCCTGAGCCCAATTGACTTTGTTGTGACTGACATCCTTGACGAGTCGCCGATCCTTTGCTTGGATGAGGTTCAAACCATTGACGTAACGCATGCTTCGCTGTTGAATGCCTTCCTTTCTCGGGCTCTGCCTAGAGGCTTAGTTTTGTTTGCAACTAGTAACCGCCCGCCGCAGGACTTGACATCCATATCGGACAGCTTTGCGAGATGTGTACCACTGTTGTGGCACTATTGTGACGTCGTCCACTGTGACAACATTCGAGACTACCGTGAGAACGCGTCTCCAAGTCATCACGGCTCCCTTTTTCTTCACCCCAACACAGTGGAGAATGCAGCGGAGCTTGTGCGTCGCGTGGAGAGGGGATTCGTGGGGAGCCCAATGTGGGTGAAGGGTGCTACCATTTGGTTGTATGGACGAGAGCTCACTGTGCCGTATCATTGCGGGGGTGTTGCTTTATTTGACTTCTGTGATATTTGTAGAGGGCTCGGCCCCCCTGATTTTCAATGCATTGCTAAAACCTTCCATACGATTATAATAACAAACATTCCGAATATTAGTGGACTGGACAGGAACGCTGCACAGCAGTTTGTTATTCTTGTAGACGAGCTGTATCAGTTTAACGTGAAGCTGCTCTTTACCAGCGAGGGTCCATGGGATCGTCTTTTACGTAGCGAGGTGGGGAATCCCATGAACACCTTTGATGACTGCTACACTGAGGGCGTAGACGAGCGGAGTGTTCATGAAGCCCATCATACATTCCGCAACAAGGAGGAACTGTTAAGCTTCGGCCGTATAGAAAGCAGACTCAAGGAAATGGGATGCCGACACTACTTGCTGCGGGACCACAAGCACTTTGTTATCTCAGACTATAGTTTCACTGCATTAGTACTGTAAGCAGGCATTAATTCCTTGTGTGTGTTTTACACGTTACGAATTTGGACATGCACATACACACACACATATATATATATATATGACCGAGTTATATCTTTTTTTTCTTTTTGAAAGGTCTCACTCACCGCATTATAAGTTCAACTCGCAGTATTTTTCAGTTTCGTTTCTATTTTATTTTCCTTACTTTGGCTATTGCTTTGTGCAAAATATGGCTTGCATTTCTTTCCCGTTGAGGCGCAGCAAGGTTGCTCCCCTTCACAATAAATAAATTTGCGTGCTTGTGTCAGGCACTCCGTGCCACCACCACTACTACCGCTACTGTTCCCAAAGGGCGAATTGGAGTGCTGTGGATACTTTTATTCTTTTTTCCTGTTTCGTGTTGAAATCCCTCCTATTTGCGGGGCACATGTGTGCATTAGTGACTATCATATTTCTCACCTCATTCTCGGTGCTGTTGTAAGACATGGTAACGTGCATGTGTGTTGTCGCATTAATCATGACTTTGCTTATTGCTTACTTACTTCCTTTATTTCCCTGGCTTTTGCAGTAGTAGAATGACCCTCTGTACTCCTTGCTGGACTTATAATGAGTCCTTCTACGCGGCTCTGACGGAAGGCGCCAAGTTCTGCATTAAGACAGACAATGTTAAGGGGAAGAGTCTCTTTGCAAGAAGAAAGATATTTGAGGGAGATATCGTTCATGAGGAGACTGCGCTCTGCTGCTCGCAAAATCTGGACGACTTCCTCAACGAGGTTCCTGTGTGTGGGAACTGTCTTGTTTACCTTGAAAGCCCGGCGCAAAGTGTCGTACGATTAACCGATGGCAACGCCCCAGTTTCAGCACTACCGTATCAGGGGTCATGTGCCAATCTTCGACAGTTTCGCTGCATGCATTGGGAAAACGGATGCACCATGGTATTTTGCTGTGTTCGTTGCAGAGAAGCTGCGTGGTCACGGTTTCATTTTGCTGGATGCCGTGGCAGGATGGCAGATGACCAGAAGACTGCATACGATGAGTTTGTCAGTCATGATTGGCTATTAAACGGTCTTAATTATTCAGACACGGTTTTCTTTGCTTTTCGGTTTGTCTGTATGGTGTTAACGAGTGTTCGACTCCACCACCAGCTGCTTGAGACAGCATACCAGCCGGTGTCGCAGCTGGCTAAGATGCCCCTTACACACTTTCGATTCACGTATCTTTTGGGATCCACGAAGGACAATGCTAAAGAGGAGAATGGGAAAGATGGCGGGGTGAACGAGGAGCACGGTAAAATCAGTGAGAACAGCGATGAGAAAGATGCCGAGAAAGCTAAAGAAGTGAATCAACAGTGGCTGAAACAGTTGGAGGACTTCCGCCGCTCCAACGCTCAGGGAAGTCTAACGGAGGTTGATGATGCAGCGGAGTTGTTTCTTTCGAAGGGTGTTGAGCTGCTAGACCGCATTTTGAGATTCTCTGAGGAAGAACGGCGCTTCTTTACTCCTCACCGGTGGTCAGAGCTTCTCGGCGCCATACTTCTTAACGGACAGGAGCGCAACCGACCTTCCCACTACCAACGGCTCAAGGAGAAAGTGAAGGCTCTCCCCGGTGGACACGCTAGGATCGACGCCTTTGAGGAAAAATTGCGGGCTGCTGGAGTGGACCCACAGAAGTTGTCATGTGGTTCACGAGGGCAAGGTGTTTATACTATTGGTTGCCTTTTCAATCATTCATGCGAACCAAACCTTCAGGTGCTGTACACCGTTTCCGGTGACGAGACGCTGTCTATCGAGGCACTGCGCGACATTGAGCCTGGTGAGGAGCTAAACATAAGCTACATAGACGACACGCTGCCGTATCCCCGTCGCCAGTTGAGTCTACTCGAGCACTACCTTTTCGAGTGCGCCTGCCCCAGGTGCACCCGTGAGGCGCCCGAATGGGAGGGTTGTAGCGGTCAGGCGGAGGATAAATCTGTGGCCGCACCGGTGTCGTGAGCTCCTCTGTTTGAATGGTTTTAATGGGATGGAGATTTGGGGGGAGAAAGCGAGGGAGAAGAATGGAGTGGTAAGTAATGAGTGAAATGAGGGATGATATAAGCATAGTTGAACACACTGGGCTTAAGAAGTAGAGGTCGTACATAACATGTACGTGTTCATGCGCGTTCAGAAACATGGATATGTGTATCTGCATTAAGAGAGATGCACTTACGGTAATAAATAAAAGGAGCCCTGTGGCGTATGTTCCGCCACGACGTCTCACGCTTCTCACGCGAAAATTGGTTTATCGTCAGCAAAGTGGTGTGTAGATGTTTAAGAGGCACGTTGTATATATTTATGTATAATAGTCCTTGAACATTACCTACATTTTGTGTCTCTTGTTCTCTATTTTCTTTCGGGTTAGGACTGCGATAAAAAGGTTTAAATCAACAGTGAATAGCGTGAGCACACAGTCACATATATACAAAATAGTTACACCAAAAGTCATCAACACAGGAAATCAAGGGAGGATAAAGCAAGTATTTCCCTTTGAGCGTAGTTTTTTCTCTGTGATTTTCTTTCCTTTCCCCCTCGGTCTACTGTCATTATTATTATTATTGTTGTTGTTGTTTTACCCGTGCGTTCGGCTCGTTTTCTTTTGTCATCGTTGAATGCCGCCAGTACAACGGGTACGAGGTCCGAGTTTTCGACAGGAGTACACCTGCAATACGATCTTTTGCACCTGCTGCCGTGGCCTGCCCGAAGGCCCAAGGTTACTCACTCGTCGACCCCTCATCGCGCCGAAGGACACAAGACTTGCTGACCGTCCTACTGTTGTTCTTGACCTCGATGAAACATTGGTGTACGCCCGCGAGGGCCCCCTCTACGTGCGCCCTGGACTGGAGGATTTATTGCTGTTTCTTGATGATAACTTTGAGACGGTTCTGTGGACAGCCGGTATCAAACACTACGCGGAGGCGGTAGTGCGCCACATTGATCGACACAATACCGTGCACCACACCATATATCGCAGCAGTGCGTGGTTCCGTGGGGGCTCCACCCCGAAGGATCTCTCGCTTCTTGGGCGTGACACATCGACGACTATTGTTTTCGAGAACACTCCGGACTCTATTCGTGGTTTTGAGCAGAACGGTGTGCTGGTTGCTGACTACGTCGGTGGCGAGTTGGAGGACTACACGCTGACTGCCATCTTGGGTCTTCTACAAGATTTCGTTGAGTGTCGCCGGCAGAATGCTGAACTTACCGTTCCTGAATTCATTCGCACCTCTTGTCGTGTGGAGCAGAGGGAGGTGCCCACGGACGATGGGGACACAATGCTGTGCTATTGTCTCCTGCAGTACGAGGACGTGGACGAGCATGAGTACAGGGGGTACAGCAATCATCTTGTTTCTAATTCGTGGCAGCGGCACGGAGGAGCAATGGCGAGTGTTGCCCACTGCCGTGATGTGTCTGTCCGGTGATATTGCATTTATTGCTATTTTAGGCGTGTAGGGGGGTGGCGGGGAAAAGGGTATCGCGGTAATGAATGATTGACGTGAGGAGCAGCCGGTTGAATTTGGCTCCCCGTTTTTTCTCTCCCCCCCTACCCGCCTCATGCCGATGTCCTCTCGCTATGCCCCTTCAATACTTGTGGTTTTAATGGTCATAACAGCACATGTGTTGGCTGCTTTCTATTCTATTTTTGTTACTTTGTCGACTTTTGTTTATCATTTTTTTATTTTTATTTTTTATTTTTCCTTCATGTGAGGTGCTTATGAGAAGCAAGTGTCCGGGCGGGAGGAGCAGACTCACATAGCGACGGTTGAGTGAGAGAGTGTGTAATTTTTCTTAAAGAAAGTTTCCCCTTTTTTTCTTTCTTTCCCTTCCGGGGTACCACTCATTTTAATCAGACGTTTTGTGTCGTTTTTCGCAGAGGTGTCGCTTCTGAAACTTTTCCTCTTCGTTTTTAATTCATACCTCTCCCGCACCCCTTCTCTGCATCGCTTTTTCTATTTATGACATCTTTACTCATCTATTCTTTCGTTCTGTTTTTTTTTTTTGAAAGTCTCCGCTGCTGACTTTCTACCCAAATGACGCTCAATGTCTTATGAATATGAGGGTACTACGGAAAGTGGTGTGGGCGGAGACAAGTTTTCTTGTTCGTTTCAACTCGTTTTATTTTCTTCTTCTTCCCCTTGTTTTTTCTTCTTTTTTTTTTTTCTGGAGTGCTTTTAATATATAAATAAATATTTCGGCCGCTGCTCACCGCCGCGTCGCAGCCGGTCCTCCTCCTCCCGTCTTTTAATTGTGGCAGGGGTGGGTGATTACGAAACCGCGGCTGTAGCACCTTTCCAGAACGGGGAAAGTTACATAAGGGTTGTTTTCATGTATTCCCCCTCTTCTGAGGCTTTTCCTCTATCTCTTACGCGTAACGGTGTTTCACCCACCCAGTGGTTCCGCGCTTTTTTGCGCCTATCCACGAAAGCCTGTCACCAAAGCCACAGTGCCGTTTTCGATTGTCCTTTTTGTTTTTATTATTATGTCGCTGATGTTTTATTTTATTTTTAATTTCCCTGAACCTCATCCATTCCCATCTCCTCTTTGATTCACTAATCCTACATGTCCCGGTGACACGGGTAACATGAGGGGGCGGGGCGCAGGACGGGTGTTCACTTCCTTTGTTTCTTGTTTTGTTGTTATTACTTATTTCTTCTAGTTACTTTCTTATTCTTCAAGTTCTTCTCTTGAGAAGTTGATTTTGTCGAGGTGAAGGAAGCGTCCGGTGTCTATGTTTGGTTTTGCTCACCGCTGCTCAGTGTTTATGGCGGTGTGGGAAATCTTCAGCGACACGGTGTTTCTACACCACTTTTTGTTTTTGTTTTTGTCATCGATCGATATTTTTTTTTTGCATTTTTCTTTTCGTGTGCTTTTTTGAAAATTCTTATTTTTCGCTGTTTTTCATGTTACATTTTCCCTACTGTATTATTTATCGGACGATCTCTGTAAGCTTGTTTTCTTGTTGTCTCTGCTTTTATTATTATTATTATTACTCGATCTCTTTGTTGTAGTTGTGCGCGTCCGTGCGCTCATATTGGATTATGGTCCATGTGTCCCACTACTCCTTTGTTCGCTGACGATATCAACGCCACCACAAAGTATGTGATAGTGTTCTGCTCTTTTCTCTCCTGGGATTTTATTTTCCTTTGATTACTACTATTATTATTATTATTTTCTTCTCCCCCTTTTCCCGCGATAACTTACTGCTACTTCGCCTATTCAACTTGTATTAGTTTTATTACTTTTTTTTATTTTACTTAAATTATTGCTTTTTCTGGTTCGCTATTTCTTTTGTTTTACGCTGCCTTTACCTCGGCGCTTGATGCAGCTCTGAAAGAACACCCCACCACGCGGTGAGGTTCATAGAGAGGGAGGAGGAGGAGAGTGGAATGCAATGCAATGGAGCGGAGTGGGAGTGGGAGTATTGGCGAGCAAAATGAAGGTGCGTGCTCGATCTTCCTTTTGACACTCCTTACAACGAAAAAGTTTTTCCATTTTTCCTTTGAGTTTCCCTTCACGACGTAACGAACGGGTCGCAAACCAGAGCGTTGACGGATGTGTGTCATGAGCAGGGGCCCGTCTTTACTTTCACCATTTTTCCCTTTTGAATGTGTTTTCCGTCGAAGGTTGGAGGGGGAGTGTGTGGGAACTCGGAGAAGGCACGGCAGAAGAATAAGGACAAGGGAGGGGGAAAAGAAGGACCACAGATACAACAATATATGTTTTGGTTCCCCGCTCCCACACTCCACACCCTCGCTCAATACCTCTGTTGTCATCTCCAACCCGCTCTGTCCCCGAAGCGCCTCCGCCTTTTTCAGGTTCCTTGTGTGTCAACGAACGCGCAGACATGTGCTCCTTTCTGTATAAAATGTAAACCTCTGCTTCCACCACCGACTGTACGTACTATGCTGCTTGCGAAGTTTTTATCTTCCTTTTTTATACATTAAACCCACGGACAAGCCGGGAAGAAACAAAAAGGAATTAAATTAGGAAGAAACAAGATACGATAAGGAAAGTTCAATAAGCCAGTGCAGAAAAAATAAAGGAAGATTAAGCAAGACAAGGGAATTGAGTTAGCCGTCATCTTGCCGGAAGGCGGAGGTGGGAGGAATTTCAAATTTTCTCGACAGCATTGTAGTTTATTTGTCGTTTCGCTGGAGCAATGGATGCTGTATTAAGAAAAGTGGAAAAATTCAAGCAGAACTTCCTTCGGTCTGGTGGTGGAACAAAGTTTTTCGCCTCCGCGTGGCGTGGAGAGGGGACAGAGTTGCAGAAGGAACTCAACAGTAATGATAAGGACCGACAGAAAAACGCTGTAAAGCGCATTATCGCTGGTATGACGCTGGGTCGCGATGTGAGCCATCTCTTCATGGATGTAGTGAAGCTTGGACAGACAAACAACATTGAGCTCAAAAAACTCGTCTACCTCTATGTCCTCAACAACGCAAAGCTGCAACCTGGAAAGGCCCTCATGGCTGTTAACACTTTCCTTCAGGATACAACTAACACCTCACCAATTGTTCGGGCTCTCGCTGTTCGCACAATGATGTGCGTCCGCGTGGACAGTGTAACAGAGTATACGCTGGAGCCCCTCCGACGTGCCGTCAACGACGAAGATCCATACGTTCGCAAAAGCGCAGCCATCGGCATAGGGAAGTTGTTCCACAATAACATGCGGCTATACGAAGATCAGGGATTTGAAGCGGAGCTAATGAAGCTTCTGCGTGACAGGGTTGCTGTTGTATGTGCCAATGCGGCCGCCGTGGTGATGGAAGTAAACACCAACGGCACAACTCCCATTGCGCTACAACACGCCCACATTGTGCACCTGTTGGATCACCTACCATCCACCGCGGAGTGGGGGCAGTTAAACATTTTGGAACTCGTTGCCGCCACTCCGCCATGTGATGAGTCGCACGCGATGGAGGTCGTTGCCCGCGTGATTCCTCAACTGAACCACAACAACCAATCTGTTGTGATGGGTGCCATTAAGGTTGTTATCAATTACATAGGCCGCTGTGGCGATGGGATGGTGGATGAGATTGGCGCACGGATTAATTCCGCGCTCGTGGCGCTCTCCGGCGGCGCTCCAGAGTTGCAGTACGTTGTATGCAAGAACATTCACGCGCTGCACGTACTATTTCCCAGTCTCTTGTGCAACAACCTAAGCTCCTTCTACGTCCGCTTCTCCGATCCACTGTATGTGAAGCTTGAGAAACTGAGGCTCCTGCTGAAGCTCGTGACGAAGCTTACGGCAACTAACATCCTCAAGGAGTTAGAGGAGTATAGCACTGAGGTGGACATCCTCTTTGCGGAGGAGGTTGTGAAAGGTGTTGCTGAGCTGGCGCTGAAGATTGACACGGTGTCAGAGAGCTGTGTGGCTCTGCTGCTGCGCATCGTCAACAGGCGCCCCGAATTAATGCCCCAGGTTGTCACCAGCTGCAAAAATATCGCTCGCAAGTACCCTGACCTTCTCGTATTGGATACTCTTATCAAAGAGTGCGGTGCTGACAGCGTTGTAGAGGAGGAGGCAAAGGTATCACTCATTTGGATGCTGGGTGAATTCTGTGAATTTACGGAAAATGGAGCGGACATCATTCATAAATACATTGAGGAACTCATGATGCATGAACCGTCGGTTCAGCTAAGTGTTCTTAGTGCTGTTGTCAAGATGTTCCTGCGCGACCCACAGAGAATGGAGCCGGTCCTTAATACTGTGCTTGATGCCCTGACGACACAAAGCAGTGACCCTGACATACGCGACCGCGCTTACGCATACTGGCGGCTCCTTTCCAAAGGTATTGGCGTTGCCAAAATGAAGCAGATCGTTCACGGGCAGCAAACGGCTGTGGCTGTAGAGTCCACATTCAGTGACGCCATGACCATGGGTGACCTCTTGAAGTCCGTCAATACGGCAGCCGCGGTATTTGCGAAACCAGCCCAATCATTCCTCTCAAAGTATGGATTTGTTGATGGGGAAGGCAGCGAAGATGATGAAGAGGATGGTGAGCCTTGCGCTGGACAGCAGGAGGATGAAAGTCAGGCGGCCGCACAGCCACCACTGTTCGACGCAGGTGTCCCGGATCTCTTCCAGTCACAACTGGGGTCAAACAGCGTTGCGCAACCCCCCTCAGCTGTGAGCCACAAGGACCCCCTTGAAGGCCTCCTTGGGGGTGCTGCTGCCCCTCCTGCGACGGTCCAACAGAAGGTTGTTGCTCAGCCGACTGTGCTGGATGACCTTTTTTCGTAAAGGTGCGGTAGTGAATGAGAGGGTGTGTGCACGGTGTGTTAACTCAAGCCTGTGAAAAGCCCCCACCCCTTATTCCTTCGCTCTTTGCCTCTTCCATATGTTTGTTTATTTGAGCTGGAGGGTATTGAGTTCTTTTCCGCTGTGCCTCCTCACTCTTATTCTTTTCTCTCGTGTATTCCACGCCTCGTATTTGCTTGTTTTCTGCTGACGTCCTTGCTCATTCTTTTTTGTTATATTAATGGGAAAACAGGGTGGACTTTGAAAAGAAATGGTAAAGAAGGGAATGAAATGTTTTTTTTCTTTTTTGTTATTCCCACTATCAGGAGGTGGGAATAGTCGTGAAGTTGTGTTCTTGTTCACCGCTGTTAGTGATATTTCCCCTCCGCTTCGTATTGCCCGTGCCATTGCTTCAACACTTATGGTTGGTGAATTGCCGAAAAGAGAATACAAACCTTAGACGTTTCTTCTCTCGGTTGCTAAAGGCCGTTCTACCTTAAAGCACTGCTGTGTTTCGTCTGCCTTGTAGCCATACGCTTTCTCGGCGTGGGTAGGCACTTAGCATCTTGTTCCTTCATATCCTCGCTTGCATACCTCCATTTATTTCTCAAATGACGATGTTAGTGATAAATAGGCAAGGTCACTGCATTGGCATGTTCCGGCGGATTTCATCGAGCTCGATAGCCGTTGCTGTGGCTCGGTTCTACACGCCCCCGGAGGGTTTGAAAAAGCTCTATGCTAGCGCCTTTGAAAATGCGGAATACCCACTGAACATCGTTCCAAGTGATAGCGTGCTTTTTGCGAAGTTCCTGTACAAGGCCGCTGAAGAAAAAGACAACTTCGATACCATACTGAGCGACTTTCAGAAGATAGCAGTTGCATCCGCCAAGCTGCCTATCTTCTGGGAACGGACTGCCGTAATTGAAAAAATCCCTGAGTTCAAGCAGCTTTCTGATCCCACATTCTTCACCTTAGTGTGGATGCAAAATAACGGTATGCTTGACCTCATTCAGGAAGTCGCGGAAGTCTACGAGACATACGTCAATGCGAGGCAGAAGAAGGCGGTCGCAAAAGTGTTTGTCCCGCTGGGGGGCGAGAATAATGTGGAGGAGGCCAAAAGAGTCGCTGAAGAGGTGCACAAGGGGCTGAAGGAGTTGGCAGGTCATACGCTCGTTCTGAAAACAGTGGTGGACCGCACAATTGTTAAGGGCTTTGCAGTGGAGCTTGCTGGTCATTATGTGAACCGTGCAGAGGGCCACAAGAAGCAAGTGAGCCTCTCGGACGAGGTGGACTACACGAACATTCCCACACCAAAGCCGCAAAGAACACTTTGGGACGACAATATCGAAACTGAAGTTCTACGCAAATATCTTGACAGTCTTTCTCAATATGATATGGAGGAGGCGAAGTACGGTGTTTGAGATGCAAGTTGGGTGGTGGTGCCATTAGGAAGAGTGAGGTGCGGGGATTGGTGTTTGTAGAGGGGAGCCATAGTGTGCGAGGTGCAGCCCCACTTGAAGATGATGGATAATACACGGTGAAAGGGATGCGTAGTAACCTGCGATGAGTACTGGAAGAGAGAACGAGCAAAAGAAAGAAAAAAAAAGAGGAGATATGGTGAGTGCGTGAATGAATGACTGAATGGTTGATCGTGGGGTGGAAGTGCTCTTCAGGATTTATGCGTGAGAGAGAAGGAGGTTAGTAGATGTAATAGGGTTAGGGATATGTTTCAAGTGAGTGCACCTCCCACAAACACCCTTCATACCCGTTTTGAGTTGTGTTTAGGATTAGGGGGTAGCAGGAGTGCTTATGCCTGCAGTGGGGTTGCCTGTGTTCCTCTATCAATGCGGTACGATTGTGGGTTGAGATGAACTGAGAACTACACTACGTGGGGTCAAGGGGTGTGACTCGGCGGGGAAAGCACACAATTGTGATTGTTATTCTTCTGACGCATGTGTTTTCTTGACTATTCTACTTTTTTTCACTCTTGTTCTTGCGTTTAGTTTACGTTCCGGTAGCCATCACACATTTGTAACAATAGCAAGAAAAATAAAATAATAGGCCTCTCATCAAAGCTGACGAGAAGGGTGTTAAAGAAATCGATTTTGCTTCGACGGTGATTCAAGTTTCATATTTTGTTGTATTTATATTTTCTTATTCATAGCTTCTATATTATTATCACCGTTTTTTTTCCTACTTGCACTGCCCCAGAACCTACGGGTCGGTTGGATTGGTGTCGAAATTAAAGAGAGCAAAATACATTGGAGCAATCAAACAATATTAAAGTGGCCTGATGCGTCTCGTGTACCCCACTGTCAGGCGTTCTGCGGCGACATACACCCTTCACAATGTTACGGTATCTGAGCCGTACGACTACCTGGAGGACCCTGAAGACCCACAAACAAAGTCGTTTGTACTCGCGCAAAACAATTTATTCAACGAGTATATGACTTCCACAGCAGAGCTTCGTGAGAAAGTCTTTAATCGCATCACTCAGGTGATGAACTTCCCCCGCACATCCAGTCCAAGCTTCCGCAACGGGCACTATTACTACTACTTTAACACCGGCCTACAGAACCAAGACGTTTTAATGCGCGCCACGTCCCTTACCGACAAGAACCCCACCACATTCCTGGATCCCAACATTCTGAACAGCGATGGAACGAGCGCCCTGAGGTCCACAGCGTGGAGCAAAGACGAATCGTTGTTTGCGTACAGCGTGAGCGATAAGGGAAGTGACTGGCAACACGTTCACGTGCGGCGTGCTGACACCTCCCAGGACCTACCGGATGTTGTTGAATGGGCGAAGTTTACAGGCATCGCATGGTGGCACAGTGATGGATTTTTTTATACCCGCTACCCGACCTTGGAAGGGGACGTGGATAAGGGCGCTGAGACGGACACTGCAAAGGACCCATTTATATGTTTTCATCGTCTTGGGACGAAGCAGGAGGAAGATGTTGTTGTGTTTTCCATGCCTGAGAACCCATATTGGAACCTCTCGGCTGAGGTGTCCGATTGCCAGTCATATCTCATCGTTTCTATGACAGAAGGTTGTGAACCGAAAAATTTGGTGTGGATCGCTGATCTGCCAAGTGGTGGCGTTGGAAATCTTACATCTAGTGGATTAACATTCAATAAATTGGTGGATAAATTTGTTGGTCAGTATGAGTACCTGGGGAATAATGGAACAGTATTCTACTTTGTAACCACCCGTGGGGCACCGTGCAAAAATGTTATTTCTATCGATGTTTCCACGGGTCAGGAACGGGTAATTGTGGCAGAGAGGAAGGCTGTACTCGAACACGCCGCGCTTGTGAAGGACACTCTCATTCTTGTGTACTTGGAAGACGTTAAAAGTGTCTTATATTACTGCCGCTGGAGAAGCCGGAGGTGAAGAACATTGCCATACCCATTGGGACAATATCCTCTCTGTTTACGGACCGGAAGGTGGACTTTGTTTCATTTAAAATAACATCCTTCCTGCTTCCCGGACGGTCCTTCGTGATGGATATTAATGACCCGGAGGGTTCACTGAGCATGTTTAAGGACGACATCATTGAGGGCGTTTCTGCGGATGACTTCATCACCGAACAAAAGTTTTACAACTCGGCCGATGGAACACGAATTCCAATGTTTATTGTCCACCGCAAAGGGATCGTGACGGCCAACGCGCCATTGCTGCTCTACGGCTACGGTGGATTTAACATTTCCCTTCAACCGGTCTTCAGCTCTTCTCGTGTTGTGTTTTTGCAGCACTTTTGCGGGGTTCTTGCCGTGCCAAACATCCGAGGTGGCGGTGAGTATGGTGAGGCGTGGCATAACGCTGGCCGCCTGAAAGCAAAGCAGAATTGTTTTACGGACTTCATTGAAGCTGCAAAGTTTCTCCACAAAAGTGGCTACGGTACACCTGCAACAACAGCCATTATGGGCGGATCCAACGGTGGGTTGCTAGTGGCCGCCGTTGCGAACCAAGCTCCTGAACTTCTTCGGTGCGTTATTTGTCAGGTCGGTGTACTGGACTTGTACAAATTTCACAAGTTTACCATTGGCCATGCGTGGAGGTCAGACTATGGAGACCCAGACAAAGAGGAAGACTTCAGGGTGCTGCAGAAGTACAGTCCGCTGCATAACATCAAGGCTGGCACAAAATACCCAGCGATATTGGTTGTGACGGGTGACCACGACGACCGAGTTGTCCCGCTGCATTCGTTGAAGTACACGGCGACACTTCAGCACGAAAACCCGGAGGAGGGAGGGCCATTCCTCGCCCGCATTGAGGTGGCTGCTGGCCATGGTGCTGGGAAGCCAGTAAGCAAAATAACGCGTGAGGCTGCCGACATTTACACCTTCGTTGCTAAAAGTATGAACGCCCAGTGGACGGACTAATTGGGGTGCATGCGAGCAAGGTGTGAGGTACAATAGCTGATGACGGTATTACGTCCATAGTGCTCGCTATTCATTTCTTTTTTTTTTTTGTTGTTGATGATACTTTTGATCTTTTATTCTTGATGAGAAGCGCGCACTTCTCATTCACGCAAAGCAATTAGTAGTAGTTTTTGTACTACTCCTAATCTTGTCATCCATATTCTATCTAACTGTTTGCCTTCGTTTTGTTAAACACAATCTATACGATGCAACACAACACTTGCCAAGGATGACCTCCGCGCATCCGACAACACTGAAAGGCGTGTTGCTTACGGATGTATGGCGTGAGCCGTTGAACGCCAGGAGCCGGACGTGCGAACGCATCGGTCATATTGACTTTGCTATGGTGGTGCCCCCTGTCCGGGCGTTCATTTACTATACGCTGTGCCCGTTTCTTTGTTACCCAGTCGCCGCACTGCACCTGTGGGGATTCTACCGGTGTCTAAAGTCGCTCGTATTCCCTAAGCCCTACAAGCAGGAGCGGTATGCTTCGCACGTTATATACGGCGTGCAGAAGAGAGTGTACGACTCGAGGCAGCGGAGGATTCATGAGAGCTCTGTTACGGATCCTGAGGAGATCCAGCACGCGCTTAGTGTTGTTGACGGTCAGCGAAATCACTTTGTTGACGATCCCAAGGCATCTGGTGTGGCCTATTTTGTTGTGGAGCAAAAGATTATGAGGGCTGAGGCAATTTTTACCGGGGAGAATTGGGCGTGGGCATTTATATCCGACAGCTTTCGGTATCTTATGCCGGCGATGTTGGCGTACGTTTTTCTTCCATCGTGTGGACGATTGAAGGTTGACTTGCGGCTCTGGATGGAGGGCCGGCTGCGTTGGCGACAAGTACGACACCCTCTGTTGAATTTCTTGAAATCGTATCGCGACTATAACGATTCAATTACCCGCATTAACATTACAAAACCCCCACCAAAGGGGAAACAACCATGGACGAGGAACCTGTAGGTCACTGAACTCCTCTCACCTGAGTCTTGTTGTTGTTGTTTTTTGTTGTTGGTGTGAGGAGTCCCTACTATGGGGACGTAACTCTTGGCGTGGCCTCAATTTCGCGGAAGACGATCTCCCTCTCAATTGTTTTGGGATTGAGGGTAATTTTTCTCACCATTACCTTTTTCCTGTTTTTCTCCCTGAAAAATGAAAAGCAATAACGTTTTTTTCTCTTCTTCTTTGCTCTCCCGTGCTTTCCTTTCCTTTTCCCTCTGATCTGTGTATTTGTAACATGTATTCTCCCTCCCCTGCTCAAAATGCCGATAATATAATAATACTCCTTGTTATTATTATCATCACTATTGTTTCTAGAAATTTAGAGGTGGTGGGATACGTTCCAGCGATGTTTGGTAAGACTAGCTTTCTCAGCGATGCAGGCACCTTGCGCGACGAAAAGCTGCAACGGCGCGAGTCACTGAGAAGGCGGCGTGTTGAGTACATTGCTAAAGGAAACAAGGAGCGGGCGATACGCAGCGAAGAGGAGCTTAGAAGCGTTCTCCGACATGCTGCTGATGATGTGTCATTCGTGGAGCGAAGTTTTCGTTGCTCTATCGATGAAATGAGCCAGTGGTGGGATATTGTTAGCGGGCATGTCTTGAAGGAGAGGCATGACCGCGTGGAGGCGGAAAGGCTTCAAACACAAATGAATGGCTTGTGTTTATCGGCGTTTACTAAGCGGGAGGTGTCCGAGCAGATATCAGTGATGGAAAAAGACGAGCGCCGGCTTCGGGAGTTGGAAGAGTTTCTCATCGCAGAGGATAGGGCAGCAAAGGAGGAGGTCGTTAGAGAGTCTATGCAACGGATTCTCAGGAATGTTGACCAATGCATTATTTTCTTGGGAAGGAATGCTCTCAGTACCAGTTCCAACAAAAGCTTGCTCACCTGCTTAGCTATTGACTTGAAAATCCGTTTGATGGCAAATGTGCCGCTGTTGGCGGAACAAAGGGCTAAAATCACTTTCGAGAAAATATTCAGCTGCCACCCGTTTAGCATGGCCTCCGATTCGTTTCTTGTACTTCTCCACACCATGTACAAAATGTGGCCTGTTGAGTCCACCGTTACACGCTTTGACATCTGCAGGAAGCCACTCTTCCTTGTGGATGGACCAAAGTTTAGCGGCAAATCTCTAGTGTCCCAGCGTGTCGCTGAAAAAATGTCTCTGTTGCACATATCTGACAGAGACTTGGTTAACAAGGCCCTGCAAGCATATCGAACAGAATGTGAGGGCCAACCGGTGGTCACAGAAGCGGACAATATTATGACATTACCACACCTCGTAGCTCACGAGGAGCAGGCTATGAATGGTGCTGAAGTAATGTATCATAGCGAAGAGCAAGCAACCTCCGCCGTTGCTCCCGGCGTACCGCTGAGTCCGTGGGCTGCTATTGGAAAGGCCATTGAGGAGGACCTTCTCTGTGGAAAGCCGGTGGAGCCGTCAGTTATTGTTAAGCTGATGAAGCTGCAGATGGGCGACCCAATGGAGACGTACAGTGGCGTTCTCTTCGACGGTGCTGTAGCAGGAGTAGAGGAGCTGCAGTCCCTAGAGCTCACTATCCCCCCTTTTGTGCATCCGTTTGATGGGGCGCTGGATAATTGGCCAACAGCTCCGCCCGCAGAAATCTCTGATGGTGAGCCGTTATTTGAGGGGAAAAATTTCCCTAAACTGTTGGTGGTTCAGCGAGACCCACGATCGCAACAACCAGCGAAGAGCGAGGGCAAAGTGCGGCCAATGAAGAGGGGTGTTGATCCCAGCATGGTGCCGCCACCAGTGCTCCCAGAGATAACATGTCCTGAGCTGACATGGGAGGAGATGGAGGCAATAGAGAAATGGGAGAAGCGTGAGGACGACGCCAACACACTCTTCTCTGCGATGGTTTACATAAACTGTGGGACTCGGGAGATCTTTAATCGGTTTGCTGGTCTGCGTGTGGACAAAGAGACGGGTGAGCAATATCACATGATATTCTGCCCGCCACCTCCGGAACGGGTGCCACATGTTGTGAACTTTGATCGAACCCGGACCTCAACTACCCTATTGCATCGTGTTGTTCTTGAGCAGCGCAGGAAGTGGGATGTGTTGCGGCGTACGGTGCTGCGTAAGAAGGAAAGTAGCAACAACCTGTACGAAGTTGATGGTGAACAGGCGGTAGACGGCATTGTGTCCAACGTTGCGCGTGTACTCAGTTCCAGGCAACATACATACGAGACTAACAGGAAGATTTATGAGGCCGCGTCAGCTGCTATGAAACAAAGGGAAAGAATCAAGTTGATCATACAAGAGCAAATGGAGCAACGCGAGGCTGAACGCAAGCGGCTTATCAAAATATACACGGAATGCGGTGTACCTATTCCCACAGAACTGGATGACACATTGCAACTCCCAACTGCATACCCCGTCCCGGATGAGACGCCAGCACTGTTTTTCAATGCCCTCTCCGCTTTCGCGTCGTACTACTTCGGGATGTATGCCTGGGCAGGGTCCGCGGTGGACTCGTTGGTAAATATGGCCCTCTCGTATCGTTCCTTGGCTGTGGAGATTTATGACCGCTTTTGGAACCAGCCAGATGGGAAACAGGGAAAGATGGACCGATTTATATCGAATTACAACAGCCTTCCAGTGTACCTGCTGGGCCAGGTGTCGTGTAAAAACGAGCTCCACCTACTGCTCGATCAGTTACGATTGGAACTATTTGGTATTGTGGAGACATCAGGGAAGGAGGCCATATCAAAGATCGATTTGATAACCAAAAGGGATCTCTTCTTGGGGCCATGGTCCACTGCCGTGTGTAACGTGGGGATTGCCACCGTGCAGGGGGAGGTTGAAAGGTTTCTCGCAACAATAAACATGACACTGGTTTACTTCAGCACTGTTATCAACGAGCCATGCATATTTGACGAGCTAGATACGGAAACTGTTGTGATGCGTGCTACTGCTGATGGTGTACAGGAACAAACGAAAGGAAAGGATAAGAAGGCGCAGAACGTGAGAAAACCTTTGCGTCTCGATGATACAGCCGAGCGATCATGGGAGGAAACGTTTGTAGAGGCAATTGCGAAGCTCGTTGGCACAATGACAGGCTATGTTGAGAAGCTTCAAACAGTTACAGCCGCTCCAGTTCGGGGGCGGGATAATGCAAGGCTCGCAGCTGCGGCGGCGGACGAGGGACGACTCGCTTTGATCGTTTCGAAGTGTGTTTCTTTTGCTCATGAGGAGTTAGATAAAGTGCAAGAACGAATAGCACACATACGCCAATTCTTTACATGCCTCATTCGCGACACGGAATCTTATTGTGCTGCATGCAAAGAAAACTTGTTGAAGAAGGCACGTAGTGATCAGCTCAGCGCGGCTTCTGCGGTGAACACTGCGATTTATGTTCTCCGCAATGCAATCGAAAAAGAGGAACCCATTCCGCCGTTACACTTGGGGAGACAAACCTTTTCCGTGATTCACAAAGACGCGGGCGGCTCCCAAGGAGCAGAGGCATTTGTTACGCCAGTTCCGCGTGCATTGGGAACGGAAGACACTATGGTTCACCGCACCCTTTCTACATTGCGGCTGATCCGGATCGTCGAAACCCTTCGAACTGTTGCTCCCGACTGCACGGTGGCAATTACCGAATTTTTTCACATCGTACGAGTGGAGGACTACGCGGGCGCGCAGATGGGTGGTGTGCGCTTGAAGACTAAACGCGAAGTCTTTGACTCGTTTGACCCATACGGCTGCGGATTTATTGACTGGCGCGAGTTCGTCCTCCACCTGATGTTGTGGTGCACGGCTGTTCCCAACAACGCCGAGAAAGACAACATAGACAATTACTACATTAGGGAGTGCTCGATTGAGGAACTACTGGAGACAAAAGCGGCAATGGGCGTTGCCCCTGTTGGCAGGGAGGCATTTCTTAGCACTCCCTTCTTTTTCTTCGCAAAGGATGTACAAGGTGACCGGCTGAAAGCGTACGCACATGCGCTGTGGCTTACTTTCTCCGATGATGCTGGCATGCTGAACCCGATGCCGCTCCTGGCTATGATGTGTGCTGACCGACAGCCTGTGCGTGGGGCACAGAAGGCATTTGCCATGTTTTCCTCTTCTCAGGACGGTTTGTTGACGCAAGCGAAATGAACGATGCCTTCCATATGCTTGCAACAAACCCACGTAGTATGTGCCTCCCTGATGCGTTCTCGGGGGAGAACATTGATGCTCTGTACCACGGTGAGAAAGCCTTGTCTTTTACCTCTGTCTGTGATATGGTGATGGGTCGAAGCATGCTTAACAGCTCAAAGGCGTTCCTCCGCAAGTCATTTGTTGTTGATGAGAGTCATGTAAATTATTAGATTATACGTGAGTTGTACATCCGCACGTGCTTTAAAATATGCCACTTTCTTTTTGTGTGTGTCTGCTGTTCGTGAGACTGGACCTGAGAGGGCGGTGGCAGCAAGTGCTCATGCACGTCAGGAGAACCACTCAACTATTGCCTGAGGGCAGTTGCAAGTAATCAATGATAGCCCAGCAGTGATGGGAAAGTGACGGGTGTGCAATATGCATGTTTCCGTTCCGAACCATTTCCCCTCGTTCCTTTCATCCAGAACGATGTATGTTTTTATCTCGGTGATTGTTACTTTTCCATGCCTATTACTTTATTCGCCCACTTCTCGCCTTCTTTCCTCCTCCCTCCCCACTCGTTTAAGTGAGTGTAGATTTATTTACCTTTGTCTCAGACTGGAAGTCATGCTTTGGGTAGACAAGTACCGACCAAAAACCCTCGATGACGTGGAACTGTATCCAGAGCTCACTGAAGTGCTTAAGCGCCTGGCAGAGTCGCAAGATCTTCCGCACCTGCTGCTCTACGGCCCCTCTGGCACCGGGAAGAAGACACGGGCGATGGCTGTGCTGGAGAAGGTATATGGTCCAACGGTGTACTCACTACGGTTGGAGCACAAATCGGTGCAGGTGACGGATAGCAAAGTGGTGGACATTGCGACACTAAGCTCCCCTCATCACATTGACATCAATCCCTCCGATGCAGGGAACCATGATCGAGTTGTGGTTATGCAAATGATCCGCGAAATTGCACAAACTGTTCCTTTGCAACCAATTGCTCCGAAAGGCGCCAAGTACAAGGTTGTGGTACTAAACGAGGTGGATAAGATGGGGAGAGCCGCTCAGCATGCCCTTCGACGAACAATGGAGAAGTACATGTCAACGTGCAGATTGATCCTGATATGCAGTTCAACTTCGCGCCTCATCGCACCACTGCGCTCTCGATGCCTTGCAATCCGTGTACCATCGCATTCACGGGAAAACTTAGAGAAGGTTGTCAAGGCAGTGTGTGAACGTGAGGGCCGAGCTCCCCCATCACAAGCGTTTTTGGCGTCTCTAACTCGTCAGTCCGAGGGGAATTTGCGACGCGCACAGCTAATGCTGGAGGCAGCGGCGATGAATAAGGCGGACTTCGCAGGCAGTGGCAGCGACATTCCACAAGCGGACTGGCAGGTATTTCTTGAGCAGATAGCCAGTGATATAATTTCAGAACAAACTCCAAGGAAGCTATACGAGATACGGGGGAAATTTTATGATATGCTGGGGCAGTGCATTTCAGGCGAGGTGATCCTGCGCGGCATTCTTGAAGTGTTGCTTACTACCGTCAGCCCGTCGCTTCGACCTGCCGTGATTTCCCTTGCGGCGAAGTATGACCACAACATGAAGCTCGGCACAAAGCCCATTCTCCACTTAGAAGCGTTTGCCTCGGGTGTAATGCAACTTCTCAAACGCGGTTGATCTCATTAGTGTTCATGTGGACCGCGGTCTTATGGAATTGATGGAGGTGCGTGACGAACGTTTTGCCTTCCTGATTGTTCGCCACTAAACATGGCTCGGCCGGTACCTTGCGTGGGAATAGAGACTCGTTGGGTTCATTTCTATCTTATCCCTTACCTCGTTGGTGCGCTAGCGCTTGACGTTAACTCCTGGCTACACAACTTGCTGTTCTCATCGCGTTGTTTGGGTGTGTTGTGTACGCTGCCCACGATTGCAATCCGCGGCTACAGCGGCGAATTTCTCTCAGCTTGTCTCTTTCCTTTGAATATTTGGCTCGTGTAATAAAATTGTTGATAGGGATGTGTGTGGTATTAATTTCACCTGTAGGCACTGTACTATTCGTGGCATAATATCCAGCAAATAGAAATAGGTATATATATATATATATATATATTCTTGAAGTAGACCGCTCACCTTCCAGGGATACTAGGTAGCTTAATTACATCACAGATGTTTTGCATCACTCGAGTGTGTTTCGTTGCACATTGGTTTTGCGGTCACAAGTTTCGACACCGCTTCATGCGAGACAAGCGCTTCCACCCGTCGTTGCAGGCTTCCCACGATGCGAGAAATCGCTTTAGTAAGCGAAGACACTTTAAAACAAACAGGTGGAACTACCAACAGGCATACCGTGATATGCCATGAGACTTCTGGAACAAACAAAAATTGTAAGGAAAGAGTATGGGAAAACGAATCAGAAGGAGCTTTATCACTCCTGGAGAACGATTGATCTCATTTATCGAGGGAGGGTACAGCAATGTGGTCTGTGTGTAGGACACGCTTCCTTAGGACTTGGCTTTGAGTGTCCACATTTGCACGGCCTTCTACTGCCCTGTTAAATCACATCAGGAAATTTAAAAGCCGCCTTGTCGCCCCCTCCTTGATTTCTTTACGTTTCTCCCTTTCCACTACTTCGTATCCGTGAACTCGTTGTATTATAGGTAAAGCCGTATCTTTTCTTTTACGCGTATAGGTTGCTCATCTAGTAAAGTTTAGCGTTCGGCCCCGCATGAATATTCGGCCACCATGCGGAGGGGCCGAGGTAAACCTGGTGGATGAGTTGGACGCCGATGTTGCTTGTGGATCGGGTTATATTTCTATTTTTGGTCCGCCTGGTTGCGGTAAGACGACGTTGCTCTTGCAGTACCTCACATCGCGGGAGGTGCAAGTGCGTAACATGAAGCGGTCTTTTCTTCTTGAGTACGTCAGTGCCAAAGCGGTGGCTGGAAACATATTACAACGACTCGCGTGGCGTTTGAGGTCGCAGTCGAAGCGCCGACGAACGGAGTGCTCAAATATACTTTTTGGTTCGTTAGTGCGGCAGTGGCTGGATAACGCAGTCGAGGGTAGCGAACTGCACTTGGTAGTGGATGACGTCGATGATTTGGATGAAGATGCTGAGACCATTAACCACTGGCTCTCTGCGTGTGTTGGAGGGTCTCAGCAGCCACGCAGTTCAAATGTTGTGTGTCTGTGGGTGGTTTCTCAGATACCGCTGCGTCTATCTAACTGTTACCGGTACCATTTTGTCTCTAAACCTGGAATTGTCGCTGTGAAGTCATGGTTGGACAGTCTTTATGAGGCAAACAGCGCTTTACTGTCAACAACAGCCAGCAATGATGTTCGGGGGTTTCCGCTAGAGAAGGCCCACACCGTTACGAGGGATGCCGTTGAGTACTACATGACACACCTACCCATGCGATCAACCATTGTGGCTCAGGACGTACGACAGCTTCTGCAGCGCGTTCACCAAATTTTTCCTTACCTCGCTGCTCAAGCCGTTACTGGGCGGTTGAACGCGATGCATTTCTCCGCCGCGTGGGGAAAGTGGCAGAACCCTGCACCACCGATTTCTGTGCACTCTTCAGGGGAGACGGAAAAATGCGCAAGCGATTCACTGGTAGCTGTCCTGAAAAGGGTCGGGTACTCGGCCATGCTGTGGGCACTCAGTGCTTTCTACTGCGGTGTCGTTCCAAAATCAAAGCATGCCAGTGTCTTCGATGATGAAAACTTAGCACGCCGCATAAATACAACAAATGTGAACACTACATCACACAAGGCAGCGGTTCTTTCCTCCTTGGCGCACGTTGTGCGCCTCCCCCATTTGATGACAATATATCGTTGCCTGCTTAACATTTGTGTGAACTATATCGACCCACTGGAGTTTGTGTCCCCGGAGATGGCAGTGCAGCATCACCGGACTTTAGTGTCTTGGGGGCTGATGGTACCGACGCCGCATGGCGCAAGGGGTTACCATTGCCATATACCCGTCACGTCAGCCCTTGGCCTTTCGCAGGAGCTCTGTCTGAACCTCTACGATCTCATCCCACGGTGAAGGTTGGGGATGACTGCATCGTTACACGCTTCTTCCTCCCCTCATTGTTCCTTCGTGCGAATACATTTGACAACGAGACCCTCTCGCGGTTGTCTCATGGGCTGGGGTATGTTTGCATTTTTCAGCTGAAAACCTCTTATTGTTGTTAACAGTATTTCTCGTAGCTTGCGTGGGGTTGGTATTGTGCCATTACCCACCAATTACTTTTTGTCGCTTTCACCCGCGGTGGTGATTACCTGCAGTTGTTCCTCTTGAGGTGTTTGTTGGCGTCCCTGAGTATTGATATCATTTTTCTCACCATCTCCTGCGTTATTCCTTACATACGCGTAGGAACACCTCGTAGCTATCAAGCTCACTCCGCGGGCGAGCTGGTAAGGGGGCTAACTTTGCCTGTTCTCACATACAAATAGCCATGTGTGTCGCTCGTCAGGGTCGGAGGAAAATGTACTATTGGGCCGGGACGTTCCTCTGCCTCGTGGGTTTGTTAATTCTTCTAGTCATTCTTTTCAGGGATATTGTACACGACAAGCGCAAAGTGCCAACCTTCTTGGGTGGCTACTGTGCCATATTTGCCACGCTTATGTCACTCTTTCAGATACTGGAGCACTTGACTTGCTTTTCCAACCCCGAGTGTCAAACGAAGGTGGTTCGGATTTTGTTCATGGTGCCCCTGTACGCCATGATATCATGGATATGTATCCTTGCACCTGATGCGGCGGAGTACCTTAATATTATACGGGATGCGTATGAGAGTTATGCCATATACGCCTTCTTTCAACTTATGCTGGCTCTCATGGGCGGTGTGGATGCGGTGTATAGAGCGCTAATGCTCGAAGAATGGGAGCCTGTGCCACATGTTTTTCCCATGTGCTGGCTAGAACCGATGAAGGTGACGCCAACATTTGTGCGGAACTGCAGGCTGTGCATCTTCCAGTTCATGGTGGTAAAACCGTTGGCTGCAATCGTAACGATTATTTTGACTGCGAAGGATGAAATGGGTGGTATATTGGACGTACGCAAGGGTCACTTTTGGACCGCCTTGACCTGCAACACCTCCATCACAATAGCATTCACAGCCCTTATTTACTTCTATGTTGGGTTGAAGGATTTCATGGAGGGCACAGATGCCTTGATGAAGTTCATATGTATTAAGGCAGTTATTTTCCTTTCATTCTGGCAAGGGATTCTTATTCAGCTGCTGGCAGCAACGGACTACTTGCCAGATTTCGGTTATTGGTCAAAAGAAGCGGCGCCGCAGGGATTGCAAGATTTGCTAATTTGTGTAGAAATGATGTTCGTTGCTTTTGCCCACCGATATTGCTTTGGAAGTGACGTATATGATCCCGAATTGTGCACAACTTTAGAAAGTGGTGACACGGACGCTCAGCAACAGGAATGCAGTGATCCTCCATCCACAGCTCGTGCAATTCCACCGATTCGCTACAGCGTATCAGAGAACCTGAAATACACGCTGAGGAATGAGGACATTTTGAGCGATCTTAAGGCTATTGTGCGCGATCAGTAGGTGTGCATTAACTATTACATTGTAGTGACATGACGTGTTTGTCTTCGTTGCTTGGGTGGGAAGGCGGGACCATTTTGTCACGTTGCTGACACGTGCGTCGTGTTTATTTGGTTATCTTCATATGAGGCTTTGCCTTAGTTTCAAGAGGGTAATTTCTGCGCCGTTGTCGGTATCTTTCTCTTCTTTTTTTCCCCTTCTCTCTAAGCTTTTTACCTCCTCTTATTCCCTTTTTTTAATTTATTTATACAGAAGCGATATGCAAAGAGAGGTGATGTGAAGGTTGCTTGGGTGGTGCCGGGAAGTTGTGTGCAGCATGCGCTTACTTGTTACATGCACGAAGCATCAACAACCATGAAGTTGTGAGATTGTCGAATACCCTTTGGTTACGTGGCGGGTTCTTGTACTCTTGGTTATGTTACTTCCCGCTTTTATTGCTGATTCTATCATTCGTTAGGGGAAGTGATATTTGTGTTCATTTCTTTTTAGCCATTTTTGTTCCCCTTCATCATCATCGTCATCAGAAACACGTTTCCCAGGTCAATCGGGACCCTTACTGCTGTGCGCTACTATTGTTTCTCGTCCCTTCCCGTTAAGGTTGCAGTACTCGTCGTTAGAGGTGTAGGGGTGAGGGAGGTGCAGTAGCTGGAAGGAGGTGTGTGGTGCGCAAAAGTGCGGCGCGGTCACTTTACAGATGCCACCCAAGAAGGCAGCTCCTAAGAAAAAGGCCCCGGACTCGCAGGTCATTGATGAGAAGCAGCAAACTCTGGAGCTTCTCAAGCGGCAGTGTCAGGGAATGGAGCAGCTGCTGATGCTGGCCAGCGAGGAAATTAGATTCGTGAGCCACGAGAGCAGCGTGTTGGAAAGGCGTATAGCGGAGGTATCGGAACAGCGGGTTGTGGAGGAAAACACCACCGTTGACAAATTGAATACAGTACGGCGCACGACTTCTACCCTAGCCAACCAGCTTAAGCAGCGCATAAAGAGTCTTGAACAGTCTTTGCTCAGCGCAGAGAACGAAAACGCGTTAATACGGAGTGAAATCGAGAAGGTACGTGAAAAGAAGAATGCCGAGTTAAAGCGGTTGAAGGATGAGGCCGATGCGTTGCGCAAGGATATTGGGGAAAAAGCCATGGCGAGTGCCGTGTTGCTGAAGGAAGTTTTGCTCAAGAGCACGTAGGGGGTGACTGTCGTTCGTGTACGTGGCGGCCTCTGGAGTGTTGAGTGCACCGAATTGGTGCTTTTTTCTCCTGAAGCACTTGTACATTATCGTAAAGTTACGCCACGCAGGCAGAGATTTGTTTCTTCGAAAAAAATAAGCTAGCAGCTTTACGCCTTCTCATACGCTGACGTTCACGGTGACATTACTGATGGCCCTCACTTTATGGTTGGGACCTCGGCCCAATCCCTTTTGTCTATTTTATTCCGTGCGATATTGCGTGAAAAAGAGGCTTGGATGGCATTGTGGTGTGACCACCTGCTTTTGTGTATATTTGACGCGTGTTTTCCCCCTTCAGTAGTGTTCACACGGGTATTGTGCTCATTTAAGACAAAGTAGGTGTGTGTGTGTACATATCTTAGCAAGCGTTCCTGTTCTTGCGAATAGATGTGACTCAATGTATCCTACTCAGCCAATTATTAGCGCTCAAGGTTTTTTTCCTTCTTTTTACAGGGAAGTACACGTTGGCTTGGGTGGGGGGCCTCATAACATTCTGAGAGTTTCGTGGAGGTTCGGAATGCCCGGACGTTGGGAGAAGAACTGGTGTCATTGGTGCGTGTTTTTTGTCGTGATGCAATTGTTGCCCTAACCCATCGTACATGTTTTGGTGCGTATTAGCCCCGACTTGGCCTCGCTCGAGTATGTACCATGTCATATAAATGGGGCTTTGGGTTGTTAGGGTGAGATTTTCCTCCGTTGGGTGTCTGTCGTCTCATCCTTTTTCTTTTGATTTGATGTTGATGACTCTCTTCTTCGTCCCCATTTTATTAAATTTGTCTGTGTTTTAAGGGCTGCGGAGGCTCCGGGGCCGCATTGCTAAATATGTCCGCTGTTGGAGATAGTACGGTAGTGTTCGCCCTGCGTCATGACAGCGAGGGACCTACGCCTGCTGTCGAGGAGCTTTTGGGAACGAATTTTGAGCACGCTCACTGGAGAGACGCTTTTGACTCATTTTTGGAGGAGAAACGCGATGAATTGTGGGAACTGAAAAAGGCGTTTGACACGATAGAATATTCAAAATATTTGGCAGCAAGGGACGCTTTGTTTCCTCGAGCTGTTAGCGGTGTTCAGGGAGCTGTTTCCTTTCGTAATCGCGCTGGCCACAAGCTTCATGAGGCCATGGAGTCTACTCACCTGTGGAAGTACTTGTTGAATGAGGTGCGTGGGAAAAGGTTCACATTTGTCGACGTGTGCGGCGGCCCTGGTGCCTTCTCGCAGGCACTTTTTGCCATGGGGAAGCAATACCGGCTGCAGTTGCGCGGTTTTGGACTCACCTTACGTGATGTGAAGGGTCTCGATTGGTATCCCGACCTTCCATCACTCCGCTTCTTTCCTTGCTATGGCATTGATGGCACTGGGGATGTTTTTAAGCTAGAGAATATCGAAAGTCTCTGCTCACTGACTCATAAGGAGAACGTAATGCTTGTCGTGGCTGATGGTGGGTTTGATATCCCCACCGAGATTGTAAACTTCCAGGAGACGATTTCTTGCAGAATTGTCTACAGTCAGTGGTTGTGTGCACTGAAGCTGTTGCGGCGACGGGGTTGCTTCATTCTGAAGCTTTTCGATACCTTCAGCCCCTTCACGAGATCCATACTTTTTCTAACCACATACCTCTACGAAAGCGTCCAAGTGGTAAAACCTCAACACAGCCGCGTTGTGAACAGCGAAAGGTATTTGGTGTGCATAGGATTTAAAGGTGTTCCGAAGCCGTGGATGGAGCACTTGGAACGGTGTCATGAAGAGGGTTTTGTTGCTGGGGAAAACATTCCTACACTAATACCTTCATCGTGGTGCATGCGAGACAAAACGTTTAGTGTCGATGTTACGAACATGGCTGCCGAAATCGCATCTCATCAATTGACGGGTCTTGGGCGATATTGGAGAAGTTGAAGACTACTGTGCCAAATGGGTGATGTAGTCGAAAGAAAAGGTAACATGAGGCGTCGTGGTGGCAGACGAGGGTGTAATAATTGATGTGATCAGTCGATCGATTTGTGATCTGAAAAGAAAAAAAGAAAAATGTAGTGTCCATATGCATTTTCTCACGCGTCATTACTGATGAACTACTGGCTTTAACAAATGTCTCTGCCATCTAACAAGAATTTTCAGTCGGTGTATATCTGCTCCTTCTCCTCTTTATGGTTGTCTCTTTCCACCCCATTGCTGTAGTGAATATTCATTGCTACAAACATAAGAAGTAACTATTCATTTTTTCTGATTGGAAGATTCTAACGAATGGCACTTTCTCTCGCACCACACAAGGCGCTTCCTCGACGAAAGCTGGTGCTTGTCGTTCTGGACGGCGTGGGTATTGGTCCGCGCGATGAGTACGATGCCGTCCACGTTGCCAAGACACCGCTCATGGATCAGCTGTTCAACGACCCCAAACACTTCCGTTCCATCTGTGCCCATGGCACAGCGGTCGGCCTCCCCACTGATGCGGATATGGGGAACAGCGAGGTGGGTCACAACGCACTTGGCGCGGGCCGCGTTGTCCTACAAGGGGCTTCCCTTGTGGACGACGCGCTGCAAAGTGGAGAGATCTTTTCCAGCGAGGGGTACCGCTATCTTCATGGAGCCTTCTCACAGCCCAACCGTACGTTGCACCTCGTTGGTTTGTTGAGCGATGGTGGCGTGCATTCCCGCGATAACCAAGTGTACCAAATCCTCAAGTACGCCGGGGCCAATGGGGCGAAGCGCATTCGCATGCACATTTTGTATGACGGACGTGACGTCCCTGACAAAACATCCTTCAAGTTTACCGATGAGCTCGAGGAGGTTCTCGCCAAACTGCGTGAGGGTGGCTGCGATGCCCGCATCGCCAGTGGTGGTGGTCGCATGTTCGTGACTATGGATCGCTACGAAGCAGACTGGTCGATTGTCGAGCGTGGCTGGAAGGCACAGGTGCTCGGCGAGGGCCGCACTTTCAAATCAGCACGCGAAGCTATCACGAAGTTCCGTGAGGAAGACCCATCTATTTCTGACCAATACTACCCGCCATTTGTGATCACTGGTGATGATGGCCGGCCACTTGGTACGATCGAAGACGGTGATGCGGTGCTCTGCTTCAACTTCCGCGGCGATCGCGTGATTGAGATGTCCCGCGCCTTTGAGGAGGAGGACTTTGACAAGTTCGACCGTGTGCGCGTACCTAAGGTGCGATATGCAGGTATGATGCGCTATGACGGCGACCTGGGTATTCCTAACAACTTCCTTGTGCCCCCACCGAAGCTTACACGAACAAGCGAGGAATACCTTATTGGTTCTGGATGTAATATTTACGCTGTGTCGGAGACGCAGAAGTTTGGCCACGTAACGTACTTCTGGAATGGCAACCGCAGTGGCAAGCTAAGCGAGGAGCAGGAGACCTTCTTTGAGATCCCCAGCGACCGTGTGCAGTTCAACCAGAAGCCCCTCATGAAGAGCAAGGAAATCACAGACGCCGCCATCGACGCACTGAAGAGCGGTAAGTTCGACATGATCCGCATTAACTATCCCAACGGCGATATGGTTGGTCACACCGGTGATCTTGCTGCCACAATCACGTCGCTCGAGGCGGTTGACCAGTCACTTCAGCGGTTGAAGGAGGCTGTTGACTCCGTGAACGGCGTGTTCCTCATTACCGCAGATCACGGAAACTCAGATGATATGGTGCAACGTGATAAGAAGGGGAAACCGATTCGGGATGCTGAAGGTAAATTGATGCCACTTACGTCGCACACACTCGCGCCTGTACCGGTTTTCATTGGCGGCGCAGGACTCGAGCCCCGTGTGCAAATGCGTCAAGACCTCCCACGGGCGGGCCTGGCCAACGTGACGGCAACTTTCATTAACCTGATGGGATTTGAGGCTCCCTCGGACTATGAACCATCGCTCATTGAAGTTGTGTAGGCTTAATGAAATAGGGAGGAAGGGATGAACAATAAAGAGCAATGATTATGAAGGATGTGTGGGTGAGGGAGAGAGAGAAAAAATAAATCGCAGGCCCTCCAGTGTGCTTTGTGTTCTCCCCCTTCTCTCCATTTCGATTTTTCTTCTGTTCTCTTGCAAACATAATTCCCTTGTTTACCAGATGATCTATGCTTAAATAATATATTATTGAATTAGTGCTTAAATCACCGTTACTCATAATGAAGTCGTGTAGGGGGAGGAAAAACCCACATGGGAACATGCGTGTGCGCACTTGATGAGACATTGTTCACGGTGTGTTTCCTCGACATGTTCTTTTTTTTCTTTCTTTGTCCCGTACGCAAATGAGCAAGGCTTCTGTATTCATATTTACTTTCACCGCTGTGGAAACGGTGTTGGGAGAAGGAAGAGGGCATTCGAGGGAACAGGGGAAGGGGGGTTCTCGTGCTTATGTAGTGGTGTGTCGGAGTGGATGTTAGACAGCTTTATGATGTATATCGTGTACCGTGCTTAGGAGCACAACTCGTGGAGCATATCTTGTCACCCGACGGCCACGCGGCAAAGTTGCGTTTCCTGGAATCCCCTTTTCCCAAGAACCGGTGGGCATCGCGAGAGCGCATTTGGGAGTGGTGCGACGTATCTTGTGCGTTTTCTTCTTTGTTTTGTTTTCAATTGCTTTGTTTTTTTTCCTTTGATTATTTACTGCTGTTTTCCATCCCTCACCCTTTTTTTGTTTTGGTGCTGGAAAGACAGTCCGTGGATAAAACAAAAATTGGGATGATATATTTATATATTTATATACATATATGCTGAGGGATGAATATATCCGGGGAGGATTTTGACTTATTAACTCGAACTCTCCGCAGAATCTGTGGTAATTCCCTGTTGGGGGAGATAAGGTGATTGTGTAATACGTTACCCGCCTTCTTTCTTACTCACATGCATCCCCACTTTGCTCCACCTTACGCGGCTCAACGCTGCTACTGCAATTATAAGTGCTACTCTCTCAATCCTTTATTGCACTTTTCATGCCTTTCTCTTTCATCGCTTCTATATTTCTGCGGAGTATTTACGACGAAGCTGCACTCGTCGTATCGCACAGCATTTGTAGACGGGGGTGTGCCTCTTTTAGCTTATTTTGCGATGGGAACAGGTGAGAACAAGACATCAAGCGCGACGGCCTATCCGTACAGCAGCGCCACACGGGGCAAACAATTCCTTCAGCCCCGACGCCCTTCGCACATTCTCAAGTGGTTTGCACCTGTGGCCCTTCTTTTCGCCGTGGGAGGCTTCTCTTTTACGTTCTGGTGGAGCCGCGAGCGAGCGAAAGAGGGCCCATGTGTGGACTGCAAGCGCCAGCAGGAGATCGTGAAGGAACTCTACTTCAATAAGCAAGTTGTACACAAAATTAATCGGTTTTAGTTCCGCTGTGGTGCCGATGAAGGGGGAGGAGTACAGGGATGTGACCCTATGAGTTTAATGCGGAGTGATCTCCGTGAGTTCGTATCGCTGAAAATATTCACCCATACACGCTTTTCATTTAAATCAACCCCACTTCTCTTCCTTAACTCCCGCTACGCATCCCTTCATTACACTTCTTTTGGTTCCTTTGGAGCTTGCCAAATAAGTTCCAGGTGGCACACACCAGCCACACTAATCGCTCTCCTTCACATTCTTTTGTTTTGTTTTCCCCTTTTCACATTCATCACGGGACTCTTCACTGTGTTAGTAGTAGTTTCCTGCGCTTGTGTTACAATGGGTGACCCCCTCGTTGTGCAACTTGAAAAGGATTTCCGCGCGATTGAGCAGTCGGACCCATCTCTTGCTGATGGATTCCGGGTAGTGTATGACCGCGAGATCCCTTGTGAGATGCGGGCAGCAGAGAATAGCGGTGATGGATCGCTCGAGGGCATAAGGGTTAAGGTGTTGACACTTGGCGATAGCCAATCTCTCGTGGCGCTGCGCGTGGAGGTGACAAGCGAGTGTGACCTTTTCTTTCACCAGACATGTGTCATCAACCACGTGGGATTTCTGAGACTGCGGGAACACCAAAGTTTGGTGTGCGACTTTGCCGATTTCCTCATGACATTTCTGAAGATGCTCAACCGCTGCATAAAGGAACCACAGCGGTTCCTCATGGTTTTTATTGTGGGCGCAGACGGAGCTTCAAAAATGGAATTTGTGGAAAATTTAGAATATAAGCTCATCAATGTGTTATCCCTCCCCTTCCGTGCCTCAACGGAGGTGGTTGTAAAGGAGCAGATTAGCTATCGCTACAGCGCTCTCAGGGCGCGGCTTGCCATTCTAACCACTCAGTTGAAGACAACAAATATCGCGTGCAATAAATTGCACTGATTCAAGGAATTTGGAATGGAGCAATTGAATGCACCGTGACATTGCCTTCGTAAGGATTTTCCTCATTGGTTTAACATGGCTATCGTTTGTGTTAATGCTGCTGCTTTTGTTGCGGTGCCCCACTGAAATGGGAAGCAGATGGTGGTGATGTGTGACACTGTGAGTAATAGGCAGAAAGGAAAAGCAGTATGACTTTGCCAATCAGCCTGCATGCCTCTATAGAGGAAAGAAGGAAGTTGAAAATATAGTAAAGAAAAAGAAAAGAGACAGGAAGAGGAATATGAGTACACACACATTAGAAATTTTCTTCCTCTGGAATATATGTTAATATACGCAAGAGAGCGGTAATAACGTTAAATAGAGCGACATGGAGAGTGAGTGTGTAGTGTCTGTTTTTGTTCTCCTTAGAAAAGGAAAAGCAAAACAACAAGAACAACTAAAGAACCGAAGAGATGTTTAAAGATAATCATGAGATGTTCTGCGCCAAGCATCTCTGCTAATCGTGTCACTGTTTCCATGCTCGTGAACCAATATAGGTTACGGTTTTATCCCCTTCCTTCCATTTGGAAGTAGGTTTTACATGTCTGCTGCTCTGTTTTTTTTCTTTTTTTTTCATTGGAGAATGCGCGTCTACCTTTCGGCTGGTGCGTAGGGTCCCACGACCACGCACCTGGCGTGCAGAAAGTTGCACTTTCAGCTGAATATGCTTGCCAAAATTGTACACGAGAACCCAGAAACTCCTGATCCTATTCAAAATTGTTTTGGCGAGTTATGTTGTGTGAGTCCCTCTCTCTCCATCTATCACACCCGGCCGCCTCTTACAACTGCCAAATTTCTTCCGCAAATACACACAAATATTTTGTTTTCCTTCTGATCTTGCCCCTTCTGTTACTGTTCAACGAACAAGTGTGTGTGGATGTTTTACACGCCATTGCTGCGTACTGTAGCAGAACCGCGTAGGCGTGTGGTAACGCTTACCACTCTTCTCGACACAGTCCGCCGTGACCCAGGCATGACTGCCGGATACTACGCGAACCGGTACTTTGGAAGTGAGCGACTCATGGAGGTGACACGCATTCTGTGGGGCGAGCTGAAGTTTCATGGCCAGGTGACCCTTGACCGCATCGACGGACCTGAAGAGCCGCCACGGTGGTACCCGGTATTTTCATTACCGCGCAGAATTCACCGCATACGCATCCATCGTGCAGAGGAAGAAGACCTTAGTGTGCTGCAGCAGGATATCCCCATGCCAGGGAGGTCTTCACTTACAGAGGAGAGCAATGAGGCAACAGCTTCATTTGCGGAGGCTGTTGAAAACAATATAATCAGTCTGGTGCACTCAATACCGGGACATGACATCCAGTTCTACATCAGCGAGCTTCCCGCAGCAATGCAGCCTTATGCTCCAATGGCATTCAGGAGGCTGCGCGAGTCAGAGGTAATCAGTAGGATACAAACTCCTCAGGGAACATTTGTGTGGAAATAAGTCTTTGATTTGTCGTGTTATCGTGAACAAAAGGCTAGTGTTGTTGCTTGGTAATGTATCACTATCCGCGCGCGTGTGTATAGCGCAACTCCTTCTCGAGACGATTTCTGTTTTTTTTTTTTACTTTTTCTACTGTTTTCTTTTTTTCTCGTTTTGCCTACTCCTCCCTATAGGTGTCAGATCTTTCGAGCTGAGTTTCTGTGGTCCGTGGATCGGTTGATTGGTCCTCCGCGGGTGTGCAGCGCTGGGCAAAACGAACACCGCAACAAACTTGCCAAGGCGAAGGGCGATCAACACCCATTGACCCTGGGGCCCAGGAATGTTCGGCCCACTTCCGGGTGATGTGGGAGAGTTCGGCAGCTGCTCGGGTCCGCGCTTTTCCACCGTCTTCCGTTATCCGCCGCTCGTTTTATACGCTCTGTCCATCGTGTTTTTGCTTTGTCTCTTCTTCAGTGGCAGTGACACCGCCCCGGTGGCAAACGTCTTGAGCGGTGCGGCTATGATTTGCTTTATTACGGCACGAACACTGCGAGGTGTTCTGCACTATTTGTGGCGGGAGCGGGGCCGCATTACCTTTGCACGTGTCAGGGAATGCGTAGCATTGCGTGCTCCATATGGGTTGAAAAGTGCCGGTGTGATCTACATGATACTCACAGATGCTGTGTTCCTACCGCTGTGTGTGGCGGTCTCGGCCTTCGGTAAAGCGGATCTTTTATTTATCAAAGATGTGCTTTATCCCTCACATGTTAATTACCCAATTCTTTGTGATGTCATCCCGCTGTGCACTTTGCTGCTGTTGTCGATCAGCTGGAGCTCACTGCTTTCCGAAGAGGAGAGCCGATCTGTGCCACTCCAAGGTATCAAGGCTTTCTTGTATCATGGGGTACTTGCACTGGGAGCCTGGCTAGAGGTTCCAACCTTAGCCCTTCTGAGCAGCATGCTTCCATGCCACCAAAACAAAATGAGCTTCCTTTCTGACGAGGAATGCTTGTCCCCCCAACATCACTGGTACATTGCAAGGGGCTTTTTCTTTTTGTTGGTCTACACCTTTGTTGTTGACATTGCAAATGGATCTTTATCCACTGTTAGCGACAGGTTCGTGAACTTACAGCTTTGCGATGGCTATTTGCTGCAACTTATGATGGCTCACAGACTGTTTTATATTTATGGAGCTGCGTATTTTAGGGGGATCTTGTGGTGCTTCTGTTGTGCTCTGTTTTCCTTAGCTATATTGTCTAAGCTCAAAGTGGCGCTTTTTTCATCTTGTAGAGTGTTGCAATATCTATCAAAGGCATCGCTGTTGCTCTGTGCGCTGAGCTCCATTTGTTGCATGGCGGCTCCTTTTAGTGGCTACGCCGTTTACATGTGGGTGGGGTTGTTGCTAATTGGTTGGGTATTATCGATAAGCACCTTTGTGCGTCACTTCGGCTTCGCACTGTGTGAAAGGCAGGATATTATTCTGTTAGACGTCTAGGCCATGTTTCTCTTTTGCGTTGATGCACTTTATTATTATTCTCTTTCCTTCAGACAAGTGGAATGAAGAAGAAAAAGAGAGCGAGAAAAAGATAGTACAGAACAGTGTTCCAGCCTGCGAGTTCGCACCGTAAACTCGCAAACGCTGTTGAACGCAAAATATTTTAAACTGTTTCTTTTTTGCCACGTAAGAGACCGTTTAATGAAGTGCGGCGCGGTCACCTTTGCTCTATTTTTGGCCTGTTTGGTATTTGATATTCTTAACTTCTTGCTGTGAGAGCAGAAACAAATAATTCCTGTACTATTTGTTAGTGCGATCCCCGGTGTAATTGCAGGATCCATAGATTTCGTAGCAGGGTCCGCACGAGTAGTTCATCCTTGAGGGGTTTGTGGCGCGGCCCTCAGTTGTTGTCACCAAAGTTCTTCCAACAGCCAGCTCGCCGAGAAGTTCCCACTTCTATCCGGAAAGTCCACGGTTTTTTTTTGGCGCCTACGGCACCGGAGCGATACGAGTGGCTTTTCGCCCTGAGGGAATGGCCATTACGGTGTTTTTTTGTTTTTTTCCTCCTCTTTACTCCCTTCGCGGGAGCCATGAATTACGTGGAGTATGAGAGGAAGGGAAAAGAAAAACATGTAAGGGTCACATTTGAGTGCCTCAGTGTTACATTTAATATCCCACTTGTGATGCTTTTTTCCCCTCTTTCTGGATCTTCTCCATCACCCTTTCTTAGGTGCTATGGAGCGTGGGTGTGACGGTAACGTTCGCTTTCGTACATGGTAAACTGGAACTTCGGTAATGTGACTTACCTAGCCCTATTTGCACAAGGCATCCTTTATATTATCCAGGCTAGTAAGGCTGACTATTGGTTGTGACGAGAGAAATTCCGCGGAAATGCGTTTTTGTCATAATGAATCGACAACTTGTGTCAGATTAACTACCCTCTTCACCCGCACTTTCTATTTCATTCACAAATGAAAAGGGGGTTGTTCGTCTAGCTTCTACATAAAAGACATCACATCATAGCGAAAGATAATGTTCTACCACGGCTCCCACCCAGACCACCCCATGCGAATGTCCCAAAACCCACCACTGGGCCAGCTGTGCTCCATCTGCAAGGCGTCAGCTCACTCATCGGCGCCAGGGTGGTACCACTGCACGCAGGAGGGCTGCCACTATGTGTTGTGCAGAAAATGCCAGGAAATAGATGAACAGCTTTTTGAAGTGCCGCAGGTGGTTATCCGCAGTCCCGTGCTTCCCTATGAAAATATGGATGTTTGCCTACGGACCCGACCGAGGAGCGACTCCTACGTGTTGTGTCCCCTTTACCCCGCGCGCCTTATGGTTGCTGTTTCTAGCGCAAAGGGGAGCATTGACCCAGGTGAAACTTACTACCGGCTGGGCACCGGTGGATGGACGAATGCCTCTCATGTAGTGCGCGTTGTACCTTCTCAGCAACTGATTGAAGAACTCGCTAGAGCGCATATAGCAGACGACCCCTCTCAGAACAATTTGATGCACCTCAGTGTTCTTCTCGAATGCATAAACGAAAGCTACCGTTTGATGGAAGAGCGCTCCCCTTACGGCCTCATCATGGCGTCACTAATATACTACCCGCTGATCCAGTGCTGTCCAAACCTTAGGCTGGCTTCAGCAGAATCGCGTATGGCCTTTGTGCGCGCTTCGCTGGGGTACATCCATTACGTCTTCCACTACGTCCTGGATGAGGCAAACCAATGGCTGAAGAGCTACGACCCCAAAGTGAAGACCACGGTGCTGACCCTTTATGTGGAGCTGCTAGGGAAGTCACTCATTGTGGCACGTGATCTGACCCTTTCACAAAACGTCACATTGCCCCGCGAGTTGGAGCCTCTGGTTGTGGAAACCGCACGGATTGTAGTTGATCTTGTGCCAATACTAGACAACGGGGAGAAGCAGTATGCAGAGACCGGGAGTACCTCCATGTGCTCCCCTTCCATTGTCTCCCACCAAAGGAACTTCGCAGAGGAGCAACTCCGGTTGCTTTCGTGCTGCCATGAAATAGTGAAAATGGCTGGCTGGCTGCTAGTGCACAATTCGGCGTTTACATATGGTCGAAAGGACATTATACCATTTCGTATAGCTGTATCGCTTACTCCCGGGTCTGAAACTTTGGAGAGACTTCTCTGCCAGGTAACAACAAACGCTCTAGAGAAGGACAGTTCATTGCAGAGGCGAGTGCATGATTTGGATGTCGTAGAAGTAGCCGTGTCTCTTGCTGGACGAGCATCTTGCACAGAAAGCGAGCTCGCCGTGTTCAGGCTTATCGCCGCTGTTGCTCACGAATCACAGCAGAACATTTCACAAATTTCTTCGCTTGTTATCACACCGCTAATGGAGCTTGCATCTAATGCGCTGAACACCTTAGTAGCCAACGCCGCATTTGACTGTTTTGCAGAATTTGCGCACAATGGCTCCCATTTCAGTCAGTCCTGCTGCTGTCCCAGCGATGAAGGAGTGGGATACACTCAGATGTGCTCTGCGGTTCTCCATCCAAACGAGGCCCCCCGCCAGATGATGTACGTGTACAAGGCTTGCGGAAAGCAGGTATTGCTCTGTCAATATTGCAGTGAAAAACACCCTCCAATGGGTGGTGTTTCTGTCTGTGCACCGCAGCAAGCGCACTTTCACTGCCACTGTAGGTACTGTCCGAGCGAGCACACCGCTAAAGTGTGCTCTCCCCCGTGCGTCGGCTCTACGCCTGCTGTGCAGCGGATGATGAAGGAAGGCATCACACATCTCATGCTCTTCTGGCTGGGACGGGGTGAGTCCGCTGTGGCAAACTCTGTTGGCCGACTGTCCCTGAAGATCCCGGTACCCGCCGAGGTGATCGTTGGTCTCTGTGAGATCCTGCTGAAACAAGGCTTGGTGGGCTACGGTGATGCGGCTCTGGCAGTCACTGCTAAGGCACATCTCCCGGATATTAAAGAACTGCAGCGCCGCCACCCAAATGCTGCAATCTCGCAGTACCTCCCGGCACTGGCAACCACGCTCGACGACAAGAACCACTTCGCTGACTGCACTCCCGGAAGGGATAGCGACGACAATGACGCTGATGGGCTGTCACCATCGCCGGACGTTGCACTGAGGAGCAACGGCGCTGTATCAGTAGGAAGCGACGTAACACCTCCAGTCGCTGATATCCTCATGGCATCTCGTGCGTACTTGAATACAGTTATATAAGGAAATGGCAAGATGTTTCTACATGCCTGCACAACGTCGACGATCGTGCTCTGTAGCCATGAACTGAGAATAGAGAAATAGCTAGCAGAGGGACCGAAGGTATTGGTGTGGCGCTAGCTGGTTAAATGGGGGTAATAATTACGTTGAAGAGGCTCCAATAATTATCATGACCTTTTCTGTTTTTTTTTTTCTTTTTTGCTCCGTTGTCTTTTCTTCCCCTGGATCCTTTTCGATTGATTGGTTGGGGGGTGAATGCCCGGGTCAAATCACAGAAGGTGGAAGTATATATTTTTTTTCCTCTTGAAAGGGATGTAGGCAGTCCGCTTGTGATGGCGTTGCGGATCTTTGGCACTTGAGGAGTACTTATTTTTTTTTCCTCATTTGTTCTTTGCTCGCCCATTTGTATTTCCAAAAAAAAAAATAGTAACCAGCAACTTCCGTGCGCGGGCGTGCCCGTTTATCAGTGCTTTGTCTTGATCAAAACTTGCAAGGGAGCTTCCGCACCATCTTTGTGAATTTCTTCGCGTGGTGTTACTCCTGCATTTTCATTGCGCTGCGTGGCCCGTGTATTCCTTTTCGCCCAGCGGTGCTGTCAACGATCGCCGATGGGCTTGCGGTTTGAAAGGAAGAGCAATGATGGAAAGGTGGGTGATTAAACGACAAGGTGATGGAATGCAGAATGAAGCGAAACGCGGGAAACAGTAATAAATATAAAAAAAAGGAAAATAGAGATAAATAGCGTGGAAGAGAACATATCAATTATCCAATGGGATAGGGGAATAAATATGGAGGGAGTGGATGCGAGAGATACGCATGAAGTCATTTATAAATATGTGATTCATAGAAGGCCTCCCTCTTACCCTGCTCCGCATTCCTTCCTCGAGCGCCCTCCATGCCACCTAAGTTACGCGCGTATGAGCCCATGCAAGGTAGGTGGTTGAGGGAAAGTGGGGAATAGTAGTGTTAGGTTAGCGAGAAAAGTCTTTACATCCTTCATATGAAGGCGGGATGAGGTTGGTGGAAAACATTGGGTGATGAGAAAGGAGAATTAGAAGGTAGCTAGCGGAAAGGAATAGGGTAAACAAAAGGGGCTATGCATACATAAATATATATATATATATATATTCCTCACAGTGTAAGGAGTGTGTGTTAGAGTGTGCATGGGCAATGATGAAAATGGGCACGGACTCCTGTGAAGAGCGAGCAGGGTGGGAGGACCTTCAGGCAATAGAGTTTTTTTTGGTTGTATTTCCCTGGTGATGGGCGCAGGCTTAGGGTGAACAAGGAGAAAATATTGTTACGCCTTTTCTTTTTTTAAAAAAAAAACTTTTTCTTGTTTGTTACTCCTTTTTTTTATTTATTTGCAATATGTGTATATCAATGTATTGAATATACATTAGATACATGATGCGATAGAAGGAAAGAAAGAGAGAGAAACGGAACAGAGTTGGGGGGCGGGAAAAGGCCCAGACATTAAAAGAATTGGATTCAATACCAAGGGACGGTGACGATAGTTGAGGCATTTAAAAAAAAAACGCAAAGATCTAAGCCTATCCAACAAACGTCTGTGAACTAATCGTGTTCGAGCACGGTCTTTTCTCACGAGCTTGTGCACCGTTTCGTTTGCTGCATGAAGGTTTCGTTTTCCCGTCATAAAGATAGTTTCATTTTCATTTCCACTATTTTTAATGTGTGATTCTTTTTCGTTTTTTTTCTGATCCTGTAGCCTTTGCTAACTTTATGCACTTGTTACATGCTTGGAAACACTGTGGCCCGCCGCTCCCACCGCTGCATGGTCCCATTTCCCAAGATTTGGGTAGCCATGTTGCGTAGTTCTGTTTGATTAATTTGTTTCAGTGACTCACCTCCGACAGCTTTCTTTCTTTACGTATCATCCAATTTTATTAACGCCACACTTCACCAATTTAGAGAAAAAAGGAGGAGGAGGAGGCAAACACCCACGCGCAAAATGATGGTGGAGGATACGGCAGGCGAGTCCCAGGATCAGCGTATCGCCGAGCGCCGGCAGCGCGTGCTGAAAATGATGCGCTGCATGGGTGGGGACAAGGATGACATGCAGAAAGCGACAGAAGTTACGGAGGAATCGCCCGTGAGCCGCGGTAATGAGTGCGTGCGGCAGGTGCGCGAGGACATGGCAGAAATTTATAGCAAGGCGCATGGTGCTTTAACCAACTGGGACGTCGTCACCTGCGAAAATGAGTCCGAGCGCCGAAGTCGCGAGGAAGTTGCACTGCTCGATCGTCTGAACCGCCGACGGGAAGAAAAGGAGGAGAACGAAACGAGGAGTGGCGCGATCCAGTTGCGATTTGAATCCATATATAAACTAGACATTCCTCATGACATGCGTCGAGCCCTCGATGAGCAGCAAAAGAACTGTGAGGAGGTGATCAAGGTGAAAGACCGGCTCATAGATGCCCTTCGTCTGCAGTTAGAGGAGCGTGAGGAGGAGTTTGTGGTAACGCTCCGGCGCAACGCAGAGGACGTGAAGAGCCTCATTGAAGAGATGAGGAGCCAGACGGAGAAGTATCTCGACACATACACCCGTAAGTTGCGTGATGTGGAGCAAACATACGAACAGGAGCGTCAGCAACAAATAGAAAAGTACAATGAAGAGATACAGCAGCTCATGAAGAAGCGCCGTACGCGTGAAACGGAGTACCGCAAAAGGAGAGAAGCAAAAATTCTAGAGGCCCAGAAAAAAATGGACGAGAAACACTCCGAGAACCGGGAGGAGTACAACGAAATTAAGCGTGAACATCTCAAGGAAATTCACTCGCTAATGGAGGAGTTGGAGCGCTGCAAGGCGGAGTTTCTTCTCAACGGTGAGCGACTGAGTTACAACCTGCAGGTGCTTCGCGAGCGTATTAAGGAGAACAAGAACACACAAGCGTTGAATAAGAGAAAACTTGCGCGGCTGCAGGACACTCTTAGCTCTCTAGTTGCTCGTTACGCTGAGTCGGAGAAGCGATACCAACGCGCCAACAAGGACCTGACTGCCCAACTCCACCGAGTCGCTGGGCAGTACCGTGACCTACAGAAGAAGTTCCAGCTGTTTGAAAAGGCAGATAGGGAAAAACACCGCCAGTTATGGAGAATGCACGAGGAAAAGAACACTCAGTTGGTGCAGAAGTGTCTCCAAGCAGACCGTGTCATCTTTGAGGAGATCCTCGGCGTGCCGTGGTCGCCTCCGGAACTGCATTACTGGTCTGGGGAGCAGATGGTTAACGCATTCGAGGAAGAGGATGCCGCTAGCAGTGACGAGGAGATCGAGCTCTCCGAGAGAGCAGTGATGCTGCTTCAAATTCTGAACAAACAGGCGCCATTCATTGCGGATGATGACGTACTGGAGGCAATTCGAAAGGTAAATGGCATAACGGAGGAGCGGGCTATCGTGGAATCCATTTTGTCCACACTGCAGATACGCACGACAGAGGAAGTGGAGGATATGCTGCAGTTTTTCTGCGTTGAAGATGACGATGCTGGGTGCACAATGTTCATCAGGCCCGAAGAGGCCATTGGTGCACTCAAGTCCTTCCTGAAGTCAAGAGAAGTGAGGCAAGAACAAAGAAAAGATAGCCAGAAGCAGCGCGAGAAGAAGGACACGCACACAGCGAGGTTGAAACAGGAGGAGTGGAAGCGCGCCGCGGAAAGGGAGTACTGGTCACGCATGGCAGACTCTGTTCCAGAGGATCACAGGAGGGTGTGGAGCTTTCTGGAAAAGGGACTCGGTCGATATTTGAAGCAGTTAAAACAGCGCAAGTCGTTGATTGAACAGACAGACAGTCTCCGCGCAAACAACGACGAGCTACGTAGTCTTCTTAGCCAGTACGTGCAACGCGACATCAACTTTGAACTGCAATTACCACCAAAACTGCTAAGTGAGGGTTTTTCTCGCACTTGAGATTTATTTAAATGTCTGTTGCATCGAGAAGGATAAGTAAGGGTTGCTGTTCGCATTCGACAGCTTGAGCTCTCGCCTTGCTTTGGCCCCCATTATCGTGTGTATATTTGCGTACGCGCCGTTCTTGGAAAGCACACAATGGAGTTTTTTTTTTGTTGGTCTCCACCAGTTAGAATGTACAAAGTATACGGTCATGCACGTGTGTGTCTGCATGTTCGTATCCCGTTGTTTTCAGTCCATGTTGTCAAGCTATTCATGGGACCCAAAAGAAGATGATGTGACTTTCGCTGCTGTCGTGTCGCTTTTGATTGTGGCTACCTTCCGTCTAAACTTCTTTGCTTGTTGATGTTGTTCAATGGTTCTTTTCTTTCTCTTTGCCTTACTTCGCATCAGTGTTGTGTGTGTGCGCGCGCACACTTTCCTGCGAGGGACGCACCGCTATTCAATAGTTTGTAGCACTCCAACACGGCAGTTTTCAGGTTGGAAACAGGTAGAAGTAGGGATAAACGTAGGAAGAAGAGCAGTGTATACCACAGCTGGGTGGGAGCGTGCGTGCATTAGAGGGGTAGACAAGTCCATCGAATCGCCTCCCTTCAAAATTAAAACAAAAACGAAAAGGTAGCATTACGCAAGACACACGATGCCTGGTATTGCACAGGGGAGCTTTACCACCTTGCAGGGCCTCGGTCCAACGTCGTTCAACTGGCATGGCTCCATCCCAACTGGTCGTGCTGACAACAATTTTGAGCCAAACTTCCGCCAGTTTGACTTCTTCCTTGAAGCACCGGCAATGCCCGACGAGGCGCTGGCAGAACGGGTGTACAAGGTGCCGGAAGGAGAGTCTCACTGGGCGCTGCGGACGTTTTGGGGACAAAACATCCGTTGCACGCCGGTGGTCATCACAAGTATTGCAGGAGCCGGTTTTGTAAACTTTTTTTACACGCGGTTGCTCAATCGCACTGGGACATCGATTCGGTGGTCTTTCTGGAAGTGCTACGCAGTGATATTTGCATGGAATAATTTTACCAAGTTTTTGGCGCGTGAACGCTATTTCCAGCGTGACTTCCAGCGGAATCAACTGTATTCGTTTGACGAGATACGGGATCAGCGTGACAAGCAACGCGTGCGTGAGGCCTTGTACGAGAAGCAGTTTGTAAAGAATCCTATTGCGGAATACCGTGTCAAGGCATGGCAGGTTGCGGACAGATTCGCATAGGGCACCAGTAGTGTGCGGTCTCAAGCGCGGCGTACGTGGTGCGCGTGTGTTGGTGGGTATGCTTTGGGTTGAGTTGTACCGCATTGTGGGCCGTTCCCTAGTGAGGGTGTCGGGGGAGGGGAAACGAGGGAGGAATTAGTGGAGAGTTACTAACGGGGGGTGATGACGAGCCGTGTGGATGTGGTTGGGGCTGATTGGATGTGAAGCTTTTAACGCTGTTGTTGTTCTTGTTAGATGCGTAATTATATCTCTATCCCTCTTCAGATCGCTTTTCCCCCTTTTCTCATTTTATTCCCGCCTCTGGCTAGTGTTCCGCTTTCCTTCTTCATTTTTACTATTTGCCTATGGCATCACGCGACGACGTTGTGTCGAATACATGAAGTTTTCTTTGTGCTCCTCTGCGTGCATGCATGTTGATATGCCTTGCATAAGGCGTCTGATACTTCCTGCTGTGTTTTGTTTTTAACTCTCTTTTTTTCTCCTGCAGGAACACGATAGTGCCTCCTTTTTGCCTGGTTACGACCTACGTGCTTTCGATGGGCTAGCCTCCAGGGCCCATTACAAAACTCTACACTAACCCTACACCTTCAAGGAGTGACTACTTTTACTCCCCAATTCGGTATGCTTTTTGATTTCATGGCTCTCTGTTGTATACTTATTTTCGTTTTGTCCTTCCCTCCCAATTTTTTTCCTCTTCTTCCAACTGTCCGGTCTCGCTCGATAGGCTCTTCTTCCCACCTGTCTTCTGCTTTGGATTTAGGATTTGAAATTACGGCAAGTTGGTGTTTAAGTCAGGAGTCTCAGCGGGAAGCGTAACATGGCTACAGCTAAGGCATTAACTTGTGTCAGCAAAAGGGAAGTGCTTGATCTAGTTAAGGCGGTGCTGGAGCAGCACGTCCAATCAGGTGTGATTGATCGAGAAGACTTTAAGAAACTCGCGAAAAAGTCGGCGGATACGCTTGAACCACCTGTGACTGCCAACGAGGTTAGGAAAATAACACTACAGGAGCTGCTTGCCTTTCTCAGCGAAGGCGAAGCAGAAGAAGCTGTCGTTGCCCCAGTGCGCACTGAGATAGAAGCTCTTAAAAGCCTGCTGAATGTGCCGGAAGAATGTGGAACAACTGCTCAGGCGCCGGTATTTTCGCTGAGCGCACTGAGGGAGCGAATTACACGCAGGAAAGAAGAACTCCGGAGGAAGCGTCAAGGAGCGCAGACAGTCGATGACGAGACACCGCGGCATGAATGTTGCCCACAGCCCAATGATGTACCACATGCTCCGGAGGTTGCGGAGGATGGGAAGTCCGAAAGTGCAGTAAATCACGACGAGCCTCAGAGACACCGGCAGAGGACCGAGGCAGCTGCAACTGTAGTCGCTCCAAAGGAAGTTGACCTTTACGCCGGTCTCGTTGCTGCGCACGCCGCGGTGTGGTAAAATTGGAGACTTACGATGTTGGTACAACCACTGATCGCAGCATGTTGGAAATTAGTGTTGAGGCGCTTCCACTCACCACCAGCGTACGGTCACAGGGCCGCACATACCCACTCACATATTCTTTCAAGGTGGGCAGGGCGTATTTTCCTCCTTTCTCACTTGGCACACCTATTTTTATCCTGATACTTTGTTTTTAAGGGTAAATAGGTATATTTTTATTCCTTCTCTCTCTCTGTGATGTAACACAGTGGTTTTGTTTTCTTTTCTTTTTCCTTGATGTCTTACTATTATGGGCTTATTTACATATTTATTCCATTCGGATGGAAAGGGGGCAGTTGGGTGGTGCTCGTTTGGGTGTACCACGCACACGAACAGAAGCAGAGAACCAACGAAAAAAAAAAGAAAACCACAATATTTGGCTTGTTGATCTTCTTTCCCAAGGAGTATCGCTCTCCAGCAGGAAAAAAAATACCTTCTCCATCTGTCTGTGAATACTTATCGAGTGGTTGCTGCTCTCATGGCGCCCGTTCGGTAGCGAAGGGTGTGAAAAGGTTGAAACCTTAAGGAGTGTAGTGGGTGGGGACAGAGACGGGGAGGTGGTGATGAAAGGTATACAGAAAGAGAACAATGAAAAAAAAGTAACAATGAGAAAATAGTGAAAAGGAGATTGGTGTAGCCACGTTTAGGAGGGGGAGAGGCCGCATGTGGAAGGTAAACCTCAGCGATAGGCACATGGTTACAAAGATAGGTAAACAAACACAAGAAAAAAAAATTGCTTGCTATTGGAGTAAATGAAGGGACTAAGGAGAGGTTGTGATTTTGACACGTGAGTGGAACAGGTTTGGAGGGATTTCGATGCTCCAGACTGAACAAGTGTAAGGTGTTGCGGTGAATGACTCACGAAGATGAAGAGCCGAAATTGACAACAGGCAGTGTCTTCGTTACCGAAGTGGAAACGGCTTGCCACTACGCAATTTTCGCCACAGAAGTGGGGAGTTCCGACGGGGCAAAGTAACGTGAGGCATTGGAAGGTGGTAGACGCTTTCCTAGACATAGCGCTTCCAGGTGGAGGGATGAAGACGACGAGAGCATACGGGCGAGTTAACTGCCACAAGGGATTGAGAAAGGCGTGAGCATGCTTGTTTGTACACCTGCAGTGAGAGGCGCCCAGGGGCTTAATCTACTTGCCGAAGTATCCAAAATCGGCGTTGGGCATCTCTGTGGAAAACAATACACATAATATGCCGTAGGTGTATCGCATGTCCCTGGTGAAGCTGCAGCAGAGTCGACATTGTTTTTGGCCACCCGATCTTCTGCTTTCACTCTCGCATTCCCCCCTCCTCCCAAATGCACGTTGGAAATAATTTAATCATTCGTGCAATGTTTTCAAGTGATTATTCAATCTTCTTTTTCCTGAGAAAAATTAGAAACTGTAATAAACATCTCTTTCTCTCCTGTTTTCCGGATTCCTTCACCTCAACCCTTACCCAACACGCACACCTGTATGAAAAGCGGCATCAGTGTCACCAATAGTAATAGTAATAATAATAGTCTCAGTAGTGGTAATAGTAAAGTTCGGGACATCGTGAGTTCCCTCTCCTCCCTTCTTCTCTCATACGATACCTACTGCAGCAACTGATGGCCTGGACGTGCTCGGGAACGTCCAACTCCACGATGGTGCAGCGACTAGTGGAGGCCTCCCTCCTAGTGACGCCTGCTGTTGTTGAGGCCTTCAACCTCGTGGATCGGGGGTGGTTTCTCCCGCGGCTACCGCCCGAAAAGGCCTATAGGGATGAACCCGCTCCTATCGGGTACGGTGCCACAATCAGCGCGCCACACATGCACGCGACTATGGCAGAAATAATAGCACCTTTTCTCCTCCACGCGAAGGACAGAGGAACAGCGACAGCGCTCGACGTTGGTAGTGGTAGCGGTTACCTTACCGCCGTCCTCGCAGCCCTGTGCGGCAAAGGAGGAAAAGTTATTGGAGTGGAGCATGTCCCGGTGCTGGTTGCCCAGTCGTCTCAGGTAATTAGGGACCACTTTCTCCCGTGGGTGGAGGAGGGCAGAATTCGGTTTGTTGAGGGAGACGGCAGGGACATCTCACGATTATTGGGAAAGGAGAAACATTTTGATGTTATTCATGTCGGTGCAGCCGCAGAAACAGTACCGCAGGATTACATTGACTCACTGAATCCAGGTGGGTGTCTCGTGATTCCCGTTGGGGGGGAAAATGAGGCACAGGTTTTGCGTGTGTACACGAAGTCTCCTGAAGGGTCAGTTTCGTTCGTCAATCACTGTGGTGTGCGATTTGTCCCGCTAACTTCACTGAAGCATCAAGAAGGACGCTGGTAATTCATGCGGCAAAAGTATTGTCATACATTCAACATGGCCAAAGTTTGTTGGGGACATTATGCTTCCAAAGGCAAGTCAGACAATATGTCTTCCCTGATCCCAAGGCGTTGCAGGGAGGAGGTTTTTTTTTTACGAAACCTTATGTACAGGCAACAGTTCTACACGGTTTCTCAGCATCACACAGGTGAATCTTGCGATGCCCAGCGGTGTGGCGTTGGGAAGAGGGTCTGGGCATATGGAAACGATAATGTGCATCACAAATGAAATGCCGCTCTTTTTGTGCGTGCGGTCTTACGGCTGAGTGCAAAGCCACCGCGTGCCTTTTACGTAAAATGTAAAAAAAAAAGGGTAATGACGCAGTGGATTTGACGACTGATATTACCGTTGTCGAGTTAAACATCCGATTTTTCTTTTTATTTCTTTCGGAAAGGCACGAGGGGTTCTTTGATGTGTTTTTGTTTGTTTTTTCTTGCTAAGGACTGGGTCCTTTGTGCCAGTAAAAATGTTTTTTGTTTTTCCTCTACTGACGAAGAGGTAATAAACTGTTCGTGCCCTATGCGATGCATCCTACTGGCCATAAATCAACTTCCTTCACGTTGTGAGTTCGCAAATCATCGGTCCTTCCTTGGTAGCGTTGCTGTGCAGAGAAGCCAAACCGTGGGCTGTGTTGCCTTTCGGCACTTCACGCCGTGGCCTAAAGAGAGGCCCATCAGTCGGATATGTTATCAGCGATGTGGTCATTGCACGCGGGTTACTCATGTGGACGATGGCCATTAGTGGGTCGATTATTAACCACACCTATTTCTGTTGCTTTTGTTGTTGTTGTTCTTCTTCTTTTATAATTGTATGTGTTTTTGTGTGCTTCTTGTTTTGGCGAAATAGAAGCAAGTGCTAAATGGATATTATCTAGCCATTGTTCTCATTTTCTTTGGGAGGGGGTTTTGCCCAAAGAATGCGTAACCGTTAATAGCCTTTGCAAACAGATTTTACCTTGGATCCATTTAACTCAAACCCACTGCTTCCCAATAACGGCTTGATAATTATGACTTGCAGGCTGAGCGAGCTGGCTAGGATCTGTTTTTCCTCGCTTACCGTCTTATCAACGAGGGAGAGGAGAAGAGAAAAAAGAAAACGTCCACGCTGGGTGCCTGACAGGTGAAAGGATTTTGGAATCTCTCATTTTGTGGGTGCTTCCAGTTAACCCTTTCTGAAGTGTGGAGCTGAGAACTGTTAGGTTTACCTTTACCAGTGCATATATTCACTTTTCCATGATCGTGTAATACCTTTTGGTGCATCGTTTTTTTTGTCACTTATCGTTGCTTTGATTTTATATTGCGCTGTGTTTTCCTACATTGCGTGTCCAGTGACGTCGAGGAACACGTTCCGTTTAGCTCCATGTGTGTTTGTAAGCATTGAACGCGAGGTTTATTTTCTCTTTTTTGTAAAAAAAAAGAGAAAACTGTAGAACACTGCTGATTCTTGTGTCTAGCTTCTTGATTAAAGCTTTTGCCAATGTATCCAACGCTGTTTTTCATTGACTCCATTTATGGGTATGCGCTCCATTTTGCCTGCCCTAATCCTTCAGTTATTGATATTTTTTTTTTGCTGAACCTCGTAAATCCCGTAAAGAAATTGTCTATGACATACGTTAACCGGAACGAACCAAAGGCAGCAGCGACAAAGAACTGCCCAGTTACCATACAAGTACCTAAACACACGCTAACTCTTGCTGTGTGCTGCATTAGAGAAGGAAAAGGAAGGAAGTAATGGAATCTAGCGACTTCGACTTCCCTCCGAGTCCCACAGACGATGGAAAGCTCGATGTAGACATCTCCAACGCTGATGAGATCCCAATGAGGACACTGTGGCGAACGGCACCTGAGGAACTCCCGCAGACAAAACTGCCTGAAAACCAAATGCGTCCCATACGACACGCGATTCGCGCCAACCAAAAACTTGCGCAGAAGGGGAAAACTGGGCCGCGAGTGTCATCGGTAGGAAGTGACTGTGATGGGGGTAATGATCCAAAGGAGGAGGAAGTACAGATAAAGGCAGAGGGACAAGGGCAAGTAGCGGGGTCTTTCTCTGGCGGACAAAAGCGCCCCCGTTATAACTGGACAGAGGAAGAACTTTCAGACTTTTACAAATTCTTGTCACAGTATGGAACTGACTTCAATGCCATCACGGTTTTGTACGCGGACAGAACCCGCGAAGACATAAAGCGGCTCTACCACCGTGAGCTGCGTAGGAGGCAGTGGAAGGTTCGAAGAGCCCTATCAATGCACGAGAGTATTGACCTTGCCACGTTCAACAGCTGTTTAAAGAAAAGGGAGGAGCAAAAACGAAAGTCACAAACCCGTAAATTAGAGAAGGAAGAGGAAGAAGTGCTGCGCCTGCTGGAGGCCGGCACACTCTGCACACACCCCACTCCCGAGGAGACTACAAACTCTGTGAAGGAGGGTGACGGTGAGTTTAGCTTCAGTTTCAACGTCAAGGAGGAACAAGAGGCACAGGTGGTTAAGCATCCAAATGAGGTGGAGAGGGAGACGGTTAGTGGAATCAACCAGTGCACGCCAGTGACTGAGGTGGATGATGAAGCGCCATCCGAGCCCAACGTCGAGGACGATTTTACAATCACTTGTTAATGGCAGCCACTATCTATATCTATATAGATATATAGATAGTGGCTGCCTGCAAACTTGTGTGCGTGTATGTGAGTTCTTGTGGATGCCGCGACCCGTCGTCTCATCGGGTCAAAGCCGTGTAAAATGTGGTGGATTCTCTGAGAGCAACAAAAGGAAAAACAAAAGGAGAAAAAATAATTTTCGTATATTTCATGTCAACCCAACCCATCCCGAACTGAATTGTAATTTTCTCTCCCACACATTTTCATTCTTCAATAACTTTCCTCAGCCACCAGGTGAAGGGATGAATCTCTGCTATAGCTGCAGGCATGCTTTTCCTGCATCTTCACTAACACCGTGCGCTTTCAGTGATATAGTTTCTCATCGAATGGATGCTGTACATAATATAATAGATGCGATGAAAGCTGAGACGCCGGAGGAGAAGCATCAGGTTCTCAAGCTGCGAAGTGCTCTTCGTGAACTCTGCTCCGCAATTCATCAAGAGTTCACTGTTCTGAAAGAGGGTGCCCCCCGAGAGGATGCACCGAAGAAGAAATTGCCGGGGCACAGTACCGAAATGCCCCTCATTACACCGAGAAGGAAAGGCAGCGTTATTGCACAGCAGGCGACACTGTCCTCAGCAGCCACGATCGCAAAACACCCCCAAGGAGCTGTCACCGCCAGAGCAACCTTTAATGGGGCCGTTCCAAACTATAAGCTGCGAAAGATGAACTCCACACTCGAGCTCGTCTCGGCTAGCATTTATTGCGTGTTGGAGAGCGCAGCCATACGTGCACGTGCTGCTGTTGCGTTGCTGTGGGTTACTCCACCTGGGGCAGTGTCCGCAGAGCTTGTTGCGCCCTTTGTGGTTGGCCCGGATGTGTGTAAGCTCCGCAACTCCGCGCCTTATCGTGTTTGTGAGACTTCGATACCGTGCGTGGTTACCGAGTTCGGAATAGCACTCAACATAAAGCCTAAGCATGGAGTGGTTGACACCAGAGTATCAGAGGATTCTCCGTTAGTTGAACTGATTGAAACATCTAATGCCGCACAACTCCTTGTTCCGATCTTTACGAGATATGGAGAGATTCAGCGTTCGGTTTTGGGTGTGCTACACCTCCTGGGTTCACCCGTAGTGCCTTGCGCTTTCAGCCCGAGGAATGAGGAGATGGCTGTACAAACAGCTGCAACGCTTTCGATCATCATGTCTTCGCACCACGAACTAATGGGGGGTGAGTGGGCCAACCGCATTTACGACCCATCGCTGCTTGTCAGTGCCTCCGCGTATCAGGGCACGTTGGACATGAGGAGCATGCAGAAGATTGTGGACGACTTCTCGCCACCAGCAACGCTTATATACCGCTGTGTTAACGGACGCGAAGCTGATGATGACGTCCGTGAAGAAGTGAAGATGCTACGCAATGCCATGGCGAAGCGGGCGGTGCCGCCGAAAGTGGTCAATTCAGTGAGGGACCTGCAACGCTTTGCTGCGACCATGGAACAGAACTGGGTTGGCCTCCTAGGAACAGTGACGGAGATGGAAAACAGAATAAACACATTGGAAGAAAACGCCCTTCGTACCGACTTGCCAAAAAGGGCGCAGGGTACATCTTCTTCACTTGAGCAAGCCACACAGTTAGCATCGGATAGTAATTTTGTGCAATCGCCGCGGAGCAGGTCGCCGTCTACGATAGTTTTGCCATCCCTGCACGATGCGAGGGGGATGATCAAGCCTGAACAGCTAAACTCATTTGAAATAGCTGCTGCGCAGCGCTTCTCGGCCCTTGGAGGGGACCCTTCTCTCTTTATGACGGAAAAGGAGGCCTAAAAACCTAAAAAGAAAAAAAAATCACAGCAATGCGTTATGCACCGGCACATCCGAGTGGATAACCAAAGCCGCAGACCGCATTCATTTGCCATGGGCGATGTTTTCATGACATGTATATTTTCGAGGTACATCTTTTTTAGCTCAGCACATTTTCTTTCCATTTTTCTCATCTCTCACAACGTTACTGTAAATAACCACCCACGCTCTCCACAAATTTGTTCTTTTTTGAGGATGCTAACAGCACCGCATGAGTAGCTATCTGTTGGAGACAATACAAAAGTAACTTGTTCAGTATATTTCCCTATTCATTCCTATACAACATTAAATAGGTACATCGCTGTTTCTCTTCTTTGTCCCTTTTCCAAGGATAGACAGGGAAGACAAGGTATATATACATTTAACCAAATACATTGACTCCACAAGCCAGATAAATGAGGTTGGAGAATAACCCCAGCCCTCCGCGGAATGCAGTCTTCTATTTGGGAAAAATATGTACCCTGGTCATTTGCTTTTACGTGCTGAAGGTTGCGAAAGTGGTTGAGGTGATGATACGATCACGTAACACCTTCCAGACGGCACTGTGGGCCTCTTACGTGTCGTACCTCGTGTTTGCTCTGCTTTGGTTTTACATAAGCTGTTTCGTTCGCCCAAGGCACCCCAATTGGACTGAGACACATAAGAACTTGTTACACACAGCAGCCGCAGCCCTCTGCGCTGGAGGTTTCTTTTGGACCGTAGCTTTATGGCCAGTTTTCCACATATGGACAATACCCCTCGGATTGGTGTCACTTGTGCTGTTTCTCAATGTTATGGCACTTATTCCATCATGGTCTACAAAGATTAAGAGTTAATATTCACTGCATTGGACCGCTGGTGGTTGTGTCCCCATTTCCCTACACAGGTGTTAACATTTGTTTTTCCTTGTTTCTCTCTCTAAGTGGTTTCTCTACCATTTGTGAGGGTTGGTGCGCGACATGTTGTTCAGTTTTATTTTCAAGAGTTACTTCTGTCGTTGGACGCATACACCGTAGCCTTTATTTTGTGTTGTAACCGTTATGATATTTTTCCACTCATCTCCTTTCTTCGGTGTTGCGCATGGCCGCATGTCATTGTATTTGGTCTAGGGACAAGTACACCTTCTACTGGTCATGAAAACATTGCAGAGCTCCTCACGCGGTAGCGGCCGTGGTCGTGGCAATAGTGTCGGCCGTGCACGAGGCCGAGGCGATACGCGCTTTGCCTCACGCTTCACGGACCCCCGATTCCAGCTCTCACGCGGTGGCCAGGGCGGTGTTAGGAGGGGCAATGCACGCGACGCTACCAACCAAGATCCCCGCTTTGCAAAGCGGTTGCAGGAAATGCAGCGCCTGGGGAGTGAGTCAGACGGTGACGACGAAGTAGAGAGCATGGAGGAGGAGGAGGGTTCGGGAGAATCCCTCGGTTCCGCTGATAACTCGCCTCCTACAGACGACGAAGCGGTGGAAGTATCGGAAAACGAGGCAATGCAACTTGATGCCGACGTAGCCGCGTGGTCTGCTTCGGATGTTGAGTACGTCGAACCGCACCGTCGCCTAGCGATTGTGAACTGCAGTTGGGATCACATTAGATCAGTGGATCTGTACGCAGTCCTTTCCCACGCGCTACCTCTCGGTGGGCAGTTGTTGAATGTTGCTGTTTACATGAGCGACTTTGGGAAGTGCATGCTGGAGCATGAGCGAATGTACGGTCCAGACCTGTGGGAGAAGAAGGGTAAGGCGGAAGGGGCATCACCGAGGGACATCAACAAGCCGCATGTGTCGGAGAAGAAAAGCAAAGGGTCGCGTATGGGAAACGCGCGGGATGAAGACAACGGCGATGACTACGAGGGTGAGGGCTACCCTACGGATGATGACCCATGGGAGGATGACAACGTTGCGATGCTTCAGGAAGAGGGTGAGGATGGTGAGCTATTCTCGGAGGGGAAGCATCGCAAGTACGAAAGGGACCGTATGAAGTACTACTATGCCATTGCAACCTTTGACTCTGCCGAGACAGCCGAAACCGTGTACAATCAGTTAGATGGAATGGACATCGAAGCAAGTGGCGTTGTACTGGACCTGCGCTATGTTGATGACAGCGAGGTGTTCGAAAATCCGGTTAACAAGGCCGACCGAATTCCAACAAACTACCAGCCACTTGCAGCATTCAAAGCGGCTGCGCTGTCTCAGACACGCTTCAGGATTTCGTGGGATCAGGAAGATGTATTTCGTCATCGTTCATTACGCGACAGCTTCACGGGCGAGACGCCGGATGATGACCTCGCAGCCTATGTGGCACCTCCAGACTCCTCCGACGAGGACGAAGCAAATGACGACGGAACAAATATTGGCGTTGGCAGTAAGAAGGCAAAGCGCGGGAAGGACAAAATCCGTATCAGAAGGAAATATGCTGCGTTGCTTGAAGAAATTGGCGGGCTTCCAGAGGACTATGAGGGAAGCGATAGTCATGAGTCTGCTGAGGAATGTGGCGACGACAGCGATAGTGACGATAACTCATTAAATCGCTTTAGCGATGTGGAGATGGAGGAATCGAACGGGGAAGATGACGAGGTGCGTGAGGTTGAGGCGACGCTTGATCTTGACGCAGGGACGAAGGCTGTGCGGTTGCAGCGCGAGGCGCGCATAAAGCAGCTAATGAGCGATGCGAGTCTTGGGAGCAAAGCAGAGCTAAAATATAAGCTACGGCGCAGCGAAATGCGTAAGAAAAAGAAGGAGATGTTGATACAGGAACGCCAAGCAGAGGAAGAGAAACTGCAATCAGAACGTGAGGAGAGGCGCAATGCTCTTCGCACTGCGCTTGGAACTGACGACGAGGGTGCGACGCGTTTGAGTGGAAAAGAGAAACGAAAACAACATGCCCGTGTTGTCAAGCAACGCCTGGCGGTTGAGCGCGTGGAAAAGAAAAAGATGCGTGCCTCCAACGCTCTCGGCGTCACACGCGAAGCCCGGCAGAATGTGGCAGCGGATACAGCTGTAGAGTCGATTGACACCCGCTTTCAGAGCAAACTGCTCAGTGATCCGCGGTTCCATCTCGATGTTTCACAGAAGGACCGTAGGCTTAATCCTGACGTTGTCGGACTCGCTGCTACAGTAGCCACCGCGCGACAACTGAAGCGGCAACATAACAAAAGCGAAAGGGATAACAACGGTGCGGTGGACTACTTTTTAAGCAGACAAGGCAAAAAGGCACGGAAAGAGTAGTTCCTTACTAACATATATATCCCGGGGTGTGAGACGTGTCTGTTTTTAAGTGACTTTTTCTCATCTTCTCTGTTCTTCCGCACGGCAATGGAGAGTAAGAGTTTTGGAGTAATTGGTTATAAATCTAACGAGTAACATAATGCATCAACACGCATTTGCTTGAAATCGATTGTTGGCACACTGGGTTGCTTCAGCTGCTTACGTGGCAGTGCTGGGCCTTCATACCACACCATCCACAATGCCTTTTAACCTCTGCTATTATTTACCAATGTCATTGCTATGTTTAACAATTGGAAATAATGAAGCAACAAAAGGTGCTGCACCTCCGTGGAGGAGCGTGTGGAGATGGAAGGACGAGAAACCGGTGACATTGAGTACACTGAGGCGCATGTGGCGTCTATTGCAGCTTCACAGGATTTGGACAGGTGGAAGGCTTTTATCCACAAGCATCTTGAAGGTACCGTGCCTAGCGCAACTTGTGCATCACGTGTCGCGTGCGTGTTACGTGTTCTACAGGAAGGAGTGGCGGCGTCACCGCACTTTGTTCCCTTCGCGATTGAAGCCGGCGCTCTGGTGCTGAACATAAATCGCCGTTCTGGAAGTATTGGCACAGCTAGTAATGAACTACTCGCTATGCGCAGGTCGCTCGCCGAGTGGTGTGTAGTCGCGGGGGATGAATGCCAAGCACGTAGGCTGTGGAGTTCAATGCTTCCGGCAAGCGATGATGTGACATCGCTTCAAATCGCGACAATGATTATTGATAGTTCACTCCGCACACATGATTACATGGCAGCGGAGTCAGAATGCCTGCGAGGTGTTGCGCTTTGCAGAGCTCTTTCTGCAAACCCTGCGGCAGCAGATACAGTGAACCACTTTCTCCATTCCGTTGGCTCTATTTTTGCGTCCCGGTACCGATTCACGGATGCGTCACAGCGTTTTTCTGAACTATATGAACGAACACATGAGGTTGAGCATCTTCGGTTGGCAGTAATCTGCACCATTCAATCGGATGCAGGTCCAACACGCACGCAAAGGCTTCGTTTGTACCGGAGAGACAAGAGTGCCGCTTCTCTTGGAGACTTATACAACATTCTCTGCCGCGCAGCTCATCCAAACATGCTGCGTTTGTGTGATTTAGAGCGTTTTCTTGAGCACACAGGAGCTTCTACCGACGAGGACGTTACTTCCGTCAGGAAGGCGTTCGCACAACACAATTTGGAGGTAATTTCCAAAGTCTATTGCAACATCCGCTTTGCGGAACTTGGAAGGATCCTTGGCGTAAGCACGGTGGAAATGGAAGAACTGGTTGCGCGTATGGTATCGGAACGGCGACTCAGTGCCACCCTTGACCAAGTGACTGAGATTGTAACATTTGACCATGAAGAAAATACCTCAAATGTGGAAAGGTGGAACGAGAAGATTGGTTTAATTTGTGACGAACTATCGTGCGCGGTGGATCTTATCGTTAGTCGGCACCCTGAGCAGGACGAGGGCCGCTCATCATGATATCGGCTGGAAGGGAGGTGGTTGTAGCACCATCAACGGATGAAGCACCAGGTGTATCGTGAGAGAGAGTGCGTGAAAGCGTGCCATAGGCTTTTCTTTTAGTGCTTCCGAGCGTTGTTACTCTTTTTCTTCCTTTAGTTTAGGTTAAGAGAGAGGCTGAGAGCAGGGCTTGGTATGTGTCTCGCTGATTACCACTGCTCGCATTTATTTACGAGCCTTGAATCATTGTAGATTTTCCGCACTGATGGAAACAAAGAAAAAGGGTACTCCGGTGAACCGGGCTCACAGTCAACAAAGTGTTTTGCGGACTCTCAGTGGTACGAGGAAATGTACACATGTTGTTGTATGTGTGCGTTCAACTATTACACCTGTCCATTGTTGCTTCTTTCTTTTTCTTTCTTTCTCAGCTTATTGAGTTTTATTGAGGAAGTCGTAGTGTTTAGTGACCATTTTTCTCCCTCTCCCTTACGGAAGAACCCAGTGAAAATACTTTGTGCATTTCACTATCATCGTCACCGCATTCTATTTCTGAATGAAAGCAGTAGATGTGTTTGAGAAGAGGCTTAGGGCTTTCTCCAGCAACTTCGCCCCTGACAGCTCAAAAATCGATGGTGGAGGACGTGTGTTGCTGCCCCCAGGCTGCTTAGAGGAGCTCTCAAAGAAAAGTGTTGCCTACCCACTGCAGTTCCGCATTGAGTACAACGGTCGCGTTTGCTACGGTGGTGTACTCGAATTTATCGCTGAGGAAGGGACGATTATAATGCCAGACTGGATGTTTTCCACGCTGATGCTGGAACCGAACAAAACTGTTAGCATAAAGACATGCACCCTCTTACCCGGGAGCCTTGTTAAGCTGCGCCCGCAACAGAGTCAATTTATTGAATTAAGCGACCCTAGATACGTTTTAGAGATGCATCTCAGTCAGTACCCCGTCCTTACCAGAGGAACGACCATTGTGCTAAACTACCTTGACATTGAATTTCTCATCGATGTTATTGACATTACAAACGACGCAGGCCAAAGCCTGGAAGCTATTTCAACAGTGAGGGCCGATTCGCAGGCGACCGAGGTGAAGGTGGTGTTTGAGCGGCCCTTGGACATGCCACCGTCACCGACGGAGAGAGAGCCGGAGGCTTTTTTTGCGACCGACACGAACGACTCGAACAATGCTTTGAACTTCTCTCCACTGGAGTTCACACCTCCAACAATCGGTGGCGGTATTGCAGAAGGCGCAAATATGAAGAACACGGATTATCCCAAAGAGAAGGAAAAAGAGGAAGAAGAAGAAAAAAAGCCGAGCTTTATTCCTTTCGTTGGGAAAGGGTGTCGGTTGAATGAAGGTACGAACAGTGCGGGGGGCATAACATCATCTAACCACTCAGTGCATAAAACACCGGAAGAACTCGCCTTGGAAGTCAGAGAGAAGCGATTAAAAGCTTTGGCCAGAACCCTGCAAGGTACTGCGGGACATCCAAGGGAACATAAATGAATGATGCGGTCCCAATTCACCACTTAATTTCAGCAAAAATCAACCTCCAGTGTCATAGCTTGTTGCGCGTGTATGTACACGTCTTCTTATTCGTACACGTGACACGTACCTTTGCCTTCGTAGCGTGCTGTTCCCATCCGCATTTTGTCAGTATTCATTTAATTATTTATTTATATTTTTAGCAAAAAAAAAGCACAGTAACATACGGAACGAGTAAAAGGTAATTACAGTAGAAAATAGATGGTATCGTTTAGTATCGATGGACGAATCGAACAACGGTACAAAATATTGTGCCATATTGGAAGTGGTGCTTATGGCGTGGTTTGGTGTGCACTCGACAGGGTGACGAAGGCAAGGGTTGCTATTAAGAAGGTTTACGATGCTTTTGGAAACCGGCAGGATGCGCAGCGCACATACCGTGAAGTGATGCTTCTTACAACCCTGCAACTTGACAACATCGTTCCTCTGCTAAATGTAATTCGTTCTCTCAACGGCACCGACCTGTATCTCGTGTTCCAACTTGCTGAAACAGACCTGTCAGTGGTACTGCGCCATAATATCATGGATTCTGTGCAGCGACAGTACGTGGCGTATCAAGTTGTGCATGCAGTTGCCAGTCTTCACGCTCATGGGGTCATCCACCGCGACCTAAAGCCCGCCAATGTATTTTTGAACTCTGACTGTAACATCAAACTTGGTGACTTTGGCCTCGCGCGCTGCCTGAACACGCAAGGTGAAAATGATAGTCTTACTGAGTACATCGCGACCCGGTGGTACAGGTCGCCCGAGGTACTAATGAAGTCAACATCGTACACAACGGCGATGGACATGTGGGCTGTCGGCTGCATTTTAGCTGAGTTATTCACTTGCTCTCCCTTGTTTATGGGGAATTCAACGTTACACCAAATTGCTCTGATCGTCGCCGCGTTGGGTGAGCCGACGGCAGACGATGTCGATAGTTTGAAATCTGAAGAAACGTGGCCATGCACGGACTCGTTACCTTCAATTGAGCCCGACCCACTGGCAGAGCGACTACACGGATATAATCCAGATGCCGTAGAGCTCATATGCCAGTGCATTACATTTAACCCCGACAAGCGGCCGACCGCACGGGAAGCTCTTCAGCACCCGTACTTGGCCCCCTTTGGTTCTCCAAGCGATTTGGAGGAGCTTGACAGGGCAGTCCCGATTTCGCTGCCCCTCTCAGATAAGGAGGAGCAACCGGCAGACCATTATAGAAGCGCACTCTACGATATTATTGGAGCTCGGCTGAAGCAGAAATTTGGTGCGTGAAAGAGAGGAAAAGAAAAACCATAGAGCAAAGGAACGGAAATTGGTGACTTGCTGTGCGTTGAAGTACTCGTCTTTGTCTGCATATGTGTTTGTGTGGTCTGAGCCCAATCTCTCTCTCTCTCTTCCTCTTTCTGTTTCGTATTTCCCTTGCATATATATGCATGTGCGTTTCCTCATCGCACTGCTCTCGGTAACACCACTGCTGTCTTGTATCTATCGATGCAGTGTGAGTTCAAATTTGGATACGTAACACAAATGCAACTGCTTTTACGGACTGAATATATGTTGGACGGTCATAACTGATATTGTATTTCTCTTGACCTACTTTCTTGCGCTGCGATTACTTTTGCACACGCCAGCAGTGTCTCTTCAAGTTTAGGTTCGCTGCGGACAGCATCCCATTATGACTTTTAGCGGGGATGCCACGCCTGGCAAGCAGTTCTCGGGGTCTCGGAGGAGGCGGGCCCCGTGGGGTGCTCCTCATAAGGTTTGGGAGATCAACTCAACTCCGCGTTCTACAGAGCGCATAACCGAAGATGCGGGTAGTGTCAAAAAGAAGTTAAAGACGCGTATTAAAAGCATGCTGGAAGATTGGGATGAGAAGACCGAGCAAACAATACTCAAATGGGGCGACATGGGTGTTAAGTCCTCAGAATACTCCCGTATTGTATGGCGCAAAGCAATGGAGGAGAGGGAGTGGCAAAAGCTCGAGCGGGAGCGTAACAAAATAAAAGCCGAGCGCCAACTCAAACAAAAATGGTGGCATAGATCCACCAAAATGGCGGAGAGATCGTGGTCCAGACGGGTCTACACCAGGGCACGTGATGACGGTGATGATGATAACTACGTCAGCAAGGACACCGATGATGTAAAACTCTCGGGAACGACTCCACTGGTATCCACATCCGCTAACTTACCCCCACGGCACGGTAGCCGACCTTCACTCTTGAATAGTGTCCCCAATGGCCGCGGGGTCTCCTCATCCTATCAAAGCTCACCGGTGCAAAGTGGGCAACTTGAGGAAGGCGGCGGTACCTCTTCCTCCTTCGATACCTGGAAAAGTCAGTCAGACTCTGATACGTCTAGCGATGATTCAAACTAGTGGGATGTGACTGCTTTTGTTAAGAAAAAAAAAAGAAGGAAAGAGACACCGACGCAATAGCCTGGACCAGCTCATCGCTTGGCGGTGTGTAGGTGCTAAATTTGGCGGGACCAAGCTGTGTTTGATGACCTCCGGCTATGGTACGGTGCAGTTTAAAAATGAGGTTTTAGTCTTTGATCCGATTTTGTAGTAGACGGACCCACCTAAGATCTGCGTCCGGTTGCTATAAGGTGCTGCTGATGCAAAGCAGAGACTCTTGAGAAGCTCCGTAGAAAAGGCAGGTGCTGCTGTTATATGTTATTAATTGTGGATGTGGCGAGAAGCGACTACGGCCCTCGGTTGGGATTAATAGATTCAGGTGACACGAGAAAGAGAACGAGCGAGAGAAGGGACGACGCATGAAATGTTTAAGGGAGCACGGGTCGTTAATCTGCTCACAAGGATGTAGTGTCATCTGTCTCAGTCACAAGAATGCGTTGCTACTGCTCTTGTTTGTAGCGTATCGGCTGACCCGTCTCGATCGTTAAGAAGACGGGTTGGTCCTATGAATTGCTGTGTGGCTGCTCGCATCAGGAAAAAAGAAGAACAAAAAAAGAAGAGACAATAACAAAAGAAAGCACAACTACGTCGTAACTGCCGCCTCAATGATAGAAATATGGTGATAATGATAGATCTGGCCGTTTTCTCAATGGTGACTTGGTGTTTGACGTTTCACATAAATGTACGGATACCGCATAATCGATAGAGCGATGGGTGGTAGTTTTTTTTTTTTGATGTGCAGGAGAGGCGCACGGCAGTTGGTCATAAATTTGTTGAAACAAGCATGCACACTGTAAGACAGAGGTGTGGTTGTGCTTTATGGATCGGTTAATTGTAGTGGCTTTCCCGTGTCAAATCACACAAGAATGACGTGTTTGTATACCACACTGAGAAGAAGAAGAAGGGTCACCGTTTTTTTTTTCATGGGATGAGTGGGCACTGCGAAGGACTATTACCACAAACCTGATTTGCTCTTGAGAAGTAACTGAATACAGTGTAGGTCCTACACACCGATGGGAGGAATAAAACGATAAACAACGGTAGTGGATACACACCCAAACAAACAAACAAGAATGCACGACAACAGATGGCCCAATTATCTGAAAATGCTAGAGATAGACTTGTTTGTTAGCATCAATGATCATCTTCATCTACTATTTGTTGCATCATTGGTCTATTTGAACGTGTATAATTTATCTTTCGCATTATCCCTCCCCCTTCCTGCTGAGGAGGGGAGAGGTTGTGGAGAATACCTACTTTCAGCTGATGGGGAGACACGTGTGCCCTTTCCTTCATTGATGAAAGATGTGCTTTCGTGCTTGGCTATGTTTCTGCCCTCATCGTCATTGCTGCTATCACAAGTAAGATGTGTTATTCTCCCCACATTTACGCTTGATATTGCTGCATTATATTTAGATCAACATAAATATGTCTAACTTTGGTATAAAAAAAAACTTGCATGCTGTAACAGTATTCACCCATGTTAATGTGTCCGTTTCTGTTAGTACCAAAGCACTGTCTGTGACCTTACCTTTACTCATACGTAAAAACTGAAGATTCACAGGGGACGGGAAGAGCACGTGGAATAGGCGAGCGGGAGAGTCGGAGGAAACTGGCTTAGCCAACAGTCATGGGTCAAGGTCTTACCTGCGGGGCTATGGTTGGCGCTGCCGCTTCCGTAAGCGCCCTCCCGGTGCGTCTGACTATGGCAGACCATCTTGGGATCTGCGCTGTGGGTGCAGCTTGTGGCCTAGCGGTGGACTTTGCCAGTGACTGCCTTGCGAGAGATGGTCGTGTCATTATCCACCGAGATGTCTTATTGAAATCCAACGATGTGCTTCGACACGCATCATCGTTTTATGCAATCTGCGAGTCGAGCCCCGTTACTCGGCTACTGCGCCAGAAGCATGAATGGGTGGTGTTGGAGTCCCACAAGCGGCAGTACTACGTGGTGCAGAAGAACCCCGCTACCGGTGATGTTTTGATGGACGTTCGCAACTCACTTCGCGCGGCGAATGACGTTGGGCTCCAGGTGGCTGGGCGGCCTCTTCACACCGGCGAGACGAAGCAACATCGTGTCGATACCGACTTCGACCTTCCAAATGACCTCCAGGTTGCTTATATGATTGCATGGTTGCGGAAGGAGGATCCTCGGTGGGCTTTCTCTACCGACAATTCCAGACAGTTTGCATCGCGAGTGCGCTACGCATTGATGGACTTTTAGACTCGCTGGGATCACATTGGAAGGGTGTGTTGGGCTGATTCCTCCCCTTTTTCAGAAGGCATATGATTGTCGATGATAGTGCCGGTAGTGGCGTGACTGTATATTAAAGGCACAGAACAAGAAATGCGTATCGCTGGTTGAGCACTTTTATCCCCTTGCAATAATGCTAATTGGTTTATGCAAGTGTACGGATTTTCTCCTCTTGACCTCATTTTGTCTTTCATCCCCCACTTCTTTTTTTGTTGCATTCAACTGTGTGATGTAGAGTACACCATTACCAATTGCCGACTAGCAACGTTCGGTTGGAATGAACAAGGAGAGGGTTTGTCGTAGGTTGGATCTCGTTGGGACCTCTGCAGGGTCGATCATAAGCGTCGCAACATGGTGTGCTCTTCACGCCTCCAGCGTCGATGTGATTATGGGAACATTTAGTGAACGGATGCGGGACCCCTCCACTAGCGATTCCACACGCTGTGCATTGCTGTACGTCATCCACGAGCTTGTTCTCACTTGCGCAGCGAATGGTGTGCCAGAAGCGGGGAAGCGCCGAGTGCTGATGGTGGCGAGCAGAGTGATACCTGAGGTGGTGGTGGCTGTTCGAGCCTTGGGCACGACAGATATTGATGAGTTTGAGCGAGGCTTGTCAAAGGTGACCTCGTGGTGGTCAATGCTTAACATATTTCCCCGCACATGGATTGAACAGCTGAAGGCAAGGGGTGACGAGGCTCTGTCTAGGGAAGCTGTGGGTGGTGCCTCAATTCCAACACAACTGCGTTACGTCGCTGGGTTAATGGCACGATACACTGAAGCGAAGGAAGAATGGCTGCGCGCAACACAGTCCTCCCCGGAGCGAGTTGCATTACTGAGGGACGAGGCTCTGCAGCGGCTCTCCTCCATAAGAACAGTCGTTGACGGCAAGCTGGAGGGTGGTGTCTCTATTGCCTCGTGGCTAAATGTTGAGCAGTCCGCGCTGATGGGTAGCGCCCAGAATGTGGGGGCTTCATTTGTCGGGAAGCAAGAAGAAGACGATATTCTCGGCACATTTTTCCAGAAGTAGAGATAAGGGTGAGAATGGCGGGTAATCTTTTGTCCAGCGGTGCTCTCGCTGCCCTGACCTTGTGGGGGGGCATGCGAAAATATGACTGAGAAAAGGAGACAAATAAAGGCAGTGAAAATGATGTGTACATTGCCTCTGATACGGCTAACTTTTTGAACCTTTTGAAGTAATTGGTGCTTTGTGCACTACTACTGCTCGTTCTCACTCTTATCATTCACACATCTGTATTTGTAACAGTATCTCCTCCTATAACAATTACCACATTCTACGTCACGTAAGTTAGCATTAGGAAGGAAATATATAAATAAACGCAACTGATATGAACACATACCAGGCGACTCAGCAGCAGCAGCAACAACAACAACAGGACGAGCAGATAGTTGAATCTGATACCACACGGTGGTCGTGGAATATTTACCCATCGAACAGGATAGATGCAGCGCGAATGGTGGTGCCGCTTGGTTGTGTTTATGCACCCATCGGGCACCCCTGTACCGAGCTGCCATCGGAACCACTGCACTGCGCTTGCGGAGGGATTTTAAACCCGTTCTGCACCATCGATTTCCGCTCAAGGACGTGGGGTTGCCCTCTCTGCAGGACAAAGAATAGTTTTCCTCCTCACTATGCCCACATGACGGGCAACGATTTGCCGCGAGAACTAATGCGAGGGAATGAAACAGTGGAATACGTTAGCATTGTGAACCGTAATCCACCGACGTTTGTCTTCGTTATAGACACATGCGTAGACACGGAACAAGAGTTGATGGGGCTGCGCGGGTTTGTGATGAGTGCATTTAATAAGATCCCCCATGAAGCATATGTGTGTATTATCTCCTTTGGCACCACGGTGCAGATCCATGAACTGAGCGGTGCCACTGAATACCCACGCTCGTTGGTACTTCGTGGCTCCCAAGAGGTGACTGTGGAGATGCTAAAAAAAGTGCTTCAGATCCACAACGGTTCTATGGTCCTCGTGCGAGTGTGTCACAGGTGGTAACTTCTATCGTTGAGGAGCTGCAGCAAGATTTGTGGCCAGTGCCGAAGTCACACCGCCCACTGCGCTGCACCGGAGCTGCTCTCTCAACCGCTGCGAGTCTTCTCGAGGTCCTGTCACCCAACACGGGCTCATGTATTCTCGCCTTCATCTCCGGTATATGCACTGAGGGCCCGGGTATTGTGGTGGAAACGACGCGAGAGAAATTCATTCGCGGGCATACTGATATACGCGATAGCACAGCTGCTGCTGCATTCTGGACGACGTCTTGCGCCTTTTACGACTCACTCATGCAGCGTATAGTGAGAAACGGACACTCTCTAAGTTGTTTTACTGCTTCTCTCGATCAAACAGGCGTGGCGGAGATGAAACTGTGCATACAGGCTTCCGGTGGGGTCGTACTGAACGACGAGTCGTGGAGAAAGGAAACGTTCCAGCAATCTCTTCATCGCTTCTTCGAGTGCAGGGAGGATGGTTTCTTGAAAATGGGCCTCAATGTTACCATGGATATCATCACATCCCCGTCGTGGAAGGTGATGGGAGTCATTGGGCAGTGTGTGGGGACGGGTAAAAAGTCGTCATCAGTTGCCGATTCAGAAATTGGTATGGGTGGCACGTGTCAGTGGACGGCGTGCATGATAGATTCCACCACCAATTTCGCCATCTACTTCGACACAACCTCAGTACCTGAGGTGATGAATCAATCAGTGCGGTGTGTCCAGTTCATTACAAAATACGAAATTGGTCGCGAGACACGTATCCGAGTTAGCACGATGGTGCATCAAATGCAGCAGAGGACGAGTATGCCGGAGTTGGCGGCTTCATTTGATCAGGAGACGGCTGCGGTCCTTCTGGCACGTGAAGCCCTACACAGGGCCGACACCACCCCACTTTTTGATGTCCTCCGTTGGTTGGATCGGACGGTTGTGCGTCTAGTGAGTCGCTTCGGTGATTATATTAAAGATCAGCCATCTACATTGAAACTTCCACCAGAATTTGTCCTATTTCCTGCGTTTATATACCACCTTCGCCGATCAGGTTACTTGCAGGTTTTCAATTCTAGTCCTGATGAAACAGCCATACTGCGGCTTGTGCTACTTAAGTCATCTGTGCAAGACTCAATTATCCAAATCCAACCTACGTTGTACAGCTACCGGATGGATGCACCACCTCAGCCCGTTCCACTAGATAGCGCCTCCATGCAGCCCGACAATATTCTGCTCCTTGACACGTTCTTTGAGGTACTTGTTCACTTGGGTTCAACGATTGCCGCGTGGCAGAAAGCAGGATATGCTGAGCAGGAGGAATACATCAACTTCAGGGAATTTTTGCAGCTCCCAGTGGATGATGCAGCGCGGCTTGTGGAAAGCAGGTACCCAACACCGCGCTTCATTTACGTATGCCAGGACGATCCTGATGCCCGTATCCTTCGTAACAGGATTAACCCGAGCCGGTCATACGGTACGGAAGGAGACCAACACTACGGCGGAAGCGAAGGAGAGCTTGTCTACACGGATGATGCATCTTTGGGGGTATTTATTGATCATTTGAAGAAGCTTGCCGTGTCTCAGTAAGCGTCTAATAACGTACTCGTGGTTTCCTTCTGAACTCAGATCTGCGTTCTTTCTATCGCTACTTTTTTGTGGTTCATTCTAAGCCCGTTTGGTTGACGTTGTTGTAACTAATGAGTCAAGTGCTTCCCCTGCCCTCGTGTAATGAATGCGTTATTTTGCTTTTGCTGTTGAAGAACGGAACGTAAATTAGAAGGGGGATGGCGGGGTGATGAGGGAAAAGGACACACATGCACATAATGATTTTTTTTTTCAAAGTGGTCAGGCGGTGGATGGGGGATACTCTTGTAACAAGGAAAAGAAATAGAAGAAATCGAGGGAGTCGTATCATAAGGGACAGATGGAAGGTATGCAGGGCTACCTCCTCTTCCCCAACCCTAAATCTACAGTAAATACGCAGCCATCTGCACCACGGAACCGAAACCAACACGAGAAGTTGAAGGGCCCCCCCTGGAAGCTGGAAATGTCTCTCACAGGTGCACACTTCTCGCAAACCACACGAGGATCGCAACGTTCAAGTCAGTGTTTCTATTTCCTCGTCCTTTTCTTTTCTCTACCCCCTTCCATCCATGTAGGTACCATCTGAATTTAACTTGTTTGGTCAGCATATTTTGATATCTGTTTAATGCAGACTCATGTCGTGACGTATTTGACGATTGCACCCCAGCGGTCCGTCACATCCCTCTTCCATTCTCCGATGTGTTTGAAGTCTTTCCAGCTGAAGTGTTGCATTACATTAAGTCAGTAGCCAAGGAATTTTAATGTTGCGGAGACAGCCAAATGCACCTGCGTCAGAAGGCCGCGACATGGGTTGATTCATTGTTCTGCAATACGAAAAAATGTTGCGCCTTAACACTGCTGAGGCTGCCCTTTCTTCCTCTCACATGAAGTTGCTTGCCACATTCAGGTGTGTTTTCTCTTTTTTTTTTCATTAAAGTGTTGATTACTCATATGAGTCTTTCCTCCGGTGATCGAATGTAACATTTCCAAACGTTACCGTTTGTCCGCGTGTGTGACCATGCGTAGGAAAGAGATATGCGCCAAAAATGACTTGGTGTCTCAATACACTCGTCATGTCATTGAAATTGACACTCCCCGCTCACTGAGTACTTGTCGTGGCATATAATGTAGGGTGAGGTATTTATCTTTGCTAACACTGTTGTATTCCCCTTGGGCTCGAACTATCAGCACTGCTACCTGATTGCCGATTACTTCATTCTTCTTTTTCTCTCCCTCTTCTTATTCCTGTTCACCCTACCACTTTTCCAATGGAATCTGTAACCCAGTGTCCTGAGCAAGCGAGTGGAAGGTGTAGTAAAGGAACTGAGGGTAACGCCTGCCGCGACAAGATGTCCAACAACCAAAAAACCGCAATGAACATACAGGGGGCGATTACTATCAGCTCCATCATGATGGAGTGCGCTGCCTCACAGGATGCGTGCCAAAGAGAAGTATTTCTTCTTAGTGAGCTAGAGCGTGTTTGGGATGCGGTTTCTCTTTGCATCCGACACTACCTCGCGGAGGGCCGGAATGTGCGCGTCTGCAATTTCGGTTCTTTTTGGTTCGAAACAAGGGCAGTAGCTACTGACGGTATCGAGCGATACTACGTCCGTCGCATCCGATTTGGAGTGGACAACAACTTTGCCCTCCGGTACAACATAGATTCTATTAGGGTACAGCAAGAGCCACATAAGCTGCAGTACGTTAAGGTAAACATCGCGGATGTTGTGGATATTGCCAAAGTTCCAGCACACACGGCATCAATAGCCCTGCGGGAGTTCTTCTCATATGTGGGTGAGGGGATATTTAAGAAGCGGTTGTTTAAAATCCACTTCCCAGGGGTTGCCACTCTTATAATCAAAAGTGAGAAAGCAGTGTTGGAGGTGGAAAGGGATCTGCGGAGCCACATATTCGCTGTTGACTCGCGTAAGTGGCCCTTGTCCATACGCGAGGTTGCTGAGCCTGTGGTGCTGGGAGAAGATCAGCGACCAAACACGGCATCATCATCCGGTCGTCCAGCCAGTGGCCAAGGAGGCGTTAAGCGCTTTAATTGCAACTCAAAGCCCATAGAGCCCCGCCCAGCTTTCATGCCGGTAGCACCGCGTAACCGCCTCTTTGCGGAGATCGAAAAGGACCCGCCACGTAAACTTCCAGTGCGCGGCGCGGTGCAAGGACACATTGATAACAGACTGCACATTCAACAACAACACCCATGTGAAGTCAAAGAATCAATTTTCAACGCCTTGGACCCAGAGGAAATTGAACAGGCGTCAATGGAACCAGAGATTGAAGGAGTGGAAGAAATTAGGGAAACGTTACCACCATTACAAGCATACGAGGAGGAGGCGCCACGGTGTGCTGTTGGAAGCGTCCGCCACTCTTACCATGATCATAGCTCAGTGCGTGATCTTTTGTATGGCAACACAGCACAACACAACGATCCAATGCTGTGTGGACGAAGGCGTTACATCAAGCGAGACATAGACCAAGTGGCTGCGCTTATGAAGGAATCACAGGAGGCTGTCTGAGGGGGTAGGGTGCGTAATCCTCTTCTTAAGTTATGTCTTTTGCTCCACAACAGTTATTTGTCCTGCTTTCATGCAGACTGACGGTTCAAGCGCTTTCCGACACTGACTCTCTCTACGTTTTGCCAGCTCTCTGCTTGCCTGGTTTTGGAGGTTATCAACGGAACATCTAATAACACTTTCTGTTTTATTTTCATCTCTTACCTTGTTGAGAGTAGCCGTCGGATCTTTTAGTGCACGAAGTGTGCCTGGAGGGAGACAGAGACTGTGCGATAGCAACAATGTGGTATCGTTCTCGGAATTACAACGTACCGACAAGGGATGTGTTTGTCAACGGCTCTGCGCCCACGCGCCCAACGACAGAAAGAGCTCGTTCTGCTCCTACCGAAGGGAGAAGCAACAGATTGGACGTTTCCGATGTGGAAAGGCGTCTTTGTATTGTCAGACGCAGCCGCAGTCGGCGTGCTTACGTCTCGTCAGATACGCACGACATCGATGTGATTCAAATGTCCCCGCCCGTTCCACCGCTTCCGCCGGCCGCCTCCCCGCCATGCCCAGCATACCCCACTTTCGAGCTGCTGCGTACTCCAAAGCACGAGCAGCACATTATAGAAGCACTTGTGGCTGAATTGATCGATACCGTTGCGTTCCCTCGGGCCCTGGAGGAATCAGGTTGAGGGTTGTGCAGTAGCAACATGCGTGAATACGTTCGATCGAGAGCGTGGGAATAGGAAATGTAGTGTATCGATTATCACACCACTTTTCAAAATCAACGAAGGGACAACGCCCCGATGTCATGATTTCGTTCGTTTGTGGGGTGTGTGCGTATGACTTTGCTTCCGCACCGGTGCGTTGCGAGGGTGGGGTGCCTGAGATGTCGTGATGACATTGACAAGGTAGTAGTAGAGTGTGTTTTTGCTTTCTTTGCTTCTTTTTGAGGGTATGTGTATCCCTTTGGAGGTCGACCTGTGTCCATCTTTCTCTGCCTTCCGCGTTCCTTCCTTGTTGTGATAAATTTGTATTTAGGAGGGCCAACGATTTTAGTGTCGAGGGCTTTTCAGTTCCTGTGACCGGTGTTGCACATTCCGTTTGACCTGGAGAAATGCCACAGAACGAGTACATTGAACTCGCTCAGAAGCGCTACGGCCGCCGCCTCGACCACGTTGAGCGCACAAGGAAGCGCAATGCCCGAAAGGTTCACACAGAAGCGAAGAAGCTTCGCACGGTGCGTGGCATTAAGGCAAAGATTGCGGCCAAGCAGCGCTACGCGGAGAAGGCAGAGATCCGCAAGAAGATCCGCGAGCACGAGGAGAAGCAGACCACTGAGCGTGTGAAGGAGAAGGGCCCAAGGAATGCACTACCAAGCTTCCTCATGGATCGCAGTGAGGCCGACCGTGCCAAGGTCCTCTCTAACTCATTGAAGCAGAAGCGCAAGGAGAAGGCGGGAAAGTGGGCTGTGCCGATCGAGAAGGTAAAGCCTGTTAGCGAGGATGAGATGATGCGAGCAGTGACATCCGGCAAGCGTGGCAAGAAGTCGTGGAAGCGGATGGTGAACAAGGTCACGTTTGTCGGTGAGACCTTCACACGGCGGCTCCCGAAGTATGAGCGTTTTATTCGTCCCATGGCGCTCCGCTTCAAGAAGGCACACGTCACACATCCAGAGCTTAAGGCAACTTTTCAGCTGCCGATCATTGGAGTGAAGAAGAACCCGCAGGGCAAAATGTACACCGGCCTGGGAGTCATCACCAAAGGTACGGTTATTGAGGTAAACGTATCTGAACTCGGACTTGTGACCCCTTCGGGAAAGGTAGTCTGGGGAAAGTACGCGCAGGTCACCAACAATCCTGAGAACGATGGCTGCATCAATGCTGTGTTATTGGTGTAGTAACTGTGTGTGTATAAATGTGTAGGGAGGAGCAGGAGGACATGCGGCGGTGGGGGCTGCTGGAATTGGAAGTCTGGCGCCTGACATACCGCGGTTCGAGGTCAAATGGGTGCGTATATGCACATGCAGCGCGCAGCACAATGATGGGGTGCTGGTGTCCCTCCCCCAAAATATAGCCTGTGGTAATGGCGCCGTGGCTGCGCTCTGCCATTTTTTACCTTATTCATTCCGATTAACGTATCCCTCTTCTCATGCAGGTGTACATACCACTCGTTTTGTCTTATATCACCTCTCCGCCAGTACCATCCACGTACACAAGCAACCACATACGTTATCTGCCTTTTTCTTCCTTGAATCCCCATATACGGTTCACGACTTATTTGTATACGTGCCTGACCCCCGTGCGAAGGTTAAGCGAGCAAAGCTAAATCCTCAAGCAAACGCAGGGCAGCGGCGTCACGGTATCGTCAACACGGCACTTTTGAAGGAAGAAGAAAAGGATCAAGTAAGAGAGAGCTGAGCGATAAGGACCTGAGCGTGCAAGTGTATATATACGTGGGAAGGAAAGACACAAGAGAATAGAAAAACCACCTATCAGTGAACATAATGAAGTGCTTTCGTGGGAAGCCCTGTGATGACGAAGAGCTCACCGCCGTCTCCAGCATTGTAAGCGAGGAGCCCCAGGAGAACCCCGACCAACAAAACATGGGAGGCCAGGAAGCGAGCCCGCCCATATGCACTGCCGAGACATGCGAGCTCACGCAATATTTTGGCTCCTTCGTGCAGCCGAACCCCTCCATGAACGTCAGTTTTTCAACATACCGTTTCCTGTTCCGTTGTCGTGGCATAATTTAGCGTATTCGATCCAAGGCAAAAGGATTCTCAATAACCTTTCCGGTACGGCCCTCCCATCGCGCTGCCTTGCAATCATGGGCGGTAGTGGGCAGGGAAGACAACGTTCCTGAACGCCATATCCGACCAGCTCTCAATATCCAAGCATCGCCAGCTTGAGGGAAGGATTCAGCTGGGAGATGTGGAATATAAACACCAGTACCGCAAAGCAATGGGCTTCGTGACACAGGACGATTTGCTCTCCAGTTTGTCGACACCGAAACGGTCCTTCAAATTCTCCCTCCGGGTGAGGCGCGACGCGGATTATGAAACCACCCAGCGACAAGTATCGGAAACGTTGGAGGAGTTGGGCCTTCAGCACTGTGGCGACACGAGGGTTGGGACCCCTGGGCTGGTGGCTGGTCTTTCGGGGGGCGAGCGGAAGCGCTGCAGTGTGGGCGTGGAGCTCATCTGCGATCCGAAGATCTTGCTGCTGGATGAACCTACGTCAGGCCTTGATCATGTAACATCCGTAAATCTTATACAGTTGCTCAACACCATTTCCCGAAGGGGTCGCACAGTAATTTACACAATTCATCAACCGTCTGCCGGGGTTCTCAAGCATTTCGACGACCTCATGCTACTTGTCCGAGGGCAGTGTGTGTATCATGGGACAATGGAAGATTCTGTGGCGTACTTTCAATCCATTGGTTATACGTGCCCTGAGACATACACACCTACCGATTTCTACATGTCCCTAATGCAGGACCCTGTGAGCTCCAGAGTTCTCATCAAGCAATGGAGAAGGCACATCAAGAAAAGAGGCCGAACGCTCCACACGAGGGTGGTAGCGCTCAATGAACAGCCGGAGATGTCGGACACCGCGACTTTTCTTCAATCATACATCCGTCGCTTCAAGGGAAACATGTGGACACAGCTCTCAGAGCTTATGCTCCGTGACTTCAGGGACCTCGTGTTAAGCCGTGTTTCCTGGATTGCCTGCTTCTTCCAGGCCACCATTTTCTCCCTTCTGGGTGGACTGATTTTCCTGAATGTTGGCAATGACATGACAGGCATACAGGATCGTGAGGGTATGCTCTTCATGACGGTTGTTAGCCGTGCTATGGGACAGACCTACGCGATGATTCAACACTTCTTTAGAGTGAAGCCGCTGTACATTCGCGAGCAACACGTTGGTTCGTACCCTCCTATCCTTTATCATGTGTCGAAGGTTATTGTGGAAACCCCCCACCGCATGTTCTTTGCCCTCATTGAGTGCTCCATCATCTACTGGCTGGTGGGCCTCTACGCGAATGCTGGAACTTTCTTCACTTTCTATGCTGCCATCGCGTTGCTGAGCGAGGTTGCTGCAAGCTACGGCTTTCTGCTGAGCGCGGCGCTGAGCTCCACTACCAGTGCCACGGCTTTCGCGCCGATTGTCCTCATGCCACTTACCCTGGTCGGAGGCTTGTATGCGACGACTGAACGCATGCGGCCATATTGGTACTTTCTTGAGAAGCTCTCTTTCTTTCGGCATGCGTTCATCTTGATTTTGCGGAATGAGCTGATACACATCGACAAAATTGAGTGCGACGAAAAAACTAACAGCTCCGGCCTTTGTGGATTTCTCCCAGCGAATGGGCAAGAGGTGCTGGAGCTGAATGGCCTGGAGGATGGTCAATCCGAAAACTGGATCATGTGGCTCTCGCTGGCGCTTCTCTACATTGTGATGAACACCGGCATTGTCATTGCACTGTACAAAGCAGCACGGCACAAGCTGTAAGACCTGAGGGCGGCTTTGGTGGCCGGAAAATATGGTGGGGTGGGTTACGGACTTGACGTGCTGATCTCGACATAGAAAGAAGAGAAACATGGTGGGTACACGTGGCATCCCGTAATGTGGAACAAAAAGTAGCGGGACTGAGAGGTGCGTGGCACAGCCTGTAGTGAAAGGGGGGTAAAACATTCGATGTGGGATGGAAATACCTGTGAGCATCGCGGTGCATCCCTGAGAAGGTAACGCAGTGTATCTTTCTGAACTCAATCCTAATGATGTGAGTACTGAGCGGTGTGACCCGTGCTGGCTTACCACCACGTTGAAGCAAGTGTTTGACAATGTTTATACCTCTTTGCCAATAGTACCATCATAACTGAGCGAATCCCGCATACTTGTGCATACCAAGGTATGTGGAGGGTATTTTTACTGTTATTGTAAAGTAGGTCGATTATTTTTCTCTCACTCGCCTTTATTCTTTTTTTTTTTTTTTTTTTTTTTTTTTTTTTTTTTTTTTTTTTTTTTTTTTTTTTTTTTTTTGAAAGTCGCGTGTTTTTTTTTTTTTTTTTTTTTTTTTTTTTTTTTTTTTTTTTTTTCTGCGCCTGTACGCATGGGACCCGAAGGTTAGCGACGTGCGGCAAGGCCCAGCGTACGATTGCACACCATTACTCGCCATAATTAACATATTGAGTGTATGTTCATGCACATGAGCAAATAAATAATACCCCTGTCTAATCCAGAGGAAGTATGGGGCAAACACTCCCGGCTTACACGTTTTTCTTACGAGGTTGAAAGCGGTTTTACCAGTCAGGTGGCGCTGCGAGTTGCCACACTTACTGTTCGCGGGAAAACTCCTGAGGTTTAACTTCTCTGCCTTCTCAACCGCTTTTCTCCCAACACAATGTCTTGGCATTATTAAGTGTTCCAATATAAACGTCTTTTTTTGAGCGTTATAAAAAATAAGTTATTATTTTTCTCACTTACATTACTTATATTTACCGTTTATATTACCCTCTCGTCTTACAAGCGATTTCGCTTCCTATCCCGCAACGCGGTTTGATTTGTTTTCGGCGGAGAGGAGGAAATGTTGTGGTAACATCCTGAAATAATGTGGCTTAATCACAAGTGCCTAACTACTCGGCTTTACTGCTACTTCTGTTCTATAACTCAACACCACCAGCAGAAAGTGAAGACACTGATAGCAAGGAAACACTGACAGGCGCCAGGCAAAGGGAGCCGTAGCACTTTTTCGTTCACTTCAGAATGGCGGACCGCACTGTGTATAACGCGCTTCCAAAACTACCGGGATTTAGTTTCCCCGAACTCCAGCAACCGCCTCACAAGGCCTGATGCCTCCATGGATGGTTAGCACGGATGCTAAGCTGTTGCATTTATGCTGGTCCTTGGGGTCGGGTAGGAGGAAGGTTTTCGGCTACAGGGAGAACAGTGGTGTGCACTGTCGTCTCCTTCCGTGGGTAATATGCAGTATGTATTTCTTCCTCCTGTACGAACAAGCGTACTTAATTGGATCACTATCAACCACTGCTGTTTATTGAAAAATGCCCTAACCCTGTCCCATGAGGGTCTGAATGGATTACGTGCAGTACCTATCAGAGAAAGCGACTTCTCTTGGCAGTGCATCTTTGCCGAAATAACACTCACTTCTCAAGTTATCAGAAGACACGTTTGCACACCGGGGAGACGCGCCACAACCTCCTAGTGCATCATCACTACGTAAGTACATTTCAATCACTCAAATATAGGTAACCTTACCAATACCCGAGGGACGCGTTCGAGGAGATTATATTAGCGAGGCCGTTGCCTAGGGATGAGCTGCACGTAGCCCTGCGACACAACCTTGAGGTGCTAGCTGCCAACGCGGCGGGTACGCACGTGTCGCTGCTGACGCCGGAGGAACGCGAGAACGCCCGCAACTTTCACGAGCACGACCGAGAGGTGCTGCGCTTCGCGGCAACGTGGGAACAGCGACTGTTTAAGATTCAGTACTACCTTGCAGATAAGACTCTGTCGGTGATGGTGGAAAACGCGCCGAACGACGGTAGAGACCCGAACCCTGTTTTCATCCGCCGCACCAAGGTTCCCAAGTACCCCGTAACCAGGGTGAAGGAAACGGAAACGCTCGGTGCACCACTCACATGTCCAATCGAGTACATCGCAGAGGATACCTTCGGACAGGGCAAACTATCAATTTGTTTACTAGAGAGTTCTACATATTTGACTGTGACACATTCACAAGAAACTACTACGCATCCAAGGGAATCGCGCAGCCAAGCCTGCCAAAGCCAGAAACGGAAGCTGAAGCACTAGCACCCGCGGTGAGGACCCACACAGCAGCGAAAAAGGACAAAAGGAACTGCACGGCCCCTCCTCGCTGATGTTCGAAGACCCCGCGCCCCCCAAAGACTCCCTCAAGCTTATCCGCTACTGTAATGATGCGTTCCGCTTCGCGGCGCGCCTTGTGAGCGATCGTCATGAGGACGAAGGAAGGAAGTTTCTCTTTTGTTATTATCTCGCGGATGACACTGTGGGAATGTACGAGATCCTCGTTCACAACACAGGACACCTCGGTGGCAAGTGTTTCGCCCGATCTCGTGTCCCCGACATTTGTGATCCGTGCAAGCTACGCGTGGGTGCGAAGGTTAAGCTCGCAGGTTCGGAGTACGAGCTGATTGAGATGGATGAACGAACGAAGCGCTACATTGCAATGGGACTCCCCAATATGGATGAGGCATACTTCTCCACCCAGCAGCTCGTCAGTCACGTGAGGCACGTGATATTCCAACGATTCTCGAGCGTTACAGATGCCTTTCGCCACTTCAGGTCCAAAGAGGAGGGGCTCACAAGTGGCGATCTCAGGCGCCTCTTTCTAGAGTGCGGTAAGCGATTGGATGCAGTGGAACTGGAGCGCGTGATGGCGGTGGTGGACAAGGACAAGGACGAGCTGATATCCCTAACAGAGTTCTGCGAAAACCTTCTCAATCAGCAGCTTATTTCCGACTTTGCAATGACCAAGGAAAAGTGGTCGCACATCCCTAGGGGGCCTCTCCTCTCGCAGCGAGACATCGATGTGATTCAAATGTCCCCGCCCGTTCCACCGCTTCCGCCGGCCGCCTCCCCGCCATGCCCAGCATACCCCACTTTCGAGCTGCTGCGTACTCCAAAGCACGAGCAGCACATTATAGAAGCACTTGTGGCTGAATTGATCGATACCGTTGCGTTCCCTCGGGCCCTGGAGGAATCAGGTTGAGGGTTGTGCAGTAGCAACATGCATGAATACGTTCGATCGAGAGCGTGGGAATAGGAAATGTAGTGTATCGATTATCACACCACTTTTCAAAATCAACGAAGGGACAACGCCCCGATGTCATGATTTCGTTCGTTTGTGGGGTGTGTGCGTATGACTTTGCTTCCGCACCGGTGCGTTGCGAGGGTGGGGTGCCTGAGATGTCGTGATGACATTGACAAGGTAGTAGTAGAGTGTGTTTTTGCTTTCTTTGCTTCTTTTTGAGGGTATGTGTATCCCTTTGGAGGTCGACCTGTGTCCATCTTTCTCTGCCTTCCGCGTTCCTTCCTTGTTGTGATAAATTTGTATTTAGAGAGGGCCAACGATTTTAGTGTCGAGGGCTTTTCAGTTCCTGTGACCGGTGTTGCACATTCCGTTTGACCTGGAGAAATGCCACAGAACGAGTACATTGAACTCGCTCAGAAGCGCTACGGCCGCCGCCTCGACCACGTTGAGCGCACAAGGAAGCGCAATGCCCGAAAGGTTCACACAGAAGCGAAGAAGCTTCGCACGGTGCGTGGCATTAAGGCAAAGATTGCGGCCAAGCAGCGCTACGCGGAGAAGGCAGAGATCCGCAAGAAGATCCGCGAGCACGAGGAGAAGCAGACCACTGAGCGTGTGAAGGAGAAGGGCCCAAGGAATGCACTACCAAGCTTCCTCATGGATCGCAGTGAGGCCGACCGTGCCAAGGTCCTCTCTAACTCATTGAAGCAGAAGCGCAAGGAGAAGGCGGGAAAGTGGGCTGTGCCGATCGAGAAGGTAAAGCCTGTTAGCGAGGATGAGATGATGCGAGCAGTGACATCCGGCAAGCGTGGCAAGAAGTCGTGGAAGCGGATGGTGAACAAGGTCACGTTTGTCGGTGAGACCTTCACACGGCGGCTCCCGAAGTATGAGCGTTTTATTCGTCCCATGGCGCTCCGCTTCAAGAAGGCACACGTCACACATCCAGAGCTTAAGGCAACTTTTCAGCTGCCGATCATTGGAGTGAAGAAGAACCCGCAGGGCAAAATGTACACCGGCCTGGGAGTCATCACCAAAGGTACGGTTATTGAGGTAAACGTATCTGAACTCGGACTTGTGACCCCTTCGGGAAAGGTAGTCTGGGGAAAGTACGCGCAGGTCACCAACAATCCTGAGAACGATGGCTGCATCAATGCTGTGTTATTGGTGTAGTAACTGTGTGTGTATAAATGTTAGGGAGGAGCAGGAGGACATGCGGCGGTGGGGGCTGCTGGAATTGGAAGTCTGGCGCCTGACATACCGCGGTTCGAGGTCAAATGGGTGCGTATATGCACATGCAGCGCGCAGCACAATGATGGGGTGCTGGTGTCCCTCCCCCAAAATATAGCCGTGGTAATGGCGCCGTGGCTGCGCTCTGCCATTTTTTACCTTATTCATTCCGATTAACGTATCCCTCTTCTCATGCAGGTGTACATACCACTCGTTTTGTCTTATATCACCTCTCCGCCAGTACCATCCACGTACACAAGCAACCACATACGTTATCTGCCTTTTTCTTCCTTGAATCCCCATATACGGTTCACGACTTATTTGTATACGTGCCTGACCCCCGTGCGAAGGTTAAGCGAGCAAAGCTAAATCCTCAAGCAAACGCAGGGCAGCGGCGTCACGGTATCGTCAACACGGCACTTTTGAAGGAAGAAGAAAAGGATCAAGTAAGAGAGAGCTGAGCGATAAGGACCTGAGCGTGCAAGTGTATATATACGTGGGAAGGAAAGACACAAGAGAATAGAAAAACCCACCTATCAGTGAACATAATGAAGTGCTTTCGTGGGAAGCCCTGTGATGACGAAGAGCTCACCGCCGTCTCCAGCATTGTAAGCGAGGAGCCCCAGGAGAACCCCGACCAACAAAACATGGGAGGCCAGGAAGCGAGCCCGCCCATATGCACTGCCGAGACATGCGAGCTCACGCAATATTTTGGCTCCTTCGTGCAGCCGAACCCCTCCATGAACGTCAGCTTTTTCAACATACCGTTTCCTGTTCCGTTGTCGTGGCATAATTTAGCGTATTCGATCCAAGGCAAAAGGATTCTCAATAACCTTTCCGGTACGGCCCTCCCATCGCGCTGCCTTGCAATCATGGGCGGTAGTGGGCAGGGAAGACAACGTTCCTGAACGCCATATCCGACCAGCTCTCAATATCCAAGCATCGCCAGCTTGAGGGAAGGATTCAGCTGGGAGATGTGGAATATAAACACCAGTACCGCAAAGCAATGGGCTTCGTGACACAGGACGATTTGCTCTCCAGTTTGTCGACACCGAAACGGTCCTTCAAATTCTCCCTCCGGGTGAGGCGCGACGCGGATTATGAAACCACCCAGCGACAAGTATCGGAAACGTTGGAGGAGTTGGGCCTTCAGCACTGTGGCGACACGAGGGTTGGGACCCCTGGGCTGGTGGCTGGTCTTTCGGGGGGCGAGCGGAAGCGCTGCAGTGTGGGCGTGGAGCTCATCTGCGATCCGAAGATCTTGCTGCTGGATGAACCTACGTCAGGCCTTGATCATGTAACATCCGTAAATCTTATACAGTTGCTCAACACCATTTCCCGAAGGGGTCGCACAGTAATTTACACAATTCATCAACCGTCTGCCGGGGTTCTCAAGCATTTCGACGACCTCATGCTACTTGTCCGAGGGCAGTGTGTGTATCATGGGACAATGGAAGATTCTGTGGCGTACTTTCAATCCATTGGTTATACGTGCCCTGAGACATACACACCTACCGATTTCTACATGTCCCTAATGCAGGACCCTGTGAGCTCCAGAGTTCTCATCAAGCAATGGAGAAGGCACATCAAGAAAAGAGGCCGAACGCTCCACACGAGGGTGGTAGCGCTCAATGAACAGCCGGAGATGTCGGACACCGCGACTTTTCTTCAATCATACATCCGTCGCTTCAAGGGAAACATGTGGACACAGCTCTCAGAGCTTATGCTCCGTGACTTCAGGGACCTCGTGTTAAGCCGTGTTTCCTGGATTGCCTGCTTCTTCCAGGCCACCATTTTCTCCCTTCTGGGTGGACTGATTTTCCTGAATGTTGGCAATGACATGACAGCATACAGGATCGTGAGGGTGTGATCTTTTTGATTGTTGTTAACCGAGGAATGGGGCAACCGTACGCGATGATTCAACACTTCTTTAGAGTGAAGCCGCTGTACATTCGCGAGCAACACGTTGGTTCGTACCCTCCTATCCTTTATCATGTGTCGAAGGTTATTGTGGAAACCCCCCACCGCATGTTCTTTGCCCTCATTGAGTGCTCCATCATCTACTGGCTGGTGGGCCTCTACGCGAATGCTGGAACTTTCTTCACTTTCTATGCTGCCATCGCGTTGCTGAGCGAGGTTGCTGCAAGCTACGGCTTTCTGCTGAGCGCGGCGCTGAGCTCCACTACCAGTGCCACAGGCTTCGCGCCGATTGTCCTCATTCCACTTACCCTGGCCGGAGGCTTGTATGCGACGACTGAACGCATGCGGCCATATTGGTACTTTCTTGAGAAGCTCTCTTTCTTTCGGCATGCGTTCATCTTGATTTTGCGGAATGAGCTGATACACATCGACAAAATTGAGTGCGACGAAAAAACTAACAGCTCCGGCCTTTGTGGATTTCTCCCAGCGAATGGGCAAGAGGTGCTGGAGCTGAATGGCCTGGAGGATGGTCAATCCGAAAACTGGATCATGTGGCTCTCGCTGGCGCTTCTCTACATTGTGATGAACACCGGCATTGTCATTGCACTGTACAAAGCAGCACGGCACAAGCTGTAAGACCTGAGGGCGGCTTTGGTGGCCGGAAAATATGGTGGGGTGGGTTACGGACTTGACGTGCTGATCTCGACATAGAAAGAAGAGAAACATGGTGGGTACACGTGGCATCCCGTAATGTGGAACAAAAAGTAGCGGGACTGAGAGGTGCGTGGCACAGCCTGTAGTGAAAGGGGGGTAAACATTCGATGTGGGATGGAAATACCTGTGAGCATCGCGGTGCATCCCTGAGAAGGTAACGCAGTGTATCTTTCTGAACTCAATCCTAATGATGTGAGTACTGAGCGGTGTGACCCGTGCTGGCTTACCACCACGTTGAAGCAAGTGTTTGACAATGTTTATACCTCTTTGCCAATAGTACCATCATAACTGAGCGAATTCCGCATACTTGTGCATACCAAGGTATGTGGAGGGTATTTTTACTGTTATTGTAAAGTAGGTCGATTATTTTTCTCTCACTCGCCTTTATTCTTTTTTTTTTTGAAAGTCTGCGTGTTTTTTTTTCTGCGCCTGTACGCATGGGACCCGAAGGTTAGCGACGTGCGGCAAGGCCCAGCGTACGATTGCACACCATTACTCGCCATAATTAACATATTGAGTGTATGTTCATGCACATGAGCAAATAAATAATACCCCTGTCTAATCCAGAGGAAGTATGGGGCAAACACTCCCGGCTTACACGTTTTTCTTACGAGGTTGAAAGCGGTTTTACCAGTCAGGTGGCGCTGCGAGTTGCCACACTTACTGTTCGCGGGAAAACTCCTGAGGTTTAACTTCTCTGCCTTCTCAACCGCTTTTCTCCCAACACAATGCTCTCAGCTTCGTAGATGGCACCAGTACATGCACCAGCGTGTGTATGATCATAGTTTTTCTTTGCTATAATTTTTTTTACCTAATATTATTTATCTTCTTTCCTATCGTTTCGTAGTATTGTTTATTTGTTGTCTTTCCCGTTTATATTACCCTCTCGTCTTACAAGCGATTTCGCTTCCTATCCCGCAACGCGGTTTGATTTGTTTTCGGCGGAGAGGAGGAAATGTTGTGGTAACATCCTGAAATAATGTGGCTTAATCACAAGTGCCTAACTACTCGGCTTTCACTGCTACTTCTCTTCTATAACTCAACACCACCAGCAGAAAGTGAAGACACTGATAGCAAGGAAACACTGACAGGCGCCAGGCAAAGGGAGCCGTAGCACTTTTTCGTTCACTTCAGAATGGCGGACCGCACTGTGTATAACGCGCTTCCAAAACTACCGGGATTTAGTTTCCCCGAACTCCAGCAACCTCCGACGCGTGGAATCCCACAACTCTGCACGATTCGCGGAGGGATGAGGAGTGTGTTGGATTCTGGCACTGAAGAAAGCGATCAGAGAGGTACAGCGCTGCCGGTAACGGTTTCTCGCGCACAGAGATACTTGCGAAGTTCCCTGAGTGGAAGTCTCTCGATGATAAAACTTTGCGTTACTTTGCATACTATGTGGAGCGCGTGGACGAAAGTCCCGTGGAGAAAATGCGGTTGCGGAAGGTGAAGATCCATCTTCACCTTGCCGATGGTTCCATCAGTATATACGAAACTCCAGCTGTGGTTAACAGCGGTCTCCGACGCGGGCTTACAGTTTCCCGAAGCGTAGTGGAAGGTGTTGGAGTTTTCTCCCTGCAGGTAGGCTCTGTGATAGAGATTCGGGGCCTGCAGTACCACATTGTGGACTGTGATGGTGCTACTCGTGACTTCTGCGCAGCGATGGGCATACCGCAACCAGAACCTCACCAATACCCGAGGGACGCGTTCGAGGAGATTATATTAGCGAGGCCGTTGCCTAGGGATGAGCTGCACGTAGCCCTGCGACACAACCTTGAGGTGCTAGCTGCCAACGCGGCGGGTACGCACGTGTCGCTGCTGACGCCGGAGGAACGCGAGAACGCCCGCAACTTTCACGAGCACGACCGAGAGGTGCTGCGCTTCGCGGCAACGTGGGAACAGCGACTGTTTAAGATTCAGTACTACCTTGCAGATAAGACTCTGTCGGTGATGGTGGAAAACGCGCCGAACGACGGTAGAGACCCGAACCCTGTTTTCATCCGCCGCACCAAGGTTCCCAAGTACCCCGTAACCAGGGTGAAGGAAACGGAAACGCTCGGTGCACCACTCACATGTCCAATCGAGTACATCGCAGAGGATGACCTTCGGACAGGGCAAACTATCAATTTGTTTACTAGAGAGTTCTACATATTTGACTGTGACACATTCACAAGAAACTACTACGCATCCAAGGGAATCGCGCAGCCAAGCCTGCCAAAGCCAGAAACGGAAGCTGAAGCACTAGCACCCGCGGTGAGGACCCACACAGCAGCGAAAAAGACAAAAAGGAACTGCACGGCCCCTCCTCGCTGATGTTCGAAGACTCCGCGCCCCCCAAAGACTCCCTCAAGCTTATCCGCTACTGTAATGATGCGTTCCGCTTCGCGGCGCGCCTTGTGAGCGATCGTCGTGAGGACGAAGGAAGGAAGTTTCTCTTTTGTTATTATCTCGCGGATGACACTGTGGGAATGTACGAGATCCTCGTTCACAACACAGGACACCTCGGTGGCAAGTGTTTCGCCCGATCTCGTGTCCCCGACATTTGTGATCCGTGCAAGCTACGCGTGGGTGCGAAGGTTAAGCTCGCAGGTTCGGAGTACGAGCTGATTGAGATGGATGAACGAACGAAGCGCTACATTGCAATGGGACTCCCCAATATGGATGAGGCATACTTCTCCACCCAGCAGCTCGTCAGTCACGTGAGGCACGTGATATTCCAACGATTCTCGAGCGTTACAGATGCCTTTCGCCACTTCAGGTCCAAAGAGGAGGGGCTCACAAGTGGCGATCTCAGGCGCCTCTTTCTAGAGTGCGGTAAGCGATTGGATGCAGTGGAACTGGAGCGCGTGATGGCGGTGGTGGACAAGGACAAGGACGAGCTGATATCCCTAACAGAGTTCTGCGAAAACCTTCTCAATCAGCAGCTTATTTCCGACTTTGCAATGACCAAGGAAAAGTGGTCGCACATCCCTAGGGGGCCTCTCCTCTCGCAGCGAGACATCGATGCAGGCAGAAAGCAGCAGGAGGAAGGTGATGAAGCGCTACGTAATCTCATATCTCGCAGTGAGGCTCGCCGAACTCTTCTCATGCGTGCTTTCCAGTCTGCTGCAAATAATAGTTATGACGGGAATATTGCTGTGGATGATTTCAAGAGGGTCATAACCGAACGGATGGGTCTACCCTTTACCGAAAGGGAGCTGGATTCGCTTGTGTTCAAGTTCTACAGTGTTCCTGATTCTTCGGACTGGTTGCGCAGGCGCCTTCCTATAAAGGAGATAAGGAGGATCATTATGTTCTAGATGGTTGTGATGATTCTTTCAGTTCCTTCCTTGTATTCCTGGCTACACCCTGATGTTGTATGGGAGTTGGTGTATAAGGGAAGGGGCCCTGTATTTGAGGCGCGAGAGGCGGGCTAGTCTCACCCTTGCGGGCACCACCCCCTTCCCATGAAGGGAGGGGGTTCGATGTTAAATAGTTTGTCGGAGAATAGGTGTGACGCTTGTGTTTCATTCCTAGAAACATTCGAAGCACACCTAGATATGTTTCTGTGTGTATTAGAGAAGGGAGGTGCCGTTGTAGCTGTTTGTTGAGCAAGTATCGCATTATTCAGTACAACACTTTGCTTGATGCTGCACTCCTCTTTTATCTCCGCCATCTGCGTGTAGCTTATTTTTTTCGAGTACTCTCATACATCTCCTCTATTTATCGTAGTGGCACACAGACGGGTGGCGCAAATAAGACACTATGGGCAAAGCAGGATTTGTAGCTGAGGAGCCACGAACGCTGGATGATTTCGTAATAATTACCGGCCTAAAGGTTGATCAGGCAAAAAAGTGCTTCGATCGCTTCGGTGGCTATGCTCCGGCATTGGCATCTTTTGCCCAGTCGTATGCTTCGTTACCTGATGACTATTTCCAAGAGAAGGAAAAGAGCAGGGAAAACATCGATACAATCAATGACCAGTTGAAGCTGATATACAGGAGGGCACGGGAGGTTAAAAAACAATTGGATAAAAGTGATGGTGACGTTTGGAGTTTATTTTACAAGCCTCTGAACGCTGCGGACCCACATAAAAAACAAAATCAACAGCAGGAACCCGCCGCAACGCAGCCAGTGGAAGCCATCAAGTCGGTTTTTGGTTTTTCCAGCACCAATTTCGCGAGCCAAACCTCCACTGCCGCCTCCTTCAATTTTGGCTTCGGGTCTGTCCCATCGGGCTCACCGGTAAAAGAAACATCCAAACCGTCTGTGTTTTCGGGGTTTGGGCAAACGAATAAGCAAGAGGAAGGTAAGGCGGATAAGGTTTCCGCTGTAAAGGAAGTAAAGCCTTGCGAGCCCTCACACTTCACTGGAGCTTTTTTCGACATGCCTCTCTTTTGGAAGGAAGAGGTGGAAGGGCGTTGTCCGCTGCTAAACCTCAACGACGGCTTTCTCGACGAGGACCATCTTGTTTTGCGTGCGCGGCTGAAGAAGTGGCTGGAGAAGGCCTCGTTCTACAAGCAACCCGTTCAGTATATTGAAATCGTGGATGAAGACGAAGAAACAGTTCGGGTTATAATCAAAGACGCAGACCGGACATTTTTTCACCCGGATCACCGCAAAAAGTTCGTGGCGTTTCTCAACGCCATGTCCCACGAATTTAAGGCGTACGGCCAAGCTATGAGCTATCTCGCCGGAATTTGCCTCCTCGTCCTGACTGAGGAAGAGACGGCTGCCATACTCCGTTTTGTAGCGAAGGTGCATATCCCAGGCCACTGGGCCGCTGAGGCGGTAGGCTTCGCAACGAGCGCGTGGGTTGTTGAACATTTTATGAAGAAAAGGTTTCCTGACGTGGCGAAGCACCTTGGGGAGCTTAAGTTCTGGCCAGATACATACCTCCAGAAGATTCTCACGGGATTGTGCATTCACGTTCTCAACTTCAGGGAGCTTTTCGATTTCTTGGACTTGTTCATCGAGGGTGGTCTCAAGTTTCTCATCAAATTTTGTCTTTCGATTGTTGAGCATTTCCGTGGGGACATCCTGCGCATCAGGTCGTCAAACGATGCCAACACACTATACGAGATCATGCGTCTTGACTCGAGGATGGCAGACGTCAGCGATGTTAGGAAGATACTCAAGCGGGCCCCATTGATGGAACTTGGCGACGAGGAACTCTCCATAGACGTCGTACGTTCCATGGTGTACGAGGAACACGTCGCTCCGCGGTTGAAAAGGGCTCCGAAAACCGAAACGTTCGAACCCTGCGAGGTGTGCGAGGAGCGTAGACCAAAGTGGTGGAACGATGAACTTGGCGCTGTGTGCGACGAGTGCAAAGATGCAGCACCAGGCATGAGCTACACAAAGTACTAAAATAGAATGAGGTCATTGGTGGAGGAAGTGGGGAAAATTAGAGCGGGTAAAGGAAGTAAAGAAAGGATCGTTGGCCAACGTATCTCATTAATAAGTAGCGGTGTTGCAAATCTGCAGAACCGCGAAGGAAGGCTTAAGGACAAAAATGGGAAACTAAAGGGGTATGAAACATCCGAGCAACAATATGCCAGCAGGCGGCAATGGCGATTAAAGAGGCGGTACCGGGAGCGTTGAACTGAGCAAAGCTTTGTGTTGTTGGGTGCGATACTGTTGCTACACGATCTCTCGCTGACTTGAAGTTGTTCCGCACTCTTTTGATAATATTTTTTTCTCAGAAGTAGGGAAAAACACGTCTCACAACTTGCTTCCCCTCCCCTCTTCCCGTTGTCAATTTGTGTGGAATGCGGTTGTCGATATTATGCAGATGCTGAACGTCCCTACCCTCTCTCCAACTATACATGCGCTAAAAGATGTACTGGGAGGGGAAGCACCAGCAGAAAATTCTAATACCTCGAGAAAAGCGGAGCGAAGAACAGCATGATCACCCTCACAATTTCCTAACATTACCTGTACAAAGTGTTTCGTTCGGGTTGGAAATGAAAAATAACTGACCATAAGGAGTGCGCCTCACTCCTTATGGACAGTTATTTCACTACTACGGTTTAGCGGGTTGGAGAGGAAAGGGCGTCGTTTCGCCACAGCTATACCGTTATTTCCTTCCTCTTAGCACCTTTAATTGTTCAGATGAGTAATGCGGAGGGCTGCCTTTTCTCTTCCTGAGCATTTGATTGGTGCCTACTTCTTCGGTGCCTGTCGCGCAGTGACCCTCTAGATGTCTGCATCTCGTGAGGGGAAAATTACTCCTTTTCTTTGCTTCTTCCCATTGTAGGAGCACCAGGGGCTGGAACTACCTCCTGGGACATTCATTCCGCGTGTACTGCCGTCGCTGTCGCTATTTTGCTTTTGCCTTTGTGCGTGCGTAGACTGCCATTCTTGCGGCCGCCACGATGGCTGGAAAAGGAAAAAGGGACAAGGCGCTCGTTACACACCCGAGGTCCCGGAAGGTGCGACAGTTGGAGCGGCAAGCACGTAGAGAGAAGCGGATAGGCCGGCAAAAGGAGAGACGCGGCGCGGAAGCGGCGCTGGAGGCACTGCGTTTCTTTTGGTTTCGGGAGCAGTGCCTCAACCTCAAGGGGGCACGCACAGCCTTCACTCTTGAGGAGGCACGCGTCCTCACGGAACACTATTTGAGGCGCAATGAGGACGAAATCACTTCGCTGAAATCTATGCGGAATCCCCCAGTCGGGCGCATCAAAACGATCGAAGGGATAAAGACGAAGGAGGAAGATGCCTTCCGTTCATCCAAAGGCCTGACCATACCAGACATTACGGACAGTGACAACCTCGAAATCCTCACAACAATTTGGGATGGACGGACTGACACCGCCGGCGTCGTGAGGCGATTGGCGCTGAAGCGTTGCACCGAACCCTCGTTAATTACAGCAATGGGCGTTATGCAGGGAAAGCTCCTTCCCATCGATCAAGTGCGCGAGAGGGCCGCCGCCGTGGCGCCGAGCAAGGCCCTGAAGTTCCAGGCTTCCAGGAGAGCCCAATCAGTCAAGAAATCGCTGGGTGCGGAAGAAGTCCTCTTGAGATCCAAGAAGAGGGGAATTGAGCACCAAGCGCGCCGATTGAAACTTGGGAGAAACGAGGTTCTAAGGGAGATGCGAACCTGTTAAGGGCGATGGTTGTGGCGGTATAAAAATGTACTCCAAAACAGCACCGCAAGGTATGCACACCCTTGCGCGTGTGTGAAGCTTGTTTTGGTTTTGTTAACGAAACCTGCGGATAACCTAACCCTACCCCGTCCTTTCCTTCTTCACATCTCCCACAAAACACAAAGTGCGCAGCGGCGACTGTGTGGGCAGCACGGCAACCACTGTAACAAAGGATGTTCGGCAACGCGACATTGCCATGGCTTTCGAACCACTTGGCCACAAGTCACCGCATTGGTTCGGTTGATATCGGCACCAGTGAGACAATAAGAGAACCCAGGAAGGTAGTGGCATCGCAATGAATAAGGGGTCCCAGCCATACCCGCCTGCGTTGCCACGCAAATGTCCGAGGCGAGGCATCAACAATTGCAGCGCACCCAATCCAGGAATCGTGTGATAAGCCGGGCCAGGTGCGGAAATACGAAGAATGGAGCGTCGGGCGCCCCCATGCTACGACGCTTGGCATCGGCTTGTTTCACAGAACGCGATGACGTTTGGACCGCCTCTGTGCCTGGCATGCTGTCGAGTGTTAGCACGATTCTCCCTTCCTTCTGCGGGCCCTCGTGCGAGACGTGGTCACCCTACACTCGCGAAGGAAATAAAATGCGCCTATGGACGCGGCGGCTGTAGGCATACTAGTGAGGGTTCCGGCCTTGGAGAGGATGTTACTACCCACCAAAAAACCCTTGGGTAGATATTAAACCCGATCACTTCCCCAGTGTCTGTCGACCGTTCCTCGAGCGGGGACCCACCCGGGCGTTTTCCATCTCAGCGAGCAACTCCTCCGTTACTTGCGGTGGTGCTTCACCCCTTGAAGTCACCACTTACCTTAAGGCTCGCGGCATGCACAAAAACCCGATGGGTTGCCATTAGGTATGGCACTCAGCCGCGGAGCACAAAATCGCCACATCTCCGCGGATCAATGTCACCACTGCGCTCAATTCCCCGTTGTTAAGATCCCGAGGTGCACTCGTCTTGTTTTGTCCTCACCTATGGTCGGTGCTCCGGTGTTTCGCCGACCGCGGTGTGGAACTTTGCTCCCCTAATAATCCGCACCAGTTCCCGCGTACTACGCCTTGGCGGCGCGATGAGCCGGATGCCACGGGCACCCAGAAAACAAACATTCCCACCCGCAGACACACTCCCTTCCCGCGTTTTCGAGGACGCGGGCGATGTCAACAGAGACGCGAGAGAGCCCTCCCGCACCTGAGGCCTCGCGTCTCCTTTCCCGGGCAACTCGAGAGTGGAAAAGCAGCGGCCGGCTTTCTTGCCATGGAGCCCGCTTCCCATTGTGAAGCCAAGACCGGCGCCCCGCTTAAGCGAAAAAGGGCCGCTACGGGAATTGAACCCGTGACCTCCTGCACCCAAAGCAGGAATCATACCACTAGACCAAGCGGCCTCGTCCCGCTCCCGGTGGGTCGCGGTACGTGAGCACCTTCTCTATTATCGGCATTAATTCAGGCCCGGCACTGCAGCACCGTGGCGCAGGGGAAGCGCGATGGGCTCATAACCCATAGGACGTTGGATCGAAACCAACCGGTGCTAACTTTTTCCGACCCGGCCGCGTCGGCGCGATTTTTATATAAATTCGGGAAAAAGTTGACGAGAGTGGGGTTTGAACCCACGCCCTCGGAAGGATTGGAACCTTAATCCAACGTCTTAGACCACTCGACCATCTCGCCACGGGACACGCACCCTAACCACCGTTAAGAATTACTGGGAACGGTTCCCAATCCCGAAGACGTTGCTGCGATGCAGCGAAAAAGCTCCGTGGTGGCGGGGTTTGAACCCCGACCAAGCTTGGCGGGCGTTGTCAGCAGGCATCCACGGACCGCTGGGAAGCAATGAGAAGCGGCCCGCTCAGGCTATGTTACAGTTTAAAATGATACAGTTTACAACATTTTCATTTTTTTCCTTTATTTAGTGTTTTACAAGTGGAGGGCTTGGGATCGCCGTCCCGACTTTTACTGGGCGGCGCAGCCTGCGACTCTTATTAATTTTGGGAGCCGGTGGGACCGGACTTTTCCGTGGCTTAGGTTTCTCGTTGAAGGGTCTCTGCATGCCTCACGTTTGGACATTTCCCTCCCGCTCCGTGTATCCCTTGAGCTATGTGGGTGGCGGGAAGGGTTACGGTCCGCCTCGCCCTTAATTCCCGGGACCTCTCGCACCCGGATCTGCTTCATCCCGACGCTCTTAGTAGGGAGGCTCGAAACGAGGGAGCGAGCTGCGATTGTGCCGCCGCCGGCAACCGCGTATTTCCGGTGGAAAGGTGCCAACGCCGTCCCGTAGTCCATGCGAGGCGGGACACAGTACGGAGGCCTGGGTGTAACTCCTCATTTGTGCTCCCCATAAATTTAGCTTCCATCCCGGTCACTCTGTGAGCGAGCGTGATGAACCCTTTGCATTTTGGGCCCGCTTATATATATATATATATATAACCTTACTACTTTGTCTTAGGGCCGAGTGGTCATTTAAAACATGTTCGTTGCAAAATTGAAAATAAACAGAGTGGTCACTAACATGTCCCTACATCGCCCAAGAGACCACTATATTTCATTCTCCGCATCGGGCCCCCAAATAAACAACGCTGAATGTAGGAAACCACTTCGCTCAGAAGCCGTAACAGTGAAGTAATAGTACGTCGGCAAGGAGTAAATCCTGCTGACAAACAGTTCCCCCATCTCACAACCCGAGCACCTTTTTGGTGCATCCTGAAGCACACAGACGAACCAAGAAATATATATATATACATATATGTATATATATATATATATAGGCCGCACTTTGTGTATTATTTGCTCCTTTTCGTCTACCGCACGCACACCGGCTTCGTCTTGGCATCATTATTTTTTTGTCTACTCCCACTTTTGGAATTTCCTAACCTCGGTGAACATATACTTTTGTGATGGGAATCCAACCTTCTTCCACACCCATAACGCCTTTCAGATTTTAATAATCTAACTGATGGCATTTCGTGTTACACGTTAGGGCTTCCCAGGAGCACAAAAAACAGCAGAATTATAGGGTTAAACTTAGGTGTCAGAAACCGACACGTCATCGCCAACACCTGAACGCACCCGCAACGAAGGTGAATCTCCCAAAGCCGACCCTATTCATTAACAACTCCAGATGCGATAAACCAGCATTAAGTTGCTACTGCTGGCCAAACGCTCCGAAAAACTTAAAGAGAAGTTAGCATGAGTTTGTGACCAGTAGATATTTAGCATGCTCTGGTTTAGCGTTTGGCCCAACCACTGGTGACCAACGGGAGAGGTATGGAACCGCGACGGATTCTGAGCCCACTGTGCACGTTTGAAGAGAAAGTGCCCCCCTTATTATTAGCCAGGAAATATGTTTATAACGGAAAACATACGAAAGATATTGACAGGTTGGTGACGGTGAATATAAAATACCACAGAAAACAAATGTCTGAACAGTGCAGTAAATAGGGAGAATTGAACAAGGGGAAGAACAGCGACTACACAAGAAGAATTGCCGGCTGTGTTGGCATCATCCCACCGGGAACAACAAATGCACGGTAACAGGTCATCGTTGAGTGGTTAAGGAACTCACTCCAACATGAATGTTTGTTTTCTGGGTGCCCGTGGCATCCGGCTCATCGCGCCGCCAAGGCGTAGTACGCGGGAACTGGTGCGGATTATTAGGGGAGCAAAGTTCCACACCGCGGTCGGCGAAACACCGGAGCACCGACCATAGGTGAGGACAAAACAAGACGAGTGCACCTCGGGATCTTAACAACGGGGAATTGAGCGCAGTGGTGACATTGATCCGCGGAGATGTGGCGATTTTGTGCTCCGCGGCTGAGTGCCATACCTAATGGCAACCCATCGGGTTTTTGTGCATGCCGCGAGCCTTAAGGTAAGTGGTGACTTCAAGGGGTGAAGCACCACCGCAAGTAACGGAGGAGTTGCTCGCTGAGATGGAAAACGCCCGGGTGGGTCCCCGCTCGAGGAACGGTCGACAGACACTGGGGAAGTGATCGGGTTTAATATCTACCCAAGGGTTTTTTGGTGGGTAGTAACATCCTCTCCAAGGCCGGAACCCTCACTAGTATGCCTACAGCCGCCGCGTCCATAGGCGCATTTTATTTCCTTCGCGAGTGTAGGGTGACCACGTCTCGCACGAGGGCCCGCAGAAGGAAGGTGGAAAAAAGGAACAAGAGTTGTTTAGCGATAAGTATTTCTATCTTCGAAACGGAACTAGATATTGCTATGGCATTTGTCATTGCGATTTACCCTCTTCGCCGACTTGGTACGCACCACCGAGTGAATGAAAAACGGAATATTTTGTAAGGAACTTTGATTTCTTTCATCCGCTAAGCTTGGAGTAAATACTCCTTTTGTAAATCTTTACAAAGATCTACGGTTCCGTGTGGTGCGCTCCAGCGGTGTGGTTGGTTTTGTTAAGGTGAGGACTGTCACTTACCTTTGGTCGTCACTGGCCTTAATGTTAGGTAGAAACCTGTTGTTGACTCCGAATTTAATTAACTAAGCGTATGATTTACATTTAGTGACATTCTCTGCTGCTGCAAATGATGTTTTCTCGCACATTCAACGCGCCAACTGCATATCAAAATCTTAATTCTTGTAAAGCTCCAAAGATCACTCGTTGTTGATATGCTTCGCCACTCGTCATAGCGCGCTTGCGACAGCCGTAGTTTTCGGCTCGAGCTAAACCCAATTTTTTGTCATCTTGTGTGGTGCCTGCTTGCCAGCTTGTGTTGATAGACGGTAAGGCCGTCGCGACCTCAGAGTGGCTCCAGATGGAAGGAGCAGCGGTCGTCCACTTCGTGGTCTTTAGTGGTTAGCATCCAGGCTGAGTCTCCTCATATAACCTACTGTCAATGATTGTTCCTGGTTAATTGGTTCCCACACCGCGTCGTAAACACCGCCCTGTGGATCCTTAACTTTCGCGCCCTCCGAGATGTTTCGTCCAGTGATACATTCCCCTCCTTTTTTGGCGTAGCTTTCACATCGTCGTCACCACTTGCACGTTATCAGATGCCCTTTTCGGGTCCTTTTAGCACCAATGTTCTGCCGTTTGGGGAAACTTGCCCTTCTTTGTTGTTCTTATGGTTCCCAATTCACGGGATTCATAGTACACAATTTTATTTGGTACAACAAAGTGGTGTCATTAAGTTTTCCGATTTTATCCTAGTCGATTCATTAGTGGGGCACTTAAACTTTGCCCGGCGTCTATGTTCTACGAAGGTAGTCCCTTCGCTCGTTTGGAATAATGTAATATGGTAAATCTCAGCAACGGCTGGCGGATCGCATGAGTGGTCCAGATGGACTGCCACATGAGCCTGTGGGGGTGTTTGACACTCCACTACTTCACGCATTCGATTGAATGTTGCAGCCGACAGTTTCAGCTATTCAACGTTCTCGATTTTTGTGATGCTTGTGTTGCGCTGAGGGGGGTACACATTGCTTCGCACTCCCCCGTGATTTTTCTTGCGGTGTGGCGCTCAGATCTTGCGCTTCCAAGAGGCAGCAGTGCGCACTGGAGTCAACAGAGGGCACTGTGCACGATCCTTTCGCTTGCTTGTGGCTGGGTTGAGGGAGAGGCCCCTTCTGTTTATATCGACATGGGAAGATAAGGGTCCTGGATCGCTGCTGTAGGTTGCTCTCCTATAAAGCGTGGGTGTCACCACTTTTTTATTGTTTGACATGATCTTCTTTCTTGTAACCACTTTTTTCTTGTCGAGAACTCCCTAAAGTGGGGCGAGGGCCTGTTGATCTCTTCGGTAGGGCCATCCGGCGCATTTTGGCCCTCCCGTAATAGCGTTTCGGATGTATCTAGATGATGGGTATGCCTTGTGTCGATGTAGAAGAATCGCCCCTTCGTCCCGCAGCTTTTTTCTAGAAGTGACCTTGTTTTCTGGTGTCAGTTCCTAATGTTCAACCAGGTGCTGCGGATCACCTGTTCCGAGTTCTTCTCGACGCCAATACCCCTGTGTGGGGACCGCGCTTTCTTTTCTTTTTATGATGCGCGCTTGCTTATGTCGCAACAGTCCGCATCTTACCCTCAGGGCGTTGAGGGTCACTTTACCCCTTTTGGCGCACTAGTCTTATTTGTCTAGCCGAAGCCTTGTGGGCCTAATTGCTGTGATAGCTCCTGGGGATGTCCAGGGGGGAATGCTGAGTGCTGAGACTGCAGCGGGGTGTCCGGCGTCCTCTATAGGACTTGCGTATAGGGTGGTTTTTTTTTGCCCATTTTTTTTTGCCGCTGTCCTCTTGGGGGTGTCTATGACGTCTTTGGGTGATGGGGAAGATGTATTTGCAAAAAGCCTGGCGCGTGACTGAACTGTATGCGACTGTTACTTGAACTCCGCCTCTCACGAGGAGATGCAGCATTGGGGTAACATAGTTGTTAAAGGGTTAATCTGCGTCGCGTACTACCTCGCAGCATTTTAAACAGTGAGAAACATGTATGGTGAACCCTTTACAGCTAGGATATTTATAAGCTCGTGACTGAAAATGCCTTTTCTTCTGTTTTTTTTTTATATATGCGGGCACAAGTATGTGATTGAGATCATTTTGCCAGACTATTTCGAAGTGGCCAATCAGTACATAATCTTCCTTAGAGCATTTATCACCATGCTGCCTTTGCACTTGACGTAAGAAGTGCCACTTAGTTTGGTGTAAATTCTCCGAAATAATAGAACAATCGGCCTCCTTACAAGCAATCACATCTAATAAGTATGCCCCAGTAATATTGAAACTTGTTTCTGTGCGCATCTGATTTTGGATTTCAATGTATGATTGGCGTAATGTATGACTTGCGCGCTAAATAGGTTTGATTAAAATATTGTGTTACGGAACCATTCAATGTGTGTTCTTGTGGACATACTGTATCTTCAGTTGAGAAATATTGCCTCCTTATGATTGTAAAGTGTTTTTATCTTTGGTCCTGCTTGGTACCTCACTCTAGATCAATAATGATATGGAGCAAAATGAAGTAAGGAATGCTGTTTACTTTGTTCTGGGGGCAACTGGTAGTGGAAAGTCTGCGGCTGCCGTCCGAATTGCCAATACACTTCGAGAGAGATGTGGTTATTCCACAGTTGTCGTTGTAAATTGTGATGTCATGCAGTTTTACGTTGGGCTTCCTGTCTCAACGAATAAGATGTCTTCAGATGAAATGGAGGGCGTTGCTCATTGCTTCATGAGTTTTCTCTCACCGGAGGGTATAAAGGTGCGGGATCCTACTTTACCATATGAGGGATGTGACAAAAGCTCCCCTGTTTTGGAGAAGATTTCGAGCAGTGCTGTGTATAATATACATTCTTATGTAAGCGATGTTGTCGAGTTTGTGGACACAACTTTTAGGAACAGCGCCCCCGCCGCTGTTATCATATGTGGTGGAACGTGCTACTATGCTCAATCTCTACTGTTGGAAAACCTATTGACAAATGAGGACCAGGACGAACAACCATGCAACTCAGAGGAGGGGCAATCGTTGCTTGCAGGGGAGTACGATGAAGCAAACATTTGGAAGTTTCTAAATGAGATAGATCCCGACATTGCTGTTCGGTACCACCCTAATGACACCAGACGGATCAAGCGCCTTATCGAGATTTACAGTAGAACAAATAGGCTCCCGTCTGATATATACGGATCTCGAGCAAAACCATGCTTTCGTTTCTGTCCTTCAACGTGCTTTGTTTTGTGGACGAACATTGAATACGAAAGGCTGAAGCAGAAACTCGATGAACGTTTGGAGAAAATGCTTGAGAGAGGGATCATTGACGAGTGTCGCCAGTTTATACAAGAACTCGGAGAGGAGGCTTTCAACGTTCCTCTAGCGAATGCTATTGGCTTTAAGGAATTTATTTCCTGCTTTGCCGTGGCAAGCAACAGGGTTCACCTAAAGGATGGAATTGAAATCCAGGAATCTATAGAACTAGTGAGAAATAACACCAGACGGTATGCTAGACGACAACTTCAGTGGATTAAAAATCGTTTTCTTGGACGTCTGCGTAGCATTTTTCTCTCTGAACAGGTTGTGGAAAATCTTATTGAGGTGGATGCCTCACAAAGCACTTCGGATTTTCTGTCACAGGTTGAAAAGGCTACCATGTTTTTTGCCACTTCTAGGAATATGTCTAGTGAGGACCTCAAATTTCCTCTAAAGGAACACATAATGGTTCCTGAACCAGTTAGAAAAGAATGGTGTGAGATTTGTAATATATTTTTTAATGGAGGATCGGAAGCGGACGTGCATCTTCGGTCAAAGCGTCACAGGGGTGCCTTGAAGCATGAAATTATTCGAAAGGAACAACAGGAAAAATATGGTCGTCTGATACCGCCTAAGAAACGGGGAAGGTCATAAGTTTTCTTTAGTGTCTATAGTTAGTCCTTTTTTCTTATTGAAAAAGGATCACACGTTTTGTCTACTTTTTGTATTTTAATATATATATACGTATATATATGTGTTGAAAACAATGTACGAATGGAAGTGAGCAGTGATATTGTGGAAGAAAAAATATATTTGCCACTTTGCATAGGGCCCTATTTTTTTTAATATAAAAAAGAGTTAGTTGTATTAGTCGCAGATAATATTTAGGAGCGAAAGGGATTACCCGGATATATACTCCAAGGGTCAGGGTTTTGACAGAGGGAAACGACATCGAAAGAGTAATGAACGAGGTATCCGAAGCACTACAGCTATACGTGGCGCTGGGCTACCTTATGATTAGTGCTGTGGTAACTGTTTATTTAGGTAGTTGGAAGCTACTTCAAGAGACTTCTCGTTTGAAGAAATCCAGTGGTAATCATAATGAAGTTATGAAAACAGGTGATGCTATGATGATGCCTCTGATGGGATCGGTCGTATTGTTTAGCGTCTATGTTGTCCTAAAGTTCATTCCGCGGGAATATATCAATGCTATAATATCATTTTACCTAAGCCTTTTTGGCGTGTTTTCTCTGGGTTCATTGGTTAAATTATATCTTCGTCCTAACATTTTCACCGGAGTTCTTTGCTGTTTAGCAGGAGGAGTGTATTACGTTACGGGGAGTTGGATGATTAACAACTTGTTGGCGACAGCAATAGCCGTCTCTGCTATTGGATCGCTACATTTGGGGTCATTTGCATGCTCATTCGTGCTACTGTTGGGTCTCTTTTTTTATGACATCTTTTGGGTATTTGGGTCCGATGTTATGCTTACAGTTGCCAGTGGTGTGGATGGGCCAATCAAACTCTTGTTTCCAAGGGATATTCTTGACGGTCGTCGATCGATGACCCTCTTGGGTCTTGGTGACATTATCATACCTGGGTTTTTCGTTGGTCAGACCCTGCTGTTTTCTTCCAGTTATCTGAAAAAAGGTAACCTTTACTTTAATGTTGCGCTTATCGCCTACTCACTGAGCCTTGTGAACACAATGGCTGTCATGGTGATATTTGAGCACGGCCAACCGGCGCTTCTTTTTATTGTTCCTTGGCTTTTGATTACGTTCGTTGGCACTGCAGTTTTGAAGGGTGATTGTAAGGCAGCTTGGGAATACACATCCGACGCTGTAACAGAACCTGAGGCGTCTCCACAAAATGAGGAAAATAAAATAGCTGTTAAAGATAAACATGAATGTGATACTAGCGAGTGTTCAGTGACAACTATCGTGATTAGAATGACAAAAGGGCTTTTTGGATGGGACAGCGAAGATGACGAACACGGTAGAAAAACCACGAAAGTCGATTAACATTTTTGTGATGTTTTCTGATCTCTGATTGACTCTCTCTAGCTGAGCTAGTTACCGATGGGATCGTGCTGGTTTTACCCAGCCGATATGCAGGAAAGAGGCAAGAGTGGGATTTATTTACGGTGCATTTGGGTGCTATTTTCCTGGAATATACTCTAGGCTGCGATAACCTTATAGGCATATACATACATTTTCTTGTTTCCTGAGCAAGCAAGAGATGTACAAATGATTTATCTATTTCATTTTTAATTTTTTTTATGCGCATAAAATTATAGCTAACAACACGTAAGTTTTTCTGTTTAGAGAGGTTCTTAAAGAGATAGGGGATTGCTTTTTTTTTTTCCTTTTACCGTAGGGTTAGTTAGTGTGTGAACTGGGTTGCATTGACAAGCTGATAATGTTGACGGCATCGGGAGTTCGTTGGTGTTATACAAATTCATCAAAAGTAGCGGGCAGATCAAAGTTGGGACACTACGTTAACGTTGCTAGGGAAGGTGTTCGTCACATATATCATGGCTTTCGACTTTTTTTCTTGAATACACGTCTTGCGTGGAAATATTCTCGACAACTCAAAGAAGGAGTCGCTTTGACACGACGAGAACGACTGCTCCTAGAAAGTGCCACGAAGGATTTACTCCGACTCGTTCCCTTTAGCTTTTTTATCATTGTTCCCTTCGCCGAACTCCTGCTTCCGGTTGCGTTGAAAATGTTTCCAGACTTGATTCCCTCGACTTTTGAAAGTGAGCACCAGGGACGCAATCGAGTTTTTAGGACGGCCATGGGCACACTGCGCGCACGACGCCAGTTGACGGAGTATTTATCTTCTACAGCATTTGTTAGCTTTACAAAAGAACAGCAGGAAGTAATACGGTTCTCTGCAATGGGAGAGGCAGTCAATGCTACGCAAATTCGGCTGATTGCGCCTCACTTTGGCTGTGAAGGGATGTTTAACGTTTACAAAATACCTGATAACATCGCTGTGGTACTCGCAAGAACTGTTGGAGTGTATAAGGCATATCATGGACTCGTTCCCAACAAAATAATGGCACCTTATATGCGGCGGAAAATTCTACGACACTACCACAAGACACGCGAGGATGATCGCATGCTGAGGTTGGAGGGCCTTGATGATTTAACAGACAAGGAATTGATCAAAGCAAACCTTGTTCGTGGTATGCGGTGGACAGAGGACGGCGAAACACTCCGTATCCAACTAGAATGGTGGATATCCCTTGGCCGTGATCCAGATGTCCCTTACAATGCATTATTCTGGGTGAAGCCGACGCGCTACAGCTTGAGAGAGTCGTTGAAACATCTTCCTGTGGAACAGCGTCGGCAGCTTTTGGGTATTCAACACCTTCCAGAAAGTATTCGAGGAAATCTTGAAACCCTGTGTGAAACCGTTGACACTGCCCCCTCCATGACCGACGGTACGCCTAAAGACGCTGATCAGGCACTCGAAAAGTTTGAGGAGTTAAGCGCTAAGACAAAAAACAGTGATAAAGACATTGCAATACAGGATATTCAAATATCTCTCGGTGCATACTTGACAGAAGCAAATGTACGGCTTATGTTTGAGGGTATTCGTAGGAATAAAACAGCGAATGAATGCATTACAGTCACGGATGTTATAGATTTCATTGGTAGTGAAACGCACAACTCTTCACATGTAGTCTCTACAGTGTTTGACGCCTTTGACCAAGGTAGCGGAGCGAAGGCAATAACCGAGTCCACGCTTATATCCATAGGTGCTCGTTGTAGGGAAGCATCAAAGTCTCGTGCTGGTGGGATATCTCAATCATCTGTAGGTAAACAAACATTAAAAACTGAGACAGATAATTGAATAACATCGGTTTTCATCTCCACTTAAAGGTGAGTGCCAGCATATTTAATACATAATATACCCTGAGTTATATGTTTCAAGCAATGGATACAGGCTTTGGAAAATCATCAGGATCCCGTACTTTGACTTGCGGTTGTCACTAAGTAATTGTGCGCCACTGTGCCACCTTTCCAGGCAAAGTTGATGAGAGGTCAGGGTACTTTATCACCGTCGTCTGCATACGTGCAAAGTGGTGTTTGTACCTTTTTTCCCTTTCGATTGCATTATTGTTAGCGTGAACAAATAACAATCGTGGAAAGGGAATATGACTTAGATCTTCGTCCTTGCGATATGGTGTGGCGTGCAATCATGTGTCAGCAAGGAATGTTACGAACGGAACTACGGCTCTGTCCTCTGGGTACAATGAACATTAATAGAACATTAGACAAAACTGGTATCGCCATGGCTGAGAGATTACTCCTTAATATTTTCTTCTCCTAATCCTTTTAAGCTAAAAAATGGAAGTGGTAGGAACAATATAACTAATTTAGTCGAAACACATAGTCCAGGGCACAGATCCATTACTACAATGTGCAGGATGCACATACAATGATATCAGATGCTGTGTTTTTCTTTTTGATTACTGTACTGTTTTTCGTGGAATATATTCGATCCCTAATGAGTACTTATATCCCAGCCGGTGGCCTCATTGGTCGAAAGAGAGATTCTGGGGAAAAGTCAGGGACACTTTTGAGGATGATCAGGGCAGGTCCAGATACAGCTGGATACTCTTAAACTGGATGACAACGCGTTTAAATTCAAATTCAGTACTCCAAGCTCAAGGATCAGTGGCACAATTTGACATCTGCCGATTATACTCTGTGGACAAGAAGCATATTATGCAATACGATGATAGAGAGTGAATTTTATACTCTTTTTTTGAAGTGTTAGGTAAGATACTGGTGTCTTGATTGCAGTTGGGGATGTTTTTAGAGCACATAGTCCGGTTGTTGAGCTTCCTTTCTTCACGGATAATACTACAGGTTGTCCCCACGTTCTTTACGAGCTGTTTTAAAACTTCCCCACATGCTTCCTTTGGAGTAGAGGTTCAAGGCCATGAAGGTGCATTTTTGTTAGTTACCCGCCTTCGTGTTCACTTGTTGTGGGGCGTATTTGTGGTTTGGGTAGTCGCTCTATTCCTTCTTTCTTTATATTTTTGAATGTTTAACCTATTTTCTTTTGGTGCGGCTGTAGTATGACTCTATGTATACGCAGACGCCTTCCCATTTTTTAATTTCCCCAGCGGCCGTACATTAGCTCTTGGATGTGTTATTTAAGCAGATGCAGCTGAGATGTCGTGGCATATTTTTGCCGGTAAGTGGCCGCTCGCATGTCAGATGCTTTAATATTTCCGAGAGCCAACGACGTGAATGTTTTCGGACTTGTAATTTCATGGTATCAACTTACACGGTTTTTCTTATGTATACATGTTTCTTACCTCTTACAGCTGTCTGAAAAACGTCTATGTTTTAGAGAACTCATCCAGTCCCAACCCTCTCCGCCTCGCGCGAGAGGCGTGTTGAATATCCTTTCGGCTCTTCCGCTCCGTATGTTTTTGAGAAAGTTATTGATTGTAGAACCAGATTGGTGTAACATGAAGTTGAAGTCAAATGGCCATGTTCCATTAGCCTAAACAGTTATATTCTTGCATTTTTTTATCCATGGTAGGGAAAGGTAAGACCTAAACCATTCCAGTTGAGCACGTTAGTGTTTGAGGCAAAACGATGCTTTTAATATTAACTTGATTGCGTTTTATTTCGCTCGATCCGGCTTTTTTTTCATGTTCCTTTTTATTGTGACGGAGGTTCGTTCCACGTGCATATAAATATAAAAGCCTGTTCGCATTTGCATTTCTAAGTGGTGCAGTTGTTGCTGCTCAGCGTGGTTTCATACCAGAAGTCGCTGAGTGTCAGGGTAAGTAGTAATCAAACGTGCTGGATAATGGTTTTTAGGAAGTGTATTGTTATATTTTTAGGCCAGCTGTATATAACGTTGTCTTTACGGCATGTGGTTAAATCCGGAAAATTGTATGTTTAACTCTATTCGCTCACCAACACATTTACTTCTTGCTCTGGGAGCATGTAAAGGAAGAGACCACTGTTATGAACAAACAATTATTGCTTCACACTCCAGTGTTGCCTTTCGTAGAGGGGGGCGCTGCATATATAAAAGAGGAAGTTACGGCGTGCGATAACAACCATTGTTTAGGTAAGAAGCGGGAGCGACTGACCTCTGTGTCTACATCTTCAGAAAACAATGACTGTTCTGTGAATGGTGATTCTGAGGATGTTGTAAAACGTAGTGAGCGACTCCTAGAATTTTTAAGAGGTCAGCGGAGTCATCGGGGTTGCGCGGTTTATACTTTATCACCAGATTGTAGTGAACATGCATGCCCCCCATTGTCTGCATCATTTTCACTATCCTTGCCTTGCACAACACATCCGCCCTGCTGCAGGGAGGACGAAACTACAAATTGTGATCAGAATCAGAGCGAGGGTTCCCCAGTTGTTAGGACAACTCGCCCTGCATTGGCCGACGGCTTCCGCAGTGTCGCCATCCAGACCCAGGCATCCCTCCCTGAGTTCAACAACCAGATGGTATTCCCAACAATGACGAGGCCCGACTTGTTGGCACTTCGTCTTTGTGAGTTGGATGCCTTACTTAGGGTGTTCCTTTCATAAGTTGTATATTTTCTCCTGTTGCATGTACTCAACTATCCCCTCAAATGAACTCTGACTCTCACAGATAATGAAGGACGGAAAACTGTATGACATTTGCCTACATCCCTCGCTGCTTCCATCGATTCGTTTCGATATTTTTATCCACTGTTTCTTCCCTTCAAGGTACCAAAAGGTGAGCAGCTGAAAATGACATCATTTAATCTTAAGCACTACACCGAAGAGGAGGTGAACAGGGTTTTCGGTTTTCCTTCCACACGAAACTTATTTTGTCAACGATCCCCTGTGCTCGGTGTCTGTGATGCAGGCCAAAAGATGGAAGCAATACGCTCCTATATGCACAGTACCATGGACTTGTACGAAAAGGTCTATGACTCCCTTTCGTCTGAGGAGGCGTTTTACGTGCTTCCAATCCACAAACTCCGTCATCCGTTGATTTTCTACTATGGTCACACTGCATGCTTTTATATTAACAAGCTGTGTGCTGCTGGACTCTCAGCGCGAATTAACCCAAGATTTGAAGAGACGTTTGCTGTTGGCGTGGATGAGATGAGTTGGGATGACCTAAACGAAGGTCACTATGATTGGCCATCAGTGGAGGAGGTTACCGAATACCGTCGAGCTGTGCGCAGGCATCTAGACGATATGATTGTGTCCGGTAGATATTCGTTAAACCTCCCCCTGACATTCGCAAGCAGTACACAAAATGCTGATAACTCGTTTTGGTGGGTAATATTGATGGGCATAGAACACGAACGGATCCACGTAGAAACAGCGTCCGTCCACGTGCGAGAGCTTCCCTTACGTTACGTGAAGCCATCCACGGGAACGTTCTGGAAGGCCTGTCAGGAGGTGAGCTTTAGCGCTCCGGCGAACGAACTAGTGGAAGTTGTTGGGGGTGCGGTAAGCGTTGGCCGCGCGCCCAATTCTTTGTTGTATGGCTGGGACTGTGACTACTCTGATGGGAATTACACAGTTAATGTAGCCTCGTTTAAAGCAAGTAAATATTTGGTCTCAAACGCAGAGTTTCTTACATTTATGAAGGCAGGCGGGTATACCACTCAACGGTATTGGGATGAAGAAGGGTGGAAATGGGTTCAATGGAGAAGGCCTAACTGTCCGTGGTTCTGGGTCCGAGATGAAAGCCGTCCTGGAGGCTATGCGCTTCGTCTTCAGACAGAGCTCGTGGACCTTCCTTGGAACTGGCCTTGTGAGATTAACAACCTGGAGGCCCGTGCGTTTTGTAACTTTAAGGGAGAGGAGACTGGGAAGAGGATACGGATGCTCACAGAGGCAGAATGGTTACTTCTCTGGGATCGTTATGTTGGCAAGGACCAAACAGCGTGGGATGTCGCCCCAGGAAACCTCAACCTGGAACATTTTCACAGTAGCTGCCCGGTAGATAAGTTTTCTCATGGACCATTCTTCGACATCGTTGGTAACGTGTGGCAGCACTGCGAGACCCCGGTATATCCATACCCTGGCTTTCAGGTGCATCCATTCTACGACGACTTCTCTATGCCTACTTTCGATGGCATGCACGCATGCATGAAGGGTGGTGCGTGGGTGAGCACCGGTAATGAGGCCACTCGCGACGCCCGTTTTGCTTTCCGTCGTCATTTTTTCCAGTACATTGGTCTTCGGTACGTGGAGGGTGACCTAGTAAGCAAAGAAGATCATTTCTTGAACGTGTTAGGATTGGATCCAGCTGTGGATGCCAATGTGGACGCCAATTACCGTCCTTCATTCTGTGATATCCCAAATGGCTTTGCAGGAATAGCGGACTTCGTCATGAATCAGTTTAGATGCCATGCCAAAACTGATCCAAAACGTGCACTTGACTTTGCTTGTGGTGCCGGACGGATCTCTTTTGAATTGACGTCCATGTTTGACCAGGTCGTTGGCTCAGATTTCTCCGCCCGTTTTCTTATTCCTGCCTATGCCGTCAGTGAGCGTGGGATCTACGGGTACAGCGTTTTGCTAACATCCACATCGGAACGTGAAAAGAGAACAATTACGTCATCTGGATACCGGTGGAACTCAACCCGCGAACGGGCTGTCTTTTTCCAAGCTGATCCAACTAATTTACATTCCCACATGAAGGACTTTTCACTGGTTCTGTGCTGGAACGCCTTTGATAGGGGGTGTAATCCTGCCGCTATTGTACCACACATGCTTAGCCGTTTGGTGACTGGCGGACTGCTCATTATAGGATTTGAAACTGGTGAGTGTGAGATAGTGACAGGGCAGGTTGAAAGACAGTGTGAAATGTTATTGAAACGGGACACGCTTAGGGAGGCTGAGGTGTTCCAGCTATTGGGAGGTGAGGCTGCTGTTGATCGTATCGGAGGCCCCTTCGAAATCAGTGTTGCGTTTCCAGTATCCGTTTCCGCGGCGAAGTTGAAGAGGGTTCACTTGTGTGTCTACCGGAGGAAGTGACCGTGAGAGAGTTTTATGTTCTCTTTTTGTGGGATGAAGGTATATCAACACATCTTGATTACCTTTAGGGTCTAACATTAATTTTTTTTTTTCATCAGGTACGCCCTCAAATTTCTATCACACCATGGAAAGCAGAGAAAAGAAACAAAAATGTGTATTTCTTTCCATTCCATTTCGGCGTGGATACAGGATGTTGAGTCACCAAGCGGGAGTATAATACACGAAACAATGTCTTTCGTATGTAGTACATCTACTTTTCACACCCTGTAATACGAAGGACAAAGTTTCTAAAAGGAGGATAATCAATGAAGTCCTTGTTTATTAAGTTTACCACATTTCACCCTAACTTTCCGCTTTGAAATTTTAACTATTGTTGGCCTCGTACTCCAGCGGTTAGGTGACACAGACGCACACTAGCTGCTGTCCTTAATCCACATTTTCAACCTTTATTTTTCCAATACAGGGGAGACTTTTTTGCTCTTCAGAGTTGTTTTCCAATGGACTTAGAACCAACGAGATGGTTATGTGACTAGTTATTGGTTATTTAAACTATTGAAGCCAGTATATACATATTCCCCGTTAATGCTGTACTAAAACATTTGGGTATCATCAAAGAAAATTTTTAGAAATCCATCTTTTTAGGATGAATCAACTTTGGCATCGTCACTCGCACTATTCATTTTCGCTGTCACTCTGACATGGTGCTTCACATGCGTCATAGCGCCGTGAATTTATTTTGTGAGGACCCAGGGAACCCACTGGTCTAGCAACATGGATTGGACACTACAATGAATTGATGTAACGTATCCCGCGTGATGCCTTGCCTAATCTTTTTCTTCGTAGCAAATCCACATTTTCGAACCGCACACTTAATGATTTGTCCACTTGTAGAGCCCCATGGTAAAAGCAGAATCAACGTTGATTGGGCTATCGTTAACTTATATTCATGCTCGAGAGAGGGGTACAATCGCTCGTGCTGGATATCTACTACCGCCACGGAGTGCCATAGAAGAAAAGGGAAACGAAGAGACTGCTCGTTTTACCACGCCTGCGGTGGAAGGGCTTGGCAAACGACGTTTTTTTTGTGTGCTTAAAGGTTGCTGTTCATCAATGGGCAGTGGTTATTTTACAGCGCAACTGTAAGGGACCATTTGCAGGGATATCAGGCAAAAAACGGGTGCGGAAAATAATGCAGATGATTATACCACCCTTTCTGTTGCTGTGACAGGTTCGGCTGTTCCATGATTTGTGGAAATTTGGGTCGAAGGCAAGCTCTTCCAGTATGTTTTCCCATATTTAGGGGCTCTTTGGTCCGGGAGAAACGTCATATCCAGGTGCTTTTTCTGACAGTTAGATTTTTTTTTTTAAAATCGATGTTGTTGATGATGCAGAGAGTACGTTTTTCATATATATATATATTAAGGAGCAAAGTGTTGGGATTGGCATCTATGAGCACAGGATGATTTTCAGCTGATGCGGTGTACAGAGGACGGTGGAGGGTATTACTATCCTTTGAGTAAGAGTGGTGTTTTCCTTCCGTGTACGTCTTGTTAAATTTCAATCACAGCGTTCACCTCTTACCGTCCCCCCACACGCATCTGCACAGAGTCAAACTGGTACATGCATCATGTTTCGTCTGTCGTTTTGGTCTTTTTGTGTAGCCGTATTGTTTTTTTCCTCGATCTAGCTGTTCAACCTCTTTCTCATCTCTTCTTGCTAATCAATACAGTGATGTGGCGCATATTTTGTTGTAGCAGAACGAGGGTTACACGAGTTAACTTTGGTCATTACTGTGGTTGCTCACTGTACTGGCAAGGCGCTGCTGGAAGCCACTCTAGGGCTGATGGAGGTGGCGCTTCGGATGTACTGCCTCCCAAGCCGGCCTCTTACATACCCCCAGAGGAACGCCCACCGGATGATGCATCGCTAAGGTTTCTTCGAAAAGGCATCCGGAAGGGGCAAACGCCCCCAGGTGTCCATCAAGACGTGGTGTATGAGGTGAACCTGGAACAGGGGCAGATGCTTGCACCAGAGCTGCCCAGCCTCCCCGATCCGCCACGCAACTACATGAACGAGCGGGCAGCAGCGCTGTCTTCATCGAGTGTACATGCAGGAGAATCGCTTCTGCCCACAGGTGCTGGGATAGGGGCAACTCGCCTTGCTGTTGCTGCGAACTCTGCGCCTGAATCTAAAACTTTTAGAGCCGTTAGCTCTTTCCCGTTTTCCCAGCCTAGTCGGAGGGATGCGTCAATTTTTGAGTTTAGGGACCCCTTCGATGAAGGTCCCAAGGGATCTGGACCAATGAAATATGAAAGAGCCAGTGAGGTGGCTGGAAAGACGGGCACTACTAGCGGTGATAATTCCACCGAGGACGAAATACCTTTTCTGCAGCGCATGCATCTGGATCTCCGGCGCCTCGAGTACTACCAGGGGACCGCGCAGTATCCCGACATGTTGAAGGAGTTTCGATCTAAATATTTCCCGGAGGGTAAAACGGAGGATGGCGGTGATTCAGGCAGCACGCCGAGCCGACCTCTGTATACAGCAGAAGAGTTAGAGCGCGGGCTTGAGGCACAGCCGATTGATTTTCTTCGTGCTAGTGACAAACTGAAAATGGAGCTTACCAGTGGCCCCAGAGCCTACGATCCGGTGGTTATTATGCAGCAGTTCGGTGTGATGCGGTTTAAGGGTTATGCCTTCCCTCCCACACTTGAATTGGGAAAGCTACGAGATCGTGAAGGGAATGTTCTAGATCCGGGCAAGAGTGCCGAGGGACTCCTGAGTAACATGAGCCGGGGTGTTTCAGCCACAACAGCGTTACATTTGAGGGAATACAAAGATAAACCCGTTCTTAGCCGAGTATTGGGTTTAGACGACCTACAACGTCGGCAAGTAAAGGCAGTGCTTAGTGATTTCGATTACAGTGATCATCATACAACATACCATGTTATGATGTCATATCCGTACACCGACTGGTTGCACGTATTTTATATGGTTTCCATTGGACTGATGTTGTATGAGCTCCAGATTTGTTATAATGCGTATGATTTCTACGATGAGTACCTGGGGCTGGATCTACGCCAAGTGCCCGAGCTCAAGAAGCCGTTCCTTGTGGTGGTGACGGTTTCGGTAATGGTGATGGTGATGTTCCATCCGCTTCTTTTAGCCAGCATCGCAACAACACGCCTCTATCGCATTGCGATGAAGCGTCCAGTTGGACCCCCCTGAGGCCTCATATGTGTGTCTAACGAACGATGTTCCGCCTTTTTTTTGGGGGGGACACGAGTAAACATAGTGTTGTTCTTAACTACTTCTGTATTTTGGTAGCGTCTTACTCAAGCCTTTGCAGTACCACGGTCTGTGGTTTTACCTATCCTCTTGCCGTTGTCATTGTTTACCACTGCTACAGGGAACTGGACGATACTGCTTAGTATACTTTAGGTACTATCATACAGTCGCAGTCAAGGACGCAGTTATCACTTCAATAATTCACAAAGTCGGGTAAGATTTGGAAGTAGGACTAGCGAGGCACAGGGTGCGCCACCACTCCGATTAGCCTCCTAGGCGATCCCATTGGTGCGTACGTGTGAATTAGCCTATAATTTCTTTTTCTTTCTGCCCGAGAGCCCCATTGTGCGGTATAACAGTGGGAAGGACACATAGAAGTAATTTTCATAGAAGGGACATTACATTAGACTCATAATCTTTCACCTATGTCCATGCAACGCGACCTGCTGAAAATAAGGCGGCAAGCTTCGAACCTTGCGCCATCGTCACCTCCCTCGTCACGATCGAGCCCTCAACCGATCAATAATTCCTCTTGGAAGGGTAATCGGGGAAGAGCAGTCAATGAAGCTGTTCACGTCGCTGTACGAGTGCGGCCGTTGTTTTCCAGTGAGGAAAAGCAGAGTGTTATTGTTTCGATGGACCCTTCAGAGAAGAAAATAATAGTGCGAAACAGGGACAATGAGCAGCAGGTATTTCCATTTGAAATGCCTGTGTGGTCTTGCGGTGGCAAGGCACTGGATGGCTCCTTGCCGGTAACCCAAGCCTCGCTGTACAAAATGGTTGGGCAACCCCTTCTGAACCACGCATTTGAAGGGTTCAACAGCACACTGATGGTGTATGGCACAACGGGAAGCGGGAAAACATACACGATGATGGGTAACATAGACGCTGATTTTGTAGATGAAGACGATGATGTACTGAACGATAGTGACGAAGGTATTGTACCACGACTCTGTCGTGAAATGTTTCAAAAAATTAAGGAGCGCTCGTACGAACTACCAGAGGGAGGAACACTCACCTGGGATGTTCATGCTTCGTATGTGGAGGTTTACTGCGAGAAGACTAGCGATTTATTGAATCACGGTGCGCCCGTCACTATTCGAGAGGTGACGCATGACGGCGAGGCCCACTTTGCATTAGGTGGAGCGCGTCGCGTCAATGTACACAATTCAGGGGATATACTGCACCTTTTAAAGGTTGGAAACAGGTATCGCAAAACAGCTTCGACTTCTATGAACGAACGCAGCAGTCGCAGTCATGCTATTTTTGTTGTGGAGCTTACCGAGATGTTAGTGGTGGAGGGGCCAGGCGGGGACTGTGTAGGGGCCCCGGGGAAACTGTTAACGATCCGTCTTGTCGACTTGGCAGGCAGTGAGCGCGTCGGGGAGGCAGGTATGTCGGGACAGTTGTTCAAGGAGGGCGTTGATATCAACTGCAGCTTGTTCACGCTTGGTCTTGTAATTGAGTCCCTGTCGGATCCTAGTAGACGCCAGATGCGGCCACCGTACCGCGACAGCACGCTAACCAAGATATTGAAAGATGCCTTTGGAGGGAACAGCAAAACCACCATGATTTGTACCATCGCTCCGACAGAAGCTCAACGCAGTCATACAATTCAGACGCTGCAATATGGGCTGAAGGCACGCCGTATCGTGAACAAACCATGTCTAAAAGAGAGTCCATCAACAAAGGAGCTCCGTAAAGTGAGCGAGGAGATGCTAAGCCGGCATCGTTCCTCTAGGGAACGGAGGCCCCGCAGTTCCGAGTCGGATCTTCCGTGCGATATGGTTGGGCGATTTGAGAGCAGGCGTCGTCAAGGAAAGGGTTGCACAAATCAGCGGGAATATTCATCGGACGGGAAAGAGACGACCCTGGATGAATGCAGTTATGCATCGGATGAGCAACTGGGGAAATATAAAAAAAGAATGGAAGAGCTGGAGGAGGAGGTTGAGCGCGCCAAGGCGCGATACAGGGAGCAGAAGAGGTACTTAGAGGGTGTACGGAAAGAGGCAGCTGAAGAGGCTGAGGCACGTTGTAAAGATTTAGAAGCACAGTTCAATGAGGTGGAGTACCACTTGAGACGCAAGGGGCAGGAAGCCCAGAAGAAACATCGCGAGGCGGAAACCCGTCTGAAGGAGCTGGAAAATAGCTCAGAAAAGCGTATTGCCTCTCTTCTTCGTACGCAAGAGGAGCTTAAGAGGAGGTTACATGGAGAAGAGTCCGCTAGCAGCCGCCGAGAGAGGGAGTTAGTGGAATGTCAGAAGCGCGCCGCAGAGGAGCTTCTCCAGCTAAGGGAGCAGATGGCTCAACAGGAAAAGGAGTGGGTTCAACGACACAAGGATTTGGAAAACGGAATCTGCACACGGGAGGGGGAGTTGAGGGATATGTTGCGCAGCACAGTAGAAAAGATGCGTGCCGCTGAAGAGACCGCAGCGCGCCGTGAAGGTGAGCTACATCGCAAATGGCTAGACGCCCAGCAAAGGACACGTGAGCTCCATGATAAGTTGGCTGAGGTGGAGGCGGATAGGATGCTGCAAGTGAGTAAAGACCGCCAGGAGTATCAGAAACGTGAGATAGAGCTTACCGGGAAGCTGGAGGCCGCCACGATGAGTCAGAAGAAGCTTGAGCACGAGGCGCTGTTACTAAGAAAGGAGTTGGATGAACACAAGCGCGATCAGAAAAATTTGCCTGAGACTAACAGTGGGGGACGCGATGTGGACCCACATCTTGAGATGATTAGAGAGGACCTGAAGAAGCGCGAGGAACGAGTGCAGCAGCGAGAGGAAGAGGCTCTGTTACTACTTGATGAAGCCATGAAGAAGCAGGATGAGCTGAATCGACTCCATATTGAGAAAATGACCAAAACGGACACCATGGAGAAAGAGGTCAGCAGCGCCCTATGTGAAAGGGAAATCCGCCTGCAACGACGCGAGGAGGAGGTTAACCAAATGCGGCGGGAACTTGAAATGCGGTCCTCTGAGTTGAACATGGAGGCAAGGTGCAGAGAAGTGGAGCTTCAGGTAAAGGAATATGGAGCAAAAGAGATCTCTTCCCGTGAGCATCGCACAGCACAGCTTATACAGGAGGAACTTGAGAGGACGCTAGAGCGTGCCCAGTCTGACATGAAACGGCGTGAAGAAAAATTCATTCGGCTGGAAGAGGATATGAGAGAGTGCCGGCGGCGAATGGAGTTGCTGATCAATGAGAGGGAACAGGCAAGCCAACAACGTCCTGTCCCACCTGTTGTGCCAGGCCACAGGTTGATGATGATACAACACGAGCAACTTCCGCAGTGGCAAAACTGCGGTGTGGAAGCTTCAGCTTCTGGTGAGGGAAGCAGTGCGGTGATGCGTGTGGGGAATGGCGCATTCTGTAATTGTCAGCGCCCGCCACACATGCAACCTGTAACATCGTTAGGTGAGTTGTCTAGCGTAAAGAACGAGCTAGTGGAAACCGCACCGGCGGTGAGTTATTCGTTAACGTCGCCGATCGGTCAATTGAACAATTTTCGACTGTTTGATATGCTGTTCTCCATGGAGACGAGGTGCCGGTGCCTTATTGAGGATTCATGCAATTACGAATACAAGCTTCTGGTGAAATTGGAAACTGCGACGCCCTTGTCTTCGGTATGCGGAAGTTTTTCGACAGGTGGGGTTGGTGGGCTAAACGCGGAAACCGTTGGCAAGCCTCCTTATTTTCCCTCCCGGGAACGTTTATGCGATGAGTCCTCCCACAAAGTTTCAGCTTGTGCTGTTCCTCCCTGTAGCGTTCCCTTCAATCCTGTCGCTACATCCCTTGAGGTAGAGTGGCTGGTGAAGAACCTACACGAAGAGCAGGAACGACTGGCACAGCGTACAGCGCAGTTTGACCAAACGGCACAGCAGCGTGAAGCAGTGCTCCGCCGCAAGGAAGATGAGGTTGATGATCACTTGCTTAAGTTGGAGGCGATAAACCGAGAAAAGGTGGCAGTACATCGTTTAAAGGAGGAGTGTGCGGCTGCACTTGCCCGGCTGCACGATGCGAGACATGCCTTTGCTTCCCACGTTGACTGTGTGCAGCAAGCCTTTCTCCATCGTACGGCGGAGCAGGAAAGAGGTTTTATTTTATTGGAAGAGTCTGGTGAGCGTGATAAACTTATTCGCTCGTTTCAGCTTCAGTGCCACGAAATGGCAACAGAAAATGAGACTAAAGCCTCTAAAGCGAGCTGCGAGGAGATACTTCACCAAAAGGAGGAAATGCTTAGGTTGGAGGAGGCCAACCTGAAGAGCCGTATAAATCAACTGAAGCAGCAGGAGGCTGAATGGAGAAAGCGCCGAGCTGCTGAGGATGAAAATATCCGTGCATACCTTCTTGAACTACAGAGCGAAGATATGTTGTACACCCAAGCCATGAAGGCCAGCCAACTGGAGGTGGATAAGGCGAAGCAGTACTGTCAGACGGTGCAGCTACGGGAAGCTGAGATGCAGAGGCTGGCTCATCGTCTAAGGGATGAGGCTGAACAGCGTGAGCGTGACCTTCACGAGAGGGAGAAGATGTTGCTTCAGAAGCACGCCGATGCAGAGAGGGCTCTCGAGGAGCGTGCAGCTGAATTGGAGCGACAACGTCGTGACCTATCGTCTTCTACGGAGCTCCGCGAGCGGTTTATCATATCTCAGGAGGCTGAACTGAAAGAAAGGCTTACCAGAGTTAAAAAATTGGAATCAAATACTTTGTCACCTGACGTGGTGCAACCATCGCCCCCGCAATGTCAGCAGCCCCAGCCACCTCCACTGCCGCATCCAAAACAACATTATGATAAACCACGACAACAGGTGCACCATCAACAGTCACGGGGATCACACCGATACTACTACATTGACATTAAAAAACTTCTAGATATTTGTGGGGATCGACTGAGGTGTGGAAAGGGCCAACATACCAGCGATGAAGATGCATCAAATGAACTCACTGATAGCCTTATTGGTGTGATAGAGTCTCTGAAACAGCAGCTGCAGGTTTGGATGCAAAAATATCACGTACTTAAATCAGAAGAGAAGTTGGAATGCGAGCGCTGCCGCTGGCAAAATAACCGTGATGCCACAGTTTGCCGGTGTTGTGGGAACACTCAGCTGGTGTGATCTAGTACTGCGGCACAGGGGCTTGCAGACATATGCAGGTCTTTTAATGTGTGGATCTCTACATTTAGGGGGCTTTGTGCGCCCCTTGGTGTGGCACGAATTCTGTCCAACTCTGGGTGTATGCGTGTTACTAGGTGTGGGCTGTGCAACCTGCTCATCTTTCACGTCGGGCAAGAGCTTGTGTATGTGTATGCCATTTTTATTTTTGCACATTATTGTGGCGAGATGTGCGATTCATGAACGTGATAGATGGATGCGGGTCGCCTGGAGCACCGTTGACTGTGAGAAATGGGTCAAAGCTAGCTATGATTCTTACAAGGGGTGGTTGCGGGCGTCGTTCACTAAGGGCTGACACTGTTACAGTGATCAGGGAAGGCTCTGAGCAGGACGTACGGGATGATAATATTTTCCTTTTGTTTTCTTGTTTTTTTTTATCATCATTATACCCCCTCTCTTTAAATACCGTCATAATAATATTTTTATCGCGTTCCTCTACCCGCAAAGGGTTATACTTAAGTGAACTTTCTAATGGTGAATTGTAGGCCATTGATACAAAAAGTGTACCCTTAATTATGAGTAGAGGATGAGTTATCGACATACATTCATACATCTAATTTTATATACAACCTTAGATGATATCTTGGATTTTGGGTGGGCTGTGGAGCGAACGTAACAACTATGAGAGGGTGAGAGATGGGTGGAGGGCCGCGTACTCGCGACGTCGGTTGGCCATGGGGGCACGCTTTTTTCTTTATTTGATCCTCTATTATTATTATTATTGTTGTTGTTGTTTTCTTTGGGCTTTCAGCGTTTCTTTGTTTTCCCCGCGGTGAGTTGCTCTGGTTATTAATTACCCTCATCCGATTATGCCACTACCCCCGTTTTCCTCCCTTTTCTTGTCTAATGTAGTTCTTTGAGATGTAGGGCTTTTGGTAATCTGCCACCTGCTTGGAAAGCTGCTGATTACTGCGTTTGATGTTTCTCACAGGTTAGTGTCACACCAATCACATTTCTATTCATAGCAAAATACATGTGTCGCAATGAGGACAGCAGGGCCCGTTCCTCCTCTGACACATGTATAACATGGAGACTGAAATTTATGGCGTGTTATCATCCTCACTCCCCTCTGGATCCCCGAAATTAACGTGTAGATTTCAGCTGGTATGTTTTTGCTCATGTCCGGTAGCATTCTTTGCATTACGTTGCTTCCCCTTAAAAATCTTCCTTTCCCCATAAAACTATGTAGTAATAGTTCCACTGTAGGGGTCCATCGATATAGGGCAGTGAGGGTGAGCGTGTACTACTTGAGACACCGTTTAACTTTTTTTTTCGCTTCGAACAGAGGTGATGGAAACACCCCATACCACTGCCGTGGATTTTGTCCCTGAACCTCTGCAAGGCGTTACAGATGCTGTAGTGTTAGGTGACTCCGCTGCAGCAGAGGTTGTGCTGCCGCGCACAAGTCGGCGTATTGACTTCGTTGACGATGGGAAACTTTTTGAGGGTCATTTTACAGTTCACGCAATGAGTATTAAGTCCATTATCCAGCTCCTAGTAGACCAACAGGCAGAACAGCGGATCATCATCAACGATCTTCAGGACCAAGTGAGCACTTTACGTCAACAAGCTACAAAGATGCGTAAGTTTCCAGGCTCTCATCCTGCTCTTCCTGTTGAACCGGTGGTTACATCCGCCTCAAAGGAGTTGAGCTCTCTTGAACATCGCTTGAAAATATTAGAAGGTTTTCGATCACTATGGGGTGTGAGGGGTGAGGATGTAGAGGCTCTAATAAGCGCACATGGAGATCCCATCGTACCGCCAGAAGAATTCACCACATTTATTATGAACCTGCAGCCATTTCGTCTGGTACGCGGTGAAACTCGTAGCCTCATTTCTAGCCAGGTGGAGCGCTATAAAACACCTCAACACAAAGGAGCTGGGGAGGGGGGAGAAAGAAGGCAGGCTCCTCGTGCTTCACGTCGAGGTGACACCCAAGTCACGGGCAGTGATGAACCCAAACATAGATTGAGAGGTGATCGTTCCCATCGTGACGGATTACGTGGAGCTCGCCCACCTCGAGACCACCATGGCGACGGAGACGAAGGACAGGCACCACTCAGAGATAACACACACACCGTTCGTGACAGTTCCAACAGTGTTCGTGATGGCTCACAGAGAAGCCGTCGTTCCCGTGATAACCAGGAAAGAGACGATGATAACCAGCCTGCACGTGAGGATCACGGTCGTTCCAATTTGCGCAATACTGCTTCGCCCGGTGAAGAGCTACGAGGGGGTCAGCGTCCCCGTGACCGGGTTACTCGAGATGATGAGCCTCAGTCTGCGAGGGAGCGGAGTCGTCAGGCTACATGCAATGATCCAAATGGTTCCCCAGAGAAGCAGCGCTTCGATGATTTGAACAGCATTCAAGATTCAATATGCCGCGACATTGACGAAAATAAAGATGCTATTTTCGATTTAACAAAGCGGCTGGGAATATTGGAACGAAGGTTTCGCGACGCTCCCGCCTCACGTAGGGGACAGGGACCTTCGCAGGAAACGGCCAATGAATTAGCACCTTCACCTGCGGAGGGCGATGGCGTAATTGACATACAAGCCCGGGATGATATTGAGGAGCTCACCCGCCATGTTTCAAAGCGACTGAGAGAGATTGAGCGTGCCCTCGCAAAGATTCACAGCGACGGGGCCGGTGGCGCAGCCACTGCATCTGCCGCCGGTGCGTCGGCTACTTCTGCTGCTTCTGGTCTCAATGTCCGGAGGAGGAGTGATGCTGCTTTGAAGGGAGCAAGGAGACCCTCAGCCCCGTCCAGTAAGGGGCCCACTGAGACTGGTGGAAAAAATGCTGTTCCTGCCATCGATGACGAAGAAAAGGAGAGGACTCCGCCAATAGCGACGGAGGGTGCTGCTGCTCACACTCTGGCTGTGGACGAGGTCGCCCGTGGTGATGCTGCCGCCGCGTTGGATCAAGTAGAGCGGCTGGAAAAGTTTGTCACTAGGAAGATCAAAGAGCTTGCAACGGCATTAAACAAAGGATCTCCAGGTTCGGCAGCAGCGCCCAGTACACAGAGTCGTTCCCACAGTTCTCCGCAAACTTCATTGCGGCACACAATGGACAACCAAACATTCAGCACTGCTGATCGGCCGGAGCCCGATCGACCAGAGCGGTCAGATCGACCGATCTCGACAAAGGAGGTGGTGGATTACACCGCTCGGGAGGACTCTGCTCGTTTGTCTGATCTTGTGCATGAACTTGAAGACGATTGGGGTAAGCGCTGGGCTTCATTGGAGGAACGACTCCGTATTATTGGACGCGCTGCCGTAAATAAGGGAGCGCTTAATCCAACCGTCACTGGTGTAATCGATCGAAGGGCTAGGGAGGATGCTACCGTATCGCTGATGCGAGTACAGCAATTGGAACGGGAGTTTGCTAATTTCCGCAGAGTCCTTCCGAGGCAGCGTGGTACCCCGTCGGAGGGTGGGTTGTGTGATTATCGGCAGTGCTATAGTAATAGCAGCCTGAAGTGGCCAACTAGCACGCAGGGCACGAAGGAGCAAAGTGAAAATGGACATGTTCACTCTGCGGTTGTGCAGGACGACATAGAATGTCAATCACGCATACGTTTGTTGGAAAGGGAGGTAGAGTCGCGAATGGAGGATGTCAATCGTGCACTGATTTCACTACGAACAGCACAAGGCAATGAGGATTTGCCCAATCTGAACTTGTTGAGCAATGTCGCTGGTACAAATGAAATATCACCCCCGGCGTTGATCCCGGGTCAAGTGGTCATCAGTTCCAAGAATACTGATGGGCAACAGCCTCAAGAATTTCGGCCCCCATCTAGCACGAAATCACATGCAGCCAAATTGGTAATGCTATCACATCACCCTAGCCAACAGTTCTGTGAGGATGCTTCAACACGTGATCAAGGTAATCCCATTGTTCTTCGTCCGCTACAATTACATACGGCTGGCGTGCCGCTAGTTAGTCGTGAGGCACACTTCAATCAAGCCATCAGCTCCTCCCCTGATGCAGCATTAGCTACTGCTGATCGTAATTGCGGCCAGCAGATCTCAGCGAGGACAAAGGACCACGGCAGCGATACAACACCGTGTATGTCTGTTGGAGAAGGCCATGCAGCTGTGGTACCACTGCCCTCATTGAGTCCTCTCGGATGTCTCTCACTTGCTTCCGCCGCTGCTTATAAGCAAGACAACAGCCCTCAGATCGGGGAATTAAGCTGCGTGTCTGCGAGGGCTCAGAAGGGAGACTTTGGGAGGATGAGAACGCAAAACAGTTTAGCGCGGGACATCAGCCCCGCAGTAAAGGGCAAGGCAGCATTAGGTTTCCCTACAGAGCCTGGTGTGTTGGGGCACAGAACCCCTTGCGTTGTTAACAATTGCGCGTGGTGTGCTGCGGAGAGCGTGAAGACATCGATAAAGACAGTACGCTAGCTAGATGTACCGATGATTATGTAAATTTATATCTATCTATCTATCTATATATATATATATATTGTTCACCTTTGCACGTCCATACGTCTCTCGTAGAGACGTGTTTGGGTACAACACACTTGCAGAAGGTGTGTCATATGGGTCAATAGAAGTTGAGACCGTTCGTGCGCTAAAACAATTTACTCAATGTGTAATTTTTAGATCCTGAGCTGTACCCAAGTACTGCCCGAGGTTCAGGCAAGGGAAGGAATAGGAAGACGTCTATTCAAAGTCTAAAACGTGTCCCTTTATTTTCAAAAGAAGGGAGAATATATATATATATATATATATATATATATCGAAGGTAAGGGAGGATATGCGAAGGAGTGTTGTGAGAGGGTGCAGTGAAAGAATATGAAAGGCAAAGCCCTGGCGTTGCATTGCTCGGGCTTCAATCCCTTTCTTATCTTGTTTTGTTTGCTTCTGGTTATACGCCTTACCATCACTGTGCTACTGTGGTGCACTGGGTTTTCCTTGGGATGTGCATATTGTTCTAATTCGCTGTGAATGCCCGTCAATGAGTTTCATTGTTTTTTTTTTTTACTTGTCGATGATTCCTCACCCTAACTCTAATTATCCTTTCCGTATCTTTTTACGTTACCAACGGCCACCGCATTGGAGCAAGTGACCAGCAGCCAGTCAAAAGGTATCAAACAAAGCAACCCGAATAATCAAGAAGACCAAAAATAAAGGACAAAAGTAAGCCAACAGTGAACAATAATGACACTGATGGATGTTGATGCTACATCCATACCTGATATGATCGAGGCGCAGCTGACTCTCAGCTATAGTCGGCTTTCTCATCTAATACGTCTTATTATTGAGCAAGGCAATGGACATGATATGGATATTGACAAGATTATGAATCGTCTTGATTGCCTGACAAAGGAAAACGCTGAGCTTCGTGGCCGTGTGGATGCTCTCACGGAGGCTGTGGCCCATAGTACCGGAGTTAGTGAGGAAATGAAAGGAGTTCGAGAGGAGGTGTCCAAGGTGGCGGCGGTTTCTGCGGAAAATACCGACAAACTTGCAGCTTTGGAGCGTGAGAACGAGGAACGCTTTTCCAAACTGGAGGCGAGGTTGGATGAAGCATCCGAGACATATGAAACCGAAATGCGCAAAGTGAATGACTACATCTCTGTGATCCAGGAGCTCAGCAACAGCCTTAAGAAGGATGTTGATTTGTTGAATGGGTTTGCAGCTCTCTGGGACGGTCAGGCGGAGCGAATCCGGGCACTTACAACCCGTGATTCTGAGGGCCAGTTGCAGCGAACGCCGTACGAGAGGGCGAAATACCTCCATTCTCTCCCCCCATTCACAAAGCTTTTTGAAGAACTGGATGTGCTGCGTGAGCTACAACGTCATCAAGCTACGGACTCACTTGCCGCAAAGAATGTCGTAGGCATGCTGCGACGGTCAAGCATTGCTGACGCCTCTACGGGATCTAAGCATCCACCATCATCCACATCTTCAACCGGCCATTTTGTTGAGAAGGAGGCGTTGGAAAAACTGGAGAGTTCTGTCGCTAAGCTGGGAGAGCGCATGCAGGCCTTGGAGAGGGATCGGCTTGCGGCATCCCGTGGGCAAGCTTCCCGCAATGGTGAAGGTAAGTCCTCAGGGAAGGATTCACCATGTTGTGCTCCTCACGCGTCTGCCCTGAAAGATATTGAGGAACGTTTGAGGTTCTTTGAGGTTGCTTTTAGGGGTGGAGGGTTCTCGCCAAAGGTGCGGCAGGGGTCGAAAATGTCGGAAAAAGATTTGCCACCAATTGCTGATGGCAACCAGGGCTTGGGATGGTCATCATCCGTTAGGCGAATCCCTCAAGGCGACTTGGCTGAGCGCCCACAGTCCCATATGTTGAGAGATTTCCACGGTGCTGGAAGGCTCGGCGTCAGTGACGGAGGCGAAAGCTCAGCTACTGCAGGCACTATGAAAGTGCCTTCCACACAGCCGCACGGAGGTGGTAACGCGAACCTGTCGAATACCGAGGTTCCTCTTGATGCTACCGTGGATCAAACGGGTGACACAGTGGGTGAGAAGGACCCTTACCGATCGCGCATTGAGAAGCTTGAGCAAATTGCAGCCGGACTTGAGGAGAGGAAGGCCGATCGACAGGAGTTGGTGCAGTTAGAGGAGGTTTTAGAAGATGTGGTAAGACGTACATTGGTGACACCACGAGGTTCTCTGGTTTTACCACATGCGCGTGGTTCTATGCAGTCGCGCACAGAGGATGATAACTGGGCGGGTAGGTCTGGACGTAGAGCAGCTACTAGCACACCAAGGCGCTCGGTATATGTTGTTGGTCAGGGAACTTATTTGAACGATGCAACGGGTACAAAAACTACAGCCACGGTCGCCAACCCCAGGGAGCTGTAGGAGCGTGGGTCTGTACGGCAGGAGGAGTTTAGTAGCCTCACTTGTTATTTCCACGTAGGACAAACTTCGTAATGTAGATGGATTTTTCTCAGTGAATTTCAATTACTTTACCTCTCAGAGGAATAAAATCACTTGAAAGTAATACTGTGACGGGAGAATAGCGGGAGTGTTTCATGTCACAACCTTCATTTCGCGTTCCCGCGCATGCGCTATAGGAAGCTTTGGTCATGTGCCAGGGGCGTAAACAAAATACAGAAGGCAGCGATAATGTATTTGCGACTCTGCCTGTCCGGTCGCAGATGTGTGAATGTTTTTCAATACCATATTTTCCTCTGGTGGTGAGTGCTCTACCAGGCTTCGTTTCCTTGCATGCGAGGACACAGCCGCGCGTGATCCAGACTCACGTGTGGAGAGAACGCCGTCATATCAGCAAGGGCTCATAACACGCGTGGGGAACAGAAACGTGCGCACCCGCACGGTTAGTTACAGTGAGAGGAACAGGAAGGTGCTGGAGGAGGGGAGAACTAATTACTAGGAGGAGACAGGGCCGACTATATCTATTATTATTATTTTAGCTGCAGATATCATCTCTTCCCCTTCGGTCGTTTTCATGCTTTACCGTGGGGATGGTTCACATGAAGGACGGGCAAGGGTTGAAAAGAGAAATAATAGTGAAAAATACAAGGACAAGGGTATAAAATGCTCAGCGAGGGAGTGATGTGCGTTAATTACGCACAGGAATTCAATCCGGATTAGGACCCACTTAATAATGGATTAAATGCACCCAATTACATGTGACGAAGCCGCTGTCCGCTCGTTAGTGTTGATAGTTACTACATTGTGTGTATGTATATGCGTGTTTTAGAGGAAGGGATACGTATATGTTCTTTGTGTTGTGCCGTGATGTTCGTATAGAAACCGCTGGAATTTTGGGACTGCGTCCCCTCAGCATTTTTACCTACCTATTTTCTTGAGTGTGGAGTGTCGGAAGCGGCTGCCGTTAGCAATAGAGGCAACACGTTGAACTTGACTGGAGGGTTGTGGCCCCGCGCCTCTGCCCTCACATGCCCTAACCCTCCCGAGATAAAGGAAGCAGTAGACCACAGGGGCTTCGTGGCGCAACGGCGTGCAAAGTGTCTTTTTTATTTTTCGCACGAAGCTTAACTCTCAGGTGGTTGGTTTCACTTTCCCACTTCACTTTTACTCTCCTTCTTCTCCCTTTCCTACCTTCTACGGCTTCTTCATACAACTTTCATTCCCTATTTTGTGCTTATTATTGCATAGTTGTGTATATGCTGATGTACATAATGCGAAGAGAGGTTTGCGTCTATTGGGGACTGTTTGAAAGGAAAAAATAATACATAGTTTTTCTACTTTCTTTTCCTTTTACCCCATTTTTGGTCCTGCATTGTGGGATTTTTTTTGTGAGAAAAAAGAGATAACATCGCTCGCTTCCTCTACCTTGACGCATACTTTTCATGTATTCACTTTCCGTCCATCTTGCTTATTTTAGTGTCTCTAGGCACTTCCTCAAGCAGTTTCTCGTTGAAGTCCGTTGTTACGGTACTCCGTCGAGTTCTCAGTGGGGAGCAGTGTACTTAAGGTTAACGAGAGAGCATTATATTGCACTCTCGTAGGACGGCGTGGGGATAAACGACATGAAGTCCATGCGCGCAGTGACGCTTAGAGCGTTTGGAGCTGCTGATATGATGCAAATTATGCAGATTCCCGAGCCCACACTGACATACCCGAGTGATGTTCTCATTAAGGTCATGGCGGCTGGGGTGAATAGGGCGGATATATCGCAGCGCCAGGGCCACTACCCCCCTCCCACTGGTGCAGTGAGATTATGGGTCTTGAGGTGTCTGGGGTCGTGCTGAAGACAGGCAGGGATGTAAGCCGCTTCAAGGAAGGAGACCGCGTGATGGCGCTGCTGAGTGGGGGTGGATACGCTCAAGCAGCTGTTGCTCACGAAGGTTCAGTGATGAAAATACCCGATGGATTTTCTTTTGTTGAGGCTGCAGCGATACCCGAAGCATTTCTGACCGCATGGCAGCTACTAAGTGTTCATGGTTCGTTGCGAGAGGGACAATGTGTGTTGATTCACGCTGCCGCAAGCGGTGTTGGTACAGCCGCCATGCAATTAGCAGACAATACTTCAAAGCAAAAGTCATCGGCACCTGCTCTTTGGCTAAGGTAGAATTTTGCAGGAAGTTTGCGAGTATTGTCATTGACAGAACGCCCGACACTTCTGGAAATTGCTTTTCTCAGAAGGTTCGCGAGACAATTGGGGAAAACGCGGTGAATCTCATCGTGGACCCCGTGGTGGGGGGATCGTACCTCAGCGAGGACGCTACGGTGCTGGCACAAGATGGGAAGATTGTTGTTATTGCCTTTATGGGGGGCTCAAAGGTCACCTTAAACACTTCTACATTGCTACGGAAGCGAGGGACCTTAATTTTTTCGAAGCTTCGCGACCAAACGAATCAGTATAAGGCGTCAATGGTTGAGGACTTTGAGAGAGAGATATTTCCATACTTTAAGGAACGCACAATAGCACCTGTTGTACAGCGTACCTTTGCAATGGAGGACGTTGCAGAGGCGCACACTTTCATTGAGAATAACATGACAAATGGGAAAATTGTGCTGACCATGTCTGGCTCTCTGGATGAATGAAGAGATAAATGAAAGTTCTCTTATGTGTACCTCAACACGCTAAACGTTTTCTCACCACTTCAAACTCTCTACTAGTATGCGGGTTGCGCTTAGTGTCGATTATGTATATGTATATATTACGACGGAGTGTGGCAGCGCTGCGCACACTGCTTGTGCGCTTTCTAGCCATTACGTGGGTGATGGCGGGCGTACCCCCTCAGCCTCCCACAAAATTAGCTCTATTTGTGCTGTACATGTCATTTTTCATTCGGGTTTTCTGGAAGGTACGCAGCCACAGAGGCGCATTTCCACCCACTTTGTACCTATTTCAGCACCTTATTGGGTTTCTGTCTTCCGGTTGCGGTGCTCTATCGAGTAGGTTATGGACCGACTTATTTTTTTTGTTTTCCTGACCATTTGGAGATGGGAAGTGTTTGATTGTTCATTAATTTCACTTAGTAACCGTTGTTCTCTAGGTCTGTCGCATGTGCACTACCATTGCTGTACGTGATGGGTGTGAATGGTGCATGTAAAGGCGTTCGTAATGCGCATATTTCGTGTGTATGTCCCTTTTAGCTGTTTCTACATCCCTTCCCTAGTTATTACCATTATTACTTTGTTCACATTTCTGTTGTTTCTCAATTGGTTTAATCGTCGCCACGATTGCGCTGAAGTACGTGTGATGATAGAACTTTAGCGCGGCGTAAGAAAAAGAAAAAAATGTTCGGACGGATCCGCTGTTTACTCCGTGGCGCAACATTGAGAGAGCTGAAGTCTCACTTGTCGCGCCTAATGGTAATTCGTCAGGCCAGTGAGGGTGTGAATGACCGACACCGGGCGAAATTACGAGAACATAGGCAACGACAGCGGCGGGTGGGGGCTACTAGGTCGTCTTCCTTTTCGTCCTCTTTCCCGAATGTTTGTGGTGGACATTCTACGGATCATTTGGATATACTCCCGCGAAATACCCTGCTTGAGAGTGCAATTGCGTTGACGATAAGCGAAAATCGTGATGCAAGGACGGAACTTGAGTTCATGCGACACTTCCTAACGGGGACGTTTCTCTCCCTTGCGTCACCTGTGGGGCCGTGGGACCCATACGACATCAAACCCCAGGTGTTTGCGTTGGACAATTACATTGCACTTCCGGTGTTCACGTCTCTGGAGTATTTGCGTCTGTTTTGTAGACGATTTCGCTTCACAACCCGCGATCCAAGTGGCGTCCTATGGGCTGATGGACCTAGTGATGCAGCGCGGGAGGAGCAGAGCTGTGACGACCGTGATAGACTACCGTTTCCTGATGTAACCACGAGTGAATGGTGGCCTCGTCACGTGCAGCACTACTTGCAGGTAACAGGGTCCCAAACCGCAGCGGAGCATGTGGACCGGCAAGAGGTACAAGTGAGGAAAGATGTTGACAGTAATTGCGCTCCGGACCGCAAGGGAGAAAGTGGATATTCGATGGAGGCGGAGGATCTCTTCGAGCCCGTTGAATCTGACTTGCTGGGGGAATACAAGCAGGGACAATCCGTGGGAAATTCCCTTAAGAAGAGAAACAGGAAGCGATTCAGGGGACACACCCGCTGCAAGAGGCGTCAGATGAGGAAAAAAATAACATCTGAGGGTGAGCAAACAATGACAGGGGACTGGGGTGCCGACGAGAGAGAGGCTCATGCAGCCTTTTGGGCCAAAGTAAGGAATACAAAACCATTTCAGATCAAACAGGCAACTCCCCTCCCCGTATTCGGCCCCCCACTTTATCCCTTCTTCGTCGGCTACTTCGCTGATGTGGAGACACTTCTTCACAATGCCTCCATCGTCCCTGAAAAAGTAGACATTGTCCTCAATCCGTGTTCTCCGATTGAATTTGTTCTTGCCCGTGAGGCCACGGACCGCGTATTGCAAAAGGATCAACTCCTGCTGCTGGCGTACCACCGTGTGGAGCGGGAGTTACGCAGTGAGCTACACCGCTTCTTGAGACTTTACGCACCCGAGGTTTCGTGGGCCCGGAGTGCGTGCGTTCCCTCTCCGACCCCAGGGTGTGTGAGCGGGATAAGGTACGAGGTGGTCGTACTACTGCAGAGTGAGGACTTCCAAAAAACTTTGGCATCTCTTCGTGCCGCAAAGGAGCGATGCTTGGTCATGGGCCATGCCGATTTGGATATAATTCCTTGGAGTGCTGCTGCTTTGCACGTTCGAGAGGCATCCGAGGTGTTTTATGAACGGGCGTCGTGCTCAGCTGACGGCCAGTACGGTAAGCAGGGCTTTCTTGGGGTCTTTGAACGACGTGGATCCGCGCAAACAATCAACGTTTCCCGCCCAGCTGACAGCTTTTACCACGATCCGAGTGCCACCTATACGGAAAGTCACGCGGTATTCACAGAGGAACTGAAGCTGAAGAAGCGCACCATCTAGTGATGTGCTTATTTATTAATGATTGATGACATGATGCTCGTGTGCTTCTGGTGCTAAGATAACCCCAGAACAACCTGACCCTCAAGGCACTCTTGGGCTTTCACGAGGTTTACATCGTCGCACTACCACCATGTTGCCCCACGGAATACAATGTGTTTTTCCTATTCTGTCCTTTACCATCCCCTGTGCAGGATGATCTCCCTTTCTATATTTTACGTATGCTTGAGTATTCTCTTTGTTATTGATTCTATCTCTATATATAATTTCTTATGCCGCGTTAGGTTATCAAATCTAGAAGTCGTTGTGAGCCTTCATTTAGGTGAAAGTAGAGAGTAAAGGACGAGGGCAAGAGGCGAGTAGGATAGACAAAGCCGAGGCGGCGATCCCGTCAGCGTATATATTTGAACTACCCGCCCCTGTCCAGGTTGGACGAAGTTGGTGAAGGCTAAGAAGTGAATATACTCAGGAAATTGCACTGCGTAACCAATAAAATAAGGTGGGATGTCTTCTAATGAGGAGTTGCCACCTCCTGGGCCCCGCATGAGCCGCGAGGAAGTTGAGGAGCTCGTGCGTAGGCTCTACGACCAGCAGATGGAGCGGGCCGCAAAGCGTGAGGAGGAACGTCAGCGGCAGCTTGCCAAATCTTACTGTTCCCAGCGACGCATACGAAGGGATGAGGAAGAGAAACTCGTGCGTCGTATCTACGATGTTCAGCGCGAACGTTTCCAACAGGGTAGAGAGGAGCGGGAGCGTCGTCTGCTGTTAGAACTGCATAGTAACGACAAGAAACTCCCCGAATCAGAGATCCAGGACCAGGTGGATCGTATATACAATCAGGAGATATCCAAAAGCAAGGCGCGCCGCGAGGAGCTGGTCAAGCGGTATCTTCCTGAGGCGGCATCGAAAACAATAGGCAAGAAACAACTCAAGGAGAGCGTTGAGCGACTTTTCCATGTCGACTACGCGAAGCGGGACGAAGAACTCTTTAAGAAACATGTATATCCATATGACCCCCCAACATCAAAGATTTCACCGGCGGATGTCCAAGCGATGGCGAACCGCTTGTCCACGAAGGGCTCGTAATTGGCGTGCGGTGGGGATTTATATCCCTGGCGATGTGAAACGAGAGACGCTTGACGGGGGGGGTTTCAAGCCACATTGACTATACGGCGCTTGTTAAATTGTTTTTCATGTATATGCTAACCTTTGTTTGCTTGTTTGGACATGGCTTTGCCAATTCCCTTTTCATTCCCTCTCCTCGCTTGTTGAGCTGGGAAGCACGCATGGAAGAACTGACCGCAAGTGATTGTGAAAGTGGTGGTGATGGATCGTTCGCTCAGGTACGAAGTGTTTGCCACAACTCAAGCAATGATGCAGCGGCAGGAGAGAGGAAAAAATAGATATGAAAGAAAAGAGAAGCCAACAGTGGAAGGAAAGACGGAACAACGATGTAACACCGAGACAATACGGGCAGCAGGGGGTGATGGTATCTCTATTCATGGAAGCTGCTTTTCCCGCTGTATTTTTCTTTGACACATATGGATAGAACATTCTTCGCAAGTTCTTTTTTCAACCTGTTCCTCCACGTTGTTGCCCTCTTTGACATGAAACAAAAACAAACAAACAAACAAGAACACGAAGGTAATGCATTATAATTTACAACGTGTCAGACGTGAGAAGCTGTTGTGTCTATGTGAGTGCATGTATGCAACTGAATATTCTCTCTTCGCTAACTCCGCTTACGGGAGGTTTATTTCTAGTTTTGTTAACCATTTTATCTTTCCTTGTAGTATGTAAAGGTGAAAAAAATACTTGTTTAGTATGTGTATTGATGTTCACATCTCTTTAACCCTAAAACTGTCATTGGGGTTCGACCTGGTGTTATTACTGAATTTTAGTGTCTTTTTTTTGTTTTTTTGTTGTTGTTTTCTTTTTCTATTTGTCTTGTAATAGTAGGAAGATTAATCAATTAAGTATTGCAGCGCGCTAAGTGTACTGACACCTTCTTCGCCTGGGTGTTTGTACGTAGGAATCTGTTGTGTCCGCGGAAACCGCAGAACAAAAAAGTCGGAGTAGGGCAATTGTCCGTGAAGGGCAAAAGGTGAAGAAAAGCTTTACTAAATGTCAACGAGAAATGATTTGTTGCCCACGTCAGAGACCGGGCATGATCATACCAATACGTACGTTTGTGGCTCCCTGCCACTTCCTGATGAACATAGCTTAGCCAATATTGAGCCAGACAGGTTATCAATGGTTAACACGGCACTACGCGCCATTCCGGGCACCGTACTTTGCACGTTTTTCGCGCCAATCATGAGTGTAAAGCGCAATCTTTTCAACCGACAGCGGCTGACAAAACGGCTTATGTTGGCTAGTCCTGCGAAGGCTGAGAAGCTCTACCAGGATGCTATTCGTATCCTTGCAAAGGCACTTGTGGACACTTCAGCGGAGGTCTTTGACACCCCAACACCCATTGACGAAAAGGAATTGGCCAGCGCGTTACGGGGCAAGTTGGTGCCGCAATGCTATGAGCCTGGCGCAGTTCTGGCTTATCCAGGAGAGTTCCCAGAAGTGATGTTTGTGCATATTGTGCTCTCTGGTAGCGTACAGGTTATCAACTATCAGATGCAGAACCGCAGGATTGGATTCGGGGAGAGCAGCCGTCGTCAGTATTTTGTTTCCAACGACATGATTCGATTGAGTGGAGCTCTGGGACTGCAGCCCGAACTCATCAAACTTGTTAATACAGGTGATGCACCGAGTGACGCTACAAGCGATGTTCTTTCCACGTCAAATGTGTCGGCTACCGTAAACCGTACGCTACAACGGGCGTCACGAATGATGGGTCAGCCAACCCTCCAGGCAACGCGTACGGAGTTAAGTCGTGCACCATATGTTCTCTGTGCGCAAGAAGCGCTTGGGTTTGAGCCTTTCCGGCTTGCAACAGTTACTGCAGAGGCAAATGCACCATCCAAGGGAGGTGATAATTTTATGGAACCTAGAGTAATTCAAACCATGCGTATTCGCGCCAAGGATCTCCACGACGTACTTGTTCAGCTTGCGCTTCATAACTTTGGGAAGCAGCGAGCTTATGCCCCAGTGGAGGCGGAGGGCGTCACGCCTCTTCATTGATGGAGTGCATTTCAGTGGCACGGGTGAAGGCGATATTTCGCCACTACCCGCTCAATGAGATTCTCATGCGCCAGAGTTGGCTTCTACAGGACACGCCCGCCTACACCATTCGGGCACTAGTCACACAGCTAACACCACGTTCTTATTTTCCAGGGGAGGTAATTCTTTGTCCACACTCCACGAATAGACACCTAAGCTTTTTACGTCGTGGCACGATGATTATTGAAGAGCCTCCGGCGGTGGATCCACTTAACCCTGGCGTGTGCCGATGTGGTTCGTCCATCACCGGAGGTAATGTTTTACAGGAAGTTCCTCAAGGGGCGTCATTTGGTGAATTGTCGGTGCTTTTTGGGGAACCAAGACAATTTGTTCTTCGTGCGAAAACACCATGCGACGTATGGTCTCTTTCTCGCCAGAGTTTTGCTGCGACGATTAAGCGAGACGACGCGCTTCGTGGGAGCTTGCTTTCAAAAGCTGCAGCACTCCGCATGCGGTGGCTCGGGGAACAGCGGCTTACATCAGTTCTGGCACAGAAGCTACGAGAATGCTGTGAGCTTTTCCGTACCGCATCGGACAGCTTTATCCGCCTCATACAGGAACGTGTGGAGCCCGTTGTGTATCCACCAGGAATTTTGTTGACATCAACCTCTGCACGCTGCACGGAGATGTTGATCATAACTCACGGTAAAGTTGCGTCTATTGTTGATGGAGTGGCAGAGTATGGTCCGGGGAGCGTCATTGGTGAACCGACCATCGTTTTGCATCGCTGGCCGCTAAGCCTTGTCTCCAAGTCCATGGTGGAGGGTTGGAAGCTCACCCGCCAGCATCTACGCGACGCGCTTGAGCGTATTGAGGTTCTGCGGGAGCACTCCGGTGAGGTTACGGGCCACGCCCAACAGCTTATGCAGAGTATATTTGCTCCCCCTGTTCCACCTTGTGGAGTGGATGCTGTAGGACGGCCTCGGATGCCATTGGTGGGACCGCCACCTTGTGGTAGAACATACTTCGAGTATGCAGAGTGGCTTGCAGGGGAACAATTGAAAGCCCTGTGCTTTAAACACCGGGAGTATGTTAGCTTGTCTGATATTTCTTATACCTCACTGTCAGGGAAGAGGAGGTGCGCCAGGAAGTCAAGGTTTAAGATCCCGGAGGCACTTGATCTCCCGGCGCTTGAAGAACCGCGGGGTTCTTTGGCGATACCGGGACCTTGTACTACATCACCTGCTACAAAAAGTAGGAAAAACAGAGAGCGGAAACGCAAAACACGTTATGCCTCTACTGGGAGCATGTTTCCATTCCATCTGAACCCGATTATTGGGAGACAACTTCTGGCAAACCCGGAGTCAGTCAAACAAACCACACCAGTTCTTGTGGAAACTGATCCATTTATGGCAAAACAGCGGGCGTTGACGTCGGCATTCAAAGAGAAAAACTTCAATGGACCCCTGCCTCATCTCCAACGGATGACGTCACTTTTGGAGAACCGTGATAAGCTAATGAGAGTGGAGGCAAAGCAAAATAAGCTCAATGAGAGCAAGCAGGAGCGAATGAACTTAATTGAGGTGGAAGGGTCCAGTGGCCTTGCGCCTGTTCACGTGTTCCTGCGTGGAAACAACCCGCGAGTGCACATTACAGTGGAGGAGGCTGTGAATGTGGGGTATGTACTTCAGTTTCCTGACACGAAGCGTATCCAGTCATGTGTGTCAAACATCGACTCTGATGTAACACTAGGACTGCCGCAGCACCGCCAACGCCGGCGTGACATGGCTTTTATACCAAATGACCGGCATCACCGCTACTGCTTCCTTTTTGCAGCTTCCCAGCTTGGCGAGAGAAGCACTGAAGAGGTGGTTCTGCGCGAGGCCGCCGTACAGGAAGCAGAGAGTAAAGAGCGTGCGCAGCACCTTACCACGGTTTTAGTAGCGCAGCTCCATGATAAATACGGACAATCAGAGGGGCAGTACGCTCCACAATCAGAGGGGGAAGCTGCACCCCCAAGCGAGTGGAAGGGTGTTTCGATGCCTGTTTCTTCATTGTGCCCCAATGAACTTGGGAGTAGTTCTACGCCTATGGCGAAGGCGCTTGGAGCTGTGCAAAAGGACTCTACAAGTGCTGCATTCTTACAACAACTCCACGAAAGCCCTGATCATGCAATGAGCAAGATACGCTTGAAGTTCCAGGTTGGTGCTGACGCTACCGAAGAGAATGATATACTTAGAAACTGTGCGACTAAGGGAAGTGCAGAGGGCCTATCGATGGGTCATACTTCCACTGAAAATTCTGCACCAAAGGATGGCCTACTTGATCGATTGCGTAATACATCAATTCCAGGGGGGGCTATTAACGAAAGCGAGCTGGCACCACCAAAGCTTGGTACAGATTCCGATGGAAAGCTGAGCAGCAGGTCATCGAGTGAGGGTGATCATATAATGGAGAACTTCTTGAAAAAGGAATCGCCGATGTTTATTGATGGTTACGGTGAACTGAGTGCCACTCAGAAGCGAGCTATTGATGCTACTTCCGGACGCGGATCCAGCGTTTCACCTAATTTGGGTGTAGAAATGGATCAACTGCTATTAGATTCGCCAGCAGCACCCGCTGCAAGCACTGCTACGTGTGCGTGGGCACCTCAAAACTTCATTATGCCAACTGTGAGTGAGGCGATGACTACCATGCGACGCATCCAAAGTGATGTGAACGGCCTTAACGCTGTTGCGGAAGAGCAACGAGCCGAGCGGCTGCAGCGTCGTAACGCTGGTGGTGTGACGGGTGCCCTCGAGGTTCCCAACCTCACCTCACTTGAGTCACAGCGGTTGGTTGATGAATGGACCACCGAGTACCGTAGTCACTCGCGTGACTTGCTCTGCCCAGCCCAGATTCCTCAACAGTTGCTCGCAGAGGCAGGCACCGATTATCTTGCTGAAGAGTTTCGTCAGACAAGACGTCAGTATGTTGCGGCGGTGAGGGACACTCATGACGTTGAAATATGGCGGGGTGAAGTGGACGCACGTGGCCGACGGTACGGAAAGCAGCGCCGGGTTTCCGGCTCTCTTACTGGCAGTAAGAGCCTTCTGGCAATGGTTGGGGCCACCAAATTGGGACTCCCTACCAAGCCGCTGCGGAACCCGACATCAAACTTGAGTGCAGAAGAGTATCAACAGTGGGTTACTGAGCGTGACGCTTTGTTTTCTTCCGCGGGTCACCGTGAGTGACGGTGCGGGTGTTACATGCGCATAAAAACAGGTACCCGTACGAATGGGTGTATTTTTTCTTGTTTTTTTTTGTTTCTCTCCGTACCATCTTACTGTGTGTTTGTGTAATTGACGAGGGCTTGTAGTGGTTCAGACTACATTTTTCCTCTTCGTTCATTCACATTAGTACATTCTTTTGTTTTCCTTTGACTGAAAACACATTAGAATAGAAGTTGTTCCTTTTATCATTCACTAACTCTCTGTACCTTCGTTGCTTTCATCCTTACTTACGTAGAGCATGTTTTTCAACCCTGAGCTGAATATGTATGTATTTTCGTGTAGTAGGATACGGGATGAAATTTATCTCTTCCAGACACATGTATTTGAACATGCGGAGCGCAAATGAGGGATACTGAGGGTATTAACAGTATCCGCCTTATGTATATGGATTAACCGCTTCCGTCTACTTATATCCATTTTTGTCTCTCGTTATTATTGTAAGTATTACTGCTAATCTCTTTGTTCCACTGGGTGTCTACAAGGATCTTTCCTACGTGTTACTCCGCATTGATTTGCTTGTTGGAGTATTTTATCCTCTTCTTTCTTCTACTAAACTTATCTAGTGTTGACCCTTACTCCTCTGTTAAAGTTGTGGCGCAGCGGGGCATTACAGGAAGGAGTGCATCATCCTTCGTTATGGCTTACTTCCGGGATTGGAATTCTTCGTTCCATGGGGATGACTCTGTTGACGAGGAGGAGGACTGTGGATATGGTGAACGGATGAGTACATCCGATCCTCCCTGTCAGGCAAATCCTTATGAACATGGGCACGATGCTGTGCTCTGCTTAATCGACTTCCGGCTGAGTATGTTCCAAACTTCACTTAATTATGATCAGGCTGAGGCGCTCCCAGACGGAAAGGGGAGCTCAGAGGAGCGTGGAACAAGCGTGCCATCACCTGGGAGTATCACAGCCTTTGGGATGGTCGCCCGCACGCTGCAGCAGTTGCGCGATGATAAGGCTACCTGCAACGGTGAAGATATGGTTGCGTTGGTGCTATACAATACTAGAGAAAGCAGCGACTCTACCTTTCCTGGTGTTTACCTTCTTCAGCCGTTTCAATATGCCACTGCTCACAGCTTACAAGAGCTGGAGGAGCTGGCAGCTGCGGCAACGGTACCATCAGCGGCTTACGATGACCTTGAGAGGAGGATTGGCCATTCTGTGGATGATGACTGTCGCCTGGATGACGTGTTTCGGGTCGCCCAGCGCATGTTCGCAGAACTGAATTGTGAGCTAATTAAACATCGACGAATTTTTCTCTTCACAAACGATGCGAATCCCCGCGGCGGTGATTTGGATATGCTGGAGAAGTGCGGAGTAGAGGTTCAGGCTCTCTCTTCGACGGGGATTAGACTTATTTGCTACATCGTGAACACCGCCAACCAGTTACCGCAGGCAGCCCCGCAGCATCCTGGTGAGCTGACCGCGGCTGGTGTTTGTGAGTCACATCAGTGTTGTGACGAGGGTAAATTCTGGCTCAATCTGCAAGGGTCAATTCCAAAAGTGGAAGATATACCCTTTTATAGTAGTATCGATATCGTCCATGTGAGGTACGATGGCAAAGATACATTGGAGGCGCTCTCAACAGCTGTGTGGCGTCGTACACATCCGCAACAATCAAACGATTTTGCGACGCTCACCATTGGTACGAGCAACAAAGGCTCTCTTCCGCCCAAGATTCCCGTGGTGGTGTATCGCCCGCTCGTACAGGCGAAGTTTCGGACAAAAGGTTTGCCTGAGCGATGTGCTGATGAGATGAGTATGCTTCGGCAGCGGGCGCAGGGAATCAGGTTCTCGACATCAACACTTTATCCGACGGGAAGCGACGCCCCTGCTCCAGTGTATGTTAAGGGTAAACAGCAGCGTTTACCGCACGCAGATGTGGATACAAGGAAGCTCCCGAATGTCACTGAGAGGGAGAAGGAGCACATATTTTTTCTTACTACAAGGGGAGCCTCTGTCGGTTTTACCATCATCTGCTGCAAGTCTGCTGAGGATGTTCTGCAACATCAGCAAGTCCTTGGAAAGGCACACTTCCTGTATCCCAACCCGCAGGGTGGTGTAAATGCGTTCCGATTATTTTTTCAAATGACACGGGAACTTGAGCAGGAGCGGAAGGTTGCTATTGCGCAGTATGTCAAAAGGCATGGCGGTGCTCCTCGCCTTGTCGCTCTTGTTCCAACGGGTTTCGACAGTAATTTAGGGAACGAATGTATCCTTCCTATTGTCCAGGGTGTTGGTCTTCATGTGGTACCGATGCCTTTCGCTGACGACATACGCGAACTTCCACCGCTGCCGTGCTTCACGGCAAAAACAGAGCCTAAGGAATCTGACATACATCTTGCCCGTGGGGTACTTTCTTGCCTCCCTACCAGGTACGATGTGTGTGCAGCGCCGGGCCCGGCGGTAGGGATGCAAAGCAAGACCACAGAAGCTGTTGTACATCAAAGGCAGGCGGAAGCACCAAGCATCGCAAGGAAGCAAATTCTTCATTCGCAATTGTCAGATGGTGTTGACTGCGGGTTTGTTGGCACTGAGTGCACAGAACCATTTGATTCGGCGTCACGAAAATTTGTGGCGGCCATGCTTCCCTCCTCGTACAACGCTGCCGAGATATGCTCCAGATCGAAGGGGCAGAAAGCAGATCCAGTGCCGTCACTAAATTCTGGGGATGACGAGGCGGATTCTGCTAGCAGTGGGGATATTGTGCCTATGGTGGAGGCTGCATACAGGCTTGACGCCCTTTCCTTGCTTGCAGTGTCCCAACTAAAACAGTACTTAAGGATTGTTGGTGAAGCCGCCGGTCATGGACCAAAGGATGACGTGATTCAGCGTGTGTCACGTGTACTCCAAAGGAATAATTTAACTGAGAAAAAACTGCTTTGACTGCTGCGACGTTGTTCTTCATCCTTATTCTATGCTCCAGCTTTCCTTTCCTTTCCTTTCTTCTTCTTCTTTTCTCTCTCTCTTTCTTCTTTTTTATTTTCATCCCTCTCTTCCCCCACACTTCTTCATGTTCTTCTCTTTGTTCTCCTATATTTTCGTTCTCTGTCTGACACCCTATCACTATTTTGTGATTTGTATTTGCTTAGAGCTTACCTCTCACCTCAGCTGCCAGCTTCTAGATAATGCTTGGATTATGGTCGCCTAAACGAAATTTTTTTTTCATTCCCACCTTTTACGTTAACGCACGCTTTAGAAAGTAGAATACACTTGATGCCGGTGATTGCTCTAAGTGTTTTTTCTTTCAAGAAAAGCATTGGTAACGACTGTGTGACAGTTAACCACTCTCGTTTCTTTTTCTTTGCCTGAATGTCTGGCACTTTCTTCATTCTTTTTATCTGACTGCTCATCTTGCTTCTTTTTCTTGGATTTCTTCCCATTCTTCTTACATGTTTGGAGGAAGGTGCTGATATAAAGGTGCATGCGATCTTCCTCAAGTTGAGTAGTCTTCTTTTCCTTTCGCGTCTTCCTCTCCGTATGGTATAAAACAGACAATTTAGGGACATTGCCTACATCAGAAGAAAAACATCAGTAGTGGACTACAAGTTCTACGTGGGCGTGACAATTCTTTTCCCTTTCATAGTTAGCGTTACTCTTAACCTCTTTTTTTCCCTTCTATCTATTGTTGTTATTATTGTTACTATTGCTGTTGTTTTTCTTTATTCACTGGTGCAAGCAGCACCATGTCCCAACCCTCCTCCCTACCGCCACGGCCCCCCCACGGCTTCAGTCTTCGCTCAGCGGAGAAGTTGCAACAGCGCTATCTCGAGGCTACAGGATTGCACGTAAGTCCCAATCAGTTGCCGGGCGCTGTTGACCGAGTGCGTCAAAACCTTATGCGCATTGAGGACGCCCTCAAATATCGCGTGCGCCATCCTGACACGACGCTGCTGGGGGCAGTAGGGCAAACCCCCTCTTTATCGAACTTTGAGCGCATTCGTATGGGACACATCCTGGCAGATATCGTACTCGGCCTTGGCACCATCTCAGCCACCAACAGTAATACGAACTATGATACTGTCTCGGGCAGCGGAATTACTCTTTCCGAGCCCGCCGTCTGTAACGCTGGTGGATCGCACCCTCCCTCCGAAAGGGAGAGCGGCCTTCAGTGTCAAAAACCGTGTGATGCTGACGCGCTTCGGGGTGTGGAAAGAGCCAGAGAGCCCTTCTCACTCCCAGAGGCGCTCCGGGTCAGCACCGACTCCCTGCAGACTGATGCGGTGGAGGCACGCTTCCCGCAGGTAGGGCGTAATCCTTTTGGGGGTGGATTTGCGGAGGTCGGGGAACGGGACATTCAACACGAGGTGCCTCTGTCACTTCAGGGTCACAAAATCCAAGGTCACAAAGTCCATGATGGGGTCGATAGCGATGAAAGCAGCGCAGCCTTTTCTTTCTCCATGCTCAGATCAACCAAGACCAGTCCAGTGGTTCAGCAGTGTCACGGGAAAGGAACGTTTCCCTCTGGAGGGCCGCTTGTTTCACCACAACCTCCTCAGGCTCGCGTTCACTGTGAAGGAATGGAAGGTATGGGATATAGCAACAGTGCAACGTATTCACGAGCATGTGAACCTTCCTTGTGTGTAACCCAAAACCAGTCCCACGCGCCATATAGTGAATCGCCTATATCTCCTGCTTCGATACGATTCAAGTCAGTTCAATCCCAATGCTCTGGTGCTGACAGCAACTCCGGCAACTCCCAGCGCGTATCGGTGCTTAGGAAGCATTACAATGTTGATTTTCAGCGGCTTATGGATTTCCAGCGATGCCTTCGTGAGATTAAAAGGCTCCCTCTCACTGATGAAGAATTCGAGCAGATTGGGCTTCGCTACGCGATACCTGGCATCAGGGAAATACATCCTGATGAAGAGAGGTCAACGAAAGTACACATGAACCAGCAATGTAACTCACCGACAGATTACCAAACAACGCCCGGATTACAAGACTCTATAAACGTAAGAGTTCCATCACATAAGTTGGTGGCTGATCATCCGCAAATCCAGTCCCAAGAAGGTGCCCCATTCCGCGCAAAGAAAATTAGCAAAACAATTGGAGCAAAGGCCGATGTCACCCAAACAGTACACGTGGTTAATAACGAACATACTCCTTCAACCGGTTTACAAGGAGCACCTGACGTATTTCTTGATAAATCAATAAAAAACGCTGAAACATCAGCGATAGTGGCATCACTTAAAACATACGACAAGCAATGCCTACCACTATACAATGGGGGTAGAGACATAATTGTGAAAAAAAAAGATATGCATGTATTTGTGGCAATGGTCGACAAAAAGCTACACCAGGTGGAGAAAGACCTAGGAGGAAGCCTCCGCATAGTTGAGGCTGAGTTCGAGTCGAGCAGCAGTGAGGATGAGGTGGCGTATAGTTGATCGCGAGTATCATCGACCTTTCTTCGCCATGGTTTCTCCTTCCGTGTATGTTCCTGCTCACCTTTGTGCGCCACGGTTTGTGTTAGTTTTTGAGTGACCTTTACTGTGAATGTGTCACCGCCTGTTTTCATTTGTTGCATTGCTTTCAGAAGCTGTGCCATCTTGCCCACTCCTCCCTGCGTTCATGTGTGGTTTTATTACTCGTTGCTTTTGTTCTCTTCACTTATTCTGTTGCCGCTGGTAGGTTCTCTCTCGCACTTTAAAAGCACAAAAGAACAACCAATGGCTGCCCGTCCGACTGTAAGTGTGTACTCCGCGTCGGAAGATAAGGTGGTTGGGACCTGCCCCCTTCCCGCCGTGTTCACGGCGCCTATCCGCCACGATATTGTGCAGTTTGTACACACGAACATGGCGAAGAACTCCCGTCAGGCCTATGCCGTTAACCGTCTCTCCGGCATGAAGCACTCTGCGGAATCGTGGGGTACCGGCCGTGCAGTTGCCCGTATTCCGCGTATCCATGGCGGTGGCACAAGCATGTCTGGCGCTGGTGCGTTCGGCAACATGTGTCGTGGGGGTCGTATGTTCGCACCCACCAAGATTTTCCGCCGTTGGCACCGCAAGATCAATCTCCATCAAAAGCGCTTTGCTGTGGTGTCGGCCCTTGCCGCCTCCTCGCTTCCGGCGCTTGTGATGTCACGCGGTCACAAGATCGAGAACATTGCGGAGATCCCGTTCGTTGTGGAGGATAAGATCCAGACCTACGAAAAGACGAAGGATGCGATGACCTTCCTTAAGGCTGTTGGCGCAATTGACGACGTCAACCGTGTGAATGACTCACGCCAGATTCGTGCCGGGCGTGGGAAGATGCGGAACCGCCGCTACGTGGCGCGCCGTGGTCCCATGCTGATTATGCCTGGTAGGAAGGGGACAAGAGCGTTCCGCAACATCTTTGGCCTTGACATTGCTAACGTGAATGCACTGAACTTGTTGCACCTCGCGCCTGGTGGTCACGTGGGGCGCTTCCTCATTTGGACGAAGAGCGCTTTTGAGAAGCTTGATGCGGTGTTCGGTACCTTTACGAAAGCGTCGTCGATAAAGCGCGGCTTTATGCTCCCTGCCCCGATGTTGACGAGTACAGATGTGACGCGGATTATGCAGTCTGAGGAGGTTCGTCGTGTGTTGAAGCCGAAGAAACTGCAGCCTAAGAGACCGAGCCGCTACAGGCAACCCACGAACGGCATGCGCAACCGCCGCCTGCGTCTACGCCTGAACCCGTTCCAGAAGAAGGAGTCTGCCATGGCGAAGGGATTGAGCAACAAGAATAACAGTAAGGCCCGCCACGCAGCCAGGGCAGTGCGCCTGTCAAAGGTAAAGAAGAATGTTGCCAAGACCCTCAAGAAAAAGTAAGACGAATGTGAGGAGAAGAACCAGTGGTGACACCCGCCACACGTAAGTGCCTAATTTATTGTTTTTGTTTCACTTTATAAGAGATACTCCAGACGTTTGTGCCATTCTTAATGGCACGCGGTACGGGTTGCTGTAGCCGCGTACTCATGTTTTTCTTGTCACTCTTTCAATTGCCCCTCCGTGGTTCTGCCTCCCGTTGCATCTCTTGCATTCCCTTTCTTTGTTCCCTCCTTTCTTTCCTCCACTTCTGTACTGGGCTACTCTAGGGCGTGTCTGGTTATATTTAGTGTCCTATTTTATGAGAGATGCTGAGCGTTTTTCTCTAAGTTTGTGTTGGTCTCTACTGTGCGACCTCTAATCTTAATAGGTGCCTAGGAGGAAGCCTCCGCATAGTTGAGGCTGAGTTCGAGTCGAGCAGCAGTGAGGATGAGGTGGCGTATAGTTGATCGCGAGTATCATCGACCTTTCTTCGCCATGGTTTCTCCTTCCGTGTATGTTCCTGCTCACCTTTGTGCGCCACGGTTTGTGTTAGTTTTTGAGTGACCTTTACTGTGAATGTGTCACCGCCTGTTTTCATTTGTTGCATTGCTTTCAGAAGCTGTGCCATCTTGCCCACTCCTCCCTGCGTTCATGTGTGGTTTTATTACTCGTTGCTTTTGTTCTCTTCACTTATTCTGTTGCCGCTGGTAGGTTCTCTCTCGCACTTTAAAAGCACAAAAGAACAACCAATGGCTGCCCGTCCGACTGTAAGTGTGTACTCCGCGTCGGAAGATAAGGTGGTTGGGACCTGCCCCCTTCCCGCCGTGTTCACGGCGCCTATCCGCCACGATATTGTGCAGTTTGTACACACGAACATGGCGAAGAACTCCCGTCAGGCCTATGCCGTTAACCGTCTCTCCGGCATGAAGCACTCTGCGGAATCGTGGGGTACCGGCCGTGCAGTTGCCCGTATTCCGCGTATCCATGGCGGTGGCACAAGCATGTCTGGCGCTGGTGCGTTCGGCAACATGTGTCGTGGGGGTCGTATGTTCGCACCCACCAAGATTTTCCGCCGTTGGCACCGCAAGATCAATCTCCATCAAAAGCGCTTTGCTGTGGTGTCGGCCCTTGCCGCCTCCTCGCTTCCGGCGCTTGTGATGTCACGCGGTCACAAGATCGAGAACATTGCGGAGATCCCGTTCGTTGTGGAGGATAAGATCCAGACCTACGAAAAGACGAAGGATGCGATGACCTTCCTTAAGGCTGTTGGCGCAATTGACGACGTCAACCGTGTGAATGACTCACGCCAGATTCGTGCCGGGCGTGGGAAGATGCGGAACCGCCGCTACGTGGCGCGCCGTGGTCCCATGCTGATTATGCCTGGTAGGAAGGGGACAAGAGCGTTCCGCAACATCTTTGGCCTTGACATTGCTAACGTGAATGCACTGAACTTGTTGCACCTCGCGCCTGGTGGTCACGTGGGGCGCTTCCTCATTTGGACGAAGAGCGCTTTTGAGAAGCTTGATGCGGTGTTCGGTACCTTTACGAAAGCGTCGTCGATAAAGCGCGGCTTTATGCTCCCTGCCCCGATGTTGACGAGTACAGATGTGACGCGGATTATGCAGTCTGAGGAGGTTCGTCGTGTGTTGAAGCCGAAGAAACTGCAGCCTAAGAGACCGAGCCGCTACAGGCAACCCACGAACGGCATGCGCAACCGCCGCCTGCGTCTACGCCTGAACCCGTTCCAGAAGAAGGAGTCTGCCATGGCGAAGGGATTGAGCAACAAGAATAACAGTAAGGCCCGCCACGCAGCCAGGGCAGTGCGCCTGTCAAAGGTAAAGAAGAATGTTGCCAAGACCCTCAAGAAAAAGTAAGACGAATGTGAGGAGAAGAACCAGTGGTGACACCCGCCACACGTAAGTGCCTAATTTATTGTTTTTGTTTCACTTTATAAGAGATACTCCAGACGTTTGTGCCATTCTTAATGGCACGCGGTACGGGTTGCTGTAGCCGCGTACTCATGTTTTTCTTGTCACTCTTTCAATTGCCCCTCCGTGGTTCTGCCTCCCGTTGCATCTCTTGCATTCCCTTTCTTTGTTCCCTCCTTTCTTTCCTCCACTTCTGTACTGGGCTACTCTAGGGCGTGTCTGGTTATATTTAGTGTCCTATTTTATGAGAGATGCTGAGCGTTTTTCTCTAAGTTTGTGTTGGTCTCTACTGTGCGACCTCTAATCTTAATAGGTGCCTAGGAGGAAGCCTCCGCATAGTTGAGGCTGAGTTCGAGTCGAGCAGCAGTGAGGATGAGGTGGCGTATAGTTGATCGCGAGTATCATCGACCTTTCTTCGCCATGGTTTCTCCTTCCGTGTATGTTCCTGCTCACCTTTGTGCGCCACGGTTTGTGTTAGTTTTTGAGTGACCTTTACTGTGAATGTGTCACCGCCTGTTTTCATTTGTTGCATTGCTTTCAGAAGCTGTGCCATCTTGCCCACTCCTCCCTGCGTTCATGTGTGGTTTTATTACTCGTTGCTTTTGTTCTCTTCACTTATTCTGTTGCCGCTGGTAGGTTCTCTCTCGCACTTTAAAAGCACAAAAGAACAACCAATGGCTGCCCGTCCGACTGTAAGTGTGTACTCCGCGTCGGAAGATAAGGTGGTTGGGACCTGCCCCCTTCCCGCCGTGTTCACGGCGCCTATCCGCCACGATATTGTGCAGTTTGTACACACGAACATGGCGAAGAACTCCCGTCAGGCCTATGCCGTTAACCGTCTCTCCGGCATGAAGCACTCTGCGGAATCGTGGGGTACCGGCCGTGCAGTTGCCCGTATTCCGCGTATCCATGGCGGTGGCACAAGCATGTCTGGCGCTGGTGCGTTCGGCAACATGTGTCGTGGGGGTCGTATGTTCGCACCCACCAAGATTTTCCGCCGTTGGCACCGCAAGATCAATCTCCATCAAAAGCGCTTTGCTGTGGTGTCGGCCCTTGCCGCCTCCTCGCTTCCGGCGCTTGTGATGTCACGCGGTCACAAGATCGAGAACATTGCGGAGATCCCGTTCGTTGTGGAGGATAAGATCCAGACCTACGAAAAGACGAAGGATGCGATGACCTTCCTTAAGGCTGTTGGCGCAATTGACGACGTCAACCGTGTGAATGACTCACGCCAGATTCGTGCCGGGCGTGGGAAGATGCGGAACCGCCGCTACGTGGCGCGCCGTGGTCCCATGCTGATTATGCCTGGTAGGAAGGGGACAAGAGCGTTCCGCAACATCTTTGGCCTTGACATTGCTAACGTGAATGCACTGAACTTGTTGCACCTCGCGCCTGGTGGTCACGTGGGGCGCTTCCTCATTTGGACGAAGAGCGCTTTTGAGAAGCTTGATGCGGTGTTCGGTACCTTTACGAAAGCGTCGTCGATAAAGCGCGGCTTTATGCTCCCTGCCCCGATGTTGACGAGTACAGATGTGACGCGGATTATGCAGTCTGAGGAGGTTCGTCGTGTGTTGAAGCCGAAGAAACTGCAGCCTAAGAGACCGAGCCGCTACAGGCAACCCACGAACGGCATGCGCAACCGCCGCCTGCGTCTACGCCTGAACCCGTTCCAGAAGAAGGAGTCTGCCATGGCGAAGGGATTGAGCAACAAGAATAACAGTAAGGCCCGCCACGCAGCCAGGGCAGTGCGCCTGTCAAAGGTAAAGAAGAATGTTGCCAAGACCCTCAAGAAAAAGTAAGACGAATGTGAGGAGAAGAACCAGTGGTGACACCCGCCACACGTAAGTGCCTAATTTATTGTTTTTGTTTCACTTTATAAGAGATACTCCAGACGTTTGTGCCATTCTTAATGGCACGCGGTACGGGTTGCTGTAGCCGCGTACTCATGTTTTTCTTGTCACTCTTTCAATTGCCCCTCCGTGGTTCTGCCTCCCGTTGCATCTCTTGCATTCCCTTTCTTTGTTCCCTCCTTTCTTTCCTCCACTTCTGTACTGGGCTACTCTAGAGCGTGTCTGGTTATATTTAGTGTCCTATTTTTTTTTTACTACTGTTAGCTTTTAATTATACCTGTGTTAGATTTTTTTTTCGTAGGAATGGCTGACTTTCCTAAACTGATGCGTTTACGTGTTGACGATGAAAATATGGAGAAGATTCATGCTTGTGCTCGTAAGGGCCAAATTGACGAGGTAAAGCGCTTTGTTGAACAGGGTGTTGATCCGTCTATTCAGAATAAGTTCGGATGCACTGCTCTTCATCTTGCCTGTAAGTTTGGGCAAGTTGAGACTGCAAAGTTCCTCTCTGGCATATGTGATTGTTATGGACTTTGGCATGGTCAGAAACCGCTTCACCTTGCAGTGCTTTCGAAGAAGGAGGAGCTTGTAGAAGCCCTTGTTGCAGGAGCAAAGGAACGTGGTCGGAATGTGGAGTTGATGCTAAATGAACATGATGAATTACATGTATCAGATATTGGTGGACTGGATTTTCATTCAGATGGTCAAACTGCGTTACACTGGTGTGTTGCTCTTGGGAGCCAGTACATTCCAATGTTGAGGTTGTTACTGCGTTTGGGTGCGTCCCCCACTGCTAAAAACAAGGAAGGTATGACGAGCCTTATGTATGCCATCATTCTTAAAAATGAGGATGCCATGGAGTATATGTTAGATGGTGTTAAGCCCGGGCAGCTGCGGTTAGACTACCAAGATAAGTTAGGTTACACACACTTGCATCACTCTATTTTGAACAACCGCGAGGACTATGCCATGCGCTTTATTGAATTGGGTCACGGACTGGATCAAGAGGATGACAACCACCAACCCCCCCTGTTCCATGCGCTCCGTGCGGCGATGGTCAAACTGCTTGCCTACCTGCTTCAGCACGTTGATACGTTTGCTGTGCAGCAGGCCCCATTTCATAATGGTTCTGTAATGATGCCGGAGAGAATTCAGTGGCTTCCTTTTGCTACGAATGAGCAGGATCAGAATGAGTGCATTACACTGTTTCAGAGCCGTCTTTCTGAAGTATGTGCTCCCCAGGAAACAACCACAAGGAAGAAGAAGGGCCCTCTGAAGATGCACTTGGCGCCTTCTGCTCCAGTACGAAAGCGAAGCGTTGGGCGCAATGTTGGTCGAGGGAGATCCTCAAAATAATTTGTATCTGTAGGCAGCACACTGATAGATGGTAATGTGATGTATTGAGTTGTTGGGGGATCAGGGTAAGTTGGTGAAATGGCGAATTAAAAAAAAAGAAATTATACAATGTTTCATTGAATGGTCATATCGATAGGCGTTTTCATTGTTGTGGGATCAGCGTATTGAAGATTGCTTGATGTGATCATTCCTTTTTCTTGTATTTTTTTCCTCTGTTTCCTAGGCCCTTTCCGCTTCCCCACCTCTATGCCTTTCTTATGGTGTGTCGCGGGGTTCCTTTAGGTGGCTGCAGGCATTTTTTTCCCCCATCGCTTCCCTCACGTAGTCCTTTGATTGGATTCTGTGGCATTGCGCAGAGGTTTTTGCCGAGTTGTTGGGCGTGTCAACATATTGCCGATGTGTGCAAATGGATTTTTGTTCCTTTGGTCTGTACTTGGTTTAGCTTCCCTTTACTGTCTCAACAGACGCCATTTACTTTTTTTTTTGACTCCCATCCCGCCTTCATTTTCTTTCTTACTCTTTCACGTGTTATTACTTCTGCTGCGTAGCTTTTACTGTTCTTCCACTCCCTGCAGAGCAGAGGTAAAGTGGTTGATGTTTGCCGCGCTGCGGTCGCTGTGACGTAATATCATTGCTGCAATTAACGTGCTTATCTCTATTTTTCACACGCACACACACACACACACATATATATATATATATATATATATCAGCGTACCGTGTGGCAGAGGCTTTTACCTTGTGATTTAGGTCAGTTAGTTATTGTGTACGTAGTGATATTTGCACAGGCATTTGGCGGGTGTCGAAGCTTCTGACTTTTGGTGACAGGGTGTGCGAGGCAGGGAGCCAAAATCCCGGTTAACTTGTGCTAAGCATTGTTGCCTTTTATTTTTTTTTTACGGACTATACGCGCCTCATAGAGCTGACGCCACAAAGTGGGACGCCATTAAAGTGGGCAAAGCGAATCGGTTGTGCATAATCACTATTCAATGTCTTCACGGAACAGGGCTGTTGGTGATACAGGGGGGGCTGTGATCGACGAATATGTGCGTGGTGCCAGTGGGTTGGGTGCTTATGGCCTCGCAGAACATGGGCAGACCGAAGCTACAGTGGGCGGTATGCCGCCAATGAGCCGTGAGATGAAGGTCAGTGAGTTTATTCGGCATTGCAAACAAAAGTTTTTCTTTGAGTTCTCATGGCGCGTTCCGTTCCCCCGCATTCCGGATGAGCCCCTGCTGTACCATCCGGATGTAATTAATGAGATACTCAGGGACCCTTCCCCTTTGGGCATCATGGATGCTGAGCTGGACGCCATGGCCATTGGAGTACTGGATAGCATCCCTTTGGCTTACCACCTTTTGCATCCCGGGGCGGTGGACGAGGCCCGCCAACTATCATTGGATCATGAGCGGAGGTTGGCAGAGCTGAGACAGAAGAACTTGGCCGCGGGGTACGCTGATCAAGTCATGTGGAACCCCATGGATGCCAATCCCAACCTTGAAGCTGCAGATGCGGAGCTGCTTGATACGGACATTGACCTCAACATGGTGTTAGAGCGTGACAAGCCCTCGCTCACTCTCCTGCAGAGACCCTTATATACGGATATGGGGTTGGTTTCACAGGAACAACGGCACTTGGAGCGCCTTTCGCGGATTGTACCGGAAGGACTGCGGGACATTTTTTCGTTGCCATCTCCGTTAGAGTCGCAGCTGCAGTCGGGGTCACGATCAGCATCGGTTGGTTTAGAGGTTGGGACTTCGAGGGAGTCTGTGCAAACGACGAATGATCAGTGGCGGGAAGGCATTAAGAAATCGTTCCGCGTCGCTCGCGCAGTAGACAAGTGTTTTGATAACATGATTGAAGTTTTGACACGTACAAAGCTTGGTCTGAATAGCAAGGACTCGACAGCGTTGGCCCTAACCCGCCGTTTGTGGAGTCTGCTCTTCGGTGGCACTACTGTTGAACAACAAACCAAGATGTGGAGCAAAATCTGCCACTTCTCTAGCATGTACAACGGCCGACAAAGCTCTACCGATGAGCTAAAGGACATAGTTGAGGCGCTTCAGTTACCCCACCAGGAGTCGTGGTTATTTTTCATTCGAGACTATGAGAAGTTACTAAGGGAATACACAAAAACCTTGCCGGGTGGTACAAGTGAGCGGGAAGAGTACCTAAAAATCAGTGAAAGCGATATAAATCCTCCTAATCAAGGAGGATTTAAACCTGACCTCCAGGTTGGCACCTTGCTACGTCAGCAGCGGCGTGACGTTGGCCCAAACCATCAGCCAGTTCCCATTTTCCCAGTGGATGTATTACCATTATACCCAGCAGAATTCGATGAGTACGCAGAGGCAGAGAATGAAGCAGGTAGTCGCGGGAACATTGAGATGCGGCTTGGCGAGATGGCAACAACGCTCCACCACCTTGTTCTTCCTGGTGCAGTCGTCGGTGAGGGATGCAGGGTAGGCGGTCCACACGTACTAGTTGGCAAAACAAACCTTTTGGTAGCTGACAAGGGCAGCAACACGCGGCCCAGTAGTGGAGCTACTGTAAGTTACCACACCTCACGAGAAAATACCTTTGAGCCCCTTGTGACGGACGGAGGCAATACAAGCAGTTATTTGTTTCAAGTGCGGTCAGTCTCGCCCATGCAAGGAGCTGATTTTCCAGGCCCGGCCAATGCTGCTGGTCACTATGTTGTGTACCGCCGCCTCGCTGTGCGGGATTTGTTCGTGAAAGCGCCCAACGCAGAAGCGCCTCCTAACGAGCGGTATGTTGTTGCGTTCGGGGCGAATAATGAAATGCGGGGCGTATCAAGGAAACGCCAACGCGAGGGTCTTTTTGGTGATTCCCTTATCGATGATTTGTTTGACTAGGGACACAGATGGAAGGGAAAACACTATAACTGAAGGTGAAGCAGCAGTGTTGGTGCAGGAGAATCGAAATATTTCGAGGGAGCCTGTGTGTTTGTGTGTATTGCCTTTGAACTTCCGAGAATGGTGAGGGGAGGGTTGAACAGGGCGTGCACGATGAGCTCGTTCGGGTGGCGTGGTGTGGCTTGACGAGGGAAATTCCATGGATTAAGTGAGTTTGCTTATTATTATTATTTTTTTTTTTTTGTACCAACGATAAGCAATCGGTTGAAAAGCAGGGTAGGAGAGACCTAGCTCAGCGAATATTTCGAGCAGGTTGTGCTGCTCGGTAACTGTACATGACGGTGCCGCACAGCTTTATCAACGCTCGTGGTTGTGGACCCTTTTTCTCTCTTGCTAAGAGTATTTTTGGTTACCGTTGACGACCAATTTCTTTTTTCATTTTAGGCACCTGTGCTTTCTTCACCGTGGGGATATTCAGATGGTGTAATGTAGGCATATGGTTTAGCTGCTCCGTTAAGTACTACGCTGCTCTATTCCAAATGACACCGTCTTCATTTTCTTTACATTTCTTTCTTTTAGTTGCATTGTTATAGAGGCCCGACGCTGTTGTTTTTAAGGTCACCCCTTCTAAAGGAAAGCAAGAGCAGATCATTACATCTAAAGTGAACTGTGGAGGGTTAACAGGCGATACGACTTGAATAAATTGTAAAGCCGGGAGAAGGAGAAGAGTGAGTAAATTGTGAGGCTCGGGCAGAGGTTGTTTAAGGGACCTAAGGTAGGCCAAGGTACGGGGAGAGGAAAAGGTCCTTAAAGACAAGCGGTAGGGAGAAGAGTATACCATAGAGGCAGTCATTCACACATTCGAGAAGGACAAGAGACAGACACACCAAAATACACAGAGGATAAAAGAAAACAAAAGATATCACATAACAAGTCATGCCAATTGTTTCCACCATCGCGGGTACAACATTAAGGGCAGGTTGGAAGAGTGGTTCATTGACTGATGGGCTCTGCGAGGAATACCGGTGCCCGTGCTGCAGTCTCCGCCAAAAATGGGCCCGTGCGGCAGTGGCACGAGATGTGACACCCCGTCGTGAGAGCATCGCCACAGAAGTGTGTGGTCGTCCTGGACGTGTTAACAATGAGGGAAACGGCATACCCCATGCTTCTGTTGTGCGACGCGCTCCCTTTCGATCACTTAATGGGAGGGCTTATGCTGTTCCGTTGAGCATGCTGGAGGAGTTTGACGCCATCTATAGCCATGTTCAAAGAGCCGATCGCCCGCCCAGCAGAGACGACCCCCTTTTCTCGTCCTTGAACTCTCCCGGTATTTTGTGGCACCATGACCCTTACAGCATGAAGATGATTAATAGGACGCCTTCGTCGTCAGAGAATCAGCTGTCCGTTGTCGAAGAGGATGGAGAAAGTGAAAAGCTTGGAAAAGAGGGAATGAGTGGTGGTGGTTTGTCGCTTACCACCCCGCAGCAGCCGTTGTCCGGGATGAATATTCTTGAAGCACCGCACTGGCATCCAAAGGGAACTTGCGAAACTTTCCGTGAGGAAAGGAGTACTCCGTTTGAGGCTGCTGCGCCCATGGTGCAGCCTTCTACCCGGCCCATGCCGTCGGCCAACGGGCACTGTGTGTTTGTTCGAACCATTGTCCCTCGATCACCGCAAAACCAGGTTGTACGAGGGCAACAACCACTGAAAACCCTCGTGAAGACCAGCCCTTCGAACCCTTTGTCGGTTCAGGGACTCACTGCACCGGCTCTTGGCCAAGTCCTCCAACAACCCTCCAAAAGGCGCCCACTTAACGGTACGAATGTTGATCGAACGTCGACTGAGAAGCAGCCAGAAGACTGCCCAGCGTTGTTGTCATACTTCCGCTCCCTTCCTCCCCTCTTTTCCGATCTCACAGCTCGTATGAGCCGTCGTCCTTCACGACTTTGGCGGCGACCTGGCCTAAATGAAAGGGACTTGGCATCTCAGCCAGAAGTTGTGAGCTACGTCTACCTTGTCGAGCACCGTTGCCGGCGTAGTGTGTGCGTAGCTAGCGTGCATTTTTTTGTTGGGGAGACGGTGGTGCTGGAGGGCGATATGGGAATTGACATGGGTACTGTGCGATCCATCCTCACTGTAGAAGAGTTTCATCGACTGGAGGATGAGGAGCTGGATGCCAAGGGGTTCCCGGCTGCGGAGCGTGATGTTGTCACAGCCGCCTTCATTCTGCGCACTGCCACCCCAGCGGAGGTGGAACATTACAACACGACGTTATGCACCCTCACTGCAGACCTTCTCTCTTTCCTTCGTCATCGCCTCAACCCCGCGAAGTTTTCCGACTGCCGTGTGGAGAACATGGAATTTCTTGACTGTGAGTTTCAGGCTGACTGCAAGAAGGTCTACGTGTATTATAAGGTACAGCGGCGTGTCATGTTTCGCGAACTGGCTCAATATTTGCACTCGTTTTATCGTTGCCGCATTTGGCTCCACGAGGTGGGCCGTGGAAGCTCCAGCTTGTCAGACACATCATCACCAGAGTCGGGGAAATAAACCTTTGTTACCTCAGTCGCTTTCTTCATTTCACTGTTCTGAATGATATCTGCTGTCCTTCTCTCCACCTGCTCTTGCGAGTGTTTCACATTCGCGCATGTGAGCAGGATGAAGATTGAAGGGAGAGCGGGGGAAGAAACTGGGGAATGCCGGCTACAGAGGAGCTTGCTTTATCTTCTCTCACTTCACCCCCAATTAATTAATTAATTAATTTTCCCATCACCCTCATTATCAGGCTTTGGTGTTGTTTGTAGGTTTCTTCCTTGTCTGGCCTCTTTTTTTTCTTTTTCTTTTTTCACCCCACCATTGATTCATCACGTCCTCAGAGCTATTCAGTGTGTGGAATTGTCTCTTAGAACTAGCAAACAGCGTTTCCTATCGTTTTTTCGGGGGAAAAAAGTTTTCCTTCTCTCAGCCGTTTTTATTATTATTTTTACTTACATTGAAAATCCTCATTAGAGCATTATGCCCTTTCGCCTTTCTTATTCACACACGTTTGTATCAACCGTCGATGTTACTTAAGCAGGCTCACTAGCCGCCTTCTTTATTTTCGTTTTTCTTCTTTTTTTTTTTTCCATCCATGCTCGTAAACGTGCATTAGGATACAATCACATACACAATTCTTCACACCACGTGGGTTACTCGATGTTGTGTGGGTTTAGTGCTTTTAAGCATAGGCCCTCCTCAAACATGAACCGTTTTATTTTTCTCGGCTGATTTTCCACAGTATTCCTCCCTATGCGTCATTTACTTATTTATGTGCTAAATGGCTCCTGGTATTTATACGCTCCTTTTTTTTTTGGTGTCACTGGTGCTATCAGTATCATTATTATTATCTGGCAGCTATGGATGGCCACGGTGACCTGTCGTTTATATATATATTTATATGCATACCTCTTATTTTACATACCTTGTTTGTCATCGTATAGTGCAGCCGGACACGTGTGGCCTTGTGTTTGTCATGCTGTGAACGATTTGCTCGCGGATGTGTACGAGAGGAATGAGGAAGAAGTGAATTGGGAGTAGCTGCAGCCCTGAGGAGGTTTGGTGGGGAGAGAGGGAGGTGTGGCGGGTGGGATCCTACGACTGCCTTTATACTCAGCGATGCCTTCCTGCATCTGCCGCTGTGTTTTCTTTTTTCCTCCTTATCATCACGTGGCGCACTTCAAAGCGTTTACCGGCCGATTTTTTTTTGACGCTTTTCTTTTGTTCCTGTCCTCCAGCGATCTTTTAGCCCCCCGACGTTGAGCATAAAACCCAGCCTCTTGCTAACAACGTAGCAGAGGTACGCATGGGAGCCAACCTGCGTATTTTCTTTCTTGTGGGAAGTGAGTGGCTACGCTCCTCATTCTACCCCTTACATTATTAAATGTTGATGCCAATATTGCTTATAATCGTAATAGCAATAATAATAATACACTAATAATGGTACATAAATAAATATATTGGAGGGAGGGAGGGTGGGGGGTAATGAACACTGACGCAATCGTCATTACAGAGGATACAATGATAAATTATACAGAAAGGAGGGAGACGCGGATCCAGTGATTGCGTGTGTGTGCGTCGGTGTGTGGTCAGACAGAGAAGATAGACAAGAGACTAACACTCCTCCCACTGAAGGGGAAGAGAAGGGAAAGGGGGTTGTGGGAGCGTTTAATAACATCAATAAAAAGAATAGTTTATTTCTTTTTTTGTTTTGTTTTTGCATGAATGCCAGTGATGCTTCCGGGACCTGAGGAGTGTAACAGCTGCCTAATTTTCTATCGCAACCACACTGTTGCTAAGGAACTTTTCCCTTCCATTTACCTCCCTTGTTACTCATGACTGATTTTCTTTCTCGCCATCTTATTATTATTATTATTATTATTATTATTTTTGGTTACGGTGTTCAATTTTGGACGGTACCGGTTCTTGAACTTCACCCGTTTCAAAGTTTCGCCGGTTCCTGCAGGAAATAATATCGTTGTGATGAAAGTAAATGAAGGCAAGGAAATTATTTAACTTCAAGACGAGGGAATTATGCTAAGGTTGCTGAAAACGAAGAAGAGAATAAACTGAACGATCAAACTATAAAGGGGGGATAAAGGTAACTACCGCACACACGGGAAAAAATATTTTCACTGGGAAATAGGTGGAAGCTTTATTTTCTTAACAATTGTTTTTACTTAATTTTTTTTTAAATTAATGTTTCCTGCTCATATTTTAAATTTATTATTTCCCTTCTCCATCTCCCTTTTCATACCACAGCTTAATAGGGGTGAAGCATGCGTGACTGTGTGCTGGTGTGCTGTGCCTCTCCTTTCTTTCTTTAATATATAAAAAACTTTCCTCTACTTTTTGTTTTTTGTTTTTAATCTATCCTTTTCTTTTATATAATATTATTTAACATATAATTTAGTATTATTATTTTAATGTCTCGTTTGTCTTTGCTTTATTTATGAAGCTGGACTCGGGGTGCAATTAGCTTTTTGTTTTACTGATTTTTCCACCACTTCTTCGTGCACGCTCGTGCATATTGGTAGTTGCTCTTTAGTACCTTCACTTCTCTGCGACCCTTCTCCCTATATCTTAGTGCGAATATCACATTCTCTCCCTTTCTTTTTTACACACCTCTTTTTTTTATTTTTATTTTTTTTTATTATCATTTTTCTCATTGAACAACCACTGAAACTAATAGAGGGTCACAACAGCGCTGCAAATAGGTGGCTCATGGGCGTTTAGGCTTCCGTCCAGATTTGTTCATTAATGGTGGTGTAACGGAAGGTCTTCGGCTTCAACGGTGTACGACTGACTTCTAATTGCTGCATTGGGCGCCTGATGGCTTAGTTGTTGGCTTTGGTGGTCAGGCCAAATATCATAAAGTTCTGATGCACAACTGCGCTCACACTTTCCTCGCGCAGGATTCCGAAGAGAGGGAACGTAGTGAAATAAGTGAATACCACCATATGTTTGGGTGCGTACCGATGGAAAAAATGTGTTGCATATGGTGGCGGCAGTGGTGAATATTACCTCCGAAAATTTTTAATTTCGTCAAGCTCTCCCAATATCGTTTTCTGATTAAACTCGTCATTTAGTTGTTGATGCTACGTTGTTACTGCAACTGGCTACCTACACAGACCCTGAAAACATACACTGCGCCAACGTTGTTTCTCTGCTCCCTCTAGCTCACTGTAGGCCAAGGCGGCTGCAACTGTTCGCGTGCTGATTTTTCTCTCGGCGTGCCTTCGCACAGTGAGGTGGCTGGAGCGTCGGACTTTGGAAGATACATTAGTGACGAGATGATTCTCGGCCCTGGGGGAACTATTTTGGTTAATCATTCTCATTCGGCATACCCGCACCTCCGCGACTTTCTCACTGCTTGCTGCGAGCCTGTATGTTGCACACTTCACATGAGTGAGTACGTCATTTCACCATCATCCCTATCGGCCGCCAGCACTGAGGGAACATACTCCATGGCGATGATACGCAATGTTCTTCGCTACTTTCGCCTCAATGAGCAACAGCGGCTTCCAGTGGATATCGCTCGGTACAACAGGCTGGAGCAGAAGGTTTGGAACAATTTGCAGAATCCCACCGCGGAGGCAGCATTGTTTGAAACAGACGATGCAGATGGCAGTAGTGATGCTGAGCAGGAAGAGTGTGAGGGGACGGGAGCACTAAGCCCCTGCGGGGGAGTTGCATCTCCGAAGCGTTTTAAGAGAGATCCAGGAGGAGGGGGCGCCGCTCTGCCAAAACATCGTGTTCTCTCCCTACGCAAGAGGAGTGTGTCCAGTGCAGAACCTTTTGTGTCAAGGGCGGTGATAAACGCAGACGCCCTGCGTCCGTTGCCGGATGATATTGAGGCGATGCTTCAGGAGGAAGAAAACTCCTCAAAGGTTCGTATTGTTCTGCAGCCCTGTCTACAGTCTCGCAAACTACGCACAGGTAAATTTGTTCATTCTAACTTTAACCAGTTGCAACGACATCAGTACCAGGGCGATGAGAATAAGCTCGCTTATTTTTTGACAAGCCCAGACCGCCAACGTATGGAGTACCTTGTGAGTCACCTTCAGGAGTATCTGGTTCCAATTTCCCTTCACGGTGCCATCCGTTGGATTATGTCAGATGTGGATCGTGGTGTGGAGGAGAGAAGTACCGTCGAGAGCGGGAGGGCCAGTGTGCTGCGCTGGTTATTTGATACGCCCTCGCGGTTGCCGGTGTTTCAGTGTCACGGCAAAGAAGGTGCTGGTGCCACAGCAACTCCTTACAGCACAGGTACCGGCGGCGGTGTGGGGCGGTGTACCCGTATTGTGTACAAAAGTCAGGTGGCGGACGGGAAGATGCGTAATGTGCGTGAGCGACTCTATAAGCAACTAGGAGTTCGTGCTGATCTTTTTTACGACTATCTTCAGGATCAATCGCTTCATGTGTGTGGATTAGAGCTCTCAGAGAATGTGCGACTGCGCCCGTACCAAGTAGCGTCGCTGGAACGTTTTAGAAGTGGCAACAAAGCTCATCAAGGGGTAATTGTGTTGCCCTGCGGTGCGGGGAAGACTCTTACGGGAATCGGTGCTGCGGCTACTGTAAAGAAGCGTACCATAGTCATGTGCATTAACGTGATGTCAGTGTTACAGTGGCAGCGTGAATTCCTTCGGTGGACCAACCTGACGGAGGAGCAAGTGACGGTGTGTATTTCCGACAAGAAGCAAATGCCTGGAGATGTCTTCATAACAACATATAGCATGCTTATCGCAAAACGACCAAACGTGTCGGATCAGGAGCAATCTGCGGACGCCAAACTTACATCAAAGATCCTAGCTAGTGTTAGCGAACAGCCGTGGGGCCTTCTTTTACTGGATGAAGTTCACACAGCTCTAGCTCACAATTTTCGGGAGGTTCTCAACAAGGTGAAGTTCAAGTGTGTTGTTGGACTGAGTGCCACATTACTCCGAGAGGACGACAAAATAGGCGACCTACGGCACCTTGTGGGCCCAAAGCTATACGAAGCGAATTGGCTGGACCTCACAAGGGCGGGATTCCTAGCACGTGTGGAGTGTGCAGAAGTACAGTGCCCGTTGCCCAGGCCCTTTTTGGTGGCGTATCTTGACAGCCAGAAACAAGGAGATCTTTCCACTCGCCGCGGCACGTCGCCTATGGCGCGCGCAGTGGTATGCTATAATCCGTACAAGCTATGGTGTGCACAAGCCCTGCTCGAATTTCACCGTAACAGATCACCGCCAGATAAGGTCATTATTTTTTGTGACCAAATCGATGGTGTGCAGTACTATGCGCAACACCTCAATGTACCTTTCATGGATGGTAGGACGAGTGACGCTGAGAGGGCAAATCTCCTGCAATACTTTCAGCACTCGAGTGACATCAATGCCATCATCCTTTCTCGTGTAGGCGATGTCGCCCTAGACATTCCGTGCGCGTCCGTCGTTATTCAGATATCAGGGCTTGGTGCCTCGCGTCGGCAGGAGGCGCAGAGGTTAGGTCGCATATTACGTCCTAAACCCCCTTCACTTGATAACTCGTGCTCGTTTTTTTATACACTTGTTTCTCAGGACACACATGAAATTTCTCAAAGCTACAGCCGGCAGAGCTGGCTCCGAGATCAGGGATTTTCCTACCGTGTGTTACAGTCAGACACAGTGCTGCAACACTTCCAGAAGACAGGAGGAAGACTTTGTTGTGTTGGCCACCCGAAGTGGTGGTATGAGTGCACGGCCTCGTCGTCGCCGCTTTCTGTGGCAGCCAAGGGAAGCTACTGGATACCCTTCTCGCGGATGGCGTCAGCTCGGTTGCAGAGTCGTTTCGTTGCTGGTGTGCGTTCGTGTGAGTTGACCTCCTCTGTGCTTGGCGACACGCCGCGACCTGAAGGGTTAAGAGATTCTGGCGTAGAGGAGCGGTGGACTATGTGTTTTAGCGACTCCAACGCCCCTGAAACGTTTGGTACAGTTCAAGTTTCTGAGGGCAACCCGCTTGCAGTTCGTCGAATTTGTTGTGGTTCCCTTTTGCTCAACCATAACTGTCTCAGCGAGGAGGAGGGCTGTCTACTCGACCTGGTAGAACGTATGAGGTCAGCGGTCGAGAAGGTTTCCAAGCACTAGTCCTTTTGATACGCTTGAGTGCATTCGGGAAAGTGATAATTGTGTTGGAATGGTCGGCTGTAGTCGTGTGCAGTTACCTACTTCTTCGGTGTTTTTTCCCCCTCTTTTGCCTGTGGTGCTTCTCGTTAGTCGCTACGGAGGCGATTGTGTGTTTTCCATCGCAGTGGCTTATTGAGGTTTGACGAAGTGGTACAACCTTTTATTATCACGGCACAGGGCAGTCTTGTTTTTGCTGCCGTCCAACTAATCACATTTTAATGTTTCCATTTTTCCCTGTTGGGTGGACAAGTCCTTTTACATTGACGATCAGTCGTATGTTACCCAAATATTTCATTAAATACGAAAAGAAACGAGCTTTTGTGGTTATTATCCTTGCGTTCTTGTAATCCTTCATCTCAGGTATTTTGTAGGGTGTTTACACTTGTTTTGCTCCATTGGCAATTTTGTAATGGAGGAAACTCCTTCGAATCGGCATGCGAGGCAGCAGGTGGCCTTGGAAATTAGCCACGCCAAGCGCGAAATGGATGATTTAGCGGAGGAGGCCTTACGTGGACACTCCCTCGGGAAGCTCCTTCGTCGCCGTGTAGAGTTGCAGCATCGCATACAGCGTTTACGCGATAAAGGTGAAAAGTTACGTTGTGAATCTTTCATAAACTCATTGAAGAAGGGCCAAAATAATAAGGATAAGCGACGAAAAAGGACTTCACGTACCCCCTCCGCAAAGGAGATGCCCGCAACGGTAGTATCGCATGGAAAGAGGGTTTCCTTGGTAAACCCGGGAGCTGCAGAAGCCCCAGAGAGTGATTCAGTTACTTATGCCAAGCGTAGTGGATCTTTAACTGAGAAAAATCAGTTCGTTGATGAGATCATGTCAGCCACGGCTCCAACCGAAGCCGAGAATGAGCGTGTATCTGATAATACGGGGAGCAATGTAGATGGTGAGGCAGGAAAACCTGCTGCTCTCATAACAAGGTTTAATGTGGAGCCTGAAGACACAGAGTATGCGGTGGAGGAATCCTTTTTAAATCCTGGGCTCGACAAGGCACTGTTGCAAATGATTCAAACGTCAGAGCGGCGCGTCACGTTGTTGGAGGCGCAGGCAGAGGCTGCCCGTCGGGTGCGGGATGCTAGGTTGAAGGAAGTGGAGGCACTACGTAAAGAATCTAGAAGACGGTTTGATCTTGTTGATGATATGTACACGAAAGCGATTGAGCGCCGGATGCGGGCGATGAGACGCGTCGCAGCTGACCCGCCGGCTGATCGCTTCATTGGTCACAATGCAGCGCAGCATGTTCCCTTAAGCCTCCTCAACCAGGACTCACTAAAGGCGAGTCTGCCTCGAGCATATGTAGCACAGGGCGAAAATAATATCAAAAACTTTGCAGACGTCACTGGTTTGTTAGATGTTCACCGAAGTAACTTCTTTTTAACGGGTGTTGACGCAGGCGGGCCTGTAAAACATTCCAAAGACCAGATAGGAAGTGTAAGAGACGGTGAAATGCCGAAGCAGTTGGGAGAGCCACCTCTCGAAGAGCAACGCAAGGGCGAGGATGTAGCCTCACCCCAACCCGATGGCGGCGGTGGGGCAATAGAGGGCTCCCACGAGGAGCTTCTTCGCCAGTGGCGGGAGTTAGGTTACACGGCAGTGTTTCTACCAGCGTCCCGGCGCCTAGTTTACCCGTTTAGCGAAAGAGGTAACGGCGCCCATAAATCAAACGAACCTTGTCCATGGCTGCAGCTGAAGCCGCTACCTGTGGTGCACCTGATCCAACGGCGGTTGCCGGAGGAACTTATAGCAAAGGCCGCCATGGAGCGTGAGGTTCTCCTTCGTGGACCCCTACCTGCGGTTCGTGATGGTCGGAAAGGTATGCACCGGGTTCATAATAGAGTGGGTCTGGGGACTCGTCCCGGACAATTAAATTAGCGAGCGCACTCTAGTTACCTCATCCGTATCTCATTGTACATTCCCCTCAACCGTGCGGTTCCAATCTTAAAGGAATTACACACAAAGCTGAGGCGTCATCATTTACCGCTCTATGCCTGTATGTATTGCGTCGTTTCTTCTTTCTCCTTTTTACCTGCTACATTTTCTGAATATAATTTACTCCTTTTTGGTCGATAGTGCTGTGATCGCTCTGGCGCACTTATCACTTCGCTCTGCCCGTTTACGCCGGCAAGAACTCGCATCTTTCCCCCCTCTTTTCACTTATTATTCAATCCTTTTTCCTCTGGCAGCCTTTCACTGCCTCTTATAAACATATTTTTAAAGAAGAGGGATCAGACACCAAAAGTTTCCGTCGGAGTCAATGACGGAAGCAGAGGACAATTTTGTGTTTGTATCGCCAAAGTTGCGCGCGCTAGTGCATGTGATACGTACGACAGACAGGAGAGACTTCCCAAAGTTATATCTCCCCGACGAAAAACAGCCATGCCGTGAAGAGCTGCAGCGACTGGCAGTGGAAATAACGGGGTCGCCTCTGTCCGCGGAGGAGCTCCAACACTTTAGTTACCTTTTCATGGTGGCAGAGTACCGCCTTCCTAACCATAGCCATAACCACAACCCCAGCCCCAACTCTGAGAAGAAGCCTGATTCACTCATGGGTGCCGCGCTCGTGCTTGCTGGACGTCTGGAGGCAGCATGCGGGGATGCGAATATCTCGCTTCTGAGCGTCTTCCCATGTGTTAGCGCGGCTTGCAGATTTTTCTTAGATATCGCAGACTTTAAGTTCTCTGTGAGATTTGTGACAGTTTTTTACCGTTTGTCTGATGTCATATGTTCCCTTTTACAGCGTGCGGTGGTTGAAGTTTCAAAATTCTCGAAAATAAAATTTGAGAGCCGTTTGCCGCCTGTGGGAATGAGTCAAACCGGTCGTGACCCTGTCGAAACATTAGAGGTCATGGAGTATCAAAACCTGGCCATATGGGAAAGGCTAAATTCAGATATCCCCAATCGTATGCTCGATGTTCTCACTGACATTGATGGTGATATTGATGAGCATGTGAAGCACCTGAAGTGGTATGTGGAAGTGTGTCGCGAAACTATTTACATAGACACATCCAACTTCACCGATGACATCTCTTTAAGAAGGTTGTGGAATACGTATGTTGGGAAAGGAATTCCGGCGTGCCTGGTGGAAGTGTTTATGCCGGCTTTGAAACTTTTCCCCACTTGGCTTCGTAAGCCTGCCTTGGATGTGATTAATTACAAGGATTGTGGTGTGGTTTCCTTCTATTCGCTAAAACGACTATTGGACATATGGGGACCCTTCATGTTGCTTGATCGAAGCATGAAGCAGGACTTAGATATGGGAATATTCAACTTTGAGCGCTCATTGGAGTATCAGTGTAAAATGTTTTATAGACGGGAGGGCGCCAAAGTGGGAGATTATGTGCTAACATTTAGCAAGGTCCCTGGTGAGATTCTTGGCTTGGTTCTCGTAGAACGGTCTTCTATCGCCGGTCAGAAGTGTTTGGGCCATATCCATAAAGCACGTTATCCCCTTATAGCTCGAAAGATACGCTTTGTACAAACGTCCGGTGCGTGGGTCCCCGAGAGGCTCACGCTAGAGGAGTTCAGCAGCATTGGTGCTGCGTGCCGTGCATTTCCTGATGTTTTCTGCAGACCATGTGGCACCCTGTATGAAACTGAATGTGGCCCTATTGCGCCGCCGTTGCTTAGTAAGAACAGGAATGACGAGGTAACGTACAGTGCGTTCAGTCTGCACCGTGCTTGTTTTCAGAACAATGTGAACTACGTTAGGACGCTCCTGTCACGTGGTGCTGCTGTTATTGTGAACGTTGCTGTGGTGGATCCGGTTGTGACGTCGCGTTACTGCTGGACACCGCTGCTTTGTGCTGTGAATAATCCTAACTGTGATCCTGGAGAAGTGGTTCAGATGCTGTTGTCCGAAGGGGCTGACGCGCGCATATGCGATGACGCAAAATGCACGGCTCTCTACTATTCCATAGTGAATGGCTACGCTGAAGCCACTCGCCTTTTACTAGAGCACTTTCCTGATCTGCGGCCATCGCCGTGGACCGAGTCGTTGCTTGTCGCCCTCGGAGCTCATCACTTTCACGCACGCGAAAGTGATGTTCGTCGCCTGGCTGAACTCATACCGTCGGGCGCAATGATGGGGGTGCTTCTGCCGCGGCAAATGAATCACTCCCTTGTGCAGCTGTGTGTTGATATCATTGAGGGGAAATTGTGCGGTGAGGAGCGCTTGCAGCGCCCAGGGGATGATGTGTCGTTGTGGCTTCCTGATGGGGAGGCAGAGCCGCGTACTGCTGAGGAAGAGGCTTACCTTTCTAGGATTATTGCACACCACGGCGTGCTCTGTCGTGATGGAGGGTGCGAAGTGTCTGCTGCAGCCCAGATGCTTTATCACCACTGCTACGTTCTCTCCTGTCGGGTACACTTTGGATTGTTAGAGGAAGAGGCCCGTTGGTCGTGATGACGTTTTCCCATGGCTGTTGGGGCATTGTGTGCACCTTGGAGCGGGCGCATACATTTTCGTCGCACATTCTTTGTGTGTCAGCTGGCGGTAGCCAAGGGTAGGTGCGGCTGTGGGTGAACGCTATCTTGTTACCCATGGACACTGCGCTCATAGTGGTCTTTTGTTGTGACGCTGCCAAATTGGTAAGTTATGCTAATTTCTTCTTTACCGCGACGCCCAGGCGTAAAAATGCATATGCGGATGATCATGTGGTGTTTCTGTCTTCCGCGGAGGACCACGCGGGGGCTGGTATGACAGCGATTATTCATTTTCTCGTTCTATGGAAATACACCCAGTTTGCGTTTCTCCCCGCCTGCTCGTAAAACCATCTGGTTCCAACAGGCCAGATTCCCTCTTCCTTGGTGTTTTGCCGTGTACTGTATGTATGGGGTGGTGTGTGTGTGTTGTTGTGAGAGGGGAGGTGCTCTTTTCCTTCTTTTCGGTTGTACCCCGGTGGTTGAAGGTCTTAATGTAGCGGTGATGGTGCACACGCGTTACTCTTGTTCATGTAACTTAATTTTTTTCTAATGGTTAAAATGTTATACTTTTTTTTTTTAAATAACACGTTAGTTAGTTTTTTTTTTTTAACTCGAACGCTTGCAGGGATATGTCGCCACATAACAAGCGGGCCATGGGTCAGAGGCAACTCCGCAAGGAACGCGTCGCCGAGCGTCATGGGCAGCGTCCTACACGGCATGTTGGCTCAAGACCGTTAGGCCACAAGCGACATCATCACCGCCGTTCCCAAGGTAGCCGTGGGTACAGATCTCTCTACGATGAGTCAAATCCACTCGACCGTCAGCTCTTTGACTATCTGATCGTTGTCGACGTAGAGGCTACCTGTGATGATAACAGTAAGAACTATCCACATGAGATTATAGAACTCCCTGGCGTGTTGGTGGATGTGCGTCGCGGCATTGTGGACAAGCAACGATCATTTCATTCGTACGTGCGTCCACGGCGGAACCCTATCCTAACCCCATTTTGCAAGGCGCTCACAGGCATAAAACAGGAGGATGTCGATAGGGCCCCCAGTTTACCGGAAGTAGTTAAGTTGTTTGAAGAGTGGTACATGGAGACAATCCCTCTCGGAGCCAAAGTTGTGCTCGCCACAGATGGTCCTTGGGATCTAAAGAACTTTGTTTATGAACACTCTGTGTTACGCGACCATGTTAGTTTCCCCACACTTTTCTGGGAGTACATTGATATTCGTACAACCTTTTCCAACCATTTTAATCGGGGTGTTCCCATCAAACTCACGGCTATGCTCCACCGAATGCACCTGGAGTTTGAGGGCCGCCAACATTGTGGCTTTGATGATGCGGTTAACATTGCTCGCCTAGCTGTAGCTATGATGCGTGCTGGATGTGTATTAAACTTCCTCGTTGCAATACCACTGGTTGAGAAGTTTTACTATCGGATTCCCAACACGACAATGTATCGCCGGGAGGAAGGCAGTGGTGTTTTGGACCCCGATGTTGTGGATGACATAGCGAAGAAGTGCTTCGGGCTGGAATATTTTGCATTTGGCGAGCGACACATGGAAGAGGTGATGGAGTACCGTCGCGCCCATCTTGAGGCATTCCAACAGGTTTCTGCGGCACCAGGGTCGCGGGTGACGAGGGCTGCTAAAAGGCACGACACCTTACAAAAGGGCGTTCAGCGGAGGTTGATACTTATCGGGATTCTATCAATACTTATTGTATTTATTTCACTGTTGTGTCTGTATCGGAAAGTTGTAAAAAATATTTTCTGAGTTTTGATGTGGAGACCTGAATGAGGTTGCCACACAGGATCTGGTGCATGTGTGTTAAAAAGAAATGAGGATTGCTTGGCGCTTGGCCGACACGGAGAGCTTTTCCTCCCGAGAATTCGTGGGTGGCATGTGTTTCCGTACCTTACGGCAGCCAAATCCGTGTGGTGAATTTCTCTTTTCCAAATCCTTAACGGCTTCCCACCCTGGAAGAGTAGGGAGAGAGTCCAGAACATCCTGAATGATCATCCAGTACCTGTCTGGCGCGAGACACATAATAAGAAAACACATAAGCCACACACTATATATACATATATATTAATAAGAGCGTCTCGTTGACGCTGGATGAGGATCAGATGCAGATTTTGCAGCGTGTTGGCGCCGGTCTAAATCACACTGTTTACCTTGCTTCTTTTCCTCGTCTTCATCTTTATTATCGCCGCTACTGTTACCACAGGTCCCTTCTCCCGTATATATATATACATATATACACATATATCAGTGTGTGTGCATGTGTGTAGTTTACGATTAACAAGAGCTGTTCCGTCTTTATTTTGGCTTTAAATATATTCTTTTACATTCCTTAACGTGTAATCGCTGTTGCATTTTGCTATCTTGATTATCGTTTGCTCTCGAGTTGCTAGGATATATTAGAAAAAGGAAACAAAATAACCAGAAAGGGAACTTGGGTGAAGGGGAAGGTGTTACAGAGCGGAGGTTATCCCTTGGGTTCAGGAGAGTGGCCTACTATCACAGTTGTCGGATTTCTTCTTCTTCCTCTTCACTGCGAGCTTAATTGCGTCAATACAAGCCATAGAAAAACCGGTGTTATCATTGCTCATTTTTGAAGTGGAACGCAGAGAACAGAAATAGGTGGGGGAAATAAAAAGAAACACCACGAAACGTTCCAGAGCGTGTTCCGTCGGGGACAAAATAACACGACTTGTTCAATTTCCTTTACAACATAGGAGTTTTCTTCCTTCTCGCCTTTTCTTTCTTTCTTTCTTTTTTTGTTCCTTTTTGCCTTGCTTTCATTGTTTTGCCGTTACCGTTTGCTGTCTCTGGTCGGCAAGTTATTTTGTCAATCCACCGCCTTACCAGAAGTGTTAACTGAGAACTACTACCGCTCAAAATACTGAAGGTAGTGGTTGTCTCTTGTAGTCGGCAAGGATAGTGTAGAGGGAGTTCCTTTGTCATACGGAGGAGTGAAACGAAAAAATATCCTTCGGGAGTTGAAAGTTGATTGCGCTCGCGAAGGCCCCGTTGTGCGGAGGAGGAAACGGGTTGCAAAGATCCAGTGGAAAAAGTTGCAGTAGGCGGGTGGGTGCTGAGGGCGAAAGAGTAAGTCTGTTTTTGTTGCCCTGTACAAACAGTGTGAGTGGGTGAAAGAGTTAGTAGGGAGGAGCCGGGGGTTTACAGTCAGTAGCTACCCTGAAGCTCTTATATTAGTTTTCCTCAATTTTTAGGTGCCTGTTGGAATGAGTGTAATGGAAAAGCGGCGAACGTATACTCCTCGAGAGGATTTAATGAACAGTGAGGACGGTAATGTGTATTCGAACGAGGGGCGTTGCAGTGTCGCAGTTGGCTGTGAGCCGCCGAAGTATGCCGGCTCTAAGGCTGATGAGCTGATGTTGGATTTTCAGGATAACCGAAATGCACGGACTCCTGCATTATCCCGTAGTGATGAGCACTGCTGCCGCGCGAAAGGCTGTGCGTGCTTAGAAAGTGACAAATGTGGCAAGGTGAGATTTATTGCCACTCGGTGGCTTTCCCGCTTAATGCACGAGTTTCCAGATGCCTCGAACTTGCTTGCTTCTCAGGGGCACAAATGTCGACGTTGGCGACAGCAACAACCTCCGTGGGTGTGCGAGGGGTCGCATATTGTTGATGAGAAAGGCGCGCAGGTGATAGGAAGGGGTGACGGTAGCATATTCCCATCTAAGGGGGTTCTTTTTGTAGATGTCGTCAGGAAGGGCACATTGCCTGCTGCTCGCAGTAGTGAAGTTAGCCATCCTGAAGGTGACCAAAACTCTGAGCGATGCGATGCTTCTTCGGCACTATGGGGTTTAGAACCCAAAGATGGTGCACTTCCAGAGCTTGGGGAACTTCTGAAGGAGGTGGTTTTAGCATGTACTTCTTCTGCGCCTGGCTTTTCACTTGTGGAGAAGGGAGGGGAGACTGTGGCTGTCTCCTGTGCTGAGCGGCAGGAGACAGCAGAAGGTTCGTTGGAAGCGGCTACGGCTTCTAGTGTCTGTTGTGGTGGCTCGTGCACGGAAAACGAGTTAGCGTGGAGGAATGTTAGGAAAATCTTGTGTAAACTTCGTCACTTAGTGGAAAAACATAGTGAGCTCATAGTGGAACTGAACACCACAGTTGGCAGTGATTGGCAATGGAGTGATGATGATTCACAAGAAAATATAACACCCTTGAAGGATGATAATTTCCACCTTCCACCATCACAAGTAAGCTGTTGCGCCGAAAATGTGTCACATGGAACTTCGTCTGAAGGAGAATTGGGTGGCGATGCACAGGAGGAGCATAATCATCATCGAGAAGAGGAACAAGAGCAGGGTTTCGATGGCTCGACTGCTGGTGTTAGTTTTTCCGGTACGCGACTGAACCGCGATGCGCCTCCTTTTCACTCGCGGTTGAACCTCTCAGCGTATGTAAGCCCCCCCTCAACGATTGCAGCAGGGATGCCTACTAGTTTTGAAAGCAACAGAGTTTTCAACAAAGGCACAAATAGCACAAACTCACCGTTAGGCACATCGGTTCGTACCTTGTATCCGGAAATTGGAGACAACAGCAACAACACTAATGCTGTGATGGGGTCTGGTGATTCCCCGACGGTACCTCTGTTCTCGAAAGTGGAGGCAAAACTCACGTCTACGTCGCCCATCTCGACCCTCGGTTCTTCCACCTCTTCACCTAGTGTGACATTCAATTTGGAATCACGTGAGGGTATGCTTCGACGTAGAACTGCCGCAGCGGCCGCAAACCACTACGGGCACGGAGCAAGTGTTGGTTATTACGGTGGTGGCCGTTCACGTAGCGGATGGTGCAATGCCATTTCTCCCGGTTCATCGTATGTGGGCCGCCCAATGTCCCACTTGCCATGCCCTTTCGATTACATATTAGTAGTGGACTTTGAGGCAACATGTGAAGAGAATGCTCCGCCTTCATATCTGCACGAAATAATCGAGTTCCCTGTGTTGTGGTTGATGTCAAGCTTCAGCGAGTCATAACAGAGTTTCATCGTTACGTGCGCCCAAAGTTCAAATCGCAGTTGAGCGATTTCTGCCGTGCGCTCACTGGAATCCAGCAGGATGATATCGACAGTGCCTCGTTGCTGGAGGATGTGATCAAACAGTTCGAGCGGTGGTACGCGCAGACAATCCCTCCGGGGAGCCGAGTGGTGTTAGCGACAGATGGCCCCGCTGACATGCGCGAATTTATGTACGTACATAGCGTAACGCGACAAGGAATCCGCTTTCCGAATCTATTTTATCAGTGGATCGATGTTAAGCAGATTTTTGCACACTTTTTCCAGTGCCAACAGGGAAAGATCAAGGCCATGCTCGAGGTTCTTCACTGTCCCTTCGAGGGTCGGCTGCACAGCGGAATTGACGACGCGCGGAACATAGCAAAAATAGTTATTCGGATGCTGGAGGTGGGGTGCTCCTTCTGCGAGATTCCACTCTGCCGCCTACCCTATGGCACAACAGCGGTTGTTAATGCTGAGATGGGAAACGATACATAGTGATGCATTTATCCCTAGTTAGGATTTGTGATGTTTCCTTTGGACTGTTACACATTGAAGTTGTGGGAATGCAGTTTTGATCGCCACTTGTTGCTGTATATCTTGGAAGTTGAAGGAAATGGGTGGGTGTGATGTTAGGGTTGGAAGAAGACACGTGAAAAGTTAGAGTGTTTAGTGCATCGACACACCAAAGGCACTTCTCGAGATTTAGTGATACGTTGCTTCAGGGAACGTGGTGGGTGTACCTGCTCGTGTGGTAAAAGGAGTGGAACTGATAATAGAGTTGGAGGAGCTAAAAGGAAGTGCTGGTCTGCTCGTCAACGGCGCCCCACAGGAGCTTGGAATGGTGTTGGGGAGGGGGAAAGGGAAATAACCCATGCTGGATGAAGCCATATCGCTGACCTTTCAGGGGAGAAAGGGAAGTATCCTTTCATGGCGTCTTTTTTTCGGTGTCGTGCTTTCCTTGATTTTGTTCCTTACTTCCCCACTTTCATGTATGTATGAGTGTGTCCACACTTCTCTTTCTTACCTTTCGCGTGATGCTCCATTCCCCCTTTCCGGCTTTCGGCGGGTGCTTGTACTGAACTGTTTATGAGCACAGCAGCCGAAGAGGTTTGGAGGAATTACTTGTATTTGTTTATCATTCCTTGTGTACACACTCTGTCATATAGTCGGCAGTGCCAGTTGTTTATATGACTACTGCCCCTGTTGTTGTGTTTCTGTCCTTCGATTACTCCTCTACTTTTCTGTTACCCAAGCACTCTGTCTTCCGCATTCTCACGCGCCGCTGTGATGACAAATAGAAACATCGGTTTCTTTTTATAACCCCAGTTCACGGAAATGCTTTCCCGCTTTCTCCTTCTTTACGACTTCCATTTTTCCTCCTTTCCTCTTTGATTCCCCTGCTGGTACCGTCTTTTTTTTTGCGGTTTGTAATGGATGCTGAATGTAAGTGAGCGTGGGGCGGGCATGTTAGCATTAGTGTATTGTTTCTATTCAATCACTATTGACCCCTCATTACATCCGTAAGATCTTTTCCTATTTTGCTTCTTTTTTTTTTGCTATGTTTCTCCGCCTATTGTCCCTACTATTTTCGCATTGCCAGCAAACAGTGCATGGCGTAGTGTTGGGAGAAAAGGGCTAACCGGAGGCAGTGACCACGGGACGTGCAGGTGGCAGAAGGTCGAGGTCAGAGGCAGGAGGGGGATGTTAAATTATTTTGCCTTGGTTGTCGCAGGAGAAGCGAGGACCGTGCTTAGCTTTGCCTATCGTGAGAAGGAAAGGCGAAACTTTCGCTTATGATAACGTTCTGATCCCTATTCGGTAGGAACTAAATCATTTATTATGTCTCCTCGAACAAGAGTTCTTATTTTTATTTTCCATCTTTTCCTTCCCCGTGTCTTTTCTACACTGTTTGCCGACCGCGTTAGTGGCCAAAATTGTTGTTACGTACTGCGTGATTCTTTTTTTCTTTTTGTTCGTTTAGGAGTGGGACAGACGCCTCTTCTGCAGTATAGAGGTGTGCACGGCTGTGTTGGATGGGCTGGGGGAAGTGAGTGGGCAGCGTTAGTCATCATTCATGTTTCCCAAAGGGCCTGAAGAAGCTACATCATTTGTAGGGGCAGCGGTAACGGACACGGATGTTGTCAATTCTCACAACAGCGCCAGAAGAAGTAGCAGCGGTGAGATTAGTCAGGCAAGTGAGCGCCTAGAAGGTGGTGCAGGATCGTCACTGATATCGGCGAGTCGGTTTGATATTCTTGTTGGTGGGTCAGATGCATACGGGAGAAAGGTGTTCCGGAAGGTGCTGCGACATCAGGACCTTCTCAACGTCGGATCCAAAGGCAATGCAAACGGCTGCATGGTTCAAGGAAAACCTGGCTCAGGGCTGTCTAAGCAGCGTTGTACTCTTCAGCCATTTTCGCACTTGCTGGTCTGTGACTTTGAGGCAACGTGTGACGACTATAACGTTGACTATCCACATGAGATAATTGAGTTTCCTGTTGTATGTATAGACACTCAGCAGCTCCGTGTCGTAGCGGAGTTCCATTCCTATGTTCGTCCCGTTAAGTGTAAGCAGCTTTCGTCCTTTTGTAAGGAACTCACTGGCATCACCCAGTCGACTGTTGATAAAGCTCCAACACTGCCGGAGGTAATTAAACTATTCGGCGAGTGGCTTCGCGATGTGGTGTACCCAATGTGCAGGCAGCAGCAGCAGCAGCAGTCGTCCCGTCCTAAGTGTTCCCCTTCCGCGGAGCGCAAGTTTGTGTATGACGTGGCGCATAACGCTGAGTGGGTGGACTGCGAACGGATGGTGTGCTTAGCTACTGATGGACCGTGGGATATGCGCAAGTTTATGTATGAGTGTGGTGTACTCCGTGACGGGTATGCGTTCCCCCCACTGTTCTACCGCTGGGTGAATGTTCGCAGGTGCTTCGCTTGCTACTTTCATACCCGACCCAGGAAATTGACGGACATGCTGAAAGTTTTGGGTTTTCCCTTTGTCGGCCAACAACACAGCGGGATTGATGATGCTCGCAATATTGCGCGGATTCTTATAGAGCTGATGCGTCGGGGGTGTCGCATTAAAGATGTGAGTACGATCAGCTACTGCCGTGAGGGCGATGAGATTCATAGGACCGCGGAGCGGGAGAGACGGGAACTCTTGAGAGAGGAAGAAGAGGGAATGCAACGCCTTAAGCATCGCAGGAAGCTGAAACGGAACAAGAAAAGGTGAACCAACTGCTGATTCCCGTTCTTCCCTCTCAGCGAGCGGTGTCACGGGACAATTGCTTGGGTCGTTGCTGTTGATGTGTGAGTGTGCTGAATGAAATTATTCATACGTGTGTTGTGGAGGGCCTGTTCACACGTGTGATGTTTCCTCTTCTGTACACTTTTGTTCATCTGCAGCGTTGTTTTTGCTTTTTTTCCACAAATCTACGCTTCTCAGTTACCTTAAACACTGCTGTCGTGAGGTATTGGGAAATGTAGAGGTGCCAATGGGATCATTGCAATCCACTGATGTGTCTCTTTTTACCATTTCCCTCCCCTTTCCTTTACGGCCGCTCAATGGGCATAGTACCAGCATGCTGTTTATCGCGTCTTTCTTTATTATTATAAAAATTCCACTCTCTTTCTGCTGTCTTTTTTTTACTCCTAAAAAAAAACGCAAGCTCAGCAGTCTCACTGAAGCAGTTGCTAGATCCGTGAGATAGGGGCAATACGTGGAAAAAGAGAGACACACTTGCCAAAGCTTGTCCCCAGGAAGCTTTTTGGGTCTCTGGGGGAGGTGTGGGACGGTGAAGGAATTCCGTTTAGAGTTTGACGGTGGTGAATACACGTGTAGTGTATTTGAGTGCTTTCTGGCTGGAGCAACTTTTCACACGAGAAGCTGTTCTCCCGTGCCCTGATAAGGTGTCATAAAAGATTTGCTTTAGTCTTTCAGGTTTAGTTTGCAGTGCATAATTGCAGGCTCATTGGGGTCTTGTTTATTTTACTTTAAAAAAAAAACAAAATAATCCATAGAACGAATTTTCTTTGTTGTATTTAAACATCAATTGGCGGCACCTCCCGATAATGGATAATCGACAAAAGTTACCCTTTCGCGTAACGCTATTGGGTAGAAGGACCCCACAAGGCTCGAGTCCTGTGGGATGCAGCACGCTTTCAGCCTCTCGGGATGCATCTCGGACTCCTGATTACTTAATCTCAAAGGAATCCACCGATGCTGCTGGCCAGGACCGACAGGCAGGTACGACCTCTGATGCACAGGGAACTTCAGAGTGTGCTTCCCCACGTAAGCAGCGGAAAACATCTTCTTTTCTGGGGTTCCGCCCCCCATCTGTACTGAATATTCGGGAGAGGCGTATGTCCCTCTGCTCACGCTCTGTCTCGCCGCCACGGGTGTGTCCCACTGAGGACCTGCCACCAACGAAGGGTGTAGAGGGAGTGTCGTGGCTGTCTCCGACGGCGGTGAAGTTGGAGGAAAGCGTGTATCACACCAGGTCTATGAGTTCTCTTCCTACTTCCCCGCACTCGAGTTTGATGGCTTCTCAGGCCATGCCGACCGCCGCACAAAATTCATCGCAAACAAGGCTGAAAACAGCTAAAGTGGTTACTCCCGATTTTTCTTCCCAAAGCGCCGCTACCGCTAATGCCCCTACCGCTACTGCTGCAGGTGTAGATAAGGGCGCTGGTGGTTCCGTGGAAAGCAAAGGAAACCAAAGCAGTGCATACAACGTTTGCTCTCTTTGTGGAGTGACAGTAATACTTGCAGGTACACATGAGGATCAGCAGCAACAGTGGCGAGACCACATCAATTCGTGGATGCATCAGCGCTGCCTAAAGATGCACAAAAACACCCGAGGTCGGACCGAAAGGGTGCGTGTTGATGATTACGCAACCAGCTCTATAAGTTCGCCTGTTTCTCCCTCGATGCTTAGGGCCCTGGAGGAATTTTCTTCATCGCTGGCTTCGACAGACACCGTGAGCTTCGAAGAACGAGCAGCTGATTCACCATCGAGACTTCCCAGATATGGTAACTATGGGAGAATGGATGCCGTCATGAGTCGTAAAACGGGTGATCGAGCGTTTTTACCAACCGGCTTCGACTCTGGTGTTGCTGGCAATAGTACCAGTCAACGCTCGCCCCTTGAAAAGGAACTTTTCAGCTCGATACAGCAGCCATGTACAGTAGACAGGAGGGATGCGGGTGTTGGAGTGACCACAGAAAAACGACAAGATGAAGCACTCCCGACTACTCCTTGTGACGGCAATCTCGAGATGCGGGGAAGGGCGGCGGCAACGCTTGCACAAGAAGTCAACCCAAGGAATTTGACCAGGAAAGGGGGGAAGATGGCCGTAAATCAGAGGGAGGCCCAAAGAACTGATAGTGACATCGCCATGATTAGTATCGTAGAGAAAACAGAGAGGGATAGGCGGCGTTTGAGAAGTGAAAAGAAGAAGCATATGCAGTTTGTATTTGACAAGTACGTAGTTGATAGGAGAAGGCGCATGCTGCTTTCGTGCATCCGTCATTGGTTTAACGCCATGTTTGTACGCGTAACAAACAGGTTCCTAAGACAAAATTCGGAAAGCCCCAGAGCACCTTGTGCTACTCCTTCAGCGATGGCCTCCCTCACCGCGCCTGAGGATGCCAGATCTCGGGAAAAATCAGATGGTAAGAAGCGATTTAAAACTTTGAGCAGGGAAGTGCTGGCTAAATGTGATAAAGCCACGACGACGGAGGATTCCTGTGCAAACAGGAGTGACGCCAGGCAGGACGTTTTGTTTATGGCTTCGTGTGTGAAGGACTATGCTCACATCAGTGGCGATCGCTCTGTGGATAGTGTGGAAATGGAAGTTGGAAAGACGGATGTTAAGTGGTACGTTTGTCGGGAGGCCGGCCGTGGGCAGCCGCCGAAGAGGAAGTCGTCCAGAAGGCGTAGAAAGAGCCGATCAACACACCTTCTTGGGAAGAGGACAGCAGCGTTGAGGAGTTACTCGCCACACTGGCTGTACCACTACAAAAGCGTGTACGGATGGTTTTAAGTGGCCAATCGGCAGCGAAATCAAAATTTCCACAAACATCAGAAGTTATTAGTGGGATGCGACGGTCCCTAAACGAAGAGTTGCAGCAGCTTAGTAATCACCACCAATGCCATTACCCTTGCTACAACCACCACCGTTGCCAACCTCAGCGCCAGCACCACTATTACCATTACCCACTCCAACACGCGCCCTTAAACTCATCCAACCGCGTTCCAGAGGGTTCGGGTTATTTTCAGCAGCCCGCATCGGGTCGCCAGCAAAACCATGTCAACGATGGAGGGGTATCTGAAGAGTTGCGGCAGTTTAGGGGAGGGGAGGAGGTTTGTCGACCTCCTGTGAGGGAAAGCGCCGCTGCTAGTTCTTCGCAGGGAAAGTTTTTCTCTCAGAGTGTGTCAGGAGAGCCAACTATGGGTGCTGCGGCTGCGGCAGATGAGGCTGCGTACAGCAATGAGGGCCGGCGTGGTGGGAAGCTGCCTAATCGTTGTGCAGAGACATCTTCTGAGGCAACGAACGCCCAGTCACCGCAGTCGGTAATTGAGCCTGACGGATCCACACAACCAAAACGACACAAGCGGTGTAGTTCAGAGGGTAGGGCTTCTGTTGATGAGAATGGTAGAGACAATGTTCTTGTGAACTTATGCGAACCCCTCGTTGCACAGCAACTCGAGTATTCTGTTGAGAAGACGTTCTGCAAGGATCAGTGTACTTATTGGAGTCCGCGGAGGCAGCAACGCGGTGAAAGTGGCAATGAAACACTTGAGAAGAAGGTTAAAGAGCCACTGGATCAAGAGCTGCGTATGAAGGTTTCGCAAAACGAAAACACCGGTTTGAGCTGTGGGGAAACTGTTGTTTCTTCCTCCTCTCCCCCACACTCCAGCACGACGATGGGCGACAACGGCGATCCCGTGGCCTCCTTACAGGGCATCAGGGAAAGTGGCGGAACTGTTAATCCTCGACTGATAAGTGCATCGGGAGGTCCTTCGAAGGGAAACCCAGCTATGGCGTGCCAGAACTTCAAGGGAATACCCGGTGAATATTACTGTTACCACGACGGAGCGTATTATCACGTACGTGATCCAGCTGCAGATGCGTACTGCGATCGATGGGGTCGGCGCCTACCACTATATTTTGTGCGGCGTCCTGACACCTCTGCGATGTCTCCAACGCGCATGGTTTATCCCGCAGCTACACCGACGCGATCACGCAGCCCTCTCGGTCCTCGGCGTTTGAACCCCTACTGTAGTACCTGTGTCCAACGCTATAACATTGTCATGGTGGATGAATACATGCGGTCAGTGACTCCCACAGTGAACGAGAGGAGCGACGGTGGCAGTTGTACGTGTGGCTTGACAGGCAGAAGAAGCTCAGCGAGCGGGCGCATGGGGCGCCAGACGCCGCTGCGTGCATCGAACAGGGTAACGCCCCGTACTGTGCGTCGTCCTGGGGCTGCTGAGTGCCTGGATGGTTTTAACGTAATTAATTTACAGCACCGCAGTGACCTTCAACGGGAAGACGGCGGCGACAAGGAGGGCGTGGCGCTTCCCAGTGAGAAAACTTGGTTGCTGCGGCAGCAGCGCCGACTGGAGTCGATGATGAAGGCACTTCTACGGTATGACTTTCCCAGTGGCGAGCGATCTCGTCAATGGGTGAGTTACTTCCATTCGCTTAATGATGCGGCAAAGGCTTTGGAGGAACTGCAGTACAAGGATGTGGTGAATAGATAATTAGAATAGTTTCGTGTCTTTCTATTAAAATACGCCTGTTAGTATTCATCAAGTTCATTTCCTACTTTGTTACATGCATGCAATACACAGATGCCTAGTTCTATCTGAGTAAATATCCGAACATATTTATAAGTTCCATAGACTTTTAAAGGGTTTTGTGCTCTTATTTTTTTTCTGCCTATGCAGACCATTCTTTTTTATCCTTGTTTATTGTTATTGTTGTTATAGTTACCATGCCACTACAAATCATTATCAATCACACTCTTTTTTCGTAGGATAATACTTCGTCCTTTTCCGGGTTCTGCAGGACGACCTGTGGCGACGATGGTCAGCTCGTTCTGGCTGTTGTTTTTTGCGTGTGTGCGCAATGGGACATTGCACATTTAACCCATCTTCTGTGCGCGATAAATCTGATTGCCACCTTACACCATGTTCAAATCCTCATCCTAATCCACACTTCGCATCAACTGTTTGTTTAGCACTCTCCTCATTCATTTTAACCTTTTCTCTTACGCAGCATGTAATGAAGCAAGGAGGCACTTCTTACGCGTCCCTACCACTTGTTGTTGACTTGTGTGAGGAAATTACGCCGCAGAGCCTCCGTCATGCGAGGTGGTACGCTGATTTGATTGCCGCCCCTCCACCGGCACCTCACCCGTTCGGAGTCGTTGTTGAGGAGCAACATCCATGAACCCGGTTTGTGCGCCGGCACAAAATGCTAAAAACGGTGCACCTTCCAAGTTATCTTCATTTCCTTGCATAGCGACCGCTGCTAACAAGCGTGAGCGTGATCAAGAAACCCCACAGGAGCGGCAAGCTTCTAGCACTAAGGAAGCTACCGTAACTACCTCTGTGGAGGAGGAGGAGGATGCAAGTGCTTTGACAGTTCTGGGACGGTTGCAGGAACATTGTGGGTACTCTGTTGGTACGGCAATGTATCGAGTGTGGGTTCGTTATCCGCAGTCATACCTTTCATGGATGTCAGGGCGCATTGCAGATGCAGTTGTGAGGCGCGTTATGCCACTTATCGAGAGAAGTCAAGGCTGTGGGGTCCAGGGTGACCAGGGCTCAGTGACTGGTGGGCAGTACGATATTCACGTACGTTATTTTCTTTCTTCCGAACTTTCCCATCACGACTATTCACATGCTTTCTGTGCCGAAATTATTGTTCGCGATGTTGATCTACTTAAGCGAATCGACGAGGCTGCTTCCCTTGTGCGAGCGCAATACATTGCAGTGCGGGCGGAGAACCAAACACTAGAGAGCTCCCTTGCCTTTTGGCGGAGCATTACCTTTAAGGGGTCCGAGGTGGACGGGGGAGCAGCCCAAAGATGGGCAGGGGTCGCAGGGTGTTCCCAAGCCGCTATGAGGCCCCCTCGTGATTTGTCTGCGGTGGAGGGTTGCGGCGCGTGGGAGCAGCCCACCGCAAGCCACCCATTTCGAGGTGTTATCGCAAAAACCAACAAGAGCTCTCTGAATTCACTCCACGAAAGGGATGTTGGGCCGGAGTTACATGCACGCCGTACGGCGGGGATCGTTGCTGTGCTCTATCTTTCGTTCGGGGGTGTGGTTTATGCAGGAGGGAAACTTGGATCTACCGGGGAGCGCCGTTCTCCCGTACCTCCAACACCGGACGGTGCTGAAAAGGAGAAAATGGCAACACTAGTGAAGCATACTCAAGCAGTTGACGCCGCTGCGGCTGATGATAGTGCAACAGGAGATGCATCACAATGCTTGGAACCCGTATTCTTCCTTCCGTGTTCTTCCAATTCTAGCTTTGTACGTGGGTTGCTTGGTTTGTAGGTGTGATGCATTGGCATTGCGATCGCTGCATTGGAGCATCTTTGCACTCTTGTTCCTGTAACAAAAGGTGTTTTCTCCGAACCTTATTGTCGTCTATTTTATCGGTGAATCGGGATGTACGACCTGGCGTAAACGACCAGTGGCTTTAGCTTCTTTACCTTTTTTTTTGCATTGAGTTTTCGTGTAGGAACATATACATCTATCCACATGTTGGTTTTGATTTTAGCTGCCTCTTCTTTTGCTTGAAAAGTGAATGGCTTTCTTTAACTCTCCCGTTTGTTGCTTGTCCAAAACATAAATGAACAAACGTTTTCATTTTGCGTTGTTGCACGTGTAATTACCCACAATAAAGAAGTGAACGAGTAAACAAGTGTACGCGTCCATACTACTTTCTTGGAAAGGAGCAGACTTCGATCATTTATTAATCTGTAGAGAAAGACACATTATTTTTCAGCATTTGTAACAATGGCCATGTCTGGTGTTTCTGTGGCGGATGAGTGCGTTACAGCGCTCAACGACCTCCGTCACAAGAAGTCTCGCTACATCATAATGCACATTGTGGATCAAAGATCCATTGCTGTGAAGACAATTGGCCAGCGCAGTGCTAATTTTGAGGAGTTTATTGGAGCCATTGACAAAAGCATTCCTTGCTATGCTGCTTTCGACTTTGAGTACAACACCCCTGACGGTCCACGTGCCAAACTGATTCTCATCAGCTGGAACCCTGACTCGGGTGCCCCCCGCACGAAGATGCTATACAGCAGCAGCCGCGATGCGCTTGCGCCCCTGACACAGGGATTTCAAGGCATTCAGGCTAACGACGCCTCAGGGCTCGACTTCGAGGAGATTGAACGCAAAGTCAAATCAAACCGATAGGAATGGGGCACAACGGAATGTGGATAAGTTTGTATGGTGTAAAGGAGTTTAATGGGATAAGGAAAGAACTGAGAAACGAAAGGAAAAGGGAGGAAAAAGAGACTGGGGCAGTTAGGGGAAGGGGTGGACAGAACGGGGCAACTCGAAACTTCTCAGCGGAGTGAGCCATTGAGTTATGAACGACAGGTGAGGGTTTATGTATCTTTTGATAGCGGGTGTCGCAGAGAAGAGGGTATATATGTACCTAACAGAGAAAATAAAAATAAAATACACCAGATGTGGTAGCTGGGGGCACTAAAAGGCATGGGCGGATTTAGGCTAAGGTGGAGTAGTTGCCATTGCTAAGGGAGAGCTGTGCTCGATACAAGTGTTGGTAGGCAAAAGTTCTGCGTTGGACCCTCTACTACGGCTTGCTCCCTCTCACAATATATATTTTATTGTTGCTGTCTGACCTGTTACCCAATTTTTTTCTAATTAACCGTTTCTTTGCCTTTCCTAGCGCTGTTTGTTTTTCTTTGCCTCATGTGGAAAAGGAGGTAAAGCAGCGCCGCGAAGGTGAAGGGAGAAAGAGGCGTGTTGTCATGTCCCCAGGCCCAGCCATCATGTCTCTTTGGGTTTCCTCTCCAACTTTGCTGCCAAATAACTGTGCCACGCACACACACACGCCGTGAAGTTATTTTATCTTTTTTATATATATATTTACTTTTTCCCTTCTTCTAACTTCCTCTCCTTCCATCCTGTCTTGTCCTTCCTTCCCCTTTTCACGTTCTTCCATGATTCCTTCATAGGGAATTGGTTTGGGGCGTGCTGATGAGTGGAGGGAGGAGGACGGAAACCGATGCATGACTGTGTGCTGGCATGTAATAAGAGGCGTGAAATGAAACAAAATAGCATAGGGCCCTCAAAATCTGCTTATGTTGAGATTAATATTGAATTATCCACGAAAACTCGGCAGCCCTCTTTCCCGCTCTCTGCTTGCCACTGACTCCGGCTTGTATGCGCTGAAGCACGTTTCCTTACATTTCTTCTCTCTTTTGCTTCTTCCTCAACCATTTGTGTTACATCGAATGTGCTGCGCATACTGTTTCTCAAAAGGAAGGGAGGTGAGTTTTCATTCTGCATCTCTGCACATATAAGTAGGAATTGCTGAGGGGTATTAGGTCAGCGTAGAGGTTGTTGTAGTAGTTGAGGGGCCAAAGGAGGAGGGGGAGTAAGGAACAAGCTGGCCGTTGTTTTTTTTTCCAGCGGTCTCTCATCAGTTACAGGGATTCTTAAGGTCGTCGTTGTCACTGCAGCGCACCGTGTCTGTGTAGCTGCAGTGGCTTGTTGAAGTTTCATATTACCGGAATTGAAAGTGAGGCTGGTGGTGTTAAGGCGACAGTTTAGTTTTAGGAACAGCTCGTTTGGGGGTACCACTAGGAGATTGTTAAGAAGGGGCAGTGCTGGAGACAGTGAGGAAGGAGGGGAAGGGCCGGGAGGCACTTGAGCGGATCAACAGGCAATAGGCAGATAGTCACGGGGACCGAAAAGGGCTAAACGAGACGACTCTCACGGTGGACTTCTTGGGATCTCCGTTACATTTCTTTCCGTATATATATATTTCTACCTAGCTCTGGATATTAATAGACCGCGAACAGAAAATCTTTTATTTGCTGTGGCTTTTATCGTCAGAAGGTGCATTGAGACTAGTCCTACTGCTGTTGACTTGGTTAGTGCCGCGAGGATCACCACTACAACACATTGTCAAGCAGGGTTGGCTTTTCTTATTCTTTTGGTTGGTTGGATCATAGCGTGTGAAAAATGTTCACTCGTACCTTTCAGGGTAGTATTCTCAACGCAGAGGGCCACAACCTCCAAAAGGAGGGTGTGCACCGGCACCTCATGTGATGACCTTTTATCATTCCTACATCGACCCCGAGAACGCAAAACGGAAGCGGCCCGTCGTTGATGTGTCAGCGCCATACAATCCACTAGACGAGACGCATCAAATTCGTAAGTTGGGAGTGCAGAAGCTCCCATTAGGCTTCCTTTCGCTCAACTCCTTTATTGGCGCAATAGAGGAGGTGCCGTACACCGACTCGATGCACACGTACGAGTGCGTGAAGTGGGCAATGGGTGGCCTGAATGTTTGGTTCATCAACTGGTTTGTGGCTCGCGGGGCGAACTCATATGCCCCAGTCGGCCATCCACGAACGCGCTTCGCGTGGAATATAGCGTTTGTGATGGGTGTTTTGCGGACAAATATGGCGGGAATCGTTGGAATTGGAGGATACTTTTACGCCTACGAGTGGCTCTACACACATGGCCACCACCGTTCCGCATCCGGGACCCGGCCCGAATGCATGGCGCCGTGCGTGGGATGAAGGTCAGAGTTGTTACGCTGCACGAGCTGCTGCGTGTATTTTCCCACCTCTCGGGTACGCCATTTTTATGGGGCGTTGGAAAAAGACTGCTTTCTGGTTTGTTACATGTTTGTGCTTTAGCATGCAGTACGAGTACTCGCGGAAGTATATTCTTCCAGGCATGCGTCTCTTCTACAGCTTCGAGGCTAAGCGGGAGCTTCAGCGGCAGGCTAACTGGGGATCGCTCGCCCCTGTGTTGGAGCACCGTGTGGACCCCGACACCAATCGTAACGAAAGTGTTGCGCAGTCACCCTATTTTCGCATTACAAGTGGCTCCCTGCAAGACACCATTTGGGCCAATGCCACACACGAGAATTTGCCGTTCCGCCGATACGGGACACAACTTCGGAACCCTTACTACAACTGGCAGAAAGCTAGGCAGGGGTATAATAGCAAAGCTCATCGTAACAAGAATGATCTGTGGGAGTTACCAAACGTATTAAAATCGCATAGTACTCTCCACGAAGGCTGAGGTGGTGTGCGTTTGCCACTGTTTTTAGATGCCATTGTAGCATTTTTTTTTCTTTTTCCTCCTTGACCTCACTACGGACGTTGGTTTTGTGTGCATCGTATTTCGACTTCCTCCTGCCCCTGCCCTCCAGGGGAGGGAAAATATGCGTGTGAGAGGGCGGTTGCAAAGGGAGTTGCAATTTTTTAGCAGCTGAAGGCCATGGCTCCCCCCTATTTGTTTGATTATAGGCCTGTGAGCACAGACGAACGACCCTTTATAAATTCATCAGCGGTCAGGAAATGAGGCATCTAGAAAAACAATGGTGAAGCAGCAGTGCCCCGCACATTAAATTGTATTTGTTGTCTTTAGGATAGCCGCGCTTTGTCGCGAGTGTAGTAGAGCGATCGCTAGAAACACGGGCATCTAGGAGTGAAGTCGTGGAAGCTGTGTTGTAGGGAAGCAGGCTAAATAGCAAGATAAAAGTAAGTACGCGAGTAAGGATTAGGTAGCGTAGGTTATTTAGTTAGACAGTGAGGCTTGTGTCATCTTTTTTTTGTCTTGTTGTTGTAAAACCATTTTGCAATGGATGTCATGGTCATGTATATGTCACATCTCTCTTCCACCATTCAACGTTACACGCGACCGCGAGGGGGGAGTCGGAGAGGAAGTGAACGATCCTGCAATTCGGGAAGGGGATAGCGTTATCTTGCATGTGGCTGCTGGTGGGAGGTTCATGGCTAAGGGAGGGATAGAAATGTCGTTTAGTGCTCGTTGTGGGTGACGTCAGGCGCTGATTTTCTTTCCTGTGGCCTTCGTTCCTTTGTTTTCCTTTCTTCAGGTGTTTTTCCCCCTTGTGGCCGCCGTGTAAACGCCCCTGCCTTGCAAAGCTGCTTCTTCGCTTACGTCCGCGGAGTCTGGAAGCCTTGTGCAGTTAGGCACCACATGGACATTGTTGCCTGTGGGGGCTGTTGTGATGGAAGGCACCGCTGCTATTGATGTTTGTTGTGTTACAACAACAAAAGAGAAGCCAATACGTGAGGCTTTACTTTTACGCCTTTTGTTTGTGTTCGATGTTTATTCTCAGATATTCCTGCGTGTTGCAGCCGCCGCCTAGCGGAGTCCAGTGTGAGACGTAGGGGTGCTCTGCACGTTGTGGTGTTCTCTTTTATGTTGTGCTATTACTGCCAACATCACTGATGCTCCCCGTTTTTCTGTTTTATCTTCATTTTCTTCGCCTTTTATATTTTTCACCATTACCACATCGCGTTTTTTTTTGTTCCTTTCAAGGGGGCTGTTGTGACGTCGCTGACGGGCTAGTCAGCACACTGGTATCAGTTCTTCTCTGCAATGACCTCCGCCGAAGCAGCGCTGGTAGCTTTCGGTTTTTTCCCTCTGTGAAACGCGGATCAACGTTGGGCCTGCTCTTCGACTTTCTCGTTCCATGTCCTTCTGATAAGTGGTCGCGCCACCGCGCTTTGTTTCTTTAAATATTTTGTTGTTTGTTGCATCCAGCGAAGCATGGGATGCGAGGAAAGCCGTTTTTCTGATTCAGTGTGGACGAAGGAGGGAGAAAAATTATTGTGGTGAGTCTCGGTTCGAGGTGATGATCGCGCCAAGTGTCTCCTGCACCTCTGGCTTGACCGGGGTGTGACAATAACGACCATGGCGCAATGGATAAAATTCATTGGATACGTAGTAGTACATTTATGCATATATTTTTCTTTAACATTGCTTCCCTCTGTGGTTTTGTTCTGCTTGTCATGATGTTAAGTCCTTTATTTTAGCTCCATTTACTGTAGTGTTCTCATTGAGGGAGCTCATGTTATTATATTATTCTGCCAACTTATTTTATTGCTGTTAGTACGATCGGTTAAGAGAAGTTCATTACGGGTCACGGCAGCCGGCGGTGACCGTCAATAATATTTAGTGATCCACTAGACTAGGGTTGTTTTTTTGGTAGATATAGAGAACGTACGACAGTCAAGAGGGGCACTAATTAGGAGGAAACCATACTTCATCTTAAAGTTTGCCTTTAGTACTGCTTTGCTAAATTGGAGAAAAGTACAAAAAATAGAGGTGAAACAAACAAACAAAAATAAATAACGAAGTTGGGCTCATTGCTATTATTATGCCTGTAACGACTGTTGATTCGAAGAGGCGCAATGCGATGGCTGTGCAGCGGCTCGTTGCGAGGAGTCGCGTAAACAACGCTCCCGGGAAGAAGTGGGTCAACATCATCGTGCGACGGGAGGATGGAACTTTACCGAACAGCGCACACCTGAACAATCAGCGCCGTCTTGCATACGAGATGGGCATACCAGAGGAGGATGACTCTGAAGTCAGTCCCTCCAACGACAACGTGCGGCGCTCATGTCACCTGATGGCAAAGCTTAGAGCGCGTCACGATTGGGAGACAGATAGGGATGCCAAGCGGCGACTTCAAGCAGGTCACGGTGAGTTTATTACTCAGCGCCAGCAACGTGCTGCGGCGCGCCGCGAGGCGGCAATACTCCGATACGAAATGACTATCCCGCGGCGGCGTGTGGTAGGACATCTTTCACATCCAATAAGGGCGCAGGCGGACGCCACGCTATCGGTCCCGAGCGAAGGGGCCGCGGATGCCCTGGTGATGCAGGGTTGCGGTGGGTGGTTGCTTCACAATCCGCATCGCCAGCAGCTGCTACGTGGGGAGCCCGTCATGACGAGAATAATGCACGGAGAATTTTACGCGCCAAGGCCAGCAACATCTGGTGAGAAAAAGTTTTGCGCCGCAGGCCGGCGGCATGTCCGCGTGGCTAGTGATGTGAATCGGCTCATACGCACGTCGCGACGAGCTTAACATAGAAAAAAATGTAGGTTGAAGGACGGGGCATTTCCGTCATTATATATGAGCAGCGGCCACGTAATTATTGGTCCTACGCTGTCTTAACTTCGTTCTGTCCTCCACTCTTCACTTATTGCATCCGGAGTGCCATTCTTGTTTGTTAGTGAAAGACGCTTAGGTACGCAACGTACCGGATCTGGCCTTGTCAGTGAGGCGCAATTTTTTTTACTCTCTGACCGGAGGGAGTCGAGTTTTATTTTGTTGTTTCAAGGATGCTGATGTAGCTTTCTTCGCGTTCCTTCAAGGGGATTATGGTTCAGTGCCAACTCTGTGTCCCATTATTATCCAAGTTTTTATTTCCTTCATTTAATCTGATGCCCTAATTCATGCCCGCGTGCGCGGCTTCCCCTTAGTATCAAACTTATTTCACCTTTTGGAATTTTTTTTCCTATTTGATCCAGTGTTTCCTGGTTTCGTACAACTTATTAACAACTCTTTTCTCTTGTTTATTATGTAGCACTTGGTCACTGTGAATCCAAATACTGGAGCACACGTGCATTGTTAATTGAAGGTTAAGGGAGGACGTGCGGCCAGCTGCTGCCGAACCGTACAGGCAAAGAGAGGGCCTTTGTAGGAGGCTAAAAATTGAGAGACTTGCCCCGATAGAAGCGGTGGAAAACCGTGGAAGTATGATGCGACTTGCTGGTGATCGTAAGAAGCGCGACAACGGCTACGGGTTATCCCTGATGTACCCGCTTCGGCCTTGTTTTGTTGTCCTCCGTGTTGGTCGATCAGCCGTGGAATCTATTGCATCATCGCGACTTTGTCTGGCGTTCTCCCCACTTCTCCTTGGAGAGGGCGTTGCGTCAAACGTTACCCTAGCGGGACACGTACAGCGTGAAGCCTTTTTCTACATTATGTCTCATCCTTCCATCTGCCGGCCGGTTTACCTTGCCTGTCGGTCCAGAGGGTGGTATGCGCCATTGGGCGGTGTTCGCCTGCTCCTGTGAGTTCAGCGGCCAATCTTACAGCGTGGTTGGCCGGGCAACCGCTGCTTCAGCAGGTAATAGCCATTGGTGTGCACGGCGGGTTAGCTTCATCGGTAGCTGCCGCTGTTGTGCAGGTTGGTGGTCGTACCTTTGTGCTTCTCCGGCGCGCCTTAAGTGATTCTGAGTTTTCGCAGCTAACCTTGCAGCAGTACCGTCATGATGTTTTCACGATCCTTGTGTCTGCGGGTTCTTCGGTGGTAGGTGGGAGTTGCGGTGCTGTTCTTGGTGGTTTGGCACTACCGGGCGTTGGGACAGTGGTGGGATGCTTCGTTGGTTCGCTTTTAGGAGGTCTCGCGCCGTACAAAGTGTGTGGTGAGGGGCCGGAGAAGGAACACCGAAGACTGATGGAACACTGCTGTAATCCCACCAGGCCCCTTAAGGTTTTGGATGATGACGACGGGTGGCTTGTCGTTAGTGATTGCGAAGGTGAGTCGAAATATATGTTTTTTGACCGGCTTGACAACTACACAGAGGACCTTACCGTGAAAAGTGTTTCTGAGAGTAGTGTCTGTGGTGTCAGTAACGCCAGTGGTGATTGTGATAGTATTGTAGGTGGTGGGTTTTCCGACCTGCACGATTGGGACGAAGTACTTTCTGCCGCGTAGAGGTGGATTCGGTGGTTATGTGCAGTGGTCAGAAAGAAATGTGCTTTGCTTTTTAACCCTGCTCCATGAAGTGTCAGTTTCTCTTTTTTGTTTCTTTGGGGTCCCCTCTTTGTTGCTGAGAATTTACTCTCACAACGACTTTTTTTCTTCTTTTTCCATACTGAGGCTGTTGATCCGTGGTCTGATAATTTTTATTTTCATTGCTTTGTTTTTGCACATTACTACGCCCGCTGTAAAGTTCCACCCCAAAGATTAGGAGGTGCCTATGTGGAGGATGTTATCGGCACTAGAAGAGACATGGCTACGTTTAATGCAGGCGATCATCTCAAAGAGGGGATGCCACTGCTCTTCCACACGGGATGTACATTGTCCGGCGCCAACCTCTTCGTTTTTCATAACTCTTATGTGCGGTTTAAGGTGGTTATGCTGCTTTTCCTTCCCCGTGTGTGTTCGTTATTCCTTTCGATGCATATATCTATATATATATATATTTATTTATTTATATATTTCTCCATTGTAACCTCGTTATTTTTCTTTTAAATTTTTCAATTATTTTTTTAAGGCTTTCAGCCTTTGTTTCCTACTTCCTGCAAATAGCGTTTGTTGCATCCTCTACCTGATAACTGTGTGGATGTTTCTAACAAAGCTTCCCTATTATTTTCTGTGCTCACACTAACTGCAACTGGTGCGATGGGAGTATGGGAAGAGCTGTAGCCAACTGCCATTCGGCACCATTTGTTGGTTACTGTGCGCAATGTAATCGGGGTGGGGATATATACATTTTTTTTTGTAAGCTTCGTATGTGTGTGTGCGTGAGTGGCGCGCATTGCTGGAGTCGGTGAGGCATTGTATCGACTTTTATGACTTTTTCCCTCCCTGGCTTTAGTGTTGGTCAGCGGGTGCCGCGCTTCTCCTTTTTTCTTTTCACTCCTGCTGATCTATCGCCGCTCCTACAGTTTTTCCTTCCCTTCCTCGGATCTTCGTTTTCCTCACTGTTTCCCCACAGCTATCATGTTCTCTTTTGCGGGTGTAGCGAACGGGAGTGAATGCGCAGGAGAGTGAGCGAGTGTGTGTATGTGTATGTGCATGTGCATATGGAAAAGAAGCAGTTAGGGGAATAGGTTGAGGGAAATTTGCTTATGATTGCGTTGACGTACCCCCACTCTGGAGCAGCAGTTAGCATGTTTCTTATTTTAATTTGTTCTTTGAATAACGCTTGCAAACAGTGTTTTGACTGTGCCCCACAACACTTCCAAGAAAACGTTACGGTGTTTTCTTCATTTGTTCACAGCACAACGACTTCCTCGTTGAGTACATAATTTCAGGCTTGACTGCCACTTGCTTGGGAATGGTGCGCAGATGGTGACTTTGTGCCTAATACCCTGAAGTTTCGGATGCCTTACTTTAGAGGCACAACGCCGGAGAGTTGGTTAACCCAAATTTGGCGCCGTGGTATGTTTTTTGTTCCATTTCTGTTGCTGCACTCCTTTCTTACCTCCCGTTTTGTTTGCTTCTACCTGGGCTTACTAAACCTCCGCAATATCTGACGACAGTGAAGGCAAAGTTTTTTTTCTGTTAATGATGTCACACCTCTCACTTTTGTTTCCATCGTGCCCTTTTGATCTTCCCCTCCTTATTATCATCAAAGCGCGGTAAGTTTGACTGCTGATGCCGTACGACTCGTTATGTGGTTAGTTATCTCATTGCTCAGGAAGCTGACAAAACTGTTGTTTTAGTAACCATTTTTATTATTATTATAAACCCCATCGTACACTCAATGAACATTTATGCGTAAAATTCTCTTTCCGTTCATTTTAGTTACTCGTGTAGCGAAGGAATAGTAAAACAGTGAAACCCATTTATTTCATTAGGTGAGGGAGGGGTCAAGGTCTTTTCTGGCCTCGTCTTCTCGTCCTTTTGTGACGCCCTTTTGTGTTTTTTTTCCTCTCCCACATAAATATATACATAGGGATACGACTAAGTGTACTATTTAAACATATTTTGCATCATATCCCCAATAGCAATTGCTGATGGAAGAGTCCTGCAAGTCTGTCCTGTCCATGGATGACTCCCGTGATGTTTTTGAAAAGAATGCCTCCCCGACGGAAATGATACTCGAGTATATTGACAACCTCCCCGCTGTCTTTGATGACGACCCGACGGGGGAGGTGTATGACACTGCCACGCGTACCAACAGCAAATTATCGCAACTTGGGCGTGCGGGCCTTAAGCAGTTTGCTTTATGCCACGTGCTGCGGTGCGACAGATTGTCCCATGAGTTGCTCGATCAAGAAGTTGCCCTTGGGAAGGTGTTGGATGAATTGACGGGGGTCAAGGAACTGATGAGAGAGCGTGAGTGTGACGTTGAGGCACTTCGAGTGCAGTTGCACAGTGCTGATGACTACGTGAAAACGCTCCTCCGAGAAAAGGCAGATGCTTTGGAGCGGTTGATCGACGCCAAGAATGAACTGGCAGCTCTTAGCGTAAAGATGTCTAACCTCCAGCGCAACTATGATTCAGGAATACTCAGCGGGAAGAAGCTCAGTCGAAAGTGGAGGGGACCACGGAAGCTGAACCTGCGCGTGGGAAGTTGGACGCGAAGAGTGCAGGCGTGGTTTCCTCCGTGTTCCGCCGGAGCTTAACTCATACGAGTCTGCTCGCGGCTGCTGCCACACATTCGGGCTCCAGCAGAAATTCATGTGGCTCAGCCACCAATGGTGACCATGCACACCGACGAAGCTGTGATTACGCATCCGCACCAGTGGATCAATTGAAAGTGATGGCGGAAGTAAATGCGCGGAGTGTTGACCCGGAGGCTGGAGAATGGCGTCGGCTCTACTTGGAAGTGCGCCGGCAAAACGAGGCTCTACAGAATGAGTTGATCAGGGCCCGTGCTGCAAGTAACTTTACGGCAGCGGGAATCGCATGTAAGGAAGGCCCGGGAGGGGTGTGTAAAGATCTTCCTTCGTCAGAGTCTCCGTTGTCGTCGGCACTTGCCGAGGTGGTGCGGTTGCGCGAAGAGCTTAACAAAGAGCGGGATAAGAATCGAAAGCAGACGCGTTTGGGCGCATCACTTCTGCGAGATGTGTCCACCTTAGCCCACAAGGTACGCATGTATGAAGCTGCAGAATCCGCCTCTGTCGCCCATCGTTATGGGGACTTGTGGCTGACGAGAGATCAGTTAGTGAGTGAGCTCTGTGAGAGCCGCAAGACTATCAATGTATTGTCGCAGAAACTGAACAGGGCCTTGTTGGCTGAAAAGAAGCACACCGGATCGCAGGGTAGCCAACCCGGAAGGTTGACATGGTGGAGGATCTCGCAGCCGCGTTTGGAGAGGTTCTAAAAACCAACGAGTTGCTTTGTGAGGAGCGGGAGTGCTTACTGATAGACAAGCAGCTCCGGGAGGAATCATATCAGAGGGAGCTGGAGGCCCGCGTTGCGGAGATGGAGAAACTTACCGTGGTACTGGATGAACTCCGCGGTCAAATGAAACAACTGTGGAGTAGACAGGGTTTCAGACCCGTAGGAAAAAGTCGTGGTTTGTTGTGCAACTTGTCTCAAGAAGGCATAGCACCGACGTCGGGGGGTACCGCACCAGAAGGTGACTCTCCCACGGAAGGCGGTTCCACCAAGGTGCTAGAAGGAAGCAACAGTAGTCCATGGGCCGGTTGCTCCATCACACAGAACAGCAACACTACCCCGCTCAGTGAGTGGCACAATGCCAAGAAGGAGCCGACATTAACGATGCTTCAGGTTTCTGTGCAGTGAGGCGGGTGTGACTTTTGTTGTTTCCAAAATGGAGCTCATTTAGACAGAAAAACCGTGGAGATGGCCAGGTTGCTTCAATACTTCGTAGAGGTAGACATGTTTACGTTTCTTTACTTCATATTTCCCTTTCTATCGTATTATAATTATTTTACGCTGTTTTTTTTTTTCGTGTGGATCGCCACTCTCGTGTGAGGGGCAGCCTTTTTCACTAGTCATTGCAAGGTGCAATCACGTGTAAATGTAATCACGAGAATAGCACATTCATTCAATTACATATATTAATTAGAAATATAAGGATTGATAATAGAATAACTGGGTTAGGGGCGACTAGGAAGAGAAGGAGAATCGTGTTTGCTTGCGCATGTGTTCAAATACCACCTCCCACACTTTGTTTATATGTATATACGCATGCCCAGAAACAAAATGATTGCACAGCAGGTGGTGGGGGTAGTAAATGGCTGTTGATCTCCCCCATACTGCATCTGTGCGGGTGAGCAAAATGGCTGTAATGAAAATGTTGATGGCGTGCGGTGTTTTCAATATCCTACAGGTGGGTAGCGGGTGCCGGGCACTGCCGTGATATATAGTCGCAGATTCAGTCTGCGTTGCTAGAAGAGCTCATGAATTTAAAGAGGGATTTGTGATGGAATGAGAATGTTGTAATGGTTAGGGTTTCAGGTAAGCGGAGTATTTTGCTTTACTGTGTTTGCGTGTTGGGCAGGTCTCTACTTTTTAAGATGTGGAGAACGGCGGAAGCAGAGGTTGAAAGAGATAAATATACCTTCTTCCTTAATTTCCTGAAATTCACTTTCTCACAATTGAATACAAAGGACGAGAATGTAAAGTTAAGCTTTTTTCCTCTTGCGATGCCGAACAAATATATTGGCTTGTTCAAATGAATGTAGTGAGGTGCCGCTGCACTCTTAGCATTTTTTCCTTCTTGCACCATCACTCTCCCCTTTACTACATTTGCGTTTGTTTGTTTTTTAATAGTCTATTTGTTTTTGCTCTCTTCTTGTGTGTGCTGTTTAACCATTTTCAGTTTTCATTTTTCTTCCTTTTACCTTTTTTGTCTCATTTATTATTTTCTGATTTTTATTTTCCTTCATCCGTATAACAGCGTTTTGTTTAAATCCCATCGGTCTTTTTGCTGAGGCCCAATATCTTCACTGGTGTTGTACAGGTCACTTTCTTCTTTTCCGCATTACGTGCTACTGAACTGGTTTTGAGAGCAGTAAGTAACGGGGAGTGAGACCTCTTCTCCTCTCCTTCGTGTATGCACTTGGCCTTTCAGCTCAGTCAGGCTAGAAAACTAAATCAGTTTTTTCTTATTGACTTCTTGCTTCTGTATAAAGATAATACGATAAAGTTAATTTCTCCTCCCCCTACTCTCCATCAGCATTTGTGTGCAGGGTCATAGGGAAGGTTAGACGCAGGCCCGCGCGGACTCTTTTTGTATCGCATCGCGGCGAACTGAATGCGTGCTGGGAGAGTCGCCGCATCGCTGAGAACTGTAGAATCAGGGTGCGGGCAGCTTCTTCATTTTGACTGAGGAGGTGGGGAAAGAAAGTGAGTGTGTGGGGTGCTGAAGAGCAGGTGAAGTTGCAGTTGGCAAAAGACACCACACAGACTTTTTGGACAGTGACACCTGCGCTGCTCGGATTCACGTGGGTTCATAGGCAGTACTTTGGTGCGGCAGGCGTTTCTCTCGGGCCTTACCTATTTGAGCACGGAAATACGTTGTGTAGGAGGGGAATACGAAAGAAGGAAAAGGGTGAAATATTGTGTTACGATACACTTTGCGTAAAGACCGATGCGCTATACAAGCCCTAACCCCATTCTTACCAGTGATTTGCTTCGTGCGGTGCCTTCAGTAAAGAAAGATGGGTTAGAGAAGGCACTCGTTGCGGCTTTACTGCGGTGTTCCCAGGGTTTAGGTGTTAAGTCGCTGGTAGATTTATTACTGCTTCTGGTAGCGGATCAGCCGTACGTTCAGCGGTTCCTGCTTTGTGCGGTTAAAGAGGGGAGAGGCCGACTCCCACCGTGCAGTCATGAGGATTTGCAGCGTTTCACAGACAAAGTACTCATGGGGTTAAGTAACCATCACATTTCACAGGTTTATGGAGGTTTAGACGTATGTTCAAATAGCGAAAGGTCTTGTGAGGATAACTTGACCTTTCCGGCCATAAGTGTTGCGGAGATGTTGCACACAGGCACCACATTTAGGGCTTCTAAGGGGCAACCAAAGGGGGTAACGGTCATGACACGCGCCGAGAAGGGGACCCTCTTCTTTCCGACAGGTTGTACAACTGTAGATCGTTTACTGGCTGGTAGTTGTTCAGATGCATCTGATGATGCACTCGAGGGTGGGTTTCGTGCCGGACTTCTCACTGAGGTACATGGAGAGGCAGGTAGTGGCAAAACACAGCTGATGCTGCAGTGTTTGCTGCAGAGTGTTGCCCGATACCAATGTGCGTTGTGTATTTCGCTGCTACAACCAACCCTATCAGAGCACGGGAGAGTCTGTGGTAATAGTGATAGTGGAATGGGCAAAATGAAAGCGCTCTCTAACTCAGGTCTGGCTGCACTTTACATAGCTTCAGGCACGGTCCCTGCCAGCCGACTGGAGCCGCTTGCAAGAGCTGCGTTGCGAAGAGCAGTGGACATGACTCTCCGCGCGATGTCTTATCTCCCGTCTTCTGAATTTGAGATCGTCAGGGCTAAGTTGGAGCAGCGTGTTACCGTCAACTCCGTCATAAGCGGTGTGTATATTCGCTGCGTGAGAGATATCGAAGAGCTTCGGCAGCTGCTTTGTGATGGGACGCTTTCCAACTCCTTCTCCTGTTTTGGCAGCGTCGGTATAGTCGTTGTTGATTCAATCGCTGGCACAGTTTCTGGAGGGGTGTTGGCAGACGGGGAGGTTCACGGCAGCGCGGCTCTGGTCGTGGGGGCTGTCGGGGCTCTGTTGAAATTGTTTGCCATACGGGAGGGGGCGGCGGTGTTAGTGACCAATCAGGTTCGTGCAGTGTTCCCGACCACCCACCAGGGCGCACAGAGGCGTCAGGGATTAGTGCCAGCGCTTGGCTTGCAGTGGGCTGTTGCCCCTCATGTCCGCGTCAATCTCCGTCGCGTGAACAACCTTTCCACCGCAGCACGGCGGCAGCTTACAATTATGAGTGGCCCAGCGCACCGGCCAGCATCAGGCACGTACTTAATATGCGATGAAGGTATTCGGAATGATGAGTGAGCGGCAAAGTGTTTTTATTACTCACTTCGCACGATGCAATAATGCTGATTTTCTTCCAATGCGGAAGAAGAAAACAAAAATGCATTTGCTGTTGCTTTATTTTTGCCTGCTCTCCTTCTTACCCGTTTCAGGGAGGGAGTATATACAGTGATGCTGCAGGACGGTACCGCAATTGATGTTGTATGCGTCCAAATTTTGTTTATAGCTCTTTCTTTTTCATCTTCCTGAGCGATTTGATGTGATACATTCCCGTATTTGAGTTATTGCCGAAGTGTTTGCCCCTCATCACGTGCAGGAGGGAAAGGAGTTGTTTTTTTCCTCGTGGACTCTAGGGCCTTAAAGGCTATCTGTATACTTTGCGTTGTTCCCTTGGTGTGTCTCTTATCGGGTAGAGAAGCCGTGAAGCGGCTGAGACCGGATGAGACGCGTTAGGCCCCAAGAGACATCCCTTCAACAATGTAGTTTAGATTGTGATTTTTTGCCCCCCTTCCTTCAATATACCAACTGAGGAAAAACAATTGGTTATTAAAACATCACTCGAGTGACTTCTAGAAAAGGAGCAGCGCGCATGTATTTCCGTGTGTAGCTATTCTTTGTTTTAGGGTTTCTTCGCCTTCTTCCGGCAGTGCCACCACACCCATTTCCATATTTTAAATACATGTATTTATCTCTACACGTTCTCATTTTCTCTGCGCTTGTGTACAGTAGAAGCCGATGCTGTCGCAGAATGTCGCTAAGACGGCCGTTCCGTCGTATTACATGATAAGAACAAACCTTCCCCACCGGAAGCCGCAGAATCAGTGGGAAGGCGTCTACTACTACAGCGGCATAACGAAGCGCCAGCGACATTTGATTTTGTTGCAGCGTAAGCGTGAACGGGAAGCACAAATGAGATCGTTTAACCTCTCGCGAGCCTCTGTGCTGCAGACTTTAGAGCGACATGCTGTGGAGGAGAAAAACGGTGTGACCCCCGTTCACATCAAACTTGACTTGGCAGTTCGCCTCGCACAACAAGGCCTCTACCAGCAGGCTTCTCCCATTGTGGATGAACTGCATCGTCAACGAGCCCTCCACGCTGGTCACTACGCACTTCTTATTGACGCATTGGGGGCCCCGAGTGTTCGGCAGCGCATCCTCCACTGCGATGCGCAGTGTGACCCAGCTCTGACTTACAAGTTCCTTGGCGATGAGAACGGGGAGGAGCGAGCCCAGGAGGCGTATCGATGGTTCGATATGGCCATTACTTCAATGACTATGGATTGCAGTGCACAGGGTGACGCCAAGAAGTATTCCGCTTGTTTGCCTCAGGGCACATGTGCCGCTGCGTATACAGTCAACGCCCTCATGAGAACACTTCTCACCTGTGGCTATACACACGTCGCAGCCATCCCCGAAGCCGTATATGACCGCATGGGATCTATCGGCATCTCACCGACAATCAGTACATATGAGCTCGTTATGCTCGCGCTTGCACTGCAAGGGAACACAGCAGAGGCCGAGAGCATTCTTTCCTTCCTTCGTGCACACCACAGCGAGCACATAACGATTGAGAGTTTTAACGCCTTGCTGCTCGGACATCGAGAAGCTCGGCAGTTTGATTGCTGTGATGCCATTTGGCAGGAGCTTGTCGATCGTCGTTGGCCGCGGGCGAGCCCACTGACGGCTGAATTGTACCTAAGAAGTATCATGGACCACGCAAACACCCCCACGAGTGAGCCGCTGCAAAACTTTGGAAACATTAATGTGGTGGAAAAGAAGAAGGTACCGTTGGTACTAGCGCAGATGGATGAACTCGGCATCCCCAGAACACACCTTTCCCGTGTACTAATGGACGAGGTGGAAGACGCGTTGCGTAAATTCCAAATATATAAGTCACGATTTTATGAGTGGGGACGCGCGGTGAAGCAGTTCGACTTCATTGAATTTCGCCGTCGCAACGGGTGGCTGTATGATCTACACTTAATGAAATGTACAACAAAGCAGATCGGGCCGCTACGGGACTTCAACGATCCCGATGCAGTCCAGGCGGCTGTGGCTACCGTTGAACTTCCATCATTCTTCAATGAGAGACCTGCATGGGAGCGACCTCCTCTGGAAGACTTGCTTTACGTGACAACAACGAAGGAGCGAAATGATGATGTCCGCGGAGGTGACATTTACTACGATGATACACGCGGCTTGCATGACCGCTCGCCGACGTGGATGAATGAAGTTCCAGAAACGCGCTACGATAGGCTCTACGGTGTGAGTCACCCTGACATTGCAAAGATTGGTATTCGGCGTCACTTAAACATTGAGTATGTGAACCGAAGGGAGGTGTTAGAACGAGACGCAGCACTTATGAAAAAGACGCTAAGTAGCGGACGGCGCTTGCGTCACAAGGTGGAGTCCTCTCGAACGCATCGCAATGCGGGTTCACTCCCCGGTGCAACCTCCACTGTGGCAATGGCGGGGCCCGCGTCACGGTGACGAGCGCTGCTCCTACGCGCTATGCATTCTTTTGTTTCACTTATCGATTTCTCCAGAAAATAACATACATTGCAATTGTAGGGACAGTGCGTCTTGACCTTTCCGAAAAAAGAAAAAAAAAGGTGGCGAGATGGGAGCTGTTTGGTTAGACCTTTGCTTCGCCAGACGGTTTGCTACCCTCGTCGTATCGTCTGTTCATGGCCCTTGTTCATTGAGCAATGTGAAAGACAAAATGGGCAGGACACTGGCGCTGTGCAGTGCTCTTCTTAATATTGGTACTGGTGGACTGATCGTGCCAAAACCTACAAAATTTTCTTTTCTCTTGTGCTCTATATCTCTATTTCGTATTTTATAAAACTGTCTGCTTTTTTTATTCATATATCTACATTGTGGTCTTACGTTATCACTCCCACGTCTTTTGTTCCTTACTATTTCCTTGCTGTTTTTTTCTTCTTTTTTTTTTTCAGGGGTCCTTATAATATATAACATTGGTGGTATTTACTGAGCGGCAAGGTGAGTTCCGGTGCTGGAGGAAAGTTGCATAGTAGGAGCGTGCACATTGAATAGTATTATTGAAAATAAAAGAAATAATTGAACAGTGGTCGGCTGGCCACAAGAAGAACCAGTCACAATAGAACGTTGGTGTGAACGACGGGTAGTCGGTTGTCATCTCCTGCTTTCTTGTCTTTGCTGTTTGGATATACACATATATACATTCCACATTTTAAGAAGCAGCGGAAAAATATTACCTTTCAGCGTTCCAGTTACCTCAGGCGGTATGGGACGGGCGAAGGGTCGTGGAAAGAACTTTGATGTCACTAACAAATTATTTCAGCCGGGTAGCGCAGTGGGCCGCATAGCCGTCCAGTTGTCACCATCTCACTTCACCTCCGTTGCTGAGGATGAGATTAGTCCAACTAATGGTAGCAGAGTGGCGTTTGCGATGATGCGAGAAGGTAGAATGGATGTCGCTGTGAGTGTGTGCCATAACTGGCGACATGGAACATGTAGCAATCAGGCATCGTGTAACAGTATCCATATTTTAGGTCACCATAACCAGTTACCCGTGGCAGGTGCGATGCACCTCAACAACTTTGCACCCGTCTCAACGCCCATGCTGGGGGCGCGGGATAATTCGGAAAACTCGGTTTCGCCAGTAAATCGCCAGCATCAGCGGCAGCCTTCTCAACAGTTACCCATGACTCAGATCGAGCCAAACCGTATGGTAGAGCATAAAAATCCCAATAGCAGTACCAATTCGATGACCGGTCACGGGACGCTTATTCCAGCTCCGAGGAGTCAACAAAACAATCGAAATTCGTACGCAGCGAATAAAGGCTCCGCCGGGACGAATTTCCTTAACAGCAACTCCTCGTGGGGACGTGACCCAACGGGACTCGACGGCCAGTTCGGTGGACAGCATCAATTTCATGCCGAACAGCAGCAGCGGCAACAGCAGGAACAGATGGCAGCTCAAGGCAGAGGGGCCTGGAATGTGCAACGAACGAGTGTGGAATCTAGACGCCAAGCAAGTGGTGTGATGCGGAACGAGTTGCAGCATGACGGGACAGCCTACAGGAACAAGGGTAAGGGTGACGGTTCCAGGAAGAGGGGCTCGAATAATGTGGTTCATGGCTTTAGTGCTTCCAACAGCTTGGACAGAGGTATGGTACAACGTTCTACACCGTGTGAAAGTCCTTGTGGGCCTCATGCAGATGACACATGGACCACACCAACGGCGATCAATCAATCGAATGGTGCTTCTGTTATTTGGGGTGATGAGGGTATACCGGCGTGGGACCTTGCATCGACTGATGTTACTTCGCAGGGGACCGTGTCACAGGCTCGTGGCAATCCGGCACATGTGGGGGAGATGGCGGATCCGCTTCTTCGACCGTCTTCTGCGGAGCTGTGGTCAACTCTTGTGTCAAACAGTCGTGATCGTACTACGAAAAACAATGGTGGTAACAGCAATAGCAGTAACAGCTTTGCTGTTGCCAATGGTGATACCAACAATGGCAATGTAAACCGTTATCATCATAACCCTGACAGCAGTGTCGGCAGAGTTGTTGGAGCTCAAACGTCCTCTGAAGCGCTCACGAGTCAACTGCTGCTGCACTTGGTGGGCGGTGGCGTTGAAGCTGATGAGTCACACCCACCTTTTCCTGAGAGTGCATATATCCGTGTGAAAAGTGGCAGTGCTGTCCCAGCTGCTACGACAGATGCGCCTCTGGCCGGGCCACAAGCAAGGAGCTCGTTGGAGTCGATGGGATTACTGGGAAGTGGTGGAACGCAACGAAAATTGACGCGAAGTTCGCCATCACCTCAGGTTCCGTCTCAACAAGACAGTGCCCCTGTAGTTGAGCGCCTTATGGCCTTACTGACGATAGAGTAGATTTTTCTATGATCGGTTTCTTATTTTTATTCATTCTCCTTAACATACTTTTCCCTGCCTATTGTTTCCGTGTTGTAGCAGGGGGGTGTTTGCGTGTGTGTGGTGGTTTGGGCGCTAAACTACACGTGGGAGTGAGGGCTGAAGCAATGAAACGGGGTGATTCTCAAGACGAAGCAGGTGGAAAGTATTAAAATAAAGTAAAAAACGCTTGGAAGGGAAGTATGTAAGCAAGTGAGTGCCAGCGCTGGTGGAGTACTGCGGATTAGCTACTTTCTTTCTTCCGTTGTTTCTGGATTAGCTTTGTATGTGTGTGTGCGTGTTGGACTGGAGGTTCAGTGTTGACTTGTTTTCATATGCCAAGTGTCTCTTACTTCCTCGTTCTTTCAAGAATCCTTGTTCGATGACATCCTGCTGTTTTTGTCGGTAGGAGTAGCAAAGGCAGTGATACCTTAATAGGTTGCATCACTCTTTTCTTTTCTGCCCCACCTTTTTTTCTCTCTGAATTGTGCAATCGGTTGAGAGCCAAGCGATCGACAATCCTTCCGCCAGCGGGAGGAGCTTTTTGTCTTTTTTGGTTATCACTGGTTCTTTTCATTACAACCCCTTCTGCTTCAGTTACTTCCCGGGGACTACTTTGCTTCCCTTATCCTTTAATTTCGTTGTTGTTGTTGTTGTTGTTGAAGTGTGCATTTTTGCTCTTTTCATCTCTTTTGTGTTTTGTTGATTTACTCCCTCCTTTCCTCTTGTTTTTCACCTTTACCTGTTTTTTTTGTTGTTGTTGCTTCCCTTTGTTATTCTATTTTTTCGTCACCTTCGGCCTCAACTTGGGACAAGGTGTTCAATGACCTGTTTTTTTTCTTCCTTTTTTTTCTTTTTGAGCGGTCAGCAATGTGTGAGTTTGTCGTTTTAAGTCGCGGGAAATTTTCTTATTTATTTGCGGCTACCCTCCTGTGTCGCGGCAGTAAATCTGTGTTGTTGAAGGATGGTGGATGGATGTTGGTGGAGTGTGGGGGTAGAGCGTGGTAGTACGTACGGTCAATTGGGGTTATAAAAAAAAAAAATAAAGAAAACCTAAGGGATAAGGGGAAATGAGCAGGGTTTGACGTGCGTGTGTGAGGTCAGTAGATTTATAATATTTGCCGGTGTCTTTAAAACGTAAAATTAGTTCTTGTTTGCGATGGTTACAGTTGTGGGAATGCAGACTGTAGGGAAGCCCACACGACCCTTTGCTTTAGTCATGTTGAAATGAACTAAAAGGAAGGTAGTAACAGATGTGGGCTGTGTTCCTGTTGATTATTACGTGGTTGCTTTGGACAGTTGTATAAGCATTTGTGTGTCTTACGTTTGTCGTGTCTGATACAAGTCCACTTTTCTTTCCCCTCGATTACATATATATATATATATATGCCTAGTCTTTTTGATCTCCCTTCAGTGTGTTTTGGTGGGCCTCGTTTCGTTCCGTTTCTTTCCTTCGTTTTCTTTACTCTCCCTTTTGCGTGCTGCATATTTCTGTTTCACTCATTTAGTGTTGATTAAAACGGTGATTAGGAGTTGGACTGAATCTTATTCGTTTTCCTTTTTTCCCCGTTCTTTCGGTACACTTAGTTCTTGACTGCGTTGATGTTGTTGGTTGAGTGATGTGGTTATCCCCCGCTGCTGTCTGAGCGAATGATATCTTTTTCCTATTCGCTTTAGCAGAGAGCAGTGGGGTGGCACTGGTTAAATATTTTTATGCCCTCCACTATGGATTCACAACCCTTCTCTCTCGATGTAACTGTTCCCATTCTCATTCCCAAACATATTAAGTTGTTCTCGCTTTCACTTTCTTCGACGCAACCAAGCGCTTGTTTTCTCTTCTCCCTTTGGTTGTTGCCGAAGCCCGTTGCTTTGATTTGTTGTGCTTCACTTTTTCTTTTTGTCTCCGTATATATTTACCACTGTGCGATATTGCGGGAAGGTTTTGTAACTTCCCTCCCACCCAAGTCTATAGTTTTAGTCGATTTACCCCGGTGTTTCGAACCGATGCCACCGGCTTGCTAAACGGAAGCATATATGCAAATATTTGTTGATGTGTGTATATGTGTTTTCCTTTCTTGTAACGTGTTCCCTCAGATCATTACATTTTTTTAATATTGTTATTATTATTATTATTTTGTGGTTGCTTTCCTTTCCCCATCCTCTCCCTCATATTGTGCTGTGTTATTACTCTTTCCTTAATTGTTTTTTTTCCCCACCTTTACTTTGTTCCTTACTTTTCGATGCGCTGCTCGGGTGTACCTCTGATGATGCGTGGCGTTCAAGTTGTTAATGGGTGAGTGGGAATGATATAGTTACTGTTGTCGTGGGGTACGGGTGTGTGTGAATGTTTTAGGTGAAGTACGTGGGCGGAGGGGGGCAGATGTTTCGTCATAGAATGCTCTTTCATCGGAAGAGCGCCCCCAGTCAGCATTCTTTTGTGGAGCAGGTAATGAAGAGAAGTAAAAAAATATATAAAAAAAACGGTCGTTGTGGCAGTACTTATCAAGGTGGAGAAACGCAAACACTGTTCGTGGTGCTGGTAGTGGACCTGTGTTTATAAAATCGCTTCGCTTTCCCTTTGCTTCATTCTAATATTTGTATAAATCGCAGTACAACATTTTTTTTTTATTACTGTAGGCAAGGAAGGAAGGGTGAGAAAGAGTGGCTGGGGAGGGTGCTGTCTCCATTTCACTCTTCCCTTTTTACACGCATAGCTTGCTTGCTTTGTTTTGGCGTTTAAAATGTTGAATTTAATGATATCATGCGAAGGAAGTGAAGAACCCAAAGGTTCCAGTCAGTTCCCATCGCTGTGCTTTCTGTCATCGTTGCTGCGTGAAGAAGAAGAAGAGGGAGACCCCCAGCAGCGCAAGGGATCGGAAGAAAATAAAATCAACGAGAAAATAGCCAATGAAATACCACAGAAGGATGCCATTCGTAATTCAACACGCGACGATGTGCAGGAGGCTGTGATAGCGGCACCACTTCAAGTTAGTAGATGCGCTGTAAGCATAAGTGTTCCCACTCCTCAGCCAACAGTGACGAGCATGTTGCGGTTTATTTTGGAAAATTGTGAGGTGAACCGAGAAGAGCTGCCGTCATTAGCGTTTCTTTGCCAGATTGGCGAAAGCGAAGGAGCACCGCTTCATATGGTAAAACAACCCATTGAAGTGCCGCTCCCAACCCCACAACGAGAGGCACGTTTGGAAGAACGCAAGCCAGTCAATGTTCAGCCAATCCTCCGCTCAAAGCATGAAGCTGAGTCTGCAGTGCTCGTGCGCCACGCAGATGTTATGAATGGTCCGAAAACGCTCTCCTCCCGTTCAAAGAGCAAGCGGCACAAGAAGGCCACGAAGACGGAGGCGACGCCCGGGCATGTAGCGGCACCCGCATCTGCTGGTGTCCCTAATGCACCTGTGCGTGCCACAAATGCCAGCACAAAGGCGGCTAGTACTTCATTGTGTGGATCAGCCTGGATGCCCCTGTTTGAGAGCAGAGATGCATCTCCTCACTGTTATGCAGCTAGGGATTTGGCAGCTACAACATCTTCTTGTGATATTTCTGAGCTGGGGGCCTCGTCACAGGCTGCTCATAGGCCGAATGATAGGAATCAATCCTACGCGCGGCGCTACGTTTCTCGTCTGCTACTTAGTGACCCGATTACCCCCTCGCAGTCACGGCTCCGGAAGCGGCTCGAAAAAGCAA